>JALAZF010000492.1:2400000-3600000 GCA_022829125.1 Lathyrus tuberosus
TTTACACTGTCAATACATCACCATCATCCGTTTTGGTTACTTTACAGATTATTAAATTAAAAGTCAAACTCCTCTTTACATCCAACGGTTATAATTAACTGACAGTGTAAAATCCTTTTACACTATCAGTGCATTTCAATTAATTCCTTATTTAAAAACATAATATGTTATATATTCTGTCCAAAAATAACAAAACAATCAATGGAGAATATTGTATATTTATTATAAAACTGAATGTATAATATATTATATATTAGAATATAAAAAAGAAAAATGTATATTATTTATTAAAAAACAGAATAAAAAAACAGATTATATATTTATTTAAAAACAGAATATGTTATATATGATATATTTATTAAAAACATATTTTATGTATTATTTAAAATAGAAGAGATTAATTGAAATACACTGTCAGTGTAAAGTTGTCATCCAATTAGAATTAGTTATTTTGACACATGAGAAGAGAGAAACAAGGAAGAAGTGGTTATTAAAATGATTTATTTATAATGTAATTTGTTTTATTTTTAATTTCATAAATATGTGTCAAAATAATTAATTCTAATTGGATGACCGTGTAAAATAGTTTTACACTGACAGTTTATTCCAATTAATCTCAAAATAGAATATAAAAAACAGAATATATAATATTTATTAAAAAACAGAATTTAAAAAAACAGAATATATAAAAAAAACAGTATTTATAAAAAAAAACAGATTATATTATTCAAATTTTTAAATTTTTAAAATTCATTATATTTTATTTGTTATATATTTTTTAAAAACATAATATATAAAATTATAAAAACAGAATTTTTATTTAAAGTATTTTAATTTTTTAAAATTTTTACCTTAGTATATTAAATTATAAAAACAGAATTTTTAATTAAAGTATATTAAATTAATATTAAAGTATATTAAATTCTATGTATAAAACCTCACAATTCATCATAATTTTTATATTCTATTCTACCTCATGCCTTTAATTTTTCAATTCTCAATCAATTCTCAATTCATCATAATTTTTTAAATAAATTTATAATAAATATTATTTATTATTATTATTATTACTAAATTATATTCCTATAAATTATTCAACAATTTTTTGTTGCTAAAAAATTAAAATAAATAATAGCAATAATAATTATTAATTAATTAAATAACAATTATTAAGTTTAAAAAAATCTTCACATTTTCAGTTAATTAATAATGCTTCCCGTTTCCTATTAATAAATTAAATAGATTTCTATTAACTACCATTCCACTAATTTTGATATTTTGGTATTTTATGAAGGGTTTTTTTCTCATTCTCTCTACCAACGATAAATATCCTCTATATAAATAAAAGTCTTTAAATAAAGGGTTTATAAATGAAGGGTTTATAAATAAAAGTCTTTAAATAAATATCTTTATAAATAAAGAGTTTATAAATAAAAGTCTTTAAATTTTTTATCCTCTATATTTTGTATTAAATATTGCATCAATTTTTATATAAAAATAAACTCTTTAATTAGTTTTACTTTCTATTTTTAATAATAATAATAATAATAATAATAATAATAATAATAATAATAATAATAATAATAATAATAATAATAATAATAATAATAATAATAATAATAATAATAATAATAATAATAATAATAATAATAATAATAATAATAATAATAATAATAATAATAATAATAATAATAATAATAATAATAATAATAATAATAATAATAATAATAATAATAATAATAATAATAATAATAATAATAATAATAATAATAATAATAATAATAATAATAATAATAATAATAATAATAATAATAATAATAATAATAATAATCATCATCATCTTAATATTTGATTCAAACATATGATTTAGAGATTTAAAACTTCCTTTTTATGATTAGGCCAAACTTTAAAATTTAAAATTTATATCTATATAAAAATACATCAAACTATTTGTTTAAAAATGAATCAATCATAAATTATCATAGTATGTATGATTAGTATATGATTATTAGTAGTATGTTTAAGAATAGTATATATATTTTGAATAGTATAAATTTTTAATAGTTTATGTTTAAGAATAATTTTTTTTAATATAAATTGTATTAAATTATATTAAATTAATATTAAAGTATATTAAATTATATTAAAGTATATGTAGTATATGTTTAATATTGTGTTTAATATGTGTTTATGTTTATTGGTAGTATGTTTAAGAATAATATATGTTTATTAGTAGTATGTTTAAGAATAATTTATGTTTATTAGTAGTATGTTTAAGAATAATATATAATTAATTTAAAAGACTGATTGTATAAATGTGCAGTATGGAATATTATCGGTATTATCGTAGTTGGATGTATGATAGGTTGTATCCTGGAAGACGTGGACTTAAACCCAATTTTGAGGAAGGAGTAAAAGTGTTTATCAGGTGGGCATTTTCTCAGGAGTGTTGTCGAAGCGAAGGAGGAGTAAGGTGTCCTTGTATTAAATGTGGATGTAGGCCTATAATTGATGACCCAGAGGAAGTAGAACGTCATTTGAAGAGAAAGGGTTTCATTGAAAATTATTTGGTTTGGACATATAATGGAGAGGAATTGTCCGGTAGCGTACCAGAGACCAGTAATACGCATGCTTCAAGTAGTCGATCACCGATGGAACATAGGGAAAACTTTAATCTAATCAATGAGATGGTGGGCGATGCTTTTGGTGTGAATGTGACTTATGATGAACCTGGAGATTTTGATGGGGAAGAGTTGCCGAATGAGGAAGCGCAAAAATTTTATCAGTTGTTGAATGAGATGAATACGCCGTTGTTTGAGGGGTCGTCGGACTCAAAATTGTCAATGTGTGTGAGATTATTGGATGCCAAGTCAAATTGGAATGTTCCTGATCAGTGTTTGGAATTCTTTGCAAAAATGATGCTCGATGCTACCCCAACGAAAGACAACTTGCCTACAAGTTTTTATGATGAAAAGAGGTTGATGTCGAAGTTGGGCTTAGAAGTAAGAAAGATTGACTGTTGCATTAGTGGTTGCATGTTGTTTTATGACAATGAGTTTGGTACTAATGATGGAGCGTTGGAGGAATGTAAGTTCTGTCAAAGTCCAAGATATAAAGTTCGTAGTAAAGCCATTGACCATAAGCAAAAACGTGTAGCAGTGAAGTCCATGTTTTATCTTTCGATAATACCAAGGTTGAAAAGAATGTTTGCTTCAATGCACAGTGCAAGTCAAATGAAATAGCATCATACAAATAAAAAAAGTTCAGGTACTATGCGACATCCATCTGATGGTGAGGCTTGGAAGCACTTTGATCGCATACATACTGACTTTGCCGCAGAACCTAGAAATGTGAGGCTTGGATTATGCTCTGATGGTTTTACTCCATATGTCCAAGCGTCTGGAAGCGGATATTCTTGTTGGCCAGTTATTGTAACCCCTTACAACCTCCCTTCTGAGATGTGCATGACAAAGCCATACATGTTTTTGACCTGCCTCATTCTAGGACCGTCGAGTCCAAAAAATGGAATCGATGTGTACTTACAACCTTTAATTGATGATTTGAAAAGGTTGTGGATTGGAGAATGGACTTATGATATATCAAGTAAACAAAACTTTACTATGCGAGCTGCCTTGATGTGGACTATTAACGACTTTCCAGCATATGGCATGTTGTCTGGATGGGGTACGCATGGCAAAATGGGATGTCCCCATTGCATGGGGAACACCAAGGCGTTTACGTTGGAAAAAGGGGGGAAAAGTTCGTGGTTTGACTGTCACCGTAGATTCCTACCAATAAATCATCCCTATAGAAGAAACAAGACTGATTTTAAAAAAGACGAACGAGTAACAGATTTGCCTCCGCCTCGATTGCCACCAGGTGAAGTATGGGACCAAGTTAGGGAACTACCAAAATTCACAGATACTGGTAAAGCATGTAGAATTCAAGGATATGGGGTCACATACAATTGGACAAAAAGAAGTATATTTTGGGACCTCCCATATTGGAAAGATAATTTGTTGCGCCATAATCTTGATGTTATGCATATTGAGAAGAATTTTTTTGATAATGTATTTAACACAGTGATGGATGTTAAAGACAAAACTAAAGACAATGAGAAGGCTAGACAAGACATGGAAATTCTGTGTGATCGAAAAGAGTTGGAGTTAAAGCGTCAACCGAATGGAAAATTATTAAAACCCAAGGCTAATTACAGTCTAACTTCCCAAGATGCTAAAGCGGTTTGTCGATGGTTAAAAGAATTGAGAATGTCAGATGGTTATGCTTCAAATTTGGCAAGGTGTGCCGACGCTAACACTGGGAAGTTGCATGGTATGAAAAGTCATGATTGCCATATTTTTATGGAACGATTGCTTCCAATTGCGTTTGGTTCACTACCCAATCATGTGCTTAATCCACTAATTGAGATTAGTCAATTTTTTAGAGATATTTGTGCGTCATCTTTAGGAGTGGATGACATCAATAAGTTGGATCAAAATATTCCAGTCATTATCTGAAAGTTGGAACAAGTATTTGCGCCTGGCTTTTTTTACTCTATGGAACATCTACCTTCTACCCCACATACAATTTTAGGAAAATATTTCACATTATCAGAGTAAAATCAACATGAAAGGTGCCACATATATTCAAAACATTAATTAACAATCATTTTCCTGTCCCATAACGCGGGTTACCCATTCTTAATAATAAAATCAACAACTACGCAGCGGAAATCGGCTTTGTATGTCACTTCAATAAAATACTTCATACTAAATATATCCCAATCAAATCATCTCCAACAATGTAAAAATTCAACATAACACAAAAGAACGCGAGGTTTACCACAAATCCCACCCCGATGTTACATGACACAGAGCAGGACACCTCTAAACTAAACAGCGATAACGACACACTTCAAGGCTACGCCCTCCATCATCGCGAATCTACTCTTGGTTATCTGCAAGTTACCCACATAAGAGGCAACATTTCCAAGCAGGCAGGGTGAGAAACCATAATTCATTATAGTAAATATGAAGACTTGGAAAATAAATAGAATAAGTAACATCAACATTGTATCATCATCAAATCCTTCGCAACACAGTCACAAATACCTCATAAAATGCAATGTCAAATATAATGAAATGCAAGGAATGCATGTGGTACCGATTTCTCCATTTGATGGACACTGGCCATCAACCCTCCACAAGGGAGCACAACATAACAACATATCACTTCAATCCGCACAATGGGATTGAAGCTACCAATAGGCCGAAGCCCCAACATAATAAAATACCATGAAATGCAATGATTCTAATTCTCCTCATTTCATCCAAATATCAACATGTGCATCATTCATTTCATTTTTCAGCAACATTCATCATAAATTCATGTTTTATCATCCATATATCAGCAACAACTCGACCACAAGGAATCAATACGAGAAAACATCAAGGAACCTCAAGAATAGCAAAAACAAAACAAACAGTAGTCTGACACGGCCGCCCGTGTCAGAAACCTGAGACACGATTCCAAAACAACAAAAGTGCAGCAGGACAGCAACCTGACACGGTCACCCGTGCCCTGTGACACGGCCCGTGTCAGAAAGTCTGAGACAAAATTCCCAAAAACCAAAAATTTATACAGGAACAGTAGTCTGACATGGCCGCCCGTGTCCTGTGACACGGCCCGTGTCAGGCAACCTGTTAATAAAAATTTTCACACGCCCAACCAGAAAGCTAACACGGGTTCCCGTGTTGTGTGACACGGCCCGTGTCAGGTTGCGACAAAACCCAACTTTTCCCGAAAAGTGATTTTCTGGGTTTTGACTTCGCTTACCCCAAAAATCAGTTTTTCCCCCATGAAAATTCGATCAAAAGGCTCACATAATACACATATATCAACACATACCACTCAATTTCATCATATTCTCATCAAATTATTCATTCTACATCAACATTCACCACAATTATACACAATTCATGAATACCTAATCTATTCATCACCATGTCCTAAAGAACTATAAGAAATTATGAAATCTCCCCATACCTTAGAGTAATCCGAAGCTTTTTCCTTCTTTCTCCAAGATTCTCCTAGCAATCCTTCAAAACCCTAGGTTTTCTCCTCCTCTTCTCTTCTTCAGCGTTCTTCACAAAAATACGATCAGTTAGAAAATTGATCGATCTTTCTTCTTTAGTTACATTATCCCAGTTTATGAATTTCCAACTCTACCCTTACTCCTTTTCCTTTATGACCACCTTGCCCTTTTCTTATTATTTTTAATAATAGTAATAATCTAAATAATACATGATTATTCACTTTATTAAAATGATTTAAAAATACTCTTTTAATCCACAATTCTCCAAATTACCAAAAACCTCTTAATTCTTTCTAAATTAATTAAATAAATAAATAAATGATTAATTTAGATTTTCAGGTCGTTACAACTCTCCCCTACTTTAAGAATTTTCGTCCTCGAAAATTATCTAAAGTAAACAGAGTCGGATACGACTCTTTCATCTGATCTTCACGTTCCCAAGTCCAACTATCACTAGCTGGTCCGCCCCACAATACTTTCACTAAAGCAATCTCTTTACCTCGCAGTTGCTTCAATTCTCAACCATCAATCCTCACAGGCAAAGCTTCTACTGTTAGGTTATCTCTCACCTGAACATCATCCATTTGAATCACATGCGACGTATCCAGAATATACTTCCTCAACTGCGACACATGAAACACATCATGCAAATTCGCAAGTGACGGTGGTAAAGCCACCCGATATGCAACCTCTCCTATCCTCTGCATAATCTGATACGGACCAACAAAGCGCGGAGTGAGCTTTCTAGACTTCAAATCTCGTCCCACACCAGTCATCGGAGTAACTCTTAAGAACACGTGGTCTCCCTCTTGGAATTCAAGTGCTTTTCTTCTCTTATCATGGTAACTCTTCTGACGACTCTGCGACGTCTTCATTTTATCCCAAATCATTTTAATCTTCTCTGTTGTGTCTCGAACAATCTCAGGTCCAAGTACAGAACTCTCTCCCGACTCATACCAACACAATGGAGTTCGACAACGTCTACCATACAACGCCTCATACGGAGCCATCCCAATACTAGCATGAAAACTGTTGTTGTATGTAAACTCGATCAACAACAAGTGACTATCCCAAGATCCTCCTTGATCCAGCACACAAGCTCTCAACAAATCTTCTAAAGATTGGATTGTTCTTTCCGTCTGACCATCTGTCTGCGGGTGATAAGCAGAACTCATCCTTAACTTAGTACCCAAGGCATCCTGTAGACTCTTCCAAAACCTTGACGTAAATCGCAGATCTCTATCCGATACAATACTCGAAGGTGTTCCATGCAACTTCACAATTTCATCAATATAAATCTCAGCTAACTTCTGCATAGAATGATTAATTCTCATCGGCAAGAAATGCGCCAACTTAGTTAACCTATCCACAATCACCCATATCGAGTCATTACCTCTTGCAGTCTTCGGTAACCCAGTCATAAAATCCATGGAAATGCTATCCCATTTCCATTCAGGAAGATTCAACGGCTGCATCATACCTGAAGGCTTCTGATGTTCAATCTTGGACTTTTGGCAAGTCAAACATGCATACACAAATTCAGCAATATCTCTTTTCATACCTGGCCACCAAAACAATCTACGCAGGTCTTGATACATCTTCATAGCACCAGGATGAATACTCAATCGACTTCTATGCCCTTCCTCCAAAATACTCTTTTTGATTCCAGAAATATCCGAAATACATACTCTATCTCGAAATCTCAAAACTCCATCTTCATCAATTCGGAACTCACCTCCATTACCTTGATTAATCTTCATTAATTGGTCAACTAATTTCAAATCAGATTTCTGACCTTCCCGATTTTCCTCCAAAATTCCACTAGTCAGCTTTAGCATACCCAATTTCACACTATCAGCGGTCATCTCACATAACAAACTCATGACTCTGAATTGCTCAATCATTTCAAGTTCTCTCACCATAAGCATCAAAATATGCAATGACTTTCTACTCAAAGCATCAGCCACTACATTTGCTTTACCGGGATGATAATTCAAATCGAACTCAAAATCCTTTAACAATTCTAGCCACCTTCTCTGCCTCATGTTTAACTCTTTCTGATCGAACAAGTATTTCAAACTTTTATGATCACTAAATACCTCAAATTTTGAACCAAAAAGATAATGCCTCCAAATCTTCAGCACAAATACTACAGCAGCCAACTCTAAGTCGTGTGTAGGGTAATTCCTCTCATGGACTCTTAACTGCCTAGAAGCATAAGCGACAACTTTACCATTTTGCATCAAAACTCCACTAAGGCCCATCTTTGAAGCATCACAATAAACCACAAAGGAGTCATTCGGGTCTGGAAAAACCAACACCGGAGCAGTTGTCAACTTTTTCTTTAGTTCCATAAAACTTTCCTCACAAGCGACATCCCATACATGCGCTTGTCCTTTTCGAGTCAATTGCGTCAACGGCAAAGCCAACTTAGAAAAACCTTCAATGAATTTACGATAATAACCAGCCAATCCAAGAAAACTACGAATCTCCGTAGCAGACTTCGGAGTCTCCCACTGCAACACCGCATCAATCTTTGAGGGATCCACAGAAATTCCACCACTTGAAATCACATGGCTTAGGAAACTCACTTCCTTCAACCAGAACTCACACTTTGACAACTTAGCATACAATTTCTTTTCCATCAACACTTGTAACACAATCTTCAAATGTTCCACATGTTCTTCTTCTGATTTAGAATATACCAAGATGTCATCTATGAAAACCACCACAAACTTATCAAGATATTCATGAAAGATCCTGTTCATATACTCCATGAACACACCAGGCGCATTAGAAACTCCAAATGGCATCAACGTATATTCATAATGACCATACCTCGTTCTAAAAGCTGTTTTCGGAATATCATCAGCTTTAACTCTAATCTGATGATAACCAGACCTCAGATCAATCTTACTGAACACACAAGCACCTACGAGTTGATCCATCAAATCGTCGATTCTCGGAAGCGGGTACTTATTCTTGATGGTCATCTTATTCAACTGCCGATAATCGACACACAATCTCATACTACCATCTTTCTTCTTAACGAGCAACACCGGAGCACCCCACGGGGAAACACTAGGTCGAATGAACTTCTTTTCTAACAATTATTCTAGTTGTTTCTTCAGCTCACTCAATTCCGAAGCAGACATCTGATAAGGAGTCATCGACACTGGACTCGTACCTGGTATTAAGTCCACCGCAAACTCAATTTCATGTTCCGGAGGTAAATCACTTATATCCTGAGGAAACACATCTTGAAACTCACAAACCACAGGCAACTCAACACTGACGGCTTCACCATGAACTTGCAACGATGCAAACTGTAACGCCCCAATTTTGTTAGATTTATTTAATAGAGTAGATTTAATTGGTTTTGGTTTTATATTATTTTATTATTGACTTTTATTTGACAAAATGTTATTTTTCATCATTGTTTATGTTTTATCGCATTTTGAGGGCGTTTGTTAGATATTTGAGCTGAGGGGTATTTTGGTCTTTTGCTTGGGTAAGTTTTATGTTTTATATAAATAGAAAGAAAAGAGAGAAAAGATAGTAAGGAAAAAGAAAAAGAAAGAAAAGAGAAGAAAGAAGAGGGGAAAAAGAGGAAAAGAGGAAAATCATCAAAATCAATGCATGGACTTCGATTAATCGGGTAAGGGTGAGAAGTTTCGATTATATTTCGATTGTATATGTATATGTATATTTTGTTTGAATGTTTGGGTGAAAAATATATGTTTTTCTAATTAGGTGAAATTGGGAGTAATTTGTAGAAATCGATGTTTTCACGGATGAATTGATGAAATGTATGCCTAAACGTGTTCTAACATGTTGTTTTGGGTCATTGGGGGTAATACTATCATGTGGGTGGAAGATTTGGATCATGTTCGGGTCCCAAACCCATTTTGGAGAAATTCTAGTTCGTCCAGATTCGCCAGGCGAGTTGGTGGCGAATCCGTTTCGCCAGGTATTCGCCAGGCGAATTTGCCTGGGACAGCAAAAACAGTATTTTCGTATTTTAGCCATAACTTTTGAACCGTAAGTCCGTTTTGGTCCCCGTTCGAAGCGTTAGAAAGCTTATGAAATATTATTTCTTATAAAATTGGGTTGGAGGGCAGTAGATGATTTATTTAGGTCGTGGTTTTAGAAAAGTGTTGGGTTGTCGGGTTTTTATCGCGTTAAACGCGTGCGGTCGGTGTTTTACCGTGCTATATGCTTTTAATATGTATCGTATGGCTTGTGTGCCGCTATATGATGTGAATATATGTTATGAAATGTTGTGCATGATTGATACGCATTGGTGATGGATGTATGATATTTGAATGGTGTTGTTTTGTCGACTTTTGTCGTTGTAAGCGTGCGTAATTAGGTGTTCATGCAATGTGCTTTTGATATGGATATCGTATGACTTGTATGACGTTATATGATATGAATGCATGTGATGACATATTGTGGTGATGAATTATGGCCGAAAGGCAAGAAATTGCAATGTGTGTATTTAATGGTATATGCATGACTATATTGTGAAATATGTGTGCATTGCATGAGTGTATGTGGTCATTTTGTATGAGAAACATCATGACATGCATTCATGTGTCGCGATTCCGTGGAGAATCGGGTGTAATATCACGTCCCTGTTGGGTTTGAGTGATTGATTACACAAATGATCATTGAGGATCCTCTGAACATTGCGTAGTCAATGGGTGTAATCGTTGCGATGAGTTACACTTGATTCCGTGGGAATCTTCAGAATGATTGTGTGCCCTTGTGGGGTTTGAGCAATCGGATTGTGTCTGCGTGAACAATCCAGAAACATCGGATGCCATGATGGTATGAGCGATGGGGAAATATCGTAGGCCCGGCAGGGAGGATATTTCCATTGAGTTCTTCAATTGAGCTCGGGTGATGAGTCGGTACCGCATATGCATTGCATAGAGTCGTTGTGTCGGTCTCTGTGCATTTGCATAAATCATGAATGGATTGATTATGTGTGAGCTTGTGATAGCTTTGGTGAATTATTATGCATAGGTGATAAATGCATTGGTTGTGAGTAATATGTTTTGTGTATAAACATATGATATGTGATGTCGTGGTGTGTCTTCATAGGTCATAACTGTGATATGCTATGTGGTAGGATTGTTAGGAATATGTTATGTATTGATGACATGCTATATGTGTTAGTATGTGATGTATGTGGTGAGGAATATTATATATGTGAATTTATTTGTGTTGTGGCATATTATTATGCAATCTTGTTATAGTTGTTATTTCTCACCCTTCTGCTGGAATATGCTTTTTATGGCATAGTGCAGATTGTCAGCTTTAGAGGCGTGGAGGCAAGTGGAAGAGTTAGATCTTCGTCTTTGCTTAGGTATTGGTGTCTGCTCTGATACGAAGCACGGGAGTCGGGGAACGATTATGTTATATATGTATATATTTGTAGGAAATATTTTGTATGAATATTTTGATGTATAAAATAGTTTATTTTGTAAAACAAGTCGGTTATGGATCCTTCCGTTTTATTCCATAATTGACATTTCCTTTATTATGGAAAAAGTTTCCCATTTGAGGGTACTCTATTTTATGCTATGTATCAAATTTATAAGCAGGGATGATGTTTTGTTTATTTAAATGTGGCATTCCTTTTTCTGTCGGAAAAATAAATTTTTAGTTACTCTGATTATATTTATGTATTATTTATTCGCGATGGGAATTAGGGTGTTACATAAGTGGTATCAGAGCAGGTCGGTCCGTCCGGCCAGGTTGTTGAGTCAGTTAGTGTGACAGTTGAATACTGTCGTCGTTGTTTGCCCCTTAGTACGTGATATGTGTGGAAGCACTGTCAGTACTTTCTGGTTTTCTAATCCTGTGTCTGTAGGATTTAGAATGAGATAAGTGGGGGAGAAGCTGGTACTTCTCCAAGTTGCTTCAGGTGTGGAGCGTTGGCTCAGTGTGTTGTGTATTGCAAGATTGTAAGTGGTGTTTGGACGGTGTGGTTCCCGGTTCTGGAGGGAATGCGGAGGTAAGGTTTATGTCAACTAAGGATTTGTGCCTTAGGTAGTTTTGTGCGCAGGATGTAAGGAATGCTATTATAGTTTGGTAAAGACGGTTTATGCCCCATCATGATTGTCGGCTGTCTATTGACAAATTGAGGAACTGATCACCCTTAATCTCTTGTTGATAGTAGACGGAAATTATGTTGGATGGAATAGACGTGTCTTTCCGGCCTTGATAGTGCGTGTGATGAATTGTTTGGAATTTGAAAATGTGTTGGTTTGGAAAAGTTGGATTTTGAGGTGTGGAAACCATGGAAGTGCAACAGAAAATTCTGGTTCTGGTGCGATTCGCCAGGCGAATTGGGAATTCGCCAGGCGGATTAAGTCTCGCCACTCGTTCGCCAGGCGAAGTGCTGGCGACGGGTGATTCGCCAGGCGAAATCGTAAGTCGCCAGGCGAATTTGGAATGACAGAAATGGGGTAGCTTCTGTAACTCTTGGGATTTTTCCACATTTGTGATTCGCCAATAGTTCGCCAGGCGAGGTGCTGGCGAAGGGAGATTCGCCAGGCGAAATCGGAAGTCGCCTGGTGAAAACGGAAAGACAAAAATGTGTTAGCTACTGGAAGTTTGAGTTTTCAGACAAATCAGGATTCACCGCTTATTCGCCAGGCGAAGGGCTGGCGAAGAGGTATTCTCCAGGCGAAATCTTGACTCGCCAGGCGAATCTGGCTGTTTTCCAATAATTGACTTTCCTTCAAAAATTCATATCTTTTGACTCGGGTGTCCGATTTAAGCGTTCTTTATATCGATATGAAGCTATGAAAGTGTTCTATGCTGTGGAAAGTGAAATTATTGTTTATGAGACGGATTGGAGGTTTTGGTTTATTGGTCTAGTGGGAAGTCATTGAGAGAGAATGATTGGGTATCGTTAATGGTTGTTCTCCGAGAGTAAAGTGTGAACTCAAATTTGACGAAGGTGAAGATGTGAGGTTTGGAATCTGCTAAGTAAGTAGAAAAACTCGTAGGCGATGAAACCAAGGTGTTTGTTATATTTGTGATAATAGTGTTCTGGAAATTAACAGGAAGTCACAGTGATGGACCGTCAGTTGTGCATGGTTTTCGGATGTGTTTTTGAATGGAACATTAAGGCGTTGTCTTAGAGAGCTCCAGCTTTGTTAGTAACAAAAGGGAATGATGGTTGAATGGAATAACGAGCATGATGTGTATGATGGTATTGTGACTATGGAAAACAAAACTTAGAGTTCTTGAGAGGTTTGGAGTTTTTGGAATTTTAGAGCATTAATGGAAATTTTGAGAAAACCTTAAGTGTGGATGTAGTATTTGGGAGTTCCTTTGGGATGGTTGTTGCTACATGTTGGAATTTATGGAATTTGGACTGTTAAGCAAAGAAATTGTGTATGGATTACAGACAGTTTTATAAGGTAACGATTGAGAATGAGTGTCCACTTTCATGAAAAGATAACTGGAATGGTTTGGTTGAGTTTGAGTGGAATTACAATTGTTTGGAATGTTTGATAAGAATGGTGAATTGTATGAGTTGAGGCTTCGATTGATTTGATGTGACTGGTTATGTTGTTATCATCGGAATAGGTTGTTAATTACTCGGTTAAGCTTGTGGGTAAGTAGCCAGTTACCCAGTGCAAGGTTTTGCAAAAGCTTTAAGAATTTATATCTTTTGGAATTTGGTTGGACATTACAACGTGCAGTGATGTTGTTCGGTGATAGTAATGCGTCTGTAATGTTTGTGGAGTATATGAATCGTATCTTCCATATTTATTTGGATAAGTTCGTAATGGTTTTGATTGAGGATATTCGGATCTGTTGTAAACTCAGAGGAAGAACAGGTAGAGTGTTTGAGAATTGGATTACAAGTGTTGAAAAGAGACGAAGTTTTGTGCTAAGTTTGTACTTCTGTTATCTCAGTTGACTTGCAAAGGGTGAGTCGTTTGTTTTGGATGTTCGTTGTGAGTACGTTTTGGTGAGCTGAAGTAGAAGTTGTCTACGGCTCTAGTTTTGATTCTGCGTGATCCTGATGAATCGTTGTGAGGTATTGTGATGCGTGGTATTGTCGGGTCTCGATTGGATTGGTGAATCGTAGCTTTGTTGTTGGTGTTCTGGTTTTGTTGAAGTTGTTGAGACCTTGTGGTGTCGTGGAACTTTATGTTCTTGTTTGTGTTGTGCCTCGTTTCCATGGTGATGGTTCGAGTGTGTGTAGCTAATTCCTATGTGGGGAATTAGGGGAGTGTTACCTAGGGTAGGGTAACGATCTTGTTGTGTTCCGGTTCTAGAGTGAACCTGTGTGTTGGTATCTTGGCTTTTCTTTGAGTTGTGAGTTTGTCGTCAATTTTCGAGGACGAAAATGTCTAAGTGGGGGAGAATTGTAACGCCCCAATTTTGTTAGATTTATTTAATAGAGTAGATTTAATTGGTTTTGGTTTTATATTATTTTATTATTGACTTTTATTTGACAAAATGTTATTTTTCATCATTGTTTATGTTTTATCGCATTTTGAGGGCGTTTGTTAGATATTTGAGCTGAGGGGTATTTTGGTCTTTTGCTTGGGTAAGTTTTATGTTTTATATAAATAGAAAGAAAAGAGAGAAAAGATAGTAAGGAAAAAGAAAAAGAAAGAAAAGAGAAGAAAGAAGAGGGGAAAAAGAGGAAAAGAGGAAAATCATCAAAATCAATGCTTGGACTTCGATTAATCGGGTAAGGGTGAGAAGTTTCGATTATATTTCGATTGTATATGTATATGTATATTTTGTTTGAATGTTTGGGTGAAAAATATATGTTTTTCTAATTAGGTGAAATTGGGAGTAATTTGTAGAAATCGATGTTTTCACGGATGAATTGATGAAATGTATGCCTAAACGTGTTCTAACATGTTGTTTTGGGTCATTGGGGGTAATACTATCATGTGGGTGGAAGATTTGGATCATGTTCGGGTCCCAAACTCATTTTGGAGAAATTCTGGTTCGTCCAGATTCGCCAGGCGAGTTGGTGGCGAATCCGTTTCGCCAGGCGAATTTGCCTGGGACAGCAAAAACAGTATTTTCGTATTTTAGCCATAACTTTTGAACCGTAAGTCCGTTTTGGTCCCCGTTCGAAGCGTTAGAAAGCTTATGAAATATTCTTTCTTATAAAATTGGGTTGGAGGGCAGTAGATGATTTATTTAGGTCGTGGTTTTAGAAAAGTGTTGGGTTGTCGGGTTTTTATCACGTTAAACGCGTGTGGTCGGTGTTTTACCGTGCTATATACTTTTAATATGTATCGTATGGCTTGTGTGCCGCTATATGATGTGAATATATGTTATGAAATGTTGTGCATGATTGATACGCATTGGTGATGGATGTATGATATTTGAATGGTGTTGTTTTGTCGACTTTTGTCGTTGTAAGCGTGCGTAATTGAGGTGTTCATGCAATGTGCTTTTGATATGGATATCGTATGACTTGTATGACGTTATATGATGTGAATGCATGTGATGACATGTTGTGGTGATGAATTATGGCCGAAAGGAAAGAAATTGCAATGTGTGTATTTAATGGTATATGCATGACTATATTGTGAAATATGTGTGCATTGCATGAGTGTATGTGGTCATTTTGTATGAGAAACATCATGACATGCATTCATGTGTCGCGATTCCGTGGAGAATCGGGTGTAATATCACGTCCCTGTTAGGTGTGAGTGATTGATTACACAAATGATCATTGAGGATCCTCTGAACATTGCGTAGTCAATGAGTGTAATCGTTGCGATGAGTTACACTTGATTCCGTGGGAATCTTCAGAATGATTGTGTGCCCTTGTGGGGTTTGAGCAATCGGATTGTGTCTGCGTGAACAATCCAGAAACATCGGATGCCATGATGGTATGAGCGATGGGGAAATATCGTAGGCCCGGCAGGGAGGATATTTCCATTGAGTTCTTCAATTGAGCTCGGGTGATGAGTCGGTACCGCATATGCATTGCATAGAGTCGTTGTGTCGGTCTCTGTGCATTTGCATAAATCATGAATGGATTGATTATGTGTGAGCTTATGATAGCTTTGGTGAATTATTATGCATAGGTGATAAATGCATTGGTTGTGAGTAATATGTTTTGTGTATAAACATATGATATGTGATGTCGTGGTGTGTTTTCATAGGTCATAACTGTGATATGCTATGTGGTAGGATTGTTAGGAATATGTTATGTATTGATGACATGCTATATGTGTTAGTATGTGATGTATGTGGTGAGGAATATTATATATGTGAATTTATTTGTGTTGTGGCATATTATTATTCAATCTTGTTATAGTTGTTATTTCTCACCCTTCTGCTGGAATATGCTTTTTATGGCATAGTGCAGATTGTCAGCTTTAGAGGCGTGGAGGCAAGTGGAAGAGTTAGATCTTCGTCTTTGCTTAGGTATTGGTGTCTGCTCTGATACGCAGCACGGGAGTCGGAGAACGATTATGTTATATATGTATATATTTGTAGGAAATATTTTGTATGAATATTTTGATGTATAAAACAGTTTATTTTGTAAAACAAGTCGGTTATGGATCCTTCCGTTTTATTCCATAATTGACATTTCCTTTATTATGGAAAAAGTTTCCCATTTGAGGGTACTCTATTTTATGCTATGTATCAAATTTATAAGCAGGGATGATGTTTTGTTTATTTAAATGTGGCATTCCTTTTTCTGTCGGAAAAATAAATTTTTAGTTACTCTGATTATATTTATGTATTATTTATTCGCGATGGGAATTGGGGTGTTACACAAACACTGCGAACATTAACGCTTCATCTAATAAAAGTTCATCCACTTGCTTAGCAGATAAGAACATCAGTTCACCATTCTCACCTAACTCCGGAAACCTCACAGTCTTACTATAACAATTAATATGAACGTAGTTGAACTCCAACCAGTTCATACCAAGGATAACATCGATTTGGTGCAAAGGTAAGCACACCAAATCCATCACAAAATTCTTCTCAAAGATTGTCAAAGGACACTTCAAACAAACAAGCATGGTAGTCACAGAACCATTAGTCGGAGTCTCTATTATCATACTACCATTCATGTTAGACAAATTTAAACCCAATCTAGTAGCACACTCAAGAGAGATAAATGAATGCGTAGCTCCAGTATCAATAATAGCAATCAACTCAACATTGTTAATAAAACAAGTACCTCGAATCAAGTTGTCCTTCTTGGGAACTTCGGAGCCAGCCAAAGCAAACACTCTTCCAGTAGTCTGGGCAGCAGTAGCAGTCTTCTTTGGTTTCTGGAATTGAGTACTGATATGCCCCTGCTCACCACAGTTGAAATAGGTCAGACCCTCATTCGGACAATCACCAATTCTATGCCCAGTCTTACCACAACGGTAACATCTCAGAACTTTGTTAGTACACACATCAGCTTTGTGACCTGACTCTCCACACTTATAGCACTTAGTAGGTGCATTAACGGCTCCCCTACTTGACTTCTTCTCATCTAATACCCTCTGTTTCCCTTTATCACCTGGGGTCGCATAAGGTTTTCCTCTAAACTGACCCTTATCTTTCTTTTCACTTAGCTGTTTGTAGTGAGCAGATCGAGCTCGGCTATCTTCATCGTAGATCCCACTCTTATCCACCAGTTCCGCATACCTGTGAATCTGTTGGCATCCAATCCCCTGCTTAATCTCTGGTCTCAGCCCATTCTCAAACTTGAGACACTTAGAAAGTTCAGCATCTGCATGGTTGTAATGAGGACAAAACTTCACAAGCCTCTCAAATTTGGCAGCATACTCTGCCACAGTCATATTTCCTTGTTTCAATTCAATGAATTCCACTTCCATCTTACCACGAGCATCTTCAGGAAAATACTTGCCCAGAAATTCTTGCTTGAACACATTCCAAGTCACCACAGTGCCAACATCTTCCAGCCTCTGACGGGTGTTATCCCACCAGTCCTCGGCCTCGTCTTCCAGCATATGCGTTCCGAACTGCACTTGCTGTGCATCAGAGCACCCCATCACTCTAAAAATCTTCTCAATCGCCTTGAGCCACTTTTGTGCGCTCGCCGGGTCATGAGTTCCTTCAAACTTCGGTGGTTTGTTCCTCTGAAACTTCTCTAACGCACGAAACTCATCAGGAGCATTGTTCTGAGCAAGAGCTGCAATAGCCTCAGCAAGAGCACGCGTGTTGTTTCCAACCATTCTGTACAACACTCACCACGTAAAAAAAACAATTAATCGTTAACAAGTAACGACTGACAATAGACTGACAACACAAAACTTGGCCGGACAGACCGACCTGCTCTGATACCACTAATGTAACACCCTTCTACCCCACATACCATTTTAGGAAAATATTTCACATTATCAGAGTAAAATCAACATGAAAGGTACCACATATATTCAAAACATCAATTAACAATCAGTTTCCTGTCCCGTAACGCGGGTTACCCATTCTTAATAATAAAATCAACAACTACGCAACGGAAATCAGCTTTGTATGTCACTTCAATAAAATACTTCATACTAAATGTATCCCAATTAAATCATCTCCAACAACGTAAAAATTCAACATAACACAAAAGAACGCGAGGTTCACCACAAATCCCAACCCGATGTTACATGACACAAAGCAGGACACCTCTAAACTAAACAGCGATAACGACACACTTCAAGGCTACGCCCTCCATCATCGCGAATCTACTCTTGGTTATCTGCAAGTTACCCACATAAGAGGCAACATTTCCAAGCAGGTAGGGTGAGAAACCATAATTCATTATAGTAAATATGAAGACTTGGAAAATAAACAGAATAAGTAACATCAACATCGTATCATCATCAAATCCTTCGCAACACAGTCACAAATACCTCATAAAATGCAATGTCAAATATAATGAAATGCAAGGAATGCATGTGGTACCGATTTCTCCATTTGATGGACACTGGCCATCAACCCTCCACAAGGGAGCACAACATAACAACATATCACTTCAATCCGCACAATGGGATTGAAGCTACCAATAGGCCGAAGCCCCAACATAATAAAATGCCATGAAATGCAATGATGCTAATTCTCCTCATTTCATCCAAATATCAACATGTGCATCATTCATTTCATTTTTCAGTAACATTCATCATAAATTCATGTTTTATCATCCATATATCAGCAACAACTCGACCACAAGGAATCAATACGAGAAAACATCAAGGAACCTCAAGAACAGCAAAAACAAAACAAACAGTAGTCTGACACGGCCGCCCGTGTCAGAAACCTGAGACACGATTCCAAAACAACAAAAGTGCAGCAGGACAACAACCTGACACGGTCACCCATGTCCTGTGACACGGCCAGTGTCAGAAAGTCTGAGATAAAATTCCCAAAAACCAAAAATTTATACAGGAACAGTAGTCTGACACGGCCGCCCATGTCCTGTGACACGGCCCGTGTCAGGCAACCTGTTAATAAAAATTTTCACACGCCCAACCAGAAAGCTAACACGGGTTCCCGTGTTGTGTGACACGGCCCGTGTCAGGTTGTGACAAAACCCAACTTTTCCCGAAAAGTGATTTTCTGCGTTTTGACTTCGCTTACCCCAAAAATCAGTTTTTCCCCCACGAAAATTCGATCAAAAGGCTCACATAATACACATATATCAACACATACCACTCAATTTCATCATATTCTCATCAAATTATTCATTCTACATCAACATTCACCACAATTATACACAATTCATGAATACCTAATCTATTCATCACCATCTCCTAAAGAACTATAAGAAATTATGAAATCTCCCCATACCTTAGAGTAATTCGAAGCTTTTTCTTTCTTTCTCCAAGATTCTCCTAGCAATCCTTCAAAACCCTAGGTTTTCTCCTCCTCTTCTCTTCTTCAGCGTTCTTCACAAAAATACGATCAGTTAGAAAATTGATCAATCTTTCTTCTTTAGTTACATTATCCCAGTTTATGAATTTCCAACTCTACCCTTACTCCTTTTCCTTTATGACCACCTTGCCCTTTTCTTATTATTTTTAATAATAGTAATAATCTAAATAATACATGATTATTCACTTTATTAAAATTATTTAAAAATACTCTTTTAATCCATAATTCTCCAAATTACCAAAAACCTCTTAATTCTTTCTAAATTAATTAAATAAATAAATGATTAATTTAGATTTTCAGGTCGTTACATCTTGCATATGAAGCTTATCTTGGTGGCCTAGTTCAATATAGGTGGATGTATCCATTTGAAAGGTTCACGGGAGATTCAAAGGGATCGGTGAAAAATAAAGCTAAAGTTGAAGGATCAATATGTGCACATTACTTGCTTCGAGAAACATCTCATTTTTGCAGTCACTATTTCAATCACTTGATGTTAACTCCAAGAATCATAAGGAATCCTGTAAATGTTAACGATAGAAGTCAATTTACCTTATCAGTCTTCGGGCTTCCAGGTCGTCCCTCTGGAAAAAAGGGTGTTCATTGGCTGACCCAAAAAGAAATGCAATCTGCACATGTTCATGTCTTGATTAACTGTGTTGAAGTTAAACCATATCTTGAGTAAGTATACCATAACTGTTTAAATTTCTTTACAGTGTGAATATAAAACTTATAACCTTGGAAGTTATACTGTGTTTCTTTTTAGGGAATTTAACAAGTCCTATTTTCATAACACCGGTGTACAAGTAACCTCTGGTCACATACATGCTTATTTTCCATTATGGTTCAAGGAGAAATTGTCATGCATTGTTGCACCGACTCAAGAAATACTCCATTTGAGAAACTTGTCTGAAGGCCCTATTCAAAGCGCAAATGAATGGCACACATACTTCGTGAATGGATATAAATTTCACACCGAGACATGGACGGAAGGGAAAAAAACCATAAACAGTGGTGTATTTGTAAAAGGAGTTACAGATGGTGGTGAAGACGACTTCTATGGTTTTGTTAAGCATATCTATGAGTTGGTATACAATTACTTGGACTCGGAAAATAAAGTTGTCTTGTTTTTTTGTGATTGGTACGATCCATCTGCTAGGGGTACAAAATAGATAAGGCGTATGGTACTGTTGAGATTCGAATGGACCGAAGGTACAAAGAGTATGTCCCTTTCATAATGTCACATATTGTTAGGCAAGTATACTATGTTCCTTATCCTTCAATTGTGCCACGTAAACGAGGGTGGTATGTTGTAATCAAAACAAAACCATTGGGTCATATTGATAGTGGTGATCTAGTGGAAGATGTTGCTTACCAAGTTGATAAAGTTGAACAAATTAATGATGTGATTGCAGTTGAACAAATTGCAGTTGAACAAATTACAAGTTTGTCTGATATAATGGTTGAGGGGGATCAAGTTGATGTGTCTATATTGTTGTCAGAAAACGATGTGGATGAAGAGCATGAAGAGTTTGGATCCGAGGACAATATCACATCAGATGATGAGAATGATATGGATGATGATTTTGAATAAATTGTTTTTGTAATTTTACTTTATGAAACCTTGTAGTTTTACTTTATGAAACCTTGTAATTTTACTTTTTGAATATATTGATTTTGAATAAATTGATTTTGAAATATTGTTTTCCTTATTATTTGTGTTGATGAATATATATATTAAATGTGTATTCTCTATGAATAGTTAAAATGCCACCCGACCTGATAAGGGTAAGGCTAGTGGTAGCAGCGGTAAGAAGTCCCAACGTCCGAGGGTAGTAGTATGTCAGGCACCCGAATCAGCAGTGTGTCCTCCCCCGCTGAGTCAGTTAGATTATATGTCCATGGCCAGTTCTCAACCTCTAATGACATTACTTTCCTCCCCTTGTGAGTATCCAGGTTTTATTAGTCCATCTGGGACTCCAGCTTTTGTTAGCCCATCCAGGGCTCCAGGTTTTATTAGTCCATCTGGGACTTCAGCTTTTGTTAGCCCATCTGGGGCTCCAGGTTTTAGCCCATCCGAGGCTCCAGGTTTTATTAGTCCATCTGGGATTCCAGATTTTGTTAGCCCATCTGGGGCTCTTCGTTTTACTAGTTATCCATTCCAGCAGGGGCCCTCACATGTACCTTCATCTGTCATGCATTGTGGGGTGTCCCGCACTGCACATCCCGCACCGGTAGCTTCATCCGTCATGCATTCTGGGGTGTCCCCCTCTGCACATCCCACACATATACCTGATTATGAGGATGATCGTGAGGAGCCAAATATGGATGATCATGAGGTAGATGATGAGGTCAACGAAGATAATCTGGCAGATAATCGTGAGGAGGTTACGATCATTGGAGGAAGATATTATATTTGGCCTAACGGAAATTCGTAAGTAATAAATTTTTATTTAAGCATTCAAGTTATCATTTATGTTATATATTAAGTTATAATTTATATTTTTATACTAATTAAAATAATTGATGTTTAGTTTCGAGCCGAGTCGGACTGATGCCCAGTGTATAAGTTATGTAATTCAGCAAAAGTATAAAACAGCTTGGAAGAGATTTAGAGAAGTTCCTGGGACTGAAAAAGAAGTTTGGTTTAACTTATTTAAGGTATAATTAATTTAATTTATTTGTTAAGTTAATTTTGTTTAAATTTCTTTTTTATTATAATTATCTAATTATTTATTTGAATGTCATACAACATTGCAGGAAAAGTGTGTGTGGGAAGCATTCAATGAGAAGGAGGTTAAGAAAAAATTTTATTGCAGATGCGCAGTTCGACTTTCTGACATGCTACGGCGTGCAAGAATACGTTGGAAAGAAGAAAATATCCGTGTCAAATGGATAGGCAAAGAAGTCTTTGATGAACTTCTTAAATTTTGGAAAACTGATCCCGATTTTAAGAAAAGATCTGAAAAGCAAAGAAAATGAGAGCATCTGAAAAAGGGGGCAGCCTTAATGCAGTTGGAAGTATAAGTGTTGTCGAACATGCTCGACGCTTGGTAATTATTACTACTTTTTAAAGTTAAAATTTTATTTATTATAGATTTTTAATTAAAGTTAATTTTATTATTTAGAAAAAGGAATTGGGGAGAGATCCAACAATGGTGGAGTTGGTGATAAGGACCAGAACAAAAAAATCTGAGGGTTTTGTTGACGAACGTACCAGAAAAGCTTTGGTAAGTTACTTTATTTTATTTCAATTGTCTATTTTTTTTATTTAATGTTAATTTTGTGACGTGATTTTCACATGGCAACTAAAATATTGTGGCGTGAAAATCACGTGACTATATTTAATTTATTATTTTATTTAATTTTATTTAATTTAAAATTTAAAATTATATTTAACTTAATTTTTTTATTGCATGTGTAGGAGGATTATCAGACGTTGCTCACACAATTTTTGATTGAAAATCCTCAATACAATCCGAGAGAAGGCGAGCCGCTTAATCCGCGAGTGGATTTTTATATTTGGGATTTAGTAACTGGCAGAAAGGGGCTTAATGGGTGTTTATTTGGTGCTGGAGCTTTGGCCGGCGGTATAAGAAAGGGGGATAGGACATTATTTCAAAGAGTTAGAGATGGGGAAGGATCCTCAAATCCACCATAATTGTCTCCCGAAATAATGGAAGTCGTTAGACAACTAGCGCTAACTGAGGCGAGACGTGAGTCGGAGCAACGTGAGGCAGCGCTAAAGGCCCAACTAGAGGAGCAAAAACGTCTAATGGAGCAGAAAGTCAAATAGAAGCCATGAATAAAAGGCAAGCTGATATGGAGGCGATGATGCGACAATTTATGCAATCACAAGGGAGCGGTAATCTTGGTGGAAATGAAGGAGTTAGTGGTCACCGACAGGTGGATGCCGATGATGACGATGATTTGGACCTTGACGACTATCCCGATCCGGATTGATATGTAGCATTTATTTTATTTTAATTTTTGAAAGATAATAATATTTTTTTAAGATATTATTGATTTTATTTTAATTTTTGAAAGATAATTATATTTTTGTATGATATTATTAATTTTATTTTAATTTTTTTATAATTATATTTTTAGTATTTAATTATATTTATTTATTATTTAATTTATTAATTTTTCAATTTAATATATATTAATTATTAATTATCAACGTAAAAGTTTTTTTATTTAAAAAAAAATGCTTTGAAGTGAATTTCACGTCACAACATTGTGAAGTGAAATTCACGTCACAACATTGTGAAGTGAAATTCACGTCGCTACTTAATATATATTTATTTAATATAATTATAATTATTCAACATTTAAAAGGTTTTTTTATAAAAAAATAGTTGTGAAGTGAAATTCACGTCACAACATTGTGAAATGAAATTCACGTCGCTACTTAATATATATTTATTTAATATAATTATAATTATTCAACGTTTAAAAGGATTTTTTATAAAAAAAAAGTTGTGAAATAAAATTCACGTCACAACGTTGTGAAGTTGTGAAGTGAAATTCACGTCACAACTTTGTGAAGTGAAAATCACGTGGCAATGTTGTGAAGTGAATTTCACGTCACAAAAGACTTACAGGTTTTCTGCACCACCTGCCACTTCTGAGCCATGGCAGACTAAAAGAGATTTTCTGTGCAGACTGTTGTGAAGTGAATTTCACGTGGCAAAAAAGGTGCCACACGGTCTCCTGCGACGTGAATGGTCACGTCGCAAAAACTGTGTTGTGAAGTGAATTTCAAGGTTGTGACGTGAAATTCGAGGGGGAGGAAGAAGGTTTGGCGCGAAGTTATAAGAAATTCTTCTGGAAGTGCACATCAGAACTGTTTTCGGATATGCATATCCGGAACACACCAGCGTTTTTTAAAAATTTGGTGCGTTCGAATGTGCACATCCGGAATCAGGAGGCAAAAAATAATTTCACGTGGTGCCTAAGAAACTTGAGTGGTGCATTAAGAAATGCTCTTGAAATTTTAACACCAACAAGAGGACTTTGTTCCATGATACATTTAATTAAATTATCAACAAACCAAAAAAAGCATCCTAAAGAAAAATAGAAAAACTAAAAACAATTACACCATGTTTTGACATGTACACCGTACATATATACTATCCATTATACTTTTTCCATTTTCTTAGCAGAAATGATATTTTGACACTCACATGTTCCACTACACCGTATATACCGTACTGTGAGCCTTGATTTTATTAGCAGGTTTTTTCTCTCTCTTTACTGTTCACTTTGACCACTTCTTTTTTATCTGCACCTTTTCTTAATCTCTCTCGCACCATTTTTTATTTGTATCTCAAACCATAATCAATTAAATTTTTGCAATGTATTAATCAATTTTTAAAATAATTTTTTCTTATTTTGATGTCTGGATCTATATTAACTAAACTATAAACGGTATAAATCAACTTCTTGCACTCAATTAACCAACTTTTCTTACCCAATTTTGTTATGTTTTAATGTCTGGACCTATATTAACCAAACTCTAGACGGAATTAACCAATTTCTTGCACTGCATTAACCAACTTTATGTTACCAATTTTTCTGTGTTTCAATGTTTGAATCTATATTAACCAAACTTTAAACTCGATTAACCAACTTCTTATACTATATTATCCAAAATTGTTTTAAAATTTTTTAGCTACAGTAATTATTTTTATAATTAAATTGAGTATGGTTGAAGATGCAAATAGAATATTAATGGAAGAAGGAGTCAAAAATGGTGCATGAAGAAGAAGGTGTCTAATAGTGAAAAGTAATGAGAGAAAAAAATTGTATAGTACAATCTGATATCATTGATGTAAATAAAGAGAGAAGATGGCCCCATAAAGAGAGAAGATGAAATGAATATTCAACCAAATTTGTAGTACAAAATAAACATATATACGGTGTAGTGTAACTTTGCAGTGTCAAAGTAGCATTGCTGTATGTTATATTTTGATGCATTAAAATCTGGAGAAATGTTATTTTGACACCAAACCCTTACACCTACACCGTATTTCACGGTTCACCAATATGGTGAACAATGAAATATTATAATAATACCTTTTTTTTAATATAAAAAAAAAATTTTACAATTAAAAATTATATTTTACATCTGGACGTTTATTAACCAAGTTCATCACTCCATTAACCAACTTTTTACATTGCATTAACCAACTTTATTTTACTACTAAAAATTATTTTTACACCTGGACGTTTATTAACCAAGTTCATAACTTCATTAACCAACTTTTTACATTGTATTAACGAACTTTATTTTACTAGTAAAAATTATTTTTAATATCTGAACCTTTGTTAACCAACTTCATCACTATATTAACCAAGTTTTTACAATTCATTAACCAAGTTTGATTTACTATTAAAAGGCACTGTTCACAGATACTGTTCACGGTACTGTTCACGGTACTATTCATGTACGGTTTACTATTCACGGTCACTGTACATGTACAGGTGAATAGTGTATACGGTGTAGGTGTAATGGAATGGTGTCAAGGTAGCATAGCTCTAAAATCTGTGCTACCCTTGTAATGAATATTATTTGCTACGGTGTACATTTTTGATGTCAACATAGCAAATCTCAAAGAATATAGCGAAAGAAAGACAAGCACAATGAAATTGTCATGATTATATCCAAAACCGCGACATTAAACCAACGTTCTCTTTCTCTTCCTTTTTCTTATTTCCTTAAATTCATAACTCTTCTCCCACAAAACCAACACTCTTCTCAATCTCATCGATGAAATGAAACTCGACACAAAATCAGAATGGTGTCTTCCGAACAATGTAGCAGACATTACTTGCATGGATACTAATCAATCAACGGTGATTGCAGAGAAAGTGAACAAAACGGTGCGTTTAATAGTTTCTGATACAAAACGGTGTGTCTAAGAGTAACAGAGTTATGCATGACATGCATGAGATGATGCAGATGAAGACAGGAAGAAACAATACATAGGAAAAGCAGTTAACACTGTGATGGTGAAGCACCACGAAGCACTCTCGTGCCGTCCACGTTATGCCGACATGTATTTTGTGTCACCGTTGGAGTATCAGTTCAGCTGTAGCGGTAGTCCGCCTCGTCTCTCTCGCGGTGCCAGCAGCAGGAGGAAGCTTTTATCTCCGGCAAAGGAGGTGTGTCGTAGGACCGGCAATGAAAGGAGGCGCGTGAAGGTGACGACGGTGTCGAGGGAGACGGAAAAGGAGGAAGAGTTTCATGTTGATCAGGCGGCTGAGGAGTTTATTGACAGGTTTTACAGAGAGCTGAGGTTGCAGAAATGGTTGGATCATCATCATCATCATCGTCAGTATTAAAGCTGCTTCTATGGCTGTTTCTGAGTTTGTGTACAGTTGATGATGAAACACAAATGTATGTGTTGATGTTGATTATGTAATTGTAGAGTTGTAGGTGTACGTTAATGGGTTTTTAACAGCTACCTTTTTTTAACTTCACAAGACACTACTTCGTTGACCTTTTCTTTCTATATTTATGTCATTATGAAATAACATAAAGAAAAATCGAATGTAGAAATGAAACTAATTAAATCTAAAGTTCACTAACTCAAAATGGTTTTTGAAAGCATCCTTTCATTAGGGAGGGTATACCACCAAACAAAATCGGGTATGCGATATTCATGACCGATCAATTTGTCTTTGCAATTCTTTCTCTATCTAAAAATTTGTGAAAATGTTAAATTCGGCCAATACAATCTAAGCTAAACCATCTACCATGTTATGACTTAGGTTTTCATGTTTGAATATAGGGCTGATAATAAGCCGAACTAATTTTAAAATAGTTTAAAATTCTATTTGATAATTAAATAGGTGAATTATGTTCATAAATTAAATGTGCTAAATATGAGTAAGAGATTAAATTCATTAATTAAATGAGTTGAACTTAAACTATATATAATTCGATTTATTATATTCACGAATCAACTCGATTACAAAGTCTTAGTTCTATATTTTATTTTAATCTAACGGTGGAAACAGGGTCGACCTAATCAAACTGGAAGCCCAGTTCTAATTTAAAAATGAACTAAAATTTAAAAAAAATTATAATAATTAAAAATGACACAAAAATATAATTATATATTAATAAAAACGAAATTTAATTATAATTATTTTTACTTTAATCAATCTCATTTTTTTAATGTATTGAATTTTTATTATAATATTTATTTTAATTTATTTTGATTTTTTTAATACTCTTTTTTATATTTATTAATATTAATGTAAAAAAATTGAACTTTTTTAAAATTTGGAGGTCTTCCAAATTTTTGGGCTCTGTGATGTAGAGGCTGATCCTATACAAGGTCGGACCTAAGTGGAAAATATATATTGGTATTCCAAATGACAACAAATGTTCATTTCATTCTACTATGGCTTCGAAGTTAATCTTTAGCCTCAAAGAAAGGGTTAGTGATTCGTTTTGAAAGTTTTATAGTTTTTGAAAAAATAAATTTTTGAGATAAAGTTAAATTCTAATGTGAAAATTTTTATTTTATTTTAATATTTTATATTTTAAAAAATATTAATCTAAAATGTCAAATATATATAAAAATGTACTTTAAAAAATGATTTTTAAATCCGTGAAACTAGCGAGTTGAACCTAACGAAATGAATCTAACAAACTGAATCGAGTTGTTCGTGAACTTATATCGAATCAAATTTAAACTTAAAAATAAGTTTGTGTTGAACTCAAATCAATATTTAAATTAAACCAATTCTTAATAAGGAGAGAAAACTTTTTGAATTTTGAAACTTGCACTTGTAGGGGCACTAATGTAACACCCTTTTCTACCCCACAAATATACACGACAAAAATATACAAAATATCAGAGTAAAATCACCTCAGAAGGGTGCACATTTCTCAATAAACTCAAAATAAAACATTTGCTCCGTAAACAAAGGTTTTTCCTCTAATTCATCAAAAAGCCATCAAATAGCAGCGGACCCACCATAACCACAATAATCCAAAAACAAAAGGTTTTAAAACAAAAATTATAATAATCAAATAACAACTCAACATGGTTCGACTCAACAACCCTACCCGGTGTTACACTATCAGAGCAAGACCCTTTACATCGACCAAAAGCAAATAAACTCCAAAAGTTCTCGAAGGCATCCACAGCTAAGCCTGATTACCTGCACGTTACCCACGTGGAGGAAACATTCAAACAGGCAGGGTGAGTAATCACAATTCATTATAATCAATATAAAAACAAGATATGCATAAAATGACGTCATCATCATATACAAAATCTTCAAGGTCATCACAAGGAAAACATCAAAATCACAACATCACAGATCAAATCAATGCCAATTAAATGCAATGCACAACAAGACTAATGCATGTGGTACCAATCGTCACAGTCGATGGACACTAGGCCATCACCCTCCAAAGATCCCCGTCATTAGGATCGGTTTCACACAAGAAACGAAGCACGTCAAAATTACCTCATATCCGCACAATGGGAATGAAGTCTAACATCATCACTGAAATGCTATGAATGCATGATACACAACATCAATAATCATCATCATCAATAAAATCATTATGTGCATCACCATTCATCAATATCTCATGTTAAATCATATCATCATATATTCGTCAAATATCACAAAACATCATCTCATAATCATTAGTATACACAAGGTAAATCATCAGAAAAATCCCAGCATCAAAACATCAAGACAACACAAAATTATAACAATTTCGCGAACAGCAGGCGTTCGCTACTGAGTTCGCTGTGCGAACCTGTTCGCTGGGACCTTCGCTTTGCGAAGCTGACAACGAATCCCCATCCCCATACAAAAACCAGAGAGGCTTCCCTTCTGTCCCTCATCGCTATCTCTATTCGCTTTGCGAAGCCACTCGCTTGGACGTTCGCTTTGCAAGTTAAAAATCACCCTTCAGGATCCATCCCAGTATCATCAGACAAATTATCGCGCATTCGCTGCACTGCTCGCTATGTGAGTCTGGGGCGAGTGTTAGCCTTGCGAAGGAAACGTTCGCTTTGCGAACCTGCGATTTCAGGAAATCACTGCTACGCATCAGTAGCATATCAGTCCCAAAAACTCTTACGATTTCAACCCCAATTACCCCAAAAACATCCCTACAATATTCCTAAAGCATCATGGAAATCAAAGGCATAAACCTACGTATATTAGGTCGATTCATTACCCTATTCGAAACCTCAAATCACCTAAAACTTCTCAAACTCTCAAGCTTCTCATAAACACCATAAATCCCTTTCACCACAAGGCCGAAACAACATCGACAGGGAAAATCAACCCAAGGTCTATTTTATCCGATTCAATTCAACCCTTAATAATCGATTCACAAAATACCCTATGTTGCGGTGAAACATTTACGTGGAGTGCGGATACTCCAATCCTAAGGTTAGGGTACTAAATTGTCTACGGCGAGACGTGGAGTACGGAAACTCCGAATCCTAAGGCCAAGGTTCTAAGACATCCTATGACACGGGGTCAATGTTAGTAACCTTTCCTGTGGAATTAGAGGGAACAACTAACTTAAGATTTATTCGTGAGCACTAGCAAAGTGGGCTAGCATTGTGTATAGTGACCAAAGGTTGATGGCGATGCCTAAAGGTAATCGACTTACATGGGTAGAAAATGGACTCGACGTTGGATCGAGATTTTTGATGTTTTGAAAGGTTTGAACACAAAAGCATGCACATACATCAAGTACAAAAGTAAACACACAAATGCATAAGTAAGATGGCATGATATCAATCACAACAAAATTCTAGACCTATTCACACAAACCTATGATTCACTCAGGCGCGTGACGAGGGATTCTACTAAGGAAAACATTATTAATAAAAGTTGATAAATTTAACGGAAAATGAAAGGTTATATTATTAAAGGTTATTATTAAATTAAAAGGTTAAAGGTTTCTTAATAATTAAAATATAATTTAATTTATGACAAAGGAGAAAAGATTTTAACTTATTATCTAAAAAAGTATTGAAAATTATTATTAATAAAAAAGGGTTAAAGTATTTAGTAAAAGGGTTTATTATTATTTTAAGAGGGTTACTAATTCAAAAAGATTTTAACAAAAGCTTAAAATTATTTTTAATTGTATTTTAATGAAAAAGGATATGTTAAATGAAAAGAAATTAGTTTTTAAAGGTTTTTAATATTTATTATTTGGATTAATTAAAACAGATTTATTATTTAGAGAAAAGAAAATGTGAGTTTAATTATTTAAAAAAGGTTAAATTAAAAAAAAGTTAAACGGAGGGATCTGGTGCTTCTAGGGAGAGAAGGTCCACGATGGACCCTATGTTCTCAACCTTGTGATGTGTGTGTACGTGATCAAACGGATAAGAAGGCGAGGGTGCAAGATGGTGCATTGTGTGTGTGGTGTACAGGATTAAAGCAGTGAAACAACAAAATAATGGAACAAATCCCACTCTCTCGTTCCCTTTCGTTTGTCTTCTCTCAAAGCATTGTGTTTTAACTTATTATCTAAAAAAGTATTGAAAATTATTATTAATAAAAAAGAGTTAAAGTATTTAGTAAAAAAGTAGTCCTTTGACGAACAATGTTAGTTAATATGACGTGTCAGCTGAGGTGACGAAAAAAATGACTATGGGACATCATTATTTTTTATTAATTTTAATTAAGTTTTTTAGAAAATCTATTTAAATTAAATTTCACAAACTTTAATATAAAATATTTGGGCCTAAAGCCCAAGTCCTTAACTTTGATATAAAATATTTCACAAACTTTAATATAAAATATTTGGACCTAAAGCCCAATCCAATTGTCAGGTTTTATTATTATATGTGAACAAACTATATATAAATACTTAAATTTGTTGTTAAATATTCAATGTAGGACTTCACAAACTCCACAAAAACAACACAATTCCATGTGTCAACTCGCACTGATATATTTTTAGGCACTTAGCTGGTTCAAGTGTAGCAGTTAAAACATATTTCAAAGCTCCTGAACGTGTTGCAGCTATAATCAAAAGGAGGAAGAATATGACATTTCATTTTGCTGACCTTCATTTAATTTGCAAACAAAAAATGGAAAGCAAGGCATCTTCATGCTGTAAAGCTAAAACGCAAATGCGATGGACACAAAACGCAGCCACAAGCTGCTACATTCTGATGCAAGTAAAACGCACTAGCCAAAAATGCAATTTCCAATTCAAAAAATTAAATACAAACTTTGCCATTCAAAGTCCAAATATACCCCTCATGATCTTCTATAAATGGAGAAGAAATTCATTCCAATCACAAGCTTTGGAGAGCCAAGGATATTCTGCAGAAAATTCACTAGAAACTCTCTCTTCAAGCTTCAACCAATTTTTTTTAAAACTTCAATTCAACCTTCCATAAACCTTCAATCACATTTGTTCTTCAATCTTCTTCCACTTTCACAAAGAAAACCTGCAAGTTTAACCAACAAAATTCATCAACACTCAACTGCAGAATTCGCCACACACGCTCAACTCTCACAAAGCCAATAACGCACGATTTAAGAAGCAAGATCAATAGCAATTTCTCGCGACAAATTTCCAAAACATCACCCGCATTGCAATACGATTCATCAACATAAAAAATCACAATTTTGTAGCTCAGAAGAAGAAGAGAATAGGAATTGAAGTGTTACTTACTTGTGATTTAAAGGTAATTTGGAGTTCGGTGTCGAGATTTCGCGGTTTGAATTCGAGCTTTTGATTGTGTAATCCTTGAAACTGATAGCATATTTGAGTAGTATACCGCGTTTCGATTAATTCCGTCTCATTTCCAAGCTTCCTCCGATATGGTGGATCTCAATTTCTCCTTCACTCATGAACAATGGTCGCGCGAGGTAGCTCAAAGGAGGAAGAATATGACATTTCTTTTTTCTGACCTTCATTTGTGCAATCAAAATTATAGCAGCAACTCGTTCAGGAGCTTCGAAGTTAACACATGGAATTGTGTTGCTTTCATGGGGTTTGTGAAATCTCACCTTAACTATTTAACAACGAATTTAAGTGTTTGTGAAATCTCACCTTAAATATTTAACAACGAATTTAAGAGTTTATATATAGTTTGTTCACATATAATAATAAAATCTGACAACTGTGTTGTTGTTAAGAACATGGCCTTTATAGGCACAAATATTTTAGATTAAAGTTTGTGAAATTTAATTTAAATAGATTTTCTTAACTTAATTAAAATTAATAAAAAATAATTCTGTCACGTAGTCATTTCTTTCGCCACCTCAACTGATACGTCATCTCAACTAATATCGTTTGCCAATATTTGACGGAAAGGACTACTTTGATCATGTTAGACAACGTAAGGGACCAATTTGAAACTTTTAAAAGAAAGAGGACCAAAATGGACTCAGGGGCATACATAAGGGACTAAAATGGGTATTAAGTCTTATTATATTAAGAGGGTTACTAATTCAACAAGATTTTAACAAAAGCTTAAAATTATTTTTAATTGTATTTTAATGAAAAAGGATATGTTAGATAAAAAGAAATTAGTTTTTAAAGGTATTTAATATTTATTATTTGGATTAATTAAAACAGATTTATTATTTAGAGAAAAGAAAAGGCGAGTTTAATTATTTAAAAAAGGTTAAATTAAAAAAAAAATTAAACGGAGGGATCTGGTGCTTCTAGGGAGAGAGGGTCAACGGTGGACCCTATGTTCTCAACCTTGTGATGTGTGTGTACGTGATCAAATGAATAAGAAGGTAAGGGTGCAAGGTGGTGCATTATGTGTGTGGTGTATAGGATTAAAGCAGTGAAACAACAAAAGAATGGAACGAATCCCACTCTCTCGTTCCCTCTCGTTTGTCTTCTCTCAAAAGGGGTTCAGAAACCCTAAGCCATCATCTCCCTCACTCGATTTCTCTCATTCCCTCTCGATTTCTCTCTAAATCAAACATCAACAACCACAAACCCTAACCCCAACAGACCCATACCCCAATCCACTGTGAGTTTGATTACAAATTACAAAGATTAGAGCGATGGAAAGTAAAGAAGATGATGGCGGTTGAAGGCGAGGAAATGTGGTTGCAACCTCAAGATCTCCTCTCAGATAAGTCTCCTTCTTCTTTTCCGTGTGTATGCGTGTTGTTGTTAATGTTATGCTCTGCAATCGTGTGTGGGTTTTGCCTTGTTCTTGATATGATGAAAGGTGTGATGTTTTGATTGTGAGTTTGCTTTTGGTGTGTTGAATGGTTTGTTTAAGGTTTGATGTTGGATTTTGTAATGATTTGAGGGATTGATTTCTGGTATGGATTGGTTGTTTTTGGTCTGTTTGGGACTTTGGTATGGTTGCGAATTCTGATGTTAAGTGTTTGGCGGTTATGGTTCGAATTTTGATGATGGCTCCCCCTTTTGATCGTGTATGAATATTCTCTTTTATAGATGACCTGAAACTCTCTTGAATAACCTGCTGTGATGATTTTCCTTTTTAGTGTGAACATGTCTGAGCTTGTTTGGCATGTCATTGATGACTGTTTTGGAATGTCTTTAACAGTTGTCTGGAGGCTGTCTTTAACAGTTGTCTTATTTGGATTAATTAAAACAGATTTATTATTTAGAGAAAAGAAAAGGCGAGTTTAATTAATTAAAAAAAGGTTAAATTAAAAAAAAAATTAAACGAATGGATCTGGTGCTTCTAGGGAGAGAGGGTCCACGGTGGACCCTATGTTCTCAACCTTGTGATGTGTGTGTACGTGATCAAATGGATAAGAAGGTGAGGGTGCAAGGTGGTGCATTATGTGTGTGGTGTATAGGATTAAAGCAGTGAAACAACAAAAGAATGGAACGAATCCCACTCTCTCGTTCCCTCTCGTTTGTCTTCTCTCAAAAGGGGTTCAGAAACCCTAAGCCATCATCTCCCTCACTCGATTTCTCTCATTCTCTCTCGATTTCTCTCTAAATCAAACATCAACAACCACAAACCCTAACCCCAACAGACCCATACCCCAATCCACGGTGAGTTTGATTATAAATTACAAAGATTAGAGCGATGGAAAGTAAAGAAGATGATGGCGGTTGAAGGCGAGGAAATGTGGTTGCAACCTCAAGATCTCCTCTCAGATAAGTCTCCTTCTTCTTTTCTGTGTGTATGCGTGTTGTTGTTAATGTTACGCTCTGCAATCGTGTGTGGGTTTTACCTTGTTCTTGATATGATGAAAGGTGTGATGTTTTGATTGTGAGTTTGCTTTTGGTGTGTTGAATGGTTTGTTTAAGGTTTGATGTTGGTTTTTGTAATGATTTGAGGGATTGATTTCTGGTATGGATTGGTTTTTTTTGGTCTGTTTGGGACTTTGGTATGGTTGCGAATTCTGATGTTAAGTGTTTGGTGGTTATGGTTCGAATTTTGATGATGGCTCCCCCTTTTGATCGTGTATGAATCTTCTCTTTTATAGATGACCTGAAACTCTCTTGAATAACCTGCTGTGATGATTTTCCTTTTTAGTGTGAACATGTCTGAGCTTGTTTGGCATGTCATTGATGACTATTTTGGAATGTCTTTAACAGTTGTTTGGAGGTTGTCTTAGCTTGTTTGGGAAGGTTTTTGAAATAACTCGAAATGTCTGAACAAAAATAATGCCACTTTGAAAGAGTTTCCAATTTTGTCAAAACCTGTCTGAACTTACTTTAATACGTCTGAGATTCTTGTCCCCTTTTAGTTTTTGGCAAGTTTTGCTGGTGGTATCTTAATGACATTGCCCAAAATTCCAAATTGAAAAATGATGAGATCTTATTTCTGATTCTGCAATTTGAACTTTATGATTTGTTAGTGATGATTTAGGAAATAAGCATCATTGTCTGAAACGAATTTAACCTTGCTATGGAAATGTGATTGATGATGATGTTTGTCTGAAACATGTCTTGGGGCAAATTAAAACATTCCTTTTTGGTTTGGATATGTTTTGGAAATTGTCTGGCTTGTGTTTGGAAACTTGCCAGATTTGGTTCATATTTCTGATTCTCTATATGATTCAGCAGGTTCAAGCTTAACGAGGTTGGGCTGTCAAGAATTCGCCATGCCATGCTTGCGAAATAAAGTCTCTCGCCAATCATCAATATTCATGTGCGTCCTATATTTATTGAAGATTCCTGTAACTGGAATTGCAAATCCTCTCTATGCATTCTAGAATCTCCTTGAATATCTTGAAGTGTTTTTCCATCTTGAAACTACTTGCGTATGCTATTCTATGCTTCATTGCATTTACCGATTCTGATGTCTTTGATGCGTGATCGAAACTTTCATTCCGTTTTAAAACTTGTTCACTTTTGACTTTGTGGTACAGGAAGCAGCAGGATCTTCACTATGTCGACTGATGGAGGCTTCGCCGTGTCAAGCAAGAAAAGCACCAGGAGAGGAAGTTGTTTTAACTCTTTCAATGGGCGTTATAGGACATGCCTACAAAACCAGTAGCTCTTGGTGCATTTACCGTCAATGCCTGCATGTATGTACTTTGAAGTGCTACTTCAAATTATCACAAGGAAACCTATTGTTATAGGCTGCGGCTGATTTTGAAGAAAAAGCTTGGCAGTAGTATAGCAAGAATTAGGCCGTAGCGTATCATCAATTTCTTTTTTTGATGCAATGACATGCAATGACATGCAATGCTATGGACAAAACTGAATCTAATGATGACATGCCATGAACTCTAGCATGATGAAGATGATGGGATGATAAAAATGCAAGAAATGCAGACGAAATCAAAACCAACATAGAGAGAAGGATGAACACAATGAACAACAAACTCACTGGGGACGACCCGACACACCGGGGAAAAGAAACAACACAGGGGAAACCAAGGTGACGACCCAACAAGTTCAAGCGTGACCAGTTGTAGTCTAAGCAATAAAGCAGGATCCACATGGAAGTAGGATCGAAAGATGAGCTCCAAAGGCTGCATGTAGAAAAATTTTTCATCAAGTTCAAGGGTGACTAGATAACATTCAGTAGGAAAAGATTCTCAATGAAAGTTGATTCAGAAAGACGGTCTCCATTGGGGAAAAAAAGCTTTACAAACGAGTGGCCTCGTCAAGTAACTGACTGCAAGGTATACCATTCACTGAAGAGTGACGTCATCAAAGAGTCTGATGGAGAGACACACTTTACTGAAGAGTAATACCGTCGAAGAGTCTGGAGAGATACACTTCACTGGAGAGCAATACCGTTGAAGAGTCTAGAGAGATAAACTTCACTGGAGAGCAATACCGTTGGAGATTCTAGAGAGATACACTTCACTGGAGAGCAATACCGTTGGAGATTCTGGAGAGATCCACATTGCTGAAGAGCGATACTGTTGAGGATTTTGGAGAGATCCACATTACTGGAGAGTGATACTGTTGAGGATTCTGGAGAGATCCACATTGTTAGAGAGCGATACTGTTGAGGATTTTGGAGAGATCCACATTGCTGAAGAGCAATACCGTTGGAGATTCTGGAGAGATCCACATGACTGGAGAGCAATATCGTCGAAGAGTCTGGAGAGATCCATATTGCTGAAGAGCGATGCTGTTGAAGATTCGGGCGGAGATGACTGACTAAGAGTAGGAATAAGTTGTATTTGTAAGATGGTTGAATAATATTCCGGAGGTAGACTGCCACTTGTTGTTTGGCTTTAAATTCCAAGGAGACGTGGTTCCATCAACACTATTGGAGAACAGGTTCTTCAAAGAGGATCCATAAAGGACTTCCTACGAGACGCAGTGCAAAATAAATGCACGCTCAAAATAGGTTCGGAGACCTAAAAGTTTAAAGGTGGTACCCTCAGGGACCAAAGTTCGATCTAGGATCGAGCTAGAAAGAAACGGTCAAACAAGACCCGCCATTTGAGAAGTGAATTCGAACAGCGATTTATCTTATCCAACCATGGAGGCAGATAACTGAAATAACCATATCCACGAGGGTTGAAATCTGTGGGGAAACTTAGAAGAGAATAGAATTTTCTGCCTAAGGTTGACGATTCTACTTGGAGAGATCAGACAAACCCAAAACTTGGTGTAAACACAACCAAAGATAAAGCAACAAAAGACAAACAAACAACAAACACGCACGGATGCAATGCATATGATGTCATGCGATGCTTATGCTCATGCTGAAAAAACAGAAAAAGAAAACAGGAGGAAAAAACAAAACGATGAGGAAGCCCGTCCATCCTCTGCACGAGAGATACATCTGTCAATCTTGTACAGAAATCCAAAGGTGGAACCAATAGTCAAAGCTTCAAAATTTCTCAAACTTCTCTGGGGAGATATTAATCCACTTGGGGATATAACATCATGACTTCACTTAGAGGATCGTCAAGATGAATCCGATTGCTCTGGGTGAGAGAGATCCACTGGGAATGGATCAAACTCGTGTTTGAAGAGACTTCGATGGGGATAAAATTAATATCCACTGTTTCGTTGTGGAAGCTTGTACCAGTATCATAGTTGTAGACGTCAGAGTCTAGTCTTCAATAGGGATGAAATAAATATCCTTCGTTGAGGAAGATCAAAATTCTGAGAAATCACAGAGGAATGAAATAAACACTCATTTCATCGGGGAAGGTTGATGCCAAGGAGATTCAATGGGGATTCTTTGGTCAACCAGATGCTGAGATTTTGTACTAATCCTGTCATAATTGCTTAAAATAATGATTCAATGGGGAATCTTCATGACTTCCCGCGGTAGAAACTTGCTGGGGAATTATCATACCATCTGAAATTCTTCGGGAAAATAGGTGGAGGATGCTGCGAAGTTAATGTAGCTTTGACTTGCATGGTAGTCGCCATTTTCAAATAATACTTATTGAAGGAGCCTTCAATTCTCGAATGCCCCAGATTACATGGTCCATGAAAAGAAGTTAACTCAAAAGGATTTTACAGAAGACTTGGCATTCAGAAATAATCCAGTGTCTTCCAACTCTTGAGAGATGTGTAGAATCTCGACGTAACTGGCTCAGATTGAAGGTATTCTGTATACAGAGTCTTCGATCTTGCCCCTCAGGGTTGATCCATTTGCAACAACGGAGGAACAACTTGCCCCAATTCACCATGATCTTCAGGTAGTATGCCCCAGACTGATATTATTTTGAAAGACCATCTTCCACTGAGTTCTAAATCTCAGAGGTTGAACTTCTCGTAGCTGTCTGCAAGCTTCTATGATATCAAGCAATGTTAACATGTAGAAGATGTAAATTTTGAAATTGCCAATGCAACACCATGTTTGTTTTAAGGTTTTATTGAAAAAGCATATCGCAAACTTGTGACCGAATCACTAGTTAGGATGTAACGTTAATTTTATAAAACCAACACAAAATTTTGAGCATAACTCATAGGAGTCAGGAAACATTATCTCGTCGAGTATGCTTTCGAAATAAACCCTGCTTCAATATGGTCTTTTGAGGGTTTTATAGTGGTTTTGGATCACGGTTGAAGAAACAAAGGATATGTGGCTCAAATTTTATGTGGTACCGACCCCTTCTTTTGGGATATTTACTCCTTTTTGAAAATTACCCTGCCCCTGGTACAAATGAGAGTTCTTTTAATTTTTAGAGAAGAAAACTACTACTCCAAGGCTCAAAGGGGTTAACGAAGGTTTATATCCGGTGTTTGGGGAATTTGAAATAATGCCTTATATCCTCAGCAGATTTTTGTTCAAAAGCATACAACAAGAGATGTTATGTTTTATTTCGTCATCCTCCATCCAATAGTATTGGCATTATAAAACAGTAAAAAGTTTTAAAATGAGCGAAGCGAATGGATTCCTTCGAAACAAACATTATTATTGCATTAAACATTCAAAATAACAAGTTCTTACATGTAAACATGCTTTAATAATCAAGGAAAACGATAAATGCAAATAAATAAACAGCTTGATGCTCCTGGGAAACGAAATATCCTCTTTATTGCACCGGGTTGAAAAGAAATCTCTTGAGTCTTCAACATTGATTGTTGAGATCAGTCTGAGAAACATCTTCACATCCATTCTTGGTAACTTCTTCCACAACCAGGACTGATGAACCTGCGTGATTGGGTAGGGGACTATGAATTTGAATGTCTTGAGGCGTGAATGAGATCATCTTGGAGTCTAGCTGAGTCTTAACCTTACTTGGGAGCACCTCACAGTCCTCAGTTGAATGCCCCTGTGCCCCAGCATGGTAGTCACATCGGGCGTTAGCGTCAAAGCCTGGTGGATATGAAAAAGGTATTGGTTTCAGCTCCATTGAAACTATCAAACCATTTTTTATTAAATCTGGAAAGAACCAACTGTATGGCATTGGTAGTGGAGTGAAAAGCATCGGCTTCTTTAGTCTTTGCCTAGCATGTTGACGCGGCTGACGGTGGTATGATTGCTGATGCTGAAGACGTCTTCGATTAGCCCACCATTGACTAAGAATCTGAGCATGATTCTGATGTGTTCCCTGATGAGACTGTGGTTGATAATTCAAAGTTGCTCGAGTAGCAGGAGCAATATCAATACGAGCTTTCTTAACCTTTGGTTGGGAAACACCAAAATACATAATTTTTTGGTCCATTAACTTCCTTACAATACTCTTAAGAGCGTAACAGCTTTCCAGATCATGGCCAGGTGCCCCTTCATGAAATAGGCAATGAGCATTGGGATCATAATTAGGCGGAAGTGGATTAAGAGGCGGACCCAAAGCTCTGGTAGTAATCAAACCTCGTTGCACCAGGGAAAGGTACAACCTAGTATAAGTCATCAGGATAGAAGAAACTGGAGGTTTATATGGTCTTCTGTTAGGAGCATTGGGACGAGGTACTAGAGCCATCCGTTGTTGATAATTAGGAGCATTGGGCGCTTGTTGATAATTCGGTGGAGTTTGTGCTGGCTGATAAGCAGGAGCCGTTTGATAAACAAATAGCTGATAGACGGGTGTCTGTTGCATAGGATGATAGGTAAGATCTTATTGATACTGAGGAGGTCTCCGGTCAGAAAAAGAATATTGCCCATTGTGTTGTTTAACTTGGCTACGAGATCCTTTATACTTTCCTTACAACATGGTCTTAGCAGCTTGCTCCTTAAAGCCGAGAATCTCAGAAATAGGCATCAGTGTGATCCCAGAAATCACTGTCCCTTGAAGCGGAGTTTGGGAAATGTGGGAACCAGGATGATTAGCTACCAGAGTTTCAACCAAGGCGAAGAGCCTTTCAATACCAACTTTCAGAGTAGTCACTTCCTTGGGGAGTTCCTGATTTTCTTGCTTTATGTTATTCATCTTCCTTCTTTGATTAGTCTGAGTAGTGACTTGACAGCTCGTCTCTTGGAACAAAGGATTCAGGGTGACAGAAAAACTGAAGATGAGACCACAAGAATAAGCAAAAGAACGGATAATGCACATGCAAATGATATGAGATGCAAATGCAAGAATGATGCAACATCAAGGAACTCAAAATTGTATTTGCAGTCATTTTAGATATCGTAAAAAACATTTTATTAATCCAAAGAAAGTTACAAAAGAGGGCCAGTACACCTCCCAGGCTTATTACAAAACAAAAGAAAACAAAAAGGAACTAGGACTTCGATCCATTGGATGATGATCCCTTTCTTCCACGGAGCTCTTCCATTAATCTGTCGATCCGTTCCTGCATTCTGGCTTTGTCTAGGGTCAGCCTCTCTACTTCTGCTCTCAACCTTGAAACTTCGCATGATTCAGCTACAGGAGGCTTGGGTTGTGGATACGACATCATCAAAAGGAAAACTCTTTCGCGTGCCCATTCCAAGAAAGCTTAAGTAACTGTACAATTAGGGTTTGACGTTACGGTCATCCCTTTCCTGTTGATGCAGCGCCACGCAAATACAATTTCAGTCTTCAACTGAAGGTCTTCTCCTTCATAGAGGAAAATTTTGGTCAAGTTTCCTGGTTTGGGCACTTCGTCCATTGGATGTCCGAGCTGGTAACGAGCGAGAACAGGATTGTAATTGGTGCATCCCTTTGTGCTAAGAAGAGGCACATTAGGAAAACCTCCACAGCTGAGAATCATGGGAATTCCTCCATACATCGGATCATGCCAAACGATGTCTGAGTGAGTGAGTGCCATGAGCTTCACGGGCTACTCTGTACCATCTTTCACATCCCAAAAGGCTGCAGATCTCGGTAGGTGCGAAATAAACCACCTATAGAGAATAGTAGTGTATCACACGATCCGTCCTTCTCCTTTCAAAATCTTCGAATGAATGGCGTGATATGCATCTGCCAATAGTGTAGGTACCAGATTTCTGAGCATGAAGATTCTGATCGCATGGACATCGACGAAATCTTCGACGTTGGGAAACAGGAACAAACCATAAGCCAGCAGCGCGAAAAAGGTTTTTGAAGGCTTCATTATTCCCCAACCTTGCAAAATGACGAGCTTTCTCGAACAAAAACTGGGCAGGTAGACCATCGATTCTCCCTCTGACCGTCATGTGGGTCCGTATCTCCAACACCTTTATACGGGTTGTTCTCGAGATATCCTCTTGGCCGGGCCTTCCTTCTCCACCGGAGAACGGAGGTGAGTCTTTGACGGAAATTCCCATGAGGGCGGAGTATTCCTCCAATGTTGGCATCAGCTAAAAATCTGGGAAGATGAAGCAGTGGTAGATCAAACTATAGAGTTGAACCAGCATTTCCAACAAAACCATCAGCTACTCGAGTCTGCAATAGCGGGAGGATCCTTCCATACTTCTCGGTGAATGCATCAGGATCCTTAATCTGATCTCCTAGTTCCTTTAATTTTTTCACATCATGAACCTTGAAGGTGTACGGCAGAACCCCTTTCTTTCCGTAATCCATATCACAATACCTGCAAAACAACTATTGAATTCCTTGACAAGGATGAAAATGAAAATGCTATGATGCGATGCAACAAGCTTTGTGGATTTTGAGTATTTATAAACGTCAGAGAATACTAAAGGACAGAATTTTTTTAATCATAAAAAAGTTGGTTATAAATCATTAAAACTTGAATTTAAAACCTTATAAGCTGGAAACGTTACAGTCGTTGATATCCTTACAAGAGCCTTAACAGTAAGCTAAATAAAAGCTAATAAGAGACCTAAGGAGATTCTCCTAATAATCTCAGCTTGTACTTCTAAATCTCCTCCTCCATTTGAGTCTTCTCAAGGATCAGCTTGTCTACAATTAACTTCCACGGAGTAGCCTGAGGGCTTGAGTGACAGGGGTCTTCTGGTGCTTTCCTCTTTTTGAAAGAAAAGAATTCCTCATTCTTCGCCTTTAGCCGTCCTTGAAGTGCTTCATTTTCTTCCACAACCACTTGATATTTAAGTTTCCAAGCATCTCCTATTTGCTGAGCTTTCCTTAAGGCAATCTTCAATTCCTCCTTTTCAGATGCAAAAATTAAGACATGCTCTTCATTCAGGACCATAGGTTCTTGTCGAGCGTAGGGCATCTTCAAGTCAATAGCCCTCTTCCGAACCCATTGGAGATAAGGGTCCAATGAGACACAATTAGGTTTTCCCAAAGCATTTCTACCCTTCTTGTGCTTGTGACCCCAAGCACTCAAAATCTCATTCTTTAACCCCTCCTGCTTTCCATCTTCTTTGAAAAAGATCCCTTCCACATGAACACCAAGAGGCTTGTCCTTCAAAGGGTATCCCAACTGTCGGCGAGCTAGGATTGTACCCCTCCATAATAAACACGATTGTACCAGTCAACATCAGAATGAGTAAGGGCCATGATTTTCTTTGACCACCAACCTTTACTAGGATCCCAAAAAGCATTAGCCTTAGGCAAGTGCGAAATAAACCACTTGTATAATAATGGAACACAACAGATGATCTGTCCTCCTTGCAAGCATTCTTCAGATGAATATAGTGATAGGCTTCTGCTAGTAGAGTGGGTACGAGGTCCCTCTTTAAGAATATCTTAATAGCATTGAGATCCACAAAGTCCTTGAAGTTTGGAAACAGAAAGACACCATAGATCAACAAAGCAAAGATAGCCTCAAATGCAGTCATATTCAAATGGGCGGCATAGTACTGAGGTTTCCCCATCAAAAACTTCACAGTTAAACCAGAAATCCCTCCTTTAGTAGTCATATTCTTATGGATATCAACTAGGGGTGGCAAATGGGCATGCCCGCCCCGTTTAGGCCCACCCCGCAAATGCCCGCAAAAAAATGGGGCGGGGCGGGGCGATCATAGTTGAGGATGCGAGTCTAAAATCTAGGCACACCCCGCAAAAAAGTGAGGGCGGGGCGGGGAAAGCCCGCGGGCACTGCACCTTTTAAGTCTAAAAATCCAAAATTTTATGTAAATGCTTGTGTCCGCAAAAGCCCGCGAAAAAAGTGGGGCGGGGCGGGGCAGACACATTAGAGGGTGAGGCCCTAAACCCTTGGCCCACCCCGCACTAAAGTGCGGGTAAAACGGGCATGCCGAACGGGCCGGGACCGTTTTGCCACCCCTAATATCAACTAACTCCAAATGCGTTGCCTTAGTAATCTCTTGCTCCTTAGGATCCTTATCAAAGATGGGAAAAGGAGACTTATCGAGAATAGGTAAGCCAGTCAAGCAAGAATATTCTTCAAGAGTGGGTACAAGCTGGAAGTCGGGAAAGGTAAAGCAATGATAAAGTGGATCATAAAACTGAAGTAGAGTGAACAGAAGCCCTTGATCGACCTTCATCTTCAATAAAGACAATAACCTCCCATATCTGGTCTTGAATCCTTTTGGATCAATTAACAGAGTCTTCAACCCCCTTAGGTCATCCAGGTCAAAGCTCTTGTAAGTATACTTCATGGTATTCCTTCTTTCACTGTCCATGGTATCCTATGATGTTTACAAACAAAGACTTAGATTCCACGAAACTCAAATGAAATGATGCTTATGCATGCATGTATGCACAAACAATAAGCACAAAGTCACATATAAGCACACAGACAAAGAATCCTAGGTTCAAAGGGTCATTAGCGGAGCCAAGGTCTACCCATCTCATAGGATATGTACTATGGTTTCAAATGTACCTGCCGAACGGGTTCTAAAAAGTTCCTAGAGTCCACAACCCATATTTAGGATATTATCGATTTTCCAAATAACTTGGTAGTCAAGAATATTCTCAAGAGAATCTCGTCCGAGTGTAGTATCACGTATAAACTATTTTGGGAATAGACTCCCGCATAGTCATTGCATTACGCCCTAAGAGGCCAAGTGGTGTTAAAGGTAACTACGGTCCTCAGTCTTATTGACATTCATCGGAATGAGTGACATCAATATGACTACTCGCATCAGACATCAATCACCCCAAAAGGTCCTCGACTGAGCGTGGTCATCATATGCCAAACTTGTTAGGACTACTCCCAATAGCCGACTATTGATTACACCATAATCCTATCATATGTTTACGCTCAAGTTCGGGTTAGGACTTATCTCACCACACAATGTAACAACCCTGCATAGAAAAACCCAAGCAAGCAGATATTGCAAATATAAAACAAGTAAACAAATAGGTAACACCAATAAAAACAAGTTAGGGGAAACCCTCTTGACATCCCTAGTGAAGTCGCCATTTCTGTTGCGGTGAGAATATGATAACAAGCTATTATATTAACTTGCATCATAGTTCTTAAATGTTCACCACCGTCTTTGATTTATCCAAAGGAAAGGTTCAAGAACGAGAAAAACCTAGAGATCTAAGGCTCGGGGGTTGATTATGCCTAGGGAAGGTATTAGCATCCTAAACGTCTGTAGTACTCTACAGGAACCTCTTGTTAGTGCTTATGTTATCTATCACTCACTTGCTAAGGGTGCTATGCTAAAGACTGAAACCCTAGGGGTTAGTATCTAAGTATGCTCGGCAAGATATCGCATCTTGTGCCTACGTATCCCGAGGGGAACGGAATCAGAGTATTCTTAGTTTTGAATAGAGGAACTTCTTGACGGGGTCAAGGTTCTAGGGGGAGGTAAGGTCTATGGCAAGACCTCGCATAGAGTGCGGCGACTCTAAAGTTGTAGGTTGGTTGTAGAGGGGTAGGATTGTAAATGTTTGTGGTGAAACGTTTACGTGGAGTGCGGATACTCCAATCCTAAGGCCTATAGAGCTCAACACTATAGAAAAACAAGTATGACTGCTGAATCTTCTGGCAAGGCCTACAGGAAAACCAAGAAGCTCTTGAGCCAGACAGAAACCAAACTTGCCACGTATCAGAAGATGTGGGAGGAGGCCAAGATTGAGAACGGGGAACTGAAAGAAGAACTTCAAAAAATGAAAGCAGGAAAAAATCATTTCTCTGGGTAGTGGAGAGAGGCTCAGAAGGAAATTGAAGAGCTTAAGGTATAAGCTGAAGTCAAGTCAAGGCGCGAAGGCAACGATGTTGAAGAGCAGATTGCTAGGTTGAATCAAGATATTGAAAAGAGAAACAGATTGATCAAAGGGCTGATAAAATAACCTACGCATCCTGACAATGTGAATCTTCTTGAGGAAGTTGAAGCCAACTTGTTTGGAATTGATTTGTAGTAGTCTTGTTGTTTGTATTTTTGTTGTGATTACCATCAGGATTGTTGATGGAATTGCCTTTGATTATATTAGAACCGTCTGTATGAACTCTTAAGACATGATATTAAAATGCTTGGTTTAATCATATATGTCTCAACAACTCTCATTTTTAAAGGATGTGCTTCCTCTGTGTTGGTTCTGCAGTATTTATGGGTTTGGATTTATTTTCCGATATTGTGCCCAATCCCTTGTCCGGTTTCAAAGATTGGAATCAAAGCGGATACGTCCTGGAAATGTTTAAATATAATGTTTGCATTTGCATTTGCATGATTATAATTATTTTGCATTTTGCATAGCAGGTACTTATCTCTGGTTTTCTTATCATGTTCTTTCTTCAGACAGGATTACTGACCAGCAGATTCATCAGTATTCTACCAGACTCAATCAAAAGAGATCTATGGAATAGATGCAGGCTGAAATGGCTGCCATGCAAGCTCGCATGGCCCAGTTCATGGAATTGATGCAAGGCGTTGCACAAGGGCAAGAACAGCTGAGGACCCTTGTCCAACCCTTGGTGGCAAGAGTTGACGAGGATGGCGTTCTTCATGGCGGTCTTCAAAACAATGTTGTTCCTCCGGGCGGAGGTGTTATTGGTAACGGTGTTCAAAATGGTCCTCCGGGCGGAGTTCCTGTTCCTTCTGTTGTTGTCCCTCCGGGCGGAGGAGAAAATTTGGTGATTCCTTCTGTGGTAGGAGGAGGAAATAGCGTCTGCACAGTACAGGGCCGTCACTTCGATGACCAAAAGGATGACATATTCTTTATGCCAGGCGGGGATGCCGGTCCCCTGATTGTTGATGATCAGAGAATCAGACTGATTGAGGAACAACTAAAAGGGGTTATGAATCAGAACTCTGTGGGTATAGATTTGGATGATCTAGGGATGGTCCCCGGTGTCAGAATTCCGCATAAGTTTCAGGTTCGCACCTTTGAGAAATATAATGGTACCACTTTCCCAAAGACTCATGTTCGGGCATACGCAAGGAAAATGGCTGCGTACTCTAGTGACGAGAAATTACTGATTCATTTCTTCCAGGATAGCCTGTTTGGGGCATCTCTGGAGTGGTACATGCAATTGAAGAGATGTCACGTCCATAATTGGAGAGAACTGGTAGAGGCTTTTGTCAAGCACTATCAGTATAACACTGATATGGCTCCCAATAGGACTCAACAGCAGAGTATGTCTCAGAAGAGCAATGAAAGTTTCAAAGAATACGCCCAGAGGTGGCGGGAACTGGCAGCAAGGGTACAACCTCCCATGTTGGAGCGAGAGATGCTGAATATGTTTATGGCAACCTTGCCAAGTCATTATTATGAGAAGCTGATACCTTGCATGTCTGGAAAGTTTGCTGATTTGATCTTGGTTGGGGAAATGTTGGAAAGTGGAATCAAAACTGGAAAGATTTTGGGCAGTGATGGGTCTTCTTCTGGTGGAGGGAAGAAACCTTATGCAAACTACAAGAAAAAAGAAGGAGATGCGAATTCTGTTTCTTCATACCGCGGTAAAGGAAAGCAGCGTCAGAATTATAATCAGCAGGTAGCCTCAGTAACTATTCCTGCAGTACTTCCACCTCAGCAGCAAAATCAGGCTCCTCGCCAACAGCAGCAAAGGCCTAGGCAGAATAGGCATTTTGATACTCCAACTCTACCTTATTCCCAGTTGTTTCAGCATTTGCTACAGTTGCAGTTAATTCAGAAAAGGACTTTGGCTCCTATTACTGGCAATCCACCTCCAAGTTACAATCCTAATGCCCACTGTGAATTTCATTCTGGGGCACCTGGGCACTACATTGAGGACTGTAAAGCTTTTAAGTATAAAGTCCAAGATTTGGTGGATTCGAAGGCCATGAATTTCTCCAACGACGTGCCAAATGTCATTCAAAACCCAATGTCGAACCACGGTGGGATGAGGGTTAATGCTGTTATAGAAGATGAGGAATCTTTGAATTTGATTCTGGACGTGAATGAATTAAAGACTCCGTTGTTGGTATTGAAAGAGAAACTACTGAAGGGTGGAGTGTCCCCTGGCTGTGACAAGAGTTGTTCAGAATGTGTGGTACAGACAAATGGTTATGAATTGTTAAGATCAGGCATTCAGAAGCTAATTGGCGAAGGTCGGTTGCAGTTTGATAGGTGCAATCAATAGAAGGAAGTTACTGGCAAAAGGAATGAGGTTGCCACTGTTACAATCCATTTTAAGACAATTACTATCTCAGCGCCGACAAGACTAGTGCCGGTCATTATCACAACTCCTGGACCCGTTCCGTATGAGAGCACTAAAGCTATCCCCTGGAATTATGGTGTTGAAGTGTTTGTTAACGGGCAGAAGCAAGAGTTGGTCGGAACATCGGCAGTGAACTCAGGTTTTGAAAGTAATGATGAAGCAGGAGCTATCACGAGGAATGGTAGAGTCTTTATCCCATCTGATGATCAAGCTGGTGGTTCTAGGCAAGATAAAGGAAAGCAAGTTACGGATAATTCTGTGCAGACGCAAGTAGTGAATGATTCCGCAGCAAAGCCAGTTGATAATTCTTTCTCCGAGAATGTGGAAGAGTTTATGAGGCCGATTAGGAAAAGCGACTACAAAATCGTTGATCAACTGCACCAAACACCGTCCAAGATATCCATTTTATCTCTGTTATTATGCTCTGAGGCGCATCGAAACGCACTGTTGAAAGTACTGAATACAATATATGTACCCCAGGAGATATCAGTTAATCAGCTGAAGGGGGTAGTGGCTCATGTAAATGCAGGTAATGGCTTGGGATTTACTGATGTAGATTTGACTCCAGTTGGGAGAAATCACAATAATGCCTTGCATATTTCTGTTGAATGTCGTGGATCTTTAATGTCGCATGTGTTTGTTGATACTGGATCATCTTTGAATGTTCTGTCGAAGAAAGCCTTGATGAAGTTGGACACTCGTGGGTTGATCTGCACGCCGAGTGATTTGGTGGTACACGCTTTCGATGGTTCCAAAAGATCTGTTTTCAGGGAAATTGTGCTGCCAATCAAGGTTGGTCCGGAGGTTTTTGATGCTACCTTCTATATCATGGACATCCAACCTGCTTACAGTTGTCTACTAGGTCGTCCATGGATTCATAGTGTTGGGGCAGTTACGTCCACATTACATCAAAAGCTGAAGTACATGGTAGACGGACATGTAGTGACAGTTTGCGGAGAAGAGGGTATCATGATAAGTCACCTATCTACTTTCAAGTACGTGGAGGTGGATGGTGAAATACATGAAACCTTATGTCAGGCTTTTGAAGCGGTAAAAATTCATGAGGAATCTCCTAAAGAAGTCATTCAACCTGAAGTGGTTAAGCTGCCCGAAGTGGTAAATCAGCCGGAGGTCTCCATGTCTTCCTGTAGCGTGCGATTTTGGTCGGTGACACGACCACCTTATCGCCATGGGATTTCCTCACCTCAGTGGTAGGAAACATTGGGTTGCTACTTTCTGATTTCTTATTTATCCCGATGAAGTTTAAAGGGAAAGGGAAGCTATCTCAAACTAACCTTGCTTTGCAAATGTTGTTCTTTAAACAAGTTGCGGGAAAGAGATGGGGAGTCCGGGGTCAAATTACACAATGGATAATTGTTAATTACCCATCCTGTATGTGGTTATCCACAGGTTATAGTTTCAGGATCATTGCTTTAATACTCGGTATTGATTCGTGTTTAACTGTTAAATGGGAAAGATGTCTGTTGTTTGAGAGAGAGTTGTTGTTTTTGTTGTTTTTAGTAAGGTCGGGGACCTAAGGTTTTTAGTTGAGTGTGCTCGGTAAGATTATTGTAAATCTTATGCCTACGTATTCCCTGTTATGAGGTATAGGGAAATCAGAGCAATCGTAGTTCCTGCTAGTCTAACGGAGAAACGAGTGTTTTTGTTTGTTGTATCTTGTTCAAAGCCCAAGATGTGAAGCTAAAGGGTTGATTTGACTGTATCTTGTTCAAAGCCCAAGATGTGAAGCTAAAAGGTTTATCTGTATCTTGTTCAAAGCCCAAGATATGAAGCTAAAGGTTTGACTGAGAGGGAATTTGTCATCTCTAAAGGGAGAAATCTCTGCTGAGGAAAATCATTATACAAAGCCTAAGAGGAGGCTGTTTTTGTTTAGGGAAATCATTATACAAAGCCTAATAGGAGGCTGAAATTTGATTGATTCCGCTGGGGAAAGATCATTATACAAAGCCTAAGAGGAGGCTGAAATTGAATGATGAACTCAACAAGAGAGTGTTTATATTTGGTATCTTGTATAAAGCCCAAGATGGAGGCTGAAAGACTGTTTATACTCAACAAGAGAGTATCATTATACAAAGCCTAAGAGGAGGCTAAAGACTGTTTATACTCAACAAGAGAGTGTTTTTTATACTCAACAAGAGAGTGTTTGTATCTTGTACAAAGCCCAAGATGGAGGCTAAAAGACTGTTTTAGACTCAACAAGAGAGTATCATTATACAAAGCCTAAGAGGAGGCTAAAAGACAGTTTATACTCAACAAGAGAGTATCATTGTTTAAAGCCCAAGAGGAGGCTAAAAGACAGTTTATACTCAACAAGAGAGTATCATTGTACAAAGCCCAAGAGGAGGCTAAAAGACAGTTTATACTCAACAAGAGAGTATCATTATACAAAGCCCAAGAAGAGGCTAAAAAGACTGACTCTACTGGAGAGGTTTTTTTGGAAGTATCTTGTATAAAGCCCAAGATGGAGGCTAAAAGACTGACTAACTCAACAAGAGAGTTTTGACTCAGTGGGAAAAAAGGTTTTATCTGTCTTGTACAAAGCCCAAGATTGAGGCTAAAAAGGTTTGGTGACTCCACTTGGGAGAACATTTATTTGTGTCTTGTACAAAGCCCAAGAGAGAGGCTAAAGGGATTAACTGACTCTGTTTGAGGAGTGAGATCATTATATAAAGCCTAAGAGGAGGCTGACTTTACTGGGACTGTTTCAGCTTAGTGACAGGTCTAGTATGTTGGATAAAAGAGAAAATCAGTTCTTATGAGGAAATGATGTCAGATACCATGAGGCTCTGATTGGTCTTTTGACAGTAAAATGGTCTGAGTATCTGTGAGTTTTTAGTAATTGACCCATGTTGGGGGAAAATTAAAGGTAAGATTGTACTTTGGGATTGATCAGTGGATCAGGGTTATTTCATGTTCTTTAAGGAAATGGGAAATCCAAAGGGTATTGAGACTGTCCAAGTCTACTGGTGTTTGAGAAATTGATTCTCTGATTGTGAATGATCTTTGTATTATGCCCAAGAGAAGGCTGGTAAGTTAAGGGATGAAGGTAAACCCATTAACTGGTCTAACACTTGACTCAGAAAGACAGCTCTAGCAAATTGATGATTGGGTTCTGTTCCTATACCTATAGAGGTCTCTGGGTCCTTGTACTAAGCCCAAGAGGAGGTTAAGAACTTCTAAGAAGCCAGAAGGTCCTTGTACAAAGCCCAAGAGGAGGCTGGGATGCTTTTAGGAAGCCTGTGGGTCCCCAAACCACAAGAAGTTCAAGACATGCTATTCACAGAGAATAGATCAAGCCAGAAAAGTTCGAGAATTTGGAAGAAACTCAAGAGATGCAATTCACGGAGAAGAGATCACCTATGGGGAATAAAGTTTCTTTGACAATTTCTAAAGTGACAGTCTGAGAGAAGGTTCACCGAGAATACTGCCTCTCTCTTTGTTCCATATTGTTTAACCCTAAGAGAAGGGAAGACTGTATCTGGAATCCTAAGGGGGATCTAAGTTTGACTGTTATGAGAGTAAACAACGGGCTTTACCTAGTTCTAGACGTAGTTGTCGGGGAAAACTCTATACAAGTATATATAGAATTGATATATGACAAGTATTTAAAATGTTTATGAAATAAGACTAACCGTGCGCAGCTTCCCACAATACAGTATATATATATGACTGGTAAAAGAATGAAAGAAGACTAACCGTGCGCAGCTTCCCACAATACAGTATATATATATATATATATGAAAGTAGTAAATGAAAGCGGATAAACATTTACCCGTTGTAGAGCTTCCATGTTGTAAATGTTAGTTATTCACAGAAATTGAAGAAAGTTTTGATACAGTTATATGGTAAAACAGTAAATGGGGCTTATTCAACAAGAGATGCCCTGATGGTTTAAATACAGACTGTATTGTTTACAAAGTATTTACAGAGGGAGTTAGGTCTTATACAACAAGAGTGCCCAAGGATTATTTTTGTACAAAGTGTGGGTCTTACAGCTCAAGGAGTGGCCCAGAGTTATTTGATAAAAGACGATAACCGCGTTAGCGTTTTGAAAACTGTACAGAGGGACTTATACAATAAGTGAGGCCCAAAAATATTTTGGTCAAAAAGGGATTGGGTCTTATACAACAAGAGAGCCCAAAAATGTTTTTGAAAGATGTGTGGGGCTTATAACACAAGGGTATGCCCAGATGATTTTTCGAAAAGGCGACGATCGCGCCGTTGTTTTGAAAAATGTACAGAGGGACTTATACAATAAGTGAGGCCCACAAATGGTTTATGTACAAAAAGGGTTGGGACTTACACTCTATTAGAGGAGCAAGTTATTTTGTATTGGGCTTATAACACAAAGGTATGCCCAGATGAAATTTGAAAAAGGCGACGATCGCGCCAAAATTTCTGAAATGGTGTCGGGACTTATACAATGCATTAAGGCCCAAAAAGTTTTATTTACAAAGAGGTTGGGACTTACACTTTATCAAGAGGCCCAAAAAGGTTTGAAAAAGATTGATTAGGGTGAAAATAATCAAAACCCAAATTTTGATTAAAAGTATTAATTAATTTTGATTAAAAATTAATAAAATGATCAAAATTTGTCAAAAATGAATTATGATCTTGGATCAATGTTTGAAAAATCATGTCTTTATCCATAGAATGATTAAAAATCATTTAAGTGGAAAAAATCAAGAAAGAAAAATATTTTAAAATGTTAAAAACAATTAAAATATTAATTCTTTGGAAAAATATTAAATATATGAAATGAATAATATTTTTGGGAAATTTTTGTGAAATAAAATATTTTAACATTTTTGTGAATTATTAAAAAAAGAATCAACTCAAAATTATTTAAAATTAGAGAGAAATTAATTTTTGAATCAATTAAATAAAAACACAAAAATTCAAATATTTGAAATTTCAAAAAAGGCGCCAAGAACAGCTGAAGAACACGCGCGTGTTCCGGGTTTGGCTGATTTGCGTTTTCCATCCAATCTCACTGAATACTTGATGAAACCATGCAATCCACATATCAATCTGTTCGTTTTTAACTCACGATCATGTCTATGGTCTTTAATTTCTTTTATTTTAAACATAGAATAAGAAATCAAAGCAAAACCTGAAGAACCCTAAGTTTGGCATGAAGGCTCAGAAATTCCATACACGATTTAAACAAAGCAATTAATGGAGGGGAAACATTCTATGCATGAATATGAATGTTTGGCAAAAGTATTGTGCGAGGAAATATGCAAGAATCAAGAGATGACCAAATTTAGGCTTACTTGAAGGTTGTGGCAACAAAAGCAATTTGATTTTTGAGCTGGAGATGTTACAGATGAGTTGTGATGATCTGGACAGCTTCCCTACACCATATGGAGTGTGTTTGAACACTTGGAGTGATTTGAAATGGACTGGATCAGTTTATGGCATCTCAGCTGCAACTTTGCTTCAAACATGTGCAGATGACATGTGATTTTGTGATTTTGATATTCCAGATGTAATCTTAGTGTTTGATCAGCTCATATGTGATATATGTGAGGTGTGTGTGTGATTATTTTGAACAGAAATACTCTCTATTGAAAAATTCGATAGTGACTTGTAAATGAAGGCATTTTTTAAAGTGAGAGAGTGATTTTGAGAAAGGCAAGTGTTTAGGGCATTTGGTGTACTCAAACTGATCAGAAGTGAGCTCTATTTATAGTAGAGCATGTTTGTTTTGGCAGGAATTGTGAATGGCAACTGCTGCAGAAGTTTGGCAAATGTTGATAAATGAGAATCCAAGTCTCCTTTAGCCATTGAACAGAGGTCAGGGCACAGGCTGTTGGTCCCCTACTGCAGGGATAAGGCTTGATTGAAGTGTCCATTATTTCTCTGATGAATGCCACCTCTATGTATCAGTTAAATGCTTGGAAACAAAATTGACCACTTTGAAGCATCTTGAATTTTAGGTGTGCCATGCCTAAGCCTAGTTCCATGGACTTGTGAGGCTTGGTGATCAGAGATATTTGATCCAATCTGGTCCTCTTTGATGACAAGGCTTGGCAAAATGACAAAATTGAAAGAATGAATCGTGTGGCACAAGGTTTGTGCAAAATCTGTCCAAAACTGTCATGAAAACAATTTGCAACATAGCAACTTTGGAGATTCATAACTCATTGCTCAAATGGAATTTGATGATGTTCTTGGACATTTTGGAAAGCCCACATATCCTACTTCAATGTGATGTCCAACTTTGGTTTCAAATTAACTTGCATTTGGTTGAAAACTGCCTCTACTTTTGAGAAAAATTCTGGCAAATTTGGGACTTAGTGAAATTTTCACTAAGTGTTGGAAAAAGTGTGAAATATACATTTTTGCCAAATTGATCACTCCATAATTCAAAATCCATGAGGAATTGGAGTTTCTTGTAGTTGAAGCTTTTGTAAAGTGTAGCAAGACCTACAAATCCATATTTGGATTATCCAAAATGGTTGCTTGGATCTCAAGTTATGGTCCTTGAAGTTGGTGTCGCTCCCGGGATTTTCATCCAAGTACAAACGGGAAAGTGGCACCGAAACAGAGTCGCCAGCAATGTGTATTTATCCCAAGAGAGGGAAAGGAAACACTGTATAAACCTGAGGGAAAGGAAAGAGTATGGTCTTGCGACCAAGAGAACTGGGTTCGGAAGTCGGTTACGCGTGAGGAAGGTATTAGCACCCCCACGCGTCCATCGTACCCGATGGGATCCACGCTTGCTGTTTCGATCAAAGGGTGTAAGGACGGGATACTGGAAAAGGAACTGCTAGATGGAGAACTGGAAGAGGAAAGGATAGAGAAAGAGAAACAAATGTAGGGAAAATAAAAGAAGTGCTCGAATGGGCCCTACCCCACTGCCTACGTATCTCATCGGGAACATGAGAATCAGAGCGACGTAGTTCCCCTCACCTAGGGAAAATTTCTTGTGTTTTTAGGGAACGGATAATGTTCTAGCTCAGGTGTTGCAGCTCGCTGTATGGAGACTTAGGCGTTACCGTCTTGCAAGAGAACGAGGAGAAGCACGTTCGTACGTTGAGAATGAGTGAGATGAGAAAAGAATTCTAGAAGGAAAGACGTTATTGTTTGTTTGAAGTTTTTTAGAAAGAAGTGTTTTGATTGTTTTTGTGTTTTCTAACACATATTGTATTGAAGTCCTTCATGTAGGATCGAATGCCTCGCATATCGACCCAAGACGGGACGTATGCTAAACATTCTAAGAAAGGGAGAGAAGACCCCTCACTATCTCATTCTTACATGAAAGGCTCAAATACAATATTTGTTATGCCTTTATTAAGTGTTTTTGCTCTTTATTTTGAGATAAGAAGAAGAGAAACAAAAGAGGAAAAGGTGAAAACTAAGGGGAGACTAAGACACACCCTAGTGTTAGCATGCTTGGAGATCCTATGGTTAATGTGGTTTAACAAACCTACTTCTAGAAGAAAGAAGAAGAAGAGCAAAAGAAGCAACTTACTTCCAAGATGGAAGTTAAGTTGGTCTTAAAGAGGGGTGAAGAAGAAGTTATTCAAGGAAAGCATGTAAATGCTCATCAAAATCACAAGTTGAATTATTAAAAACAATAAGAGAAGATGAGGGAGAGGAGTGTATGTGGAACTAAGTCCACACCCTTACTTACCATGCACCTACATGAAAGGGTTAGCTCACAAAACTATTTACAGGTAGAAAATAATGGGAGAAACAACAAGTAATGATCAAATCAATTAAGAACCAAGGAACAAAGACCTTAAGAGATACAAACTAATCAAAGTCAGAATCTAAACAATAAGAGTGATCTCTAATGTTAAGATATCAAACACAAATGAATTATGCACAAACAAAGCACTAATCATTAAAGAAGTGAATCATGGAAGAAATAGATGAAGAATGAGTGAACATGCAAGGTGATCATGCAATTATGCCTCATGAAAGACCAAAGTCAGAATTACATTCAAATCATAAATGTCTTGTAAGGTATATGAAGTACCACAAAACTCATGTTTAAAATATTACAAGTAGAAGGGATAAGATGAAGAAGAAGTAAGAAAAATGAAACATGTTCAATTAGATGCACAAAATGACATATCAAAGATGCATAACATGTAACATGATTAGAGAATGCATATAGGAAGTGGCATGCTAATGATAAGATGCTAATTGAAGGTGCAAAACATCATACAAAATGCAAGCATAAGGCAAGTAGTGCACAAGAAGAGATAAGGAATGAAAACATGTCAAATTTCAAGTTATAACACATAAACTCATGCCAAATGCAAATGCACATCAAGGTGACCTATAATGGAACTAAAATGACTTAGAATATCATGCAAAGGATCTATAGAAGATGCATAAACAAGCATTAAAGGGTGGCATAAATGCCTCATCAAAAACTAAAGCTTAGATGCTAGCAAGATTTCACAAACATTCCTCTAATCTAACATGTATAAACAAATAGTAAATAAATTTTCAAAATCTTGAAAATAGAGTACCAATAAACTAAGTCAGAATGGGATCATATATTAACAGTATAGCACAAAACTCAACAAGCATCATGCTCAACTAGGCTCACACATTCACCTTGAAACATCTCAAAAGAAAGATCAAATAAGGGCATCAAAGCACATGATAAAATGACATTAAAATTCAAATGAAAATTATATTACATGCTCCAAGATGTTGTCTAACCAATTCAAAAGGAATGGATTGAAAAGGTTGTGTAGAATGTGAGAAAAAAAATGCACAAGTTGGATCATCAATGAAGAATATCATTCAAAAGAAATTAAAGGGCAAATTTGGAATTATGCTCAAAAATCACCAAAGTCAGAATTAAAAATTAGAAAAAATTATTTAAATGTATTGGGAACCCACATGAATTTATTTATGATTTTTATAAGTGTTTTACTATTTTTCAAAATCAAAAACCAAACAGATATGAAAAAGAAATTAAAACAAAAGCAAATGGAGTGGGGGTGCAAAAGAAGTAAAAGGCACGTTTAAAAGTGTATTGGGCTTCAAATAGGGTGTGCAAATAGGAATTAGACCCAATCCAATTATAAATGTGTGCGCGTGTGATGAGTGTACATGCAGTAACCATGAAGATGCAATCACAGTCATTCAATTAATCAAACAACATGATCTAACGCAACACATAGCACGCACACCACAGTTACCACGCACACACACACATGCAATCCATCTGACTTAAACAAAACTAGCACGTGAGGGACCACACATTCATTAATGTGCTGGCAAGCTGTGAGCCCTCAGATCAATCAATCAGCCAATCATCAAGAAAACCAAACAATCACACGAAAGAGAATGCAAGCACATGCTACTTACCATACACTCACGCACACACAACAATTTTCATTAATGTGTTGGCACAGTTTAAACCACACAATTCAAGAGATCAAACGGTCACCATTTAAACTTGCAAAACCCTAAAATTAAAACTCACCGGCCAGAGAAGGACCTCCAGTCATCTTCTCCGGCGAGCAACCACCACCTGCAAACTCACACACGTCCAGAAATGCACAAAAATGGTACCAAAATGAATAGGAACTCATGTAGATCAAGAATATAGGTTCAGATTTTACACATTACACGCATACAAGGAGAATCAAACGCAATAACATTGCCCTAATTTTCTAAAACTAAGCATCTAGCATGCCTATCATCTAGCCGGATACTTCAGAGCTCCTAATGAGCTAAAATCAACAAAAACAAGTAATAATGAGGGGAAAACGTGCGAGCAAAGTTTGAGAAATCAAAACCTGAAACTGATGAAGCTTTGGATCTACAAGAATACCAGAGAAATGTACTTCTTCCTTGAACTTCACTTGGCCAAATAAAGGCTTAATAACTCTGAAAATGGAGGTGAATATGGATCTGCAGTGGAAGTTTCTTCAACTATTCAATGATCTCCAAGTTCAATGCCACTTGATGATGAAGTCAAATGAGAATGACAATGGAATTGTGTGCAGAGAGAAAGTTCAGAGCAAGTAGAGAGAGTTTGAGAGAATTTTTGGAGTGAGTGAAAAAAAAATGAAAATGTGAGTGAGGTTTAGATTTATATGTTGAGTTTAGTGACTTAACTCATGGTTAAATGAGTCAGTGAGTTGAGTTAAGTGAGTGCACCCTAACTAACTGAGTCAAGTTAGTTAGGGGCGAGTGAGAAGAGGTTGGATCTGGTGTGGTTGCATTCATGGTGTTATGGTGAGATTAAAAGAGAAAGAGTGGTGGTGATAGAGGCATGCTGCAGCGAGGAAACTTATTCTGCAAGTTTTATTTTCCATTCTCATGTATGATATAGGTTATGGCAAGTGTATGCAAGGAGAATGTTTGGCTAAATGAGGCAATGATGGTTGGTGTTGACTGAATGCGTGCAAGCTTACTTTTTCAATAACAACACAATGTCACAACATTCTTGACAGCATGATTTCAATGAAGTTTGGTGATCAAACTCTCTCACAACAATGTACGAAAACATGAGCTTTAGGTGTCAATGGAAAGAGGAAAAATGATAGAACACAATTGGTATGGAAATGAGATTAAATAAAGGCTTGTAAAGTAGTGAAAAATGACTTGCAACACAAGAACATGGGACTGCAACATGGGCGTGGTAAGTGGTTGATGGACATGGCAACATGGCTTGGACAATTCAGCATGAACATACCAACTTTGGACCAATATACCTCCATCATAACTTGCTCAAATTAAAATTTGTCCAACATCAACATTGAAGAGGGCATGGAAAGGAACAACTTTGATGTTGGAAAGTTTTTCATTTGGAGAATTCATCTTGGAGAAATTAAGCTTGACTTTTGGCACACCAGGTGTTTGTCAAAATTATGGCGCATGGGCCTGGTCATGCTTGGTCATGACTTGGTTTTGGACCTAGTTTCATCAAACTTTGATCAACCATAACTCTCTCAATATTGATCACATGGAGATGTTCTTTATATGGATTTGAAGCTCAGAACATGAACTTTAATTGGCTCAACTTGGGCATGAATTTTGGAGCTTTTAACTTGGAGAAAGAGAGCCTTAAAGTAGGGTGCAAAATGGTCCAAACTTGCCATTTTTGGAAACGCTAAAGTTTCTATTTTTGGCAGTTTTGTGATTTCTTGATTTTTCATTATTCCTCCATCATTTCTTGATCAAATCTTGTCCAATGAACATATATAACATGAATTTGACCTTAAAAAGTCAGGAGTTGACTTTTTCCACTGCACAGTTGACTTTTTCCCCAATTTCTTGATTATCAAGCAACTGATCAATTGAGACCCTTCTGAAACCAATTGATGAGCAATTTTCCATCCATATACACTTAAGAACATAAGGAATACCATGAGATCAAGTCTTGCCCAAAAAATCAGAGATAAACTGATTTTAGGTCAAACCCTAATTTTGGCACCCTCTAGTTAGGAGGAAATAACACATCCTCCAAATTCAAATTCCTCTGAATATGATGTATATCCTATCTAACAAAGATGAGATATGGCATTTGGAGATGATAAAAAATCAAAGAGCTTGCCCATTTGGGGGTCAGATCCCAATTTTAGACTGCCTTGTATAGGAGACGATGCACTGTCCAATCTTCTTGATGAATTCTCTTCTTCCAATGCCTTGTGGGATCAAAGTGAGATGATATATGACATAAGAGACCCTTTAGGCTTGTTTGAAAACCCTTGGTTCTTATTCCTTTGCTTTGGAAGATCAACACCTTTGAGAATCACTTATCCCATGCCCTTATGCAAGATGCAATGCAATGCTTTATGTTTTATTTTTCTATGCTTGAATGCAATGCAATGAAATGAAAGCTTATGCTAAATGATATGAAAATGAGAGGGCAAATTTTGGGGTATTACAGCTGCCCCTATTTAATCACTGTAGACCTGAATGGACTATAGCGATTGCTATCAGACTTTCAAGGTATGGAGGGATTGAATACCGAAAATAACCAGAAAATTTGCACTCTGTGGAGAAGAAGAAAAGGGATATAAACCCAACCAAATGAATTCTGCTTGCATAAAAACTCTGATGGGAAGAATAGCATTGGAGAACTGTCTTTTGTACAATGCCTGACGACTACTGGCTTGCCACGCTACGGGTGGACTTTAGCAACGTCTTTTGTAAAACGCCAGACGACTACTGGCTTGCCACACTGCGGGTGGAATTTTACAACATCTTTTGTACAATGCCAGACGATTATTGGCTTGCCACACTGCGGGTGGACTTTAGCAACGTCTTTTGTACAACGCTAGACGACTACTGGCTTGCCACACTGCAGGTGGACTTTTGAAACGTCTTTTGTATAACGCCAGACGACTACTGGCTTGCCACACTGCGGGTGGACTTTTGCCAATCTACGGTTGGACTTGAAACTGTCTTTTTGAATGGAGTCAGACGACTACTGACTTGCCACACTACGGGTGGACTTTAGCAGCTGATTTGCCACCCTTGGATGGACTTTTACCAATCTACGGTTGGACTTGCTGATTTTCCACCCTTGGATGGACTTTTGCCAATCTACGGTTGGACTTTGATGCTTTGCCACCCTTGGATGGACTTTTGCCAATCTACGGTTGGACTTTGCTGCTTTGCCACCCTGGATGGACTTTTGCCAATCTACGGTTGGACTTTGAGAATTTGCCACCCTTGGATGGAGTTTTGCCAATCTACGGTTGGACTTTGAGAATTTTCCACCCTTGGATGGACTTTTGCCAATCTACGGTTGGACTTTGATGCTTCCATACTGGATTACGCTCTGCATGCACGTCAGACATGGTTGCTGACTCTGCTGAGGAACAGTGATCCATGATTTGGCTTTAGATACTCCTGAAAAGATAATATCTCTGCTGGAGAATAAATGAACAATCCGCCTGCTTCGAATCGTCATGTTTGCCAAAAATAAATTGGACTTTGAGATGTGGAGAATGATGACTCTGCCAGGAATTACTTCATCTGACTGGGGACGAATTCTGGTCATAGCAACTCCGCTGGGGATGAGAATTTTCTGACTTGGCTGGGGAAAGAATGTACTAGCACTCTGCCGAAGAGGAAAAGTCATTAAAACTCTGCTTGGGGATCTATCAAAACCGAGGAGCATATGCTAACACTCCGCTGAGGAAGAGATTCTGTTGATCTGCTAAAACTCTGCGGGGAAGTAAAACAACTTAGCTGGGGAGTCTTGTTGACAAGATTCAACGTTGAACTCTGTGGGGGTACCACTACCAGAGATACGATCTTGCTGGGGATCAAGGCTACTCTGTCGGGGATATTTTAGAGATCTGCTGGGGAAACCCAAAGCAAATCCACAGTAATCTGCTGAGGAACAAAACTGTCGAGCTTAGGATAAGTGTCACAATGCCCCATGTTAGGCGAAATTTCCATTTGACGACCCCGCTGGGGATAATGAGTTTACAACAAGCTCTGTTGGGGAGAACCGCTTCAAAGTATCTCGTGCTGGGGGATGTATCTTAGGAGAATTTTACAGAAAACCAAGCGTCTTCATACTTTACTAGGAATAATAGATCTGGAACATCTCCTGCCGGGGAAATTCAATATGCCCCATGTTAGAGAGGATCAACGACTTGCTTTTGCCCCATGATACAAGACTGATCTGAAGAAAATGCCATAAGAGGATTTTACAGAAGATTAAGCATCTTCAAACTCCTGGCGACTTCACTGGGGATTGACCATTAACTTCGATGTCTGCGAAGCAACTCTGCTGGAGAATTTGCAACCATTATCGACACAGAAAAGCTTGTAGCTGTTGGAAGTACTGAATGAGAGAATCGACTTAATAAGATACAACGATACCCAGTTGAACTCAATTCACTGATATCGAATCGTCGTGATTGACCGCTGACTGAATGGTGGACTCAATCCGTAAGCGTTGTGACAAAAGGGTGACAAGTGAACCCTTCCCTGAACATGATTGCCCCAGTCTTCTGTGTGGGAATAAGTGATTACTCGTCTAGGAGAGATGCCTCTTGTGCTTGACATCATCTGGATCCGTTACCTGCAACAAAAGAATACACACACATGCCCCAGAATATTGCGTGGTTTGAATCCACCATCCAGGATTATTCAACATTCAAAGTAATTTTAAATGTTTTTCTGCGCATGTTATTGTAAAGCCACCATGTTTTCAAATGCAATGTTTTATCAAAAATTCGGACGTTTTTGCAAACAAAGCAGTAAAACAAAATAAGAAGCTTTTTACTGAAATTCAATTTATTGATTGAAAAGCCCAAAATAGGCAATTACATCAGGAAGCAATCCCTGGAAAGAGGTGATCGCCGAAAATTGAGAAAAGAAACTATCATAATGGCAATGTGAACACGACATTCCACTGAGTTTCGATTCTGCTATGGCCAGTATGTCTTCAAGACTCCCCGACCTTGCCTTCTGAGGAATGATCAGATTGATTCCTATCCTTTGGACTGTCAGTTGTTGAAATGGTGATGGAGTACAGATAACTCAGACCGTAATCGTTCGCTTAAATCCCTCTTTTGCGTGGACCGCCCTTCCGGGTTTTCAATCCATCGGGATACCCTTTTTTGCCTGAGTTGTCCTTGCGGATTTTCAACTCACCGGGTGTACAATGTTTTATTTATTATCCCTTATTTTTGCCCGAACCTTTTTATTCTGTTTTCGTGGTTCGACGGGATGCCCTTTTTTGCCTGGACCTTTCTTTTATTTTTTTTTGTCCAGCGGGTCTATTCATGCGAAGTATTTTTTGACTACGTCTGAGTTGACAGGGGATGAAAAGTCTTCGCCATCCATGGTTGTAAGTAATAAAGCTCCGCCCGAAAAGACCTTCTTAACCACGAATGGACCTTCATAGTTGGGAGTCCATTTGCCCCTGTGATTTGTACTAGGAGGAAGGATCCTTTTGAGTACCACATCTCCCACTTTGTAAACCCGAGGACGCACCTTTTGGTCAAATGCTTGCTTCATCCTCCGTTGGTATAACTGCCCATGACACACAGCTGCCAGTCGTTTCTCCTCAATAAGGCTCAACTGATTAAACCTGGTGCGAACCCACTCAGCTTCGTCTAACTTGACATCCATCATGACTCTAAGGGATGGAATCTCAACTTTGACCGGTAGTACTGCCTCCATACCGTATACCAGTGAGAATGGTGTTGCCCCAGTGGACGTGCGTACTGACATTCGGTACCCATGCAAGGCGAACGGTAGCATCTCATGCCAATCTTTATATATGAAAACCATTTTCTGCACAATCTTCTTAATATTCTTGTTGGCCGCCTCCACAGCGCCATTCATCTTCGGGCGATATGGAGAAGAATTGTGATGTTCAATTTTGAAGTCCCGGCACAGCTCAGCCATCATTTTGTTGTTTAGATTAGAACCATTGTCAGTAATGATTCTCTCGGGCACTCCATAGCGACAAATGATATCCCGTTTCAGGAAACGAGCTACCACTTGCTTAGTGACGTTGGCATAAGATGCTGCTTCAACCCATTTAGTGAAATAATCAATGGCGACCAAGATGAAGCGGATGCCGTTTGAAGCAGTAGGCTCAATTTTTCCGATCATGTCAATGCCCCACATGGCAAAGGGCCAAGGAGAGGACATGACACTCAACGGATTTGGAGGAACGTGTACTTTGTCTGCATAGATCTGGCACTTGTGACACTTGCGAGCGTATTTGTAACAATTTGCCTCCATTGTCAACCAATAATACCCCGATCTCAATAATTTCTTCGCCATTGCGTGTCCTCCGGCATGGGTACCGAAAGAACCTTCATGTACTTCCTGCATTAACATGTCTGCTTCGTGTCTATCCACGCATCTGAGCAGAACCATGTCAAAATTCTGTTTGTACAACACGTCATCCTGATTCAAGAAGAAGCTACCAGACAACCTTCTCAATGTCTTCTTATCTTTAGTAGATGCCCCAGGCGGGTACTCTTGACTTTTCAAGAAACACTTAATGTCATGAAACCATGGTTTGTCATCAGATGTTGCATCAACAACAAACACAAATGCAGGTCTGTCAAGACGAGACACTTCAATCTTAGGTACATGGTTCCACCTTTTCAATTTGATCATGGAAGACAATGTGGCCAAGGCGTCAGCAAACTTATTCTCATCCCGAGGAATATGGTACAACTTCACTGTTGTGAAAAATGTCAGCAATCTCCTCGTATAATCTCTATACGACACTAGATTCGCTTGGTGCGTGTACCAACTCCCTTTCACTTGATTGATTACCAAAACTAAATCACCGAAGATATCAAGGGTCTTAATTCGCAAATTAATCGCCTCCTCAATCCCCATTATACAAGCTTCATATTCTGCTTCATTGTTGGTGCATCAGAAAGTTATTCGGGCAGTGAAAGGCATATAAACACCTTCCGGCGTGATAAGAACTGCTCCAACTCCACATCCATTCATATTGATGGCCCCATCAAACATCAAACTCCATTTGGATTCAGGGTCTGGCCCCTCCTCCGGGAGTGGTTCCTCGCAATCTTTTGCTTTGAGAAACATGATGTCCTCATCAGGGAAATCAAATTTCATGGGTTGGTAATCATCGATCGGCTGTTGTGCAAGATAGTCTGACAGGATACTTCCTTTGATGGCCTTTTGGGAAGTATACTGGATATCATACTCTGTCAAAACCATTTGCCACCATGCAACTCTGCCTGTTAGTGCTGGTTTCTCGAAGATGTATTTGATAGGATCCATTTTAGAAATTAACAAGGTTGTGTGCCTGATCATATACTGCCTCAATCGTTTAGCAACCCATGCAAGTGCACAACATGTCTTTTCAAGCATTGAGTATCGGGACTCACAGTCATTGAATTTTTTGCTCAGGTAGTAGATAACATGCTCTTTCCTACCTGTCTCGTCGTGTTGACCGAGAACACAACCCATAGAACCTTCAAGTACTGTCAAATACATTATCAAAGGTCTTCCTGAAACTGGGGGCATGAGAATTGGAGGTTCCTGCAAGTATTCTTTTATTTTATCGAATGCGAATTGGCAATCGTCATCCACCTGACCGTTTGATCTTTTCTTAGCAGTTTGAATATTGGTTCGCACGTGGCTGTTAGGTGAGATATGAACCTTGCAATGTAGTTCAATCTACCCAGAAAACCACGAACCTCTTTTTCTGTTCTCGGTTCAGGCATATCTTGTATTGCTTTCACTTTGGCAGGATCAACCTCAATCCCTTTTTCGCTCATAATGAAACCCAACAGCTTTCCAGAACGCACCCCAAAAGTGCACTTGTTCGGATTCAGCCTTAAACAAAACTTTCTCAACCTTTCAAACAACTTTTTCAAGTTAATCAGATGTTCTTCCTCCGTTCGCGACTTGGCAATCATGTCATCCACATAACATTCTATCTCTCTGTGAATCAAGTCGTGGAATAATGTTACCATTGCCCGTTGATACGTTGCCCCTGCGTTTTTCAACCCAAAAGGCATCACTTTGTAACAATATGTACCCCAGGGAGTAATGAACGTGGTTTTCTCCATATCCTCAAGTGCCATCTTAATCTGGTTGTACCCGGAGAAACCGTCCATGAACGAGAACACTGAAAACTGAGCTGTATTGTCAACCAGCACATCGATGTGAGGCAGTGGAAAATCATCTTTCGGGCTAGCTTTGTTAAGATCTCGATAATCCACACACATTCTAACCTTTCCGTCTTTCTTTGGTACCGGCACGACGTTGGCAACCCAGGGCGGATAATTAGTCACAGCAAGAAACCCTGCGTCCCACTGCTTCTGAACTTCTTCTTTGATCTTTATGGCCATATCGGGATGAGTCCGACGAAGTTTCTGCTTGACTGGCGGGCATTCTTCTCTCAATGGCAGTCTGTGCACAACAATATCAGTATCCAACCTTGGCATGTCTTGATACGACCAGGCGAAGATATCAACATATTCACACAACATTTCAGTCAAGGCTTTCTTTACATCCGCTTGCAGGCTGGCGCCAATCTTGATCTCTTTCTTAGCATCCTCGGTACCAATATTGATGATCTCTATGGTCTCTTGATGAGGCTGGATGACCCTTTCCTCTTGTTTTAACAATCTGGCCAGTTCCTCAGGGAGTTCACAGCCCTTCTCATCCCCTTCTTCGGCTTGATAAATCGGTTTGTCAAAGTCATACATAGCCATAGCAGAAACGTTATCAATGGAATCCGGAGGATCAAGTCTGCATGAACGGGTTCATGCTTTATTTTAGAATTTATTTTTAAAACAAAAGAAACAAAACATTGCCATTTTATTATTTTTGTGCAAAAATAAAAATGAAAGACAGGGAACAAAATTTGAGTGCAAAACGTCCTTTATTGATGATTAAAATTGTAAATGTAAACAGGTGGCCCTACAAATGAATCTATACGCCTTGGGCAGAGCATAAGATTTTAACATGCATTATGGTTAGAAAAACAAAGAAAATTACTCTGTTTGAAGAGTAACTCGGATGACTTCTTCAACGGACCAATTCTGCAATTGTTGTCCCGGAGCACGTGGGGTACCCAGTTGTCCAAGTCACAGTCACTGTCAACACCCTCTTCTGTAGCTGCACAAGCCTGATCTGGGTAAATGATTCCCCCACTGCTGAAAGTGATGGGTCCACTGTTCTCTGCAACTGAAGTCATAGAGGGATGATAGCCAATACCAAACTTGTCCTCCTTCATTGGTGTCTCTATCAGCTTGCCCCAGCCTTGGGCATTGCCTGCCCTGACAACCTCGACAGCTTGCTTATAGGACGAAATGGATGTACTGGCTCTATCTGGCGCAAGGGAAGATTCAGGCACGTTGTCAATATTTACCGCTTCAAACGACTGGCAAAGCATTTCGTGGATTTCTCCATCCATCTTAACATACTTGAACGTGGACAAATGACTGACAAAAATGTCTTCTTCACCACACACTGTCACAACTTATCCCTCGAACTCGTATTTCAGCTTCTGGTGTAAGATTGATGTAACAACCCCGGCCGCATGAATCCATGGGCGGCCTAATAAGCAGCTAGAAGCAGGCGGTATATCCATCACGTGGAATGTAGATTTGAACACTTGCGGTCCAATTTGCACGGGTAATTCCACTTCTCTAAACACAGATCTTTTCGTCCCATCGAACGCTCTGACAACCAAATCACTTGGCCTTAAAATCAAACCATCAACTTCTAGCTTCATCAGCGCCTTCTTAGACAAGACATTGAGCGAGGAACCAGTGTCTACCAACACGTGAGACAACACTGCACCCCTACACTCCATTGTAATGTGCAAAGCTTTGTTGTGGTTTCTTCCTTCAGAAGTCAAGTCTCTGCTTGTGAAACCCAATCCATGGCTGACATTGACGTTAGAAATTACACCCTCAAGCTGATTGACAGTAATTTCCTGTGGAACATAGGCTCGCTTCAACACTTTCAACAAAGCCTCTCGGTGCGCGTCAGAACACATCAACAATGACAAAATTGAAATCTTCGAGGGCGTCTGGTTCAGTTGATCGACAATCTTGTAATCACTTTTCTTTATTATCCTCATGAACTCTTCTACCTCGTTGTCAAAGGTAATCTTTATCTCTGTTTCAGGAACAGGCACGCTCTCAACCACCTGTTTTCCTTTAGCTTTTGCTGCAGCTTCAACTTCTTTATCGCTGCGCAAAGTTTGGGGAGCAAACAACCTTCCGCTCCTAGTAAAGCCACCACCCATATTATCAATATTTGAACTGGCTGATGTCCCGACTTCCTGCTTTTTCCCTTCATAATGCAAGTCTGCCCCATAGTGCCTTGGGATTGCTTTCGTAGATGTAAACGGAACTGGTCCTGGCACCGTGATAGTAACAGGACTGGATCTTTCTTGCACAACACTTGCTACAGGAGCTGTACTTGCAGGCACCTGAATTTCAGCGGGAGTATAATAGATGGTCACAGTTGACACCTCATCAGTATCTTTCACAACTTGGTCAAACTGTAGACGGCCCTCGTCAATCAGACTTTGCAAACCAATTCTCAACTTATCGCAACCATTCTTCTGACTCATACATTCAGAACAAACTTGATCACAACCCGGGAACACCTGTCCTTTCAACAAACGATCCTTCACCACTAGTATTGAAGTCTTCACCTGACTGATATCCGCCACCAAGTTTAACCTCTTTCCGTCTTCAACAGCGTGTACATCTGCCACACCATGATCAGGCATGGGGTTCTGGAGAACATTAGGAGGTAGAGAAAAATTGATTGCTTTAGCATCTATCAAATCTTGCACCTTATGATGAAACGCCCAACACTTCTCAATGGTGTGCCCCGGAGCACCGGAATGGAACTCGCAGCGAGCATTGGCATCATAGTTAAGTGGCAAGTTTCCAGCAGCAGGAGGTCTCATTGTACGAAGTTCGACCAACTTTAACTTGAGTAACTGTGGCAACAGTGCTGAGTAAGTCATAGGGAGATGGTCAATTTTACGGTCCCTCTGCCTAGACCTTTGCTGGATCGGAGGTTGCTGCTGTTGCTGAACCTGCTGTTGTGGTTGCTGTTGCTGGACGGCTGGTGCTGGAATCGTCACTGCACCTACCCGATGGTAAGCCTGAGAACGACCTCTTCCCCGTCCTCTATACACAGCGTTTGTATCACCTTCTCTCCTTTTCTGACCACTAGCAAAAGGTTTCTTCGTCCCAGAGGAGCCAGCCCCACTTACGTCTTGAATCTTCCCCTGCTTCAACAGACTCTCGATCCTTTCACCCGCAATCACAATGTCAGAAAATCCTGTTGATGGACAGGCAGCCAATCTATCAAGGAATGCCCCTTACAGGGTGCCCATAAACATATCTGCCATTTCTCTATCCTACAAAGGAGGTTGAACCTGGGCAGCCATTTCCCTCCACCTTTGAGCGTATTCCTTGAAACTTTCCTTAGCATTCTGTGATAACCCTTGCAGTTGAGTGCGGTTGGGCGCCATGTCGATATTGTACTGATATTGCTTTAGGAACGCTTCTGCCAGATCCTTCCAGCTTCTCACAATAGCTCTGTTCAATTTCATATACCAGGTCAACGATGCTCCAGCCAAACTGTCCTGAAAATAATGCATCCATAACTTCTCATCATCAGTATGGGCTGAGATCCTCCCAAAATAAGCTTGAATATGTGTCTGGGGACACGTATTGCCATGATATTTGTTAAAAGTGGGCGGCTTGAATTTTGGAGGGATTCTGACCCCTGGTACTAGACCCAGATTGGTAACATCAATACCCATATAATTCTTGCATTCCATAGCCCGTATCTTATCAGCCAACTCATCGTACCTTTTGTCATTAGGAGTACCTATATCAGCATCCAGCAGTGTTAACTGATCTTCCTGAACATCTTCCTGAACAACACCAGCATTTCTGCCATTTCCATTTCCCAGATTACCAACAGGAGGAGGATTGCCAACAGGAGGAGGAGTGCCATGAGTCTGCGAATTATCAACCTGATTACCTCCCGGCGTAGTTTCTGGACGCTCGACCAGAAGTCTCAACCTCTCTTGAGTTTGTCCCATACTAGTCATGAGAGTCATGAACTGGTCCATGCGTGCCCTCATTTCAGCCAAATCATTCTGCATCTGATCCATTATCCTTGCTTGATTTCTTCGAGTTGAGTATCGGTGTACGTGATTCTCAGCTATAATGCCTGAAACCAAATAAAGGTTAGAGATCTCCTACAACAAGTACCTGCAAAGCAAACAACAACATGCAAAATGATATGCGATGCAATGCAAATGCAATGTTTATCACCGCCAGGGCGTTTTACACCCTGATTCCAGTCTTAATCACAAGAATCTCAATGATAATCACACAATATTGAGAGAAAGATATGAAGAACTGCGCTGTGATAATGTGCTGGTGAATAACATGATGCCGAAGAAACCCCTTTGAATAAACCATTCATTGCACCGAAAACTAATAAGTGTCAAAACATTTTACAATGAGTTCGTACATGGGAAGTACATCAAGGAAGTGACTCCATCAACAAGCCTGATGGTAGTCAGCAATACATCAACAAAACTACATTAAAAAGAGGGGAAAGTAAGATCAAACATCTAGCTCCAAATCTTTCAATTTCTCGCTAGAATGCTTGATTTCTTCAAAAAGGACTCTAGTGCGCTGATGACCCGGCTTTTCAATCAACTCTCTGATCAAAATGTCTCTCCTATTCAGAGCTTCGGTTAATGAGTCTGTGTGCATCAGGAGAGCTTCATCAGTGCTCATTTCCTTAAACCTTTTCACCCCAGCTTGTATCTTGAGTCTTCCCATCTCCACCATGGCATCTTCAAGCTTTTCCTTGGACCTCTTCAATTCATCATTAACATTATTCAGCTGCTCTTGGCTCTTTGCAAAGTCTTCCCGATGCTTCCTGCGTTGTTCATGTGCTCTAAGAAGCTCGTCATCTTTGGTCTTTAATTGTTCCTGTAACTCGGCATTTTCGAGCCTGACCTCATCCCAGGGTTGTTGAAACTTGGCTAACTTCTCTTTGTTCTGTGCTAAGGCCTGTTTGGTCTTCTTGTGAGCTTGAGTAGCAGCATCAGCACCTTTACTAACCTTTTGGAAATGTTGGGCTCTTTCAGCAAAGTCCCTTTCTTTTGCTGCTAACATTTATTCTCGGGTTCTCCGCTCCAGCTCTTTGTTGGCATGTAGAGCATTCTGAAGAAGACTACTCAAATCAAAATTCTCCACCCGAAGCTTATTCACTGTAGCTTGCAGTTTGTTAAACTCCTCCATGGGAACGGTGGTAGGTTGTTCCGGAATTGCTGGGTACAGAGGTGGCTCTCTTGAAAAGGGAAAAAGAACTTCTTCAACCTTTCTCTGAATCCATTCCGTATACTGTGGATAGGCTCTACAATCACCTTTTCCAAAGACAGTCTTCCCAGTCTTGTGTAAGTGCCCCAAGCATGCACAACCCTTCTTAACACCTCTGTATCTTCATCCCCATTGAAGAACAAAGACTCTTCTAGATGATGGTCTTCAGGAGGGTTCCTTAAGGCATACCCAAATTGTCTGATAGCCAGGATTGGGTTATAGTTAATTCCCCCTATCCTGCCTATCAGAGGCACATTCGGGAAGTTTTCGCAGCTGGTAATGATCTCTACTCCTTGCAACTGACGGTCAAACCAAACAATGTTATCAGCAGTCAACCCCATTATCCATTTAGACCACTTTAGGGAATCTATCGTGTCCACAAACACACCAGATTGAGGCAAATGTTTCAGAAACCAATCAGACAAGAGTGGAGTACAACAGTTGACAGGACCTCCTCTTTTTTTTCTCATTTTTGAAATGCACCGAGTGGTAGAAATCACCTAACAAAGTGGGAATAGGATTTTTCTGGATGAAAACCCTCACAGCGTGCATATCCACAAAGTGAGGTTGGTTAGGAAATAGAACAATGCCGTAGATACACAAGGCCAGGATAGAGTTATATACCGTCCAATTCTTGGCGCTGGCAAAATCTTGAGCTTGGTCTACAAGAAATTCCAAGTGAAAACCTTTGACTCTACTCTTACTAGTAACATTTCTCTTCAGCACTGACTGTTCCACCTGTAGAACCGTTGCAATTTCTTCTATTCTAGGGTGATCTCCAGAAAAGAATGGCACATTTGATTTGACTGAAATACCCAAGATAAATGAAAGCTCCTCCAGTGTAGGCATCAAGATATACCCCGGAAAGACAAAGCATCTTAGCGACGACTCATAGAATTGCAGTAGAGTGTGGAGGGCATCATGCTCATACTTTGTGATGTTACGGACCATTTTCTCCAATCTCCCATATTTCTTCTAGAAAGTGATGAGAACACCCGGGTCAGCCATGGCTATCATTTTGTGAAGTAGATCCAACGTTGGCTCGGGAAATTTGTAAGCAACATTATTCTTTCTCTTAGCATTCGTCTCTGTCGAACCCATTGACTGGAATCAGAGGTAAAATAAGCACCTGGAAATGACAAACATGAATGTTATGTTATGATAATGCAATGCAAAAGGCATGGTATCAGTGTTCTGTGTCTGTATTGGACTGTGTGCACGGTGTCTGTACAAGTCTGAGAATGATACTGCAGATAGAAACCCACTGACTGTAACAAGTTACATCATTTGTCTGTGAAAATATCATAGTATTAGGGTATGTAGGAGGCATGGTCACCTGCAAACCTGTAAACACCCGCCCATACTCACATGTAGGTACTAGAACATTGGTTCCTCAGTTTTGGATTCTCGATTTGAGAAGCAATAGCACATTCAACCCGTAGGATACAATGTCATCGCCAAACAAAGAGGTCGTCCACTGATTCCCCCAAAAAAGGTCATCCTATAGCAAGTTCTCAGCATTGGGTCCTCGGATCGAGAATGTGCAATGGGTTTGCCACATAATGTGGTCTGCCACTGTCACATCTCGGGAGGAGTGCCGCAACTGAGTCCTCGGGAATGGTCACCAGAGTCGACAACTTCCTAGGTCAACACCCCGAAATGCACAAGACGCGCAAATCAGAACATCTCCCAAGAAAAACTCGTCTGGTTATGGATTTCGTGTAAACCATATATAACAAGATGCTACATAGGCCACACTACCGTCCACTCTAGTCCTATGTATGTACTCAAGCCTGTGTAATGGGCTTATCTCTCAGAATACCCATCCCGCCAAACAGAAAAACCAGTACAGCACAGTCCAGTATAACATAATATAGCATATGAAATGAAAATGCTAAAATGTGGTAAATACAGTAATACACAGTAAAGCAGTAACAGTAAATGGTAGTACAGTACAACAGTAAATACAGCAAAAAAATAAACACCCAATGAAAGAAAAACAGACAAGCGCTAGGATTGACTCGCTTAGGGAACCAGAGATTCTGAATTTCCCCAGCAGAGTCGCCAGCTGTCGCTCCCGGGATTTTCATCCAAGTACAAACGCGAAAGTGGCACCGAAACAGAGTCGCCATCAATGTGTATTTATCCCAAGAGAGGGAAAGGAAACACTGCATAAACCTGAGGGAAAGGAAAGAGCATGGTCTTGCGACCAAGAGAACTGGGTTCGGGAGTCGGTTACGCGTGAGGAAGGTATTAGCACCCCCACGCGTCCATCGTACCCGATGAGATCCACGCTTGCTGTTTCGATCAAAAGGTGTAAGGAAGGGATACTGGAAAAGGAACTGCTAGCTGGAGAACTGGAAGAGGAAAGGAGAGAGAAAGAGAAACAAATGTAGGGAAAATATAAGAAGTGCTCGAATGGGCCCTACCCCACTGCCTACGTATCTCATCGGGAACATGAGAATCAGAGCGACGTAGTTCCCCTCACCTAGGGAAAATTGCTTGTGTTTTTTAGGGAACGGCTAATGTTCTAGCTCAGGTGTTGCAGCTCGCTGTATGGAGACTTAGGCGTTACCGTCTTGCAAGAGAACGAGGAGAAGCACGTTCGTACGTTGAGAATGAGTGAGATGAGAAAATAATTCCCGAAGGAAAGACGTTATTGTTTGTTTGAAGTTTTTTAGAAAGAAGTGTTTTGATTATTTTTGTGTTTTGTAACACATATTGTATTTAAGTCCTTCATGTAGGATCGAATGCCTCGCATATCGACCCAAGACGGGACGTATGCTAAACATTCTAAGAAAGGGAGAGAAGACCCCTCACTATCTCATTCTTACATGAAAGGCTCAAATACAATATTTGTTATGCCATTATTAAGTGTTTTTGCTCTTTATTTTGAGATAAGAAGAAGAGAAACAAAAGAGGAAAAGGTGAAAACTAAGGGGAGACTAAGACACACCCTAGTGTTAGCATGCTTGGAGATCCTATGGTTAATGTGGTTTAACAAACCTACTTCTAGAAGAAAGAAGAAGAAGAGCAAAAGAAGCAACTTACTTCCAAGATGGAAGTTAAGTTGGTCTTAAAGAGGGGTGAAGAAGAAGTTATTCAAGGAAAGCATGTAAATGCTCATCAAAATCACAAGTTGAATTATTAAAAACAATAAGAGAAGATGAGGGAGAGGAGTGTATGTGGAACTAAATCCACACCCTTACTTACTATGCACCTACATGAAAGGGTTAGCTCCCAAATCTATTTACAGGTAAGAAATAAAGGGAGAAACAACAAGTAATGATCAAATCAATTAAGAACCAAGGAACAAAGACCTTAAGAGATACAAACTAATCAAATTTAGAATCTAAACAATAAAAGTGATCTCTAATGTTAAGATATCAAACACAAATGAATTATGCACAAACAAAGCACTAATCATTAAAGAAGTGAATCATGGAAGAAATAGATGAAGAATGAGTGAACATGCAAGGTGATCATGCAATTATGCCTCATGAAATACCAAAGTCAGAATTACATTCAAATCATAAATGTCTTGTAAGGTATATGAAGTACCACACAACTCATGTTTAAAATATTACAAGTAGAAGGGATAAGATGAAGAAGAAGTAAGAAAAAAGAAACATGTTCAATTAGATGCACAAAATGACATATCAAAGATGCATAACATGTAACATGATTAGAGAAGGCATATAGGCAGTGGCATGCTAATGATAAGATGCTAATGGAAGGTGCAAAACTTCATGCAAAATGCAAGCATAAGGCAAGTAGTGCACAAGAAGAGATAAGGAATGAAAACATGTCAAATTTCAAGTTATAACACATAAACTCATGCCAAATGCAAATGCACATCAAGGTGACCTATAATGGAACTAAAATGACTTATAATATCATGCAAAGGATCTATAGAAGATGCACAAACAAGCATTAAAGGGTGGCATAAATGCCTCATCAAAAACTAAAGCTTAGATGCTAGCAAGATTTCACAAACATTCCTCTAATCTAACATGTATAAACAAATAGTAAATAAATTTGAAAAATCATGAAAATAGAGTACCAATCAACTAATTCAGAATTGGATCATATATTAATAGTATAGCACAAAACTCAATAAGCATCATGCTCAACTAGGCTCACACATTCACCTTGAAACATCTCAAAAGAAAGATCAAATAAGGGCATCAAAGCACATGATAAAATGACATTAAAATTCAAATGAAAATTATATTACATGCTCCAAGATGTTGTCTAACCAATGCAAAAGGAATGGATTGAAAAGGTTGTGTAGAATGTGAGAAACAAAATGCACAAGTTGGATCATCAATGAAGAATATCATTCAAAAGAAATTAAAGGGCAAATTTGGAATTATGCTCAAAAATCACCAAAGTCAGAATTAAAAATTAGAAAAAATTATTTAAATGTATTGGGAACCCACATGAATTTATTTATGATTTTTAGAAGTGTTTTACTATTTTTAAAAATAAAAAACCAAACAGATATGAAAAAGAAATTAAAACAAAAGCAAATGGAGTGGGGGTGCCAAAGAAGTAAAAGGCACGTTTAAAAGTGTATTGGGCTTCAAATAGGGTGTGCAAATAGGAATTAGACCCAATCCAATTACAAATGTGTGCGCGTGTGATGAGTGTACATGCAGTTACCATGAAGATGCAATCACAGCCATTCAATTAATCAAACAACATGATCTAACGCAACACATAGCACGCACACCACAGTTACCACGCACACACACACATGCAATCCATCTGACTTAAACAAAACTAGCACGTGAGGGACCACACATTCATTAATGTGCTAGCAAGCTGTGAGACCTCAGATCAATTAATCAACCTATCATCAAGAAAACCAAACAATCACACGAAAGAGAATGCAAGCACATGCTACTTACCATACACTCACGCACACGCAACACTTTTCATTAATGTGTTGGCACAGTTTAAACCACACGATTCAAGAGATCAAACGGTCACCATTTAAACTTGCAAAACCCCAAAATTAAAACTCACCGGCCGGAAAAGGACCTCCGGTCATCTTCTTCGGCGAGCAACCACCACCTGCAAACTCACACACGTCCAGAAATGCACAAAAATGGTACCAAAATGAAGAGGAACTCATGTAGATCAAGAATATAGGTTCAGCTTTCACACATTACACGCATACAAGGAGAATCAAACGCAACAGCATTGCCCTAATTTTCTAAAACTAAGCATCTAGCATGCCTATCATCTAGCCGGATACTTCAGAGCTCCTAATGAGCTAAAATCAACAAAAACAAGTAATAATGAGGGGAAAACGTGTGAGCAAAGTTTGAGAAATCAAAACCTGAAACTGATGAAGCTTTGGATTTACAAGAATACCAGAGAAATGTACTTCTTCCTTGAACTTCACTTGGCCAAATAAAGGTTTAATAACTTTGAAAATGGAGGTGAATATGGATCTGCAGTGGAAGTTTCTTCAACTATTCAATGATCTCCAAGTTCAATGCCACTTGATGATGAAGCTTGATGATGAAGCTTGATGATGAAGTCAAATGAGAATGACAATGGAATTGTGTGCAGATAGAAAGTTCAGAGCAAGTAGAGAGAGTTTGAGAGAATTTTTGGAGTGAGTGAAAAAAAATGAAGTTGGAAATGAAAATGTGAGTGAGGTTTAGATTTATATGTTGAGTTTAGTGACTTAACTCATGGTTAAATGAGTCAGTGAGTTGAGTTAAGTGAGTGCACCCTAACTAACTGAGTCAAGTTAGTTAGGGGCGAGTGAGAAGAGGTTGGATCTAGTGTGGTTGCATTCATGGTGTTATGGTGAGATTAAAAGAGAAAGAGTGGTGGTGATAGAGGCATGCTGCAGCGAGGAAACTTGTTCTGTAAGTTTTATTTTCCTTTCTCATGTAAGATATATGTTATGGCAAGTGTATACAGGGAGAATGTTTGGCTAAATGAGGCAATGATGGTTGGTGTTGACTGAATGCGTGCAAGCTTATTTTTTCAATAACAACACAATGTCACAACATTCTTGACAGCATGATTTCAATGAAGTTTGGTGATCAAACTCTCTCACAACAATGTACGAAAACATGAGCTTTAGGTTTCAATGGAAAGAGGAAAAATGATAGAACACAATTGGTATGGAAATGAGATTAAATAGAGGCTTGTAAAGTTGTGAAAAATGACTTGCAACACAAGAACATGGGACTGCAACATAGGCGTGGCAAGTGGTTGATGGACATGGCAACATGGCTTGGACAATTCAGCATGAACATACCAACTTTGGACCAATATACCTCCATCATAACTTGCTCAAATTAAAATTTGTCCAACATCAACATTGAAGAGGGCATGGAAAGGAACAACTTTGATTTTGGAAAGTTTTTCAGTTGGAGCTTTCATCTTGAAGAAATTCAGCTTGACTTTTGGCACACCAGATGTTTGTCAAAATTATGGCGCATGGGCCTGGTCATGCTTGGTCATGACTTGGTTTTGGACCTAGTTTCATCAAACTTTGATCAACCATAACTCTCAATATTGATCCCATGGAGATGTTCTTTATATGGATTTGAAGCTCAGAACATGAACTTTAATTGGCTCAACTTGGGCCTAAAGTTTGGAGCTTTTATCTTGGAGAAAGAGAGCCTTAAAGTAGGGTGCAAAATGGGCCAAACTTGCCATTTTTGGAAACCCTAAAGTTTCTATTTTTGGAAGTTTTGTGATTTCTTGATTTTTCATTATTCCTCCATCATTTCTTGATCAAATCTTGTCCAATGAACATATATAACATGAATTTCATGAATTTGACCTTAAAAAGTCAGGAGTTGACTTTTTCCACTGCACAGTTGACCTTTTCCCCAATTTCTTGATTATCAAGCAACTGATCAATTGAGACCCTTCTGAAACCAATTGATGAGCAATTTTCCATCCATATAAACTTAAGAACATAAGGAATACAATGAGATCAAGTCTTGCCCAAAAAATCAGAGATAAATTGATTTTAGGTCAAACCCTAATTTTGGCACCCTCTAGTTAGGGGGAAATAGCACATCCTCCAAATCCAAATTCCTCTGAATATGATGTATATCCTATCTAAAAAAGATGAGATATGGCATTTGGAGATGATAAAAACTCAAAGAGCTTGCCCATTTGGGGGTCAGATCCCAATTTTAGACTGCCTTATATAGAAGATGATGCACTGTCCAATCTTCTTGATGAATTATCCTCTTCCAATGCCTTGTGGGATCAAAGTGAGATGATATATGACATAAGAGACCCTTTAGGCTTGTTTGAAGACCCTTGGTTCTTATTCCTTTGCTTTGGATGATCAACACCTTTGAGAATCACTGATCCCATGCCCTTATGCAAGATGCAATGCAATGCTTTATATTTTATTTTTCTATGCTTGAATGCAATGCAATGAAATGAAAGCTTATGCTAAATGATATGAAAATGAGAGGGCAAATTTTGGGGTATTACAGTTGGTACCCTTGCCACTTTTGTTCATAACTTAGAAAAATTTCTAAGTTTTTATGGTTACCCCTTTTACAAGTTATCCCACTTTTCTTGATTTTTCTTGATGAATGATGATTCAAATCACATATTAACATGTTTTTAGGGTTAATGAAACTTTGGTTGACCAAAATTTAAAAAAGTCAAACTTTGACTTTTTGCACAGTTGACTTTTTCAGCAGATGAATTTGAATTTGTGCTTCGTCTGTGAAATAAATCCTTAGGGCTAAACAAACTTCATGGATGGCCTTTAGGGGTGTTTGGGGATGTCTTGGATCCTCCCCCAAGGTTTTAAGACAAGTGTAGGTCAACAGTCAATGATAGGGTTGACTTTTCCTCAGAAAACCCTAATTTGTGATCAGATGAAATTGAGTTCTTGTAGCTTGTGAATTGATCTATTTGAGTCAATCAAACCTCATAGACATGTTAAAGGTATGTATTTGAGGTCTTGAAGTCCACTTTGGAGCTTCAAATCATGTCTTGCTTCACAAGTCAACTCAAGGGTTGAATTAGGTCAAAACCCTAATTCCTAATTTTTTTGTAGATGAACACTCAAGGTGATTTGGCCATTGTGAATGGACTCTTGGGGTTCCTTTGAGCTTATTGGACCATATGTGGAGGTATGGGCTTATGCCCAGATGAAAATTTTCATCTAGAGGCCCTGGTCGACCAAAACCCTAATTTGGTGACACTGGCGATCCTGAGGCTTGCTTAGCCTGGAATGTGGCACTTTTGTGCTTAATTCTTGATATGGGATATCTCTTGATCCCTAGTGGATGTTTGAGATACTATACAAGTTGAATATCATGTCCTTTCTTGATTGATCCTTTGCCTGAGTGCTCTAAGAGGGCTCAAACCCCTAATTCTTGATTACAGTGAATGCCTGACAAGGTGAGGTAAGATAGGTGTATCCTTATCATGATGATGATTTACCTAATGATGAAAATCCTAGGGGGGGGGGGTCAAAGTTTGGGGTATGACAGATGCCCCTATTTAATCTTCTTGGACCCGAAGGTGTGAATGGCGAAGATATTCGGGCATTCGGGGTGCAAGAGGATTAAATATCGGAATACCCGAAATTTTGATGGTGTATATGAATGGTATTTTACGCATTCATCTTCTTTTGCTAAGCGTTGTTACTTAGAAAAGGTAAAACGTCCCCTCGATCCTGGTTTCTTACCAAGGAACTAGTCTTAGTTTCTTTTGTCAATAAACTTCCCCGCGCTCCTGGTTTCCTACCAAGGAACTGGTCTCAGTTTCTGAAATAAACTTCCCCGCGATCCTGGTTTCCTACCAAGGAACTGGTCTCAGTTTCTTAAATAAACTTCCCCGCGATCCTGGTTTCCTACCAAGGAACTGGTCTCAGTTTCTTAAATAAACTTCCACGCGATCCTGGTTTCCTACCAAGGAACTGGTCTCAGTTTCTTTTATCAATAAACTTCCCCACGATCCTAGTTTCCTACCAAGGAACTGGTCTCAGTTTTTTCTTATCGAGTTTTTCTCTAGACAAGGGATGCTATTTGTATCGGTTTTCATCAAACTTCTCGCCGAGGTTTACTGGAGAGATGCCATTTGATGGAAAAAGTGTTGAGGTCAGACATGCTGGAGAAACCCATGGGTCTGAGATGTAGAGGTATGCAAACTTCTTTGTTGGAGACGCCATTTGTAGACTCTACTGGGGAAAACGAGTTTGTTAAAAAACTGTTTTCTGCTTGGGGATGTCACACTTTTCTTCGGAATTCTTTCGACGAAGAAATACCATGTGATCTGATCTGATTTTGAAGTGCCGTTGACTTCATTAACATCGAGCTTCTTTGGAGAAAGAATGATGTATTGTCGAGAGTCACTTGTTGAGAGACTTTCCCTGGGATTTTCTTTAATCCGAGAAAGCAAAAAGTATCATCTTCAATAGCGAAGAGTGATGTTCCAAAGGATGTCCGATAGACGTTTCCTTATCCTTTAGAGGTTCAAGTTATCAAAGTGATCGAGAATGGTTTCAATCTAGAAGTAGATCGAAGAGGGATTATTCAGATGAACTTTTCCTGACGTGGGGAATACTGATGACTCGACCAACGAGATGACTTTATCACTTGGGAGTAAAACTAACCAGAGTGATGGTGATGCAATATGAATATGAATATGAATGCATAATGCATAATATATGTATGAATGAATGTATGTATGCTGACAAAACAGACACGACATATAGGCATATGATGTGTACAACGGGATATCCGACCGCACTCGGGCTAAGAGTATCGCTGAAGCATCGTACTTGCGCTGGAGAACCAAGACCTATGTGGTTGAAGGTGTAAACCTATTATTGATCGGAAGTCACTCCTATTTTTTTTTCAAGAAATAGAATCTTCTGGGGGAACAAGACCCATCAATGGCTTCCAGAGTGAGAATTCTACCGAGGACATTTGATCCTGCACTTCGAAGCTCGACCGTTTTTCGGGAAAACGTAGATATTCCTCTTATGTTCAATGAAAAAGTAATTGCCATCTTTTAAAAGCGGAAATAAATTTAAAACAAGAGTAAATTCATTTTTTCTGTTTCAAGAATGTTAATCAAATAAACATGTCATTTTGCAAAGCAGAATAAATGAGAATTATAAACAAAAGGTACACAGGCTCAAGTTTTATTTATAGGATGGTAATCAGCCGAGAGCGTGATACCATGGAGCACTACAAAGTTTAGAAAATGGTAATTTATAGGGAAAAAGGGCTACATCGAAACATAACGACCGTTATCCTCCCATCAACTTTGAATTCTGGGCATTCTGAGCTTTTGTCGAAGATGGCTCACTGGAGATTTTTCTGACAGATGATGCTACTGCTGGAGATTTATCCTCGTCAGACGTAGTTACTTGCCATAAATCCCTAACTTTTGCCTGGATTGTCTTTTCGGATTCCAATCCATCGGGGTTATTTTTATTTTTGATGTCTCTGATTTTTGCCTGGACCGCCCTTTTGGGTTTTCAATCCACCGAGACGTTTTTTTTATTTCATTTAGGCGAAGTATTTCTTGACTACATCTACGTTTGTAGGATAAGTGAATTCTTCTCCATCCATTGTCGCGAGTCTCAAGGCACCTCCTGAGAAGGCTTTCTTGACAACGTAAGGGCCATCGTAATTCAGGGTACCGAGTTTCACAGTCTGTGAATTTCTTGCTTAAGTAATATATGGCAAATTCTTTTCTTTTTGTTTCGTCTTGTTGGCCAAGTACACATCCCATGGAATCTTCCAAGACTGTAAGGTAAATTATGAGTGGTCTTCCTTCCACTGGAGGAGATAGAATCGGCGGATTCAGCAGACATTCTTTGACACTGTCGAAAGCTTTCTGGCAATCTTCTGTCCATACACAACTTTGATCCTTTCTGAGGAGTTTGAAAATTGGCGCGCATGTCGCGGTCATAAGAGATATGAATCTGGAGATGTAATTCAATCGTCCGAGAAATCCTCTGACTTGTTTTTCTGTTTTCGGAGAAGGCATTTCTTGAATGGCCTTGACCTTGTCGGGATCAACCTCAATTTCTTTCTGGCTGACGATGAAACCCAAGAGCTTTCCTGAACGAACACCGAAGGTGCACTTGTTGGGATTCAAGCAGAGTTTATATTTCCTCAGACGCTCGAATAGTTTTGACAGATGTTCAACGTGCTCTTCCTTTGTTTTTATTTGGCGATCATGTCATCGACGTACACTTCAATTTCTTTGTGCATCAGGTCATGGAAAAGAGTAGTCATCGCCCTTTGGTAAGTTGCCCCGACGTTCTTCAGACCAAACGACATTACCTTGTAACAAAAAGTGCCCCATGGGGTGATAAAGGAAGTTTTCTCCATATCCTCCGGTGCCATTTTGATTTGATTATAGCCCGAAAATCTGTCCATGAAGGAGAATACTTTGAACTTTGCTGTGCTGTCAATCAGTATGTCAATGTGTGGTAGAGGAAAGTCGTCCTTTGGACTTGCTCTGTTTAAATCTCTGTAATCTATACACATTCTGACTTTTCCGTCCTTTTTTGGAACTGACACTATGTTTGCCAACCATTGAGGATATTCTGAAGTGGCGAGGAATCATGCGTCGATCTATTTCTGTACTTCCTCTTTGATTTTGATAGCCATATCCGGATGAGTCCTTCTTAACCTTTGTTTAACCGGAGAACATTCTGGCTTTAGCGACAAATGGTGTTGCACAATGCGGGTATCCAACCCTGGCATGTCCTGGTATGACCAAGCAAACACATCTGAAAACTCTTTGAGAAGCTTTATCAAATCTTCTTTGACGGTTGAACTGAGCAATGCTCCAATCTTAACTTCTTTCTTTTCCTCATCTGATCCCAAGTTAACCGTTTCAAACGGTTCTTTGTGAGGTTCAATAGATCTTTCCTCTTGTCTGAGTAGTCGAGAGATCTCTTCTGGAATTTCTGTGTCCTCTTCTTCTTCGGCCTCGAATACCGGGAACTCAAAATTGGGAGAAGGCATCAGATCGTATGTTTCGATGGGGTTCAAAGCAGGTGATCTGCATGACGTGATGATTTCATTTAGAAGAGATATAGAGAGAATGCAAACGTGTGTGCAGTGTTTCGTTTTTAATTTCCGGGTTATTTTTAGGATTACCATTTTCTGAAAAAGCAAAAAGAGAAAACAGCAGTAAATGCGGAAATTATAGAATGACGTTTTATTTATGATTTGTCGATTCTTGAAACACAACCCTATAAAACAAAACTCTGTCGCTTTGGGCGGAGTGAAGAGGGATATTTACAGAAAAGTAAGCCCTGTAAAACATTCGTTTCACTCGGGCGAAAGTGAAAGGTTAAAGACGCGGCAATTACTTTGACTTGCAAACAACATTCGGGACATCGACGGCGATCCAATGGCGACAAATTCCTCGGTGAATCACAAAGTTCGGTATCTTTCTTTCTGGATAAGCTTCAGAAATGACACTGATTTCTGGTGGAGCCGGGTTGTTAGAGTCTTCTTCCCAAGCAGAGTTTTCATAGGAGGACTCTTCAGTTGTTTCAACAGTATCTGTACTTTCAACAGAATCTCCCCATCCAGTTGGCTGAATGTCTTCAATTCTGGAGCGAGAACCCTCAGAAGCAGTGTATTTTACTAGGTAATCATACTTTCCGCTTGGCTGTCCCAAGGTATCCCAAACTTCTTCGGGAGAGGATGAGTCATCTTCTTCAATGACGTTGACTTCAGGAAATGCATAGTTAATGAATTCTTGTCCTGCTAGCCTTGCAAATTCATCAGCGTGGCGTTGATCGCTCTCGGAATGCTCTGGATATGGAGTCATGACTCTGGAGGAACAGGCAGATTCATATCAAAGTCGTTCAGCTGATATGCTGGATCAGGCTGACTCTGTTCCAAGTTCTCTGTCTGAGATTTCCAAATGGGAAGATCGTCCATTAGATCATAAAAAGTGTAATGGGAGTTATCTTTCCAGAGGGTATCATTCTCTAAGGAGTTAGGTGGAGCATGGCATCCTTCAGGATCACAGTCTCCATAGATTTCTCTGACCTCTAACCTTGGTATATATCTCGGACTGTAGATGGAAAAGTTGAATGACCTGTGCGTTTCCTCTTGAGACACATAGCCATCCTCGTTGAAATATGTTTCCATTCTTCATCTGAGTCATCTTAATGATTTTCTTCGATGGCGTGAACCTCTTGGGATACCGGGTGTAGAAATCCTCCGCTGTGAAAGAAATCCTGAATGGGATGAAAACTTTCATTCGTCTTGATATCCAGGGAACGTTTTGTGGAGAAACCAAGACCCTTCTTGGTTTTGTTGTTAGTGGGAATTACCAGCTGTCCCCATCCTTTTACGTCTTTGCTTTCTATCACTTTGAGAGCATCTTTATATGAGGAAATCGATGTTCCTTTGTCTTGTTGATTCTTATTGCTCACCGAAAGTGCCTGGAATTGCATTCCTATCACCTCTTCTGGTTCCAACTGAGAGAGTGATGATAAGTTACTCACGATCAGAGCTTGCTCCCCGCAAACTGTGACTAACTTGTTGTTCTTGACAAACTTCAGCTTCTGGTGAAGTGTCAAGGTGACTGGCCCTGCCTCGTGTATCCAAGGTCTTCCTAATAAACAAGTGTATGCTGCCCGGATGTCCATGACCTGAAAAGTGACTTGGAAAGTGTGGGGACCAATATTTATGAGAAGATCGACTTCGTCGATAACTGTTTTCCGAGATTCGTCGAAAGCTTTAACGATGATCTCACTGCCTCTCATCGGAGCTCCTTGAAATGAAAGTCGTGCTAGAGTCGACTTTGGCATAACGTTCAAAGAAGAACCTGTATCTACCAATACGCTGGCTAAAGCATTGTCCTGGCAATTTACTGTAATATTGAGAGCCATGTTGTGATTTTTCCCTTCTTCAGGAAGATCTTCATCACTGAATCCTAGATTGTTGCAGGAAGTGATGTTGGAGATGATGATGTCGAATTGCCCTATCGTCACATCTTGTTCTACAAATGCCTGTTCTAAGAACTTCTGCAGAGCTTCTCTGTAAGCTTTGGAGCTGAGTAAAAGAGATAACACAGAAATCAGAGATGGAGTCTGTAAAGGTTGATCCATAATGTTGTACTCACTCTTCTGTATCAGTTTCAGCATTTCATCATTGTTTTTGACAGGTTCCGCATTACTGGGTTGACCCGTCTGTGGATTAGGAACATCAGCTGGTGGTTCCTTTTCTTTGGTGGGATCTCCAACTCCTTCGTTGAAGATTCGTCCGCTCCTGGTGACTCGACTGATGTCGGCAATGTTCACGACAGAGAGTAACGGAGTTTCCTTTCTATTTTCGATGGTAGTTGCACCGTACTTGTATGGGATACCCTTATCCGACTTGTATGGTACTGGTTCTGGTAAGTAGATAACCACATGAATTTTCTGGCTTTTTCAGCTGTCAAAAGCAATCTCAATCGGTTCCATGTTGGTAACTTTCTTAATGTCAGGAGGGACCTTTGATTCGTCTAGCAAAGGAATTATGGCATGAACAGTCTTGGCTACTCCATAATTGTTGATGGTTCCCTCGTTTTGTAACTGCTGATTTTCATCGAGAACCGGAGTATCACTCTATATCATATTGATGAACTGTGAATCCCAATAGGGTGGAATTTCTTTGCGATCGAACTGATCTTGGAGGGCATCACACACTAAATAACATCCTTGGTTATTCTCTGAGCAGACTCCGCAGCGCTCATAATTGTGAGCTGGCACTCTTCCGTACCCATTTTGTATGCAATGCATTGTGACTAGATCTGTCTCCATAGATCGAACGTCAGCAGTTTGGTGTCGACTCGAGTTTCCATTGATCATACTGATTTGTTGTGTTTCTTCATCCAAATAGACCGGAAGCCACCAGTGATCCAAAATGTGTTGAAGAGTTCTTTGCACCAAGGCGCAACCTTGATCGTTGATGCAACACTCGTTGCATTGTTGATAGTCATGTGAAGCCAAGAAACCGAGCTAAACTTGTTTGGCATGTAATTCCACAAGGCTAGTGTTCATCAGGCGAATATCGAAGATCTGAACCATGTTGACTTGATGACTATCATTTTAATGATAATCCTGGATCCATCCAAGATCCATCTGACGCTGGAGGGCTTCTTGTACGAAAGAGCAACTCTGATTGTTTTGCGAGCAGATTGAGCAGGTGTCATAATCATGACAAGGCAGATTGTGGTACTGACTTTGTATGGAGTTCATGGCTACCAGGTTGACATTCATCGTTCGGATATCATGATTTTGAACAATGTTTGGGTGTGAATATGACATGTTTACTTCACGGACCCTATGTTCCTGAATCCAACCTAGATCCATCTGTTCCTGAAGATCTCTTTGCACAGTAGTGCATCCTTGATTATGTTTTGAACATACATCACTCTGATGATAGTTATGAGCTGGGACATGACTGTATCTGCTCTGTTTGCAATGCATCTTCACTATATTTGTCCCTAGTAAGAGTACATCGTGAATTTGATAACATCCGCTTAGTTCTCCTTCAACCAGGTTAACTGCAGCCTTCTCGTGCTGCGGTAGTGGATTTGTCTGGACATTTGGGTTAGTATCTTTGAAAGATACGAGCCCGCTTCTTACAAGCTTTTGTACGCCCGATTTGAAACTGAGGCAATTCTCAATGTTGTGTCCCGATCCTCCTTGATGATAAGGACAAGTTTGATCAGCCTTGAACCAGAAAGGTGGATTCTACGGTCTTGTGAGAGGAGCTCTGGTTTGAATGTTCCCCTTGGCTAGTAAAAGTGGAAACAATTCACCATACAATACTGGTATTGGGTCGAACCCTGGTGGTCGACGATTGTTGTTGTTGTACTGTGGGCGAGCCTGTTGAAAAGGCTGTTGTGGCCTTTGCTGATACTGTTGTTGATTTGGTTGCTGAGCAACCTGAGGTTGATAAGTCGGAACCGGTGCTGGGCTGATAGCAGGAGTTATTGCTGCTATTGGTTGATACCTTCGCCTTTGTTTTCCCAGAGATATGTTACTGATCTCTTGTTCCTTTTTCTTTTGGAAAGTGCTACCGTATTTCTTCGCACTGTTGGATGATTCTGTATTTTTGACCAGACGTCCTTCTCAAACTGCTTCCTCCAGACGTACTCCCATGTTTACCATCTCGATGAAATCACTGGGCGCACTGGCGACCATTCTGTCGTAGTAGAAAGAACCCAATGTTTTCAGGAAAATTTTCGTCATTTATTTTTCTTCAAGAGGTGGAGAGACCTGAGCGGCTATTTCACGTCATCTTTGAGCGTACTCTTTGAAAGTCTCCTTGTCCTTTTGAGACATTACTCTGAGTTGATCTCTGTCTGGGGCCATGTCCAAATTGTATTTGTATTGTTGAACGAAGGCAGCCCCGAGATCTCTGAAAGTATTGATCTTTGAGCGGTTTAAACTCATGTACCATTTGAGTGCGGCACCGGTTAAACTATCTTGGAAATAGTGGATCAGTAGTGGCTGATTATCTAGCTGAGTAGATATCTTTCGAGCGTACATCACTAGATAACTTTGAGGGCAAGTGTTGCCCTTGTATTTTTCAAAGTCAGGCACTTTAAACTTGTGCGGAATTTTCACATTTGGAACCAAGCAGAGGTCGGCGGCGTCTTTTCTGAATAAATCCTGGCCGCGAATAGAAAGCAGTTCCTTCTGCATTTTCGAGAATTGATCCTGGAATTCGTTCATCCTTTTATTCACTTCTTCGTTGTATGCGACTTGCGGATATTGATCCTCAGGAATTATGTGTACCACCAGCGACGATATTGTCATTATTGCTGTGACTCTTGGCGCTTCAGAGACCTGAAGTCTGTAACCTTCAGGGTTTCCCGTTGTTCCCTTTGCGTCTTCAGTTACCCGAAGTATGTAACCTTCAGGCCTTGAATTTCTTGCCGTAGCTTCTGAATCTTCAATGATTGGCGGAATGTATCCTTCTGGAATAAAGTCGGGAGGCATGCCCCAAGGGCGACCTTTTGGCATGTTGTACCGAGGGTGATTGTCGTGCCTTCCAGCTATTGGGGTGGATGTAACCTCTGAGATTACAGTCCTTTGCTGTTGCTGTTCCTGAGCTGTTGCCAGGGTTTGCATATCGTTGTGATGTTTTTCCAAACTTTCCTTTAGAGTGTCGATTTCTTCTTTCATCTCTCTGTTTTCTTCCTCGAGTTCGTCCATTTTCTTTTGTCGATTAGCCCGAGTGTTGTACGAATGAGACAGTTTGAAACTAGAATCGAGACGTAGACGTGAGATTCGTGAGAAAAGAGAACGTGTTATGTTAGAATGATGAATGATAATGCAGATATATTTTTTTGTTATATTTGTTTTTTAGAAGAAAACTGAACAAACTAATTGCAAATATCACACAGAGAGGGGATACCCCTTTTTATTATTGAAAAGGAAAAGCCGCGATACGTTACAAAGAAAAGTACAATATTTACAAAGTGCTAGAAGGAAAACTAGATCTGAATATCCTGAGCTATCTCTAAGGAGAGCCCAGTTGCTGGTTCCTGAACTTTTCTTTTCTTTGATCGGGCCTCTTCGGCCGTTGTCGGATTGCTGATTCTTTGCCAAGTGAAGCTTCTTTGCTCATCCTGATTCTCCATAGCATGTTGCTCTAGTATCTCAATCAGGGAATCTTTTTCTTTCAGTAGTTCTTGAATCTTGGTACATTCTAAGCTGAGGATCTGGTACTTGTTCTTCCAAGCGTCCTTTTCCCGTTGAACTTTGCTGAGCATGATTTGGAGTTTTTCCGTGTTAGACATGAAATAAAGGACAGACTCCTTAAACAGAAGAACTTCTTGACGAGGGTAGGGCATCCTTAACTTAAGGGCCCTATCCTGTACCCACTGGAGATATGACTCTGTAACGGAACAGTTTGGTTTTCCCAAAGACTCTTTTCCTTTCCAGTGAATGTGTTGCCAGGCATGCACTATTTCTTTCTTTAGTGCTCTGTCGTTTTCTCCTTCCTTAAAGAAAAGACCTTCCAGATGAACATTACGCGGGAGATGTCTCATCGGGTATCCAAGTTGACGAAGGACCAAGATTGGATGATAGTTAATTCCTCCTTTGATACCAATGAGGGGGACATTGGGAAAATTTCTACAGCGATCGATGATGTTTATCCCTTCAAAGATCCTATTATACCAATCTATGTCAGAGTGGGTAAGAGACATAATCTTCTGCGACCATCGCAGGTTGTTCTTGAGATCCCAAAATGCAGCTGACTTGGGCAAGTGAGAGACGTACAACTTGTAGAGTAAGGGTACACATCATGTTATCATTCCAGCCTTGTATAGATTCCTTAAATGTATAGAATGATAAGCATCTGCGAGCAGAGTCGGAACGGGGTTCCTAATCAAAAAAATCTTAAGGGCGTTCATATCGACGAAGTGATCGAAGCTCGAGAAGAGGAATAGTCCATAAGTGAGCGAAACGAAGATATCCTCGAAAGAAATAATGTTTCCTATACTGGCGAAGTATAAAGCTTTCTCTGTCAGGAATTTAGCAGGTAAACCCTGAATTCCTCCCTTGGTGGTCATATGAACCCTGATTTCTGATTCTTCCATGGAGATTGCCCTTGCGATGATTAAATCCTTTGGAATTTCTTCTAGTCCAAAAAATGGAGCTCGATCGGTGATAGGCAAGTCAATCAGATGGGAATATTCTTCCAGCGTTGGTGCTAGCTGGTAATCTAGAAAGGTGAAGCAATGGTACACCGGGTGGTAGAACTGAACGAGTGTAGACATGATTCCTTCAACTACGTTGACCTTCAAAAGAGCCAACAGTCCTCCGTGCTTTGTTCTGAAAGCCTCTGGATTTGTAACCATCCTTGCCAGTTTCCTTAAGTCCTCTAGTTTCGGAGCCTTGAAGGCGTACTTGTTCGTTTTCCTTTTACCGAAATCCATAACGCAACTCTGATATTTGCAATTACTGTTTAGTTTAATTTTGAAAAACAAACAGAGGGAATAGAAGAGAAGTGGTTTTTTTTTGTTTTAAGTTTTTTAGATGAATGCATGAATGCAGCACACAAAAACATAGAAAAAACATGGGTTTAAAGGTTCTGCGTCACGAGCATGGAGTCATGGCTCTACCCACCCCCCCCAAAAATGGTTTGTTTGTACTAAAGGGTTTTGTGGAAACCTCCACAATTCTCAATGATTCTTCCTTAGGAATTAACAGCAAGTGAAATCACCCAAGCAAGCTGAAAAATTCACTAAGAAAAAATTTCTTTTGAGCGTAGTATCGCGTATCAACTATTTTCAATAGTCACCGCACTAATTTAATGTCTAAAAGATCTACGAACCAGCTTCTCTGACACCACACTGGGATTACCATGCTTTTGCGACAAGATCAGACGCGCAACACTTCGTATCCACACGGGCGTCTCCACTGGCTGATGGTCTACCAGGGTCGTTTTACCAGGATTCACTCCCAGGTAATCCTTCCCCCGTCTATGCCAGCACTTATCTTAGGGTTTTTCTCTCTTTCCAGATGCGACATCACTCGCAGTCCCATTAGCAAAAAAAATTAACACGGATATCAAGTAGGAAAGCGATATATATAGTATTTGATCTTAAAACTAACATCCTAGACCTCTTAGAAAGCTAGTTCTATATCCTAAACAGTCAACGGTTCCCCGACAGGGTCACCATTTTCTGTGGAAAATGGGGATGATGATATCCCTGGTAGAACAGATCAATCAATGACTCCCCAGCAGAGTCGCCATTTTTCTATAGCGTGCGATTTTTGTCGGTGATGCGACCACCTTATCGCCATGGGATTTCCTCACCTCAGTGGTAGGAAACATTGGGTTGCTACTTTCTGATATCTTATTTATCCCGATGAAGCTTGAAGGGAAAGGGAATCTATCTCAAACTAACCTTGCTTTGCAAATGTTGTTCTTGAACAAGTTGAGGTAAAGAGATTGGGGAGTCCGGGGTCAGATTACACAATGGATAGTTGTCAATTACCCATCCTGTATGTGGTTATCCACAGGTTATAGTTTTAGGATCATTGCTTTAATACTCGGTATTGATTCGTGTTTAATTGTTAAATGGGAAAGATGTCTGTTGTTTGAGAGAGAGTTGTTGTTTTTGTTGTTTTTGGTAAGGTCAGGGACCTAAGGTTTTTAGTTGAGTGTGCTCGGTAAGATTATTGTAAATCTTATGCCTACGTATTCCCTGTTATGAGGTATAGGGAAATTAGAGCAATCGTAGTTCCTCCTAGTCTAAGGGAGAAACAAGTGTTTTTGTTTGTTGTATCTTGTTCAAAGACCAAGACGTGAAGCTAAAAGGTTTATCTGTATCTTGTTCAAAGCCTGAGATATGAAGCTAAAGGTTTGACTGAGAGTGAATTTGTCATCTCTAAAGGGAGAAATATCTGCTGAGGAAAATCATTATACAAAGCCTAAGAGGAGGCTGTTTCTGTTTAGGGAAATCATTATACAAAGCCTAAGAGGACGCTGAAATTTGACTGATTCCGTTGGGGAAAGATCATTATACAAAGCCTAAGAGGAGGCTGAAATTGAATGATGAACTCAATAAGAGAGTGTTTATATTTGGTATCTTGTATAAAGCCCAAGATGGAGGCTGAAATCAAGGCAATTTAGGCCAAACACTCAGGTCACGCGCGTGTTGGCTCGGAGTAATATTCACAAACACCTTGTGTGCATGATATGTCCAACTTCAGGGGAAAATTTCTCTATGATGGAGACTCCAAATGAAAAAATGGTCAACATCAATCTTGTTCCTCTTGATCTCCTCTACAACTTTGATGTTGGAGGAATTTTCATTTGATCAATGTATGAGGAGATACGATGGATCAAAGTAGAGGTCTTCAACTAATTCATCCACAAGCACATGGGCTAGGCACGACCAGGTCAGGTTGGCCTGCCAACTTAATTGTGATTCAACACCTTCATGGTCATTTTTAAGTATTTTATAGGATCCTAATGGGATTGCTTTCCACACCAATATTGTTCTTCTTCATTTCCTCTTTCCAAAGGCTTCAAAAACTTGACAATTCATCCATTATTCTTAGAGATAATCCTGGCCAAAGTTGCTACCACGAATTTATGCATAAACTCTTGTTTGTTTCATTTTTCTTGTTGTTATTACCTAACATGTGCATGCTTCATCCCATACATACACAACATTGCCTCTTAAAGCCAAACCAACTCTTACATTCATGCACATGCTCATGTACTCCTGGCCAAAAATGTCCAAACCAAGAGAGATAAGAAGCTTACATGACAAGCTTACATGGTTCTGTATTGTACCTTGCCCTCATCATCACCTCTCATCATTATTCACACCATAATTCTCATGATCCTTCACAAATTGAATCAAACCCGAGCACCATACATTTCACTCTCATTTTTCCATTTCTCATTTTGATTTCAACCTCACTTCACAAAGCATGGTTCTAACTGTTAACCAAGGTGGTTAACAGTTAACCAAGCATATATAAATATTCCTAACAGAATTTCACAACTAACTTGGATCATTTCTTCATTCTCCTTCACTTCACACTCTTCTTCTCTCTGAAAATTTCTCTCTCTCGAGTTTGTTCTCTCTGCAACTTCTTCATTCTTCTTCAACATTCATCATCTTCATCAATAGATCATTGATCTTGAAGTATTGGAGCTCCAATTTCATCTTCTTCCTCAAGCTTTTTCACTAAAACTTCACTGATTCAAAGCATTTCTCAAGCCTTTATTTGGCTCAGTCTCAAGTTTAAGTGCATAAGGAGTCTCCTATCTGGTTTTCTGGTGCTCAAAGGTTTATCAATAACACAGGTTTCTCTCCATTCTTTTCATGAGTTTTAAGTTGATTTAAAATGATTTTAACTGTTTTTGAGCTCAATAGGAGCTATTGTGATTCTGGCTAGTTGATAGGCTCCTTAGGAGCATAGATATGAAAATTAGGGGAAAATATAGACCTTCGATTCTCTGTGTGTGTGAAATTTTTGTGGAAACTGAACCTGGATTCATGATCTACACAGCAAGAGAAATATTTTGGTATATGGTTTGTTAATTTCTGTAAACCTGAATCTTGAACCACGGTGGTGAGTGGATGGAGAAGATGACCGAGTCTTCTCCGGCCGGTGAGATTCATCAGCCATAAACCCTAGGTTTTTTTAAACCAATTTAAAATGTGGCCGTTGATATGTTTTGATCTGATGGACATAAGCGTGCCAACGCATTAATGAGAGAGCGTCCCTGGAACGTGCTCTCTTTTTCTGAATTTCATTTTGATTTTGGATCATGTATGTTTGCCTCATCATTACATGTCATGTGCTTGCATTGAGGTCCATTTGATTTGTTTACATTGCCTGATCATCTTGATTTGACTGATCCAAGGGCTCTCATTGAGTCAATAATTTTGACTGAGCTACATGGTATACTCTGCAGACCCACGCGCTTTGGGCTTTATGGTTTTTTATATCCACACCCCCTCTCCTTAAGCCCAATGTGTGTTATAACTGAGAATCTACTTTCGTTGCACCCCCTGGCCTTTTCTCTTGTTTTTTAATTTTCTTTTTCATATGTGTTTGATTTTATTTTATTAAAAATACTTCCAAGCATGATAAAATTCTGAAATAATTCATGGAGCATCTTAACTCATTTAAATAGTTTTTTCATATTTTACTTTATGATTTTGACATATTTTACTATTTTTCCATGAATTTCCATTTTATTTATTTTGCATGAGCATCCATTCATGATACTTTCCTCATTCTTGATTTGTTTGACCTAGTTTTGAATTGAATTTGTCCATGAGAATTGATCCATGTTTGCATGATACATTAAGTCATCTCATACCTATTTTTGTAGATTTTTTAGGTCATTTTGTATTGACTTTTGAATGCTATCTTTGAGAAATTTGTTTGTGTGACTTATATGAGATTGTGAAGCATCTTTGAGCATGTTTGGTAATGAATTTTGACTCACTCATTTGAGGCATGTTTGCTTACTGTTTGCACTTCAATATGACTGCCTTGTCTCAATTTTATTGGCCTCTTAACATGACCTTTGAGAATTCATAAATGCAACCTTGTTTGTGTGAATGCTAGAACACTTGTGCTAGGGTTTTGATGTGCATTGTATGCAACCCTATTTGACACTTGTTAAGACCTTGTGATACATGTTGTGTGAAGATTATAGGTCATTTTTATCATGTTATAAGTCATTGCTTGTCCATCTTGAATTGACTTGTGTGCACTTGTTTAAACTTGAAATGTTTTGTGCACTTGTGCATTCTTACTTATTCTTCTTTGAACACTTGTTTGCATCAATACATGTATGATCTTGTACATTCATACACTTTTGTTTACCTACTGTATGTGGTATTTCTCATTCATTTTAGTTGATTTTAACATCATCTTACATGTCTCTTAATTTCATGAACACATGAGAACTTGTATGGACTTGTTTGAACCTAGTTTGTTCTTCTTCTTCAATGTGCATTAACATGAGACTTGTGTGAAATTTGTATGCTCATTCTTGCATCTTAAATGTCATTTAAAATGTCATATGCTACTGACTTGCATTCATTTACATGTATGTTCATCTTGCATCTTCATTCTTTACTTGTGTTACAAGTATGCATGTTTGATTGAACTTGTGTGATGTTTGTTTTCACTTCTTCTTGCTTCATCTTCTCAAGGCTTGCGTTCATGATTCACATGCCATCCTAATGACATCCTCATACATTTATAAATGTCATTCACTTCTGACTTTAATGCTTATGCATGCATTTATTCATGTTCATGAACCATATGCATTCATCTTGCATAGTTTATGCTTAGCTTGCATTTGACTTTGTTTACTTTATTTTGGCATGTTAACCTTAGTAGGATGTCTTGACCTATACCTACTGACTTTGGATGATCCTTAACCCTTAGGACCCTTCCCATTTGGTTTAACCCTTGTTTGCTTCTTAAGTTGTCTTCTTAAGGCAATTAGCATTGTTTGATTTATTTTTTTGTCACTTGTATGCAATACTTGTGTTCATTTGATACTAAACTTTTGTGTAGGGGCAGAGGTAAGACATATAAACATGTGGATGCTTATCCATGTTCATTCCTTCTTTCATCTCTCTTTTACTTCTCTTTCTACTTTATGTGTGGATTACATGATACAATGCTTTGTGTACAACTCTCTCACACCCTTTTGGGATCCTAGCTCATCCTTAATTTTTGATTAAGGTTAGGTAGGATAAGCATTAGATAATGTTATCCCTCTCTCTTCTTTAGACTTAGGTTGTTCTTAAAACTCCCCTTAGGGCCATCTTTTGCATGACAACATTAGGAGAGAATTCCCCTTAGTGTTTTCTTTTTTCCTTGAGTCTTCTCTTCTCATCTCCTAACCTTTCTAAAACACTTAATAAAGGTTAACGTGTATTGCGCATGAGCCTTATATGTGGGAAGTGAAGAATGGGGGGCCTCCCCTCATTCTTCTAGGGTACTTAGTGTACGTCCTGTTGGGGACGATACGCGACGTATTCGTTCCTATGTTATAGACTTGGGTGCAATGCAAGTTACAAACAAATTTCAATCCATTTCTGTCTAAAAAACACAAAACAAACTCAAACCTTTTTATCCTTCGGGATTGTTAAGTTTCAAACCTTTTTTCAGAAAAAGGCACGTTATTTCCGTCTCGTCGCAAACAGGCATCGACCCTAACTGCCGGACGCAAACTTAATGTCGCTCATAAAAAACTAAGACCTCGTTAGGTCAAACTACGACTGCTCTGATTTCCTCTCTCTGGTTAGATTGAGGATACGTAGGCACAAGACGGCGATGTCTTGGCGAGCAACCTTCCCCTTTAGTTCGTGTCCGAACTACGTTGACTCTGACTTTCCCATTGCACGAGGGAATACGTAGGCATAGGACGACGTTGATGTCTTATCGAGTCACTTCTTTTTCTTTTCTCCCTCGTTTCTTCGCTCTTTTCCATTTCCTTTCCTTCTCTTTTCCAGTATCAGTGGAGCTCCAGATGACGACACCCTTTGATCGAGACAACAAGCATGGATCCCATCGAGTACGAAGGACGCGTGGGGTGCTAACACCTTCCCCTCGCATAACCGACTCCCTTACCCGTTTCTCTTGGTCGCAAGACCATGCTTTTCCTTTCCCTCAGGTTTATGCAGTGTTTCCTTTCCCTCTCTTGGGATAAATACACATTGCTGGCGACTCTGTTTTCGTGCCACTTTCGTGTTTGTACCTGGATGAAAATCCCGGGAGCGACAGCTGGCGACTCTGCTGGGGACTCTGGTTCCCTATGCGAGTCAATCCTAGCGCTTGTCTGTTTTTCTTTCATTAGGTGTTTATTGTGGTGCTTTGTTTTGTTGTGTATTACTTTATTACTGTATTTACTGTTTTCCTGTTTTTACCGCATATATTGCATTGCATTTCATTATTATGTTGTGCTGTGTTGTACTGGATTTTTTGTTTGGCAGGTTGGGATGTTCTGAGAGATAAGCCCACTACCCAGGCTTGAGCATACACATAGGTATTAGAGTGGACAGGCGTGACGCTCCCGTGGTGTTGGCCACGTCGGGTGTTCACGAGATCCACAATCAGACGAGGTTCTATCGGGAGATTTCTGCTACTGTATGTTGATACAGGCCAATAGTTATTTTCCTAAGGAACTGTCGACTCTAGTGACCATTCCCGAGGACTCAGTTGCGGCACTCCTCCCGAGATGTGATAATGGCAGACCAGAAATGGCAAACCCATTACACTTCTCGATCCGAGGACCCAATGTTGGGAACTTGCTATAGGATATCCATTTTGAAAATGAATAAGTGGAGACGCTCCTCGATTAGCGATAGTACTGTACCCCAAGGGATGAATGTACTATTGCTTCTCGACCTCAGCGCCAGAAGCTGAGGACCTTTCAGTTTTCTAGTACCCACATGTGAGAGGGGCGGGTTGTTTACAGGTTTGCAGGTAACCTTGACTTTCGGCATACCCGATACTTTGGATTTCTTATCAGTACAGATATATCAGTGTGGTTATCCTGGTGTTGTTATCTTGGTACTCTTATTCTGGTGTTCTGGGTATTTGGGGCAAAAGCCTTGAGATTATTCACTTTGTTCAGTGCAGCCAGCTTGTGTGAATGCCTTGATCTCATGCTTTGCATTGCATCATCATTTTCTAACATTCATATTTTTGCATCTCCAGGTAGTATCCGATCTTTTGATTTCAGTCAACGGGCAGTCAGGATGGACACTAAGAGGAGTAAGAAGAATATCATTACTTACAAGTTCCCGAAGCTCACTCTTGGCTAGTTGGGTAGTTTACAGGATATGGTCGGTCCGGAAGTGTTGGGAGTTTTCAGAGAAATATGGTTGGATTTTACCTCTTGCTCGTAACATCAGTGAATATGAATATAATGAATTGCACACCTTGATGCAGTTCTATGATCCTTTCCTTGAGAGGCTTCGTGTTTCCAGATTATGTATTGGTTCCTACCCTGGAAGAGTTTTCCAACAAATTGAGGATTCCTATTAGAGAAGGTGCTCCATTCTGTGTTTCCAAGGCAGTCCTTGATTTCCAAGCAGTGGCTGAGGCTCTTTATTTGAGCAAATCAACTTTGGAGGCTGACATTTCCAGCAAGGGAAAGTCTCGTGGTTATCACATGACATACTTGGTAAAGAAGGCTCAAGAAGCAGTTAAGGAGAAGAGGCGGACAACTTTCAATGCAATATTGGCTCTCTGTGTATATGGCATTGTCCTATTTCCAAATGAACCTGATTTTGTTGACACGGATGCTATCTGGATATTTACAACTCAGAATCCAGTGCCGACCTTGTTAGGAGATCTTCATTATGCCTTGTACAACAGGAAGGAGAAGAGACGAGGTGAGATAGTTCATTGTTATGCACCTCTCTTCTTCAAGTGGTTTGCAAACCGACTACCTCGGTCAGGTGCTTTCGTGGATACTAGAGCTTCTCTGTATTGGAGTAAACGTCTGATGGGTCTAGCTGCTAAGGATATTGTTTGGGTGGATCAGGGATTGCTTGGCAAATACATCTTGCACAGTTGTGGTGATTACCCTAACATACCCTTGATTGGGAGAAAAAGGGGTATCAATTACAATCCTTCTTTGGCTATCAGACTGTTCGGATATGCTTTGAAAGATCCACCAGTTGAAAAATATTTGGAAGAGTCTCTATATTTTCATGTAGCTGATGGTTTGGCTAAGGCACAGAAGGCTTCCGAAGCATGGCTCAGCAGACAGAAGAAAGGAAAAGCCGTCTTGGGCAAACCCAACAATCAAGCTTTCTCTCCATATGTGGAATGGGTAAAGAAGAGGGTAGAAGAGTTCTATTTGCCTTTTGATTGGGCACCCCCTTGTATCCTAAAGTGGTGGAAGAAAGACTTACTGTACCCATTGAAGAATTCGACAAGCAACGGAAGTTGGTTTATGATTTGAGGGTGGAAAATGCTTGTATGAGTAGTCAACTTCAAGGTGCTTTACATGACAACCGGGAATTGACATGGAAAGTTCAAGATGTGATAAGGCGCCTGGAAGAGAATGAGAGGGATCTCACTGACAGAGCTCAGCACTTCAGAAAAGTCAATATGGCTGCAGAATCTTCTGGCAAGGCCTGCAGGAAAAACAAGAAGCTCTTGACTAAAACAGAAGCCAAACTTGCCAAGTATCAAAAGATGTGGGAGGAGGCCAAGATTGAAAATGGAGAACTAAAAGAAGAACTTCAAAGAATGAAGGCAGAAAAAAATCATTTCTCTGGCAGGTGGAAGGAAGCTCAGAAAGAGATTGAAGAGCTCAAGTTGCAAGTCGAGGTCAAGAGATCAAGGCAAGGAGAAAAAGATGTTGAAGAACAGATTGCTGGACTGAATCAAGATATTACAAAGAGAAACAGACTGATCAAAGGGCTGATAGAACGACCTTCACATCCTGACACTGTGGATCTTCTTGAAGAAGTTGAGGCCAGTTTGTTTGGAATTAATTTGTAATAATGTTGTTGTTTATGTTTGTTATGGTTACCATCAGGATTGTTGATGGAATCACCTTTGATTATATCAGACCCGTCTGTATGAATTCTTATGACATGAAATCAAAATGCTTGGTTTAATCATATATGTCTCAACCGCTCTCATTTTCAAAGGAGTGCTTCCTCTGGTTCTGCAGTATTTCTTGGTCCGGGTTTATTTTCTGATATTGTGTCCAATCCCTTGCCCGGTTTCAAAGGCTGGAATCAAAGTGGATATGACTTGGAAATGTTTAAATATGATGTTTGCATTTGCATTTGCATAATCATAATCATTTTGCATTTTGCATTACAGGTACTTGTCTCTGGTTTTCTTATCCTCTTCTTTGTTCAGACAGGATTGTTGACCAATAGATTCATCAGTATTCTACCAGACTCAATCAAAAGAGAGCAATGGAGCAAATGCAAGCAGAGATGGCTGCCATGCAGGCCCGTATGGCCCAGTTCATGGAATTGATGCAAGGAGTTGCACAAGGGCAAGAGCAACTGAGAACCCTTGTTCAACCCTTGGTGGCAAGAGTTGATGAGGATGACGTTCTCCATGGCGGTCTTCAGAACAATGTTATTCCTCCGGGCAGAGGTGTTAATGGTAACGGTGTTCAAAATGGTCCTTCGGGCGGAGTTCTTGTTCCTTCCGTTGTTATCCCTCTGGGCGGAGGAGAAAATATGGTGATTCCTTCTGTGGTAAGGGGAGGAAATAATCTCCATGCAGTTCACGACCATCACTTCGATGACCAACAGGACGACGTATTCTCTATACCAGGCGGGGATGCTGGTCCCCCGATTGTTGATGATCAGAGAATCAGATTGATTGAAGAGCAGTTAAAAGGGGTCGTGAATTAGAACTCTGTGGGTATGGATTTGGATGATCTAGGGCTGGTTCTGGGTGTCAGAATTCCGCATAATTTTCAGGTTCCCACCTTTGAGAAATATAATGGTACTACTTGCCCAAAGACTCATGTTTGGGCATACGCAAGGAAAATGGATGCGTACTCTAGTGACGAGAAATTACTGATAGGACTCAACTGTAGAGTATGTCTCAGAAGAACAATGAAAGTTTCAAAGAGTACACCCAGAGGTGGCGTGAACTGGCAGCAAGGGTACAGCCTCCCATGCTGGAGAGGGAGATGTTAAATATGTTCATGGCTACCTTGCCAGGTCATTATTACGAGAAGCTGATACCTTGTATGTCAGGAAAATTTGCTGATTTGATCTTGGTTGGGGAAATGTTGGAAAGTGGAATCAAGACTGGAAAGATTTCGGGCAGTGATGGATCTTCTTCTAGTGGAGGGAAGAAACCTTATGCAAATTACAAGAAAAAAGAAGAAGAGAATTCTGTGTCGTCCTACTGCGGTAAGGGAAAGATGCGTCAGAATTATAATCAGCAGGTGGCTTCGGTAACCATTCCCACAACATTTCCACCGCAGCAGCAAAATCAGGCTCCTCGCCAACAGCAGCAAAGGCCTAGGGAGAATAGGCACTTTGATACTCCACCATTGCCTTTTTCCCAGTTGTTTCAGCATTTGCTACAGTTGCAGTTAATCCAGAAAAGGACTTTGGCTCCTATCACTGGCAATCCACCTCCGGGTTACAATCCCAATGCTCACTGTGAATTTCACTCTAGGGCACCCGGGCACCACATTGAGGACTGTAAAGCTTTTAAGCATAAAGTCCAAGACTTGGTGGATTCGAAGGCCATCAATTTTTCCAATGACGTGCCAAATGTCATCCAAAACCCGATGCCAAACCACGGTGGGCCGAAGGTTAATGTTGTTATAGAAGATGGTGAATCTTTGAACTTGGTTCTAGACGTGAATGAATTGAGGACTCCGTTGTTGGTAGTGAAAGAGAGACTACTGAAAGGTGGAGTATCCCTTGGTTGTGACAAAATTTGTTCAGAATGCATGTTGCAGACAAATGGGTGTGGTTTGTTAAAATCCGGTATTCAGAAGCTAATTGACGAAGGTCAGTTGCAGTTTGATAGGTGCAATCAACGGAAGGAAGTTAATGGAAAAAGAAATGAGGTTGCCACGATTACCATCCCTTTTAAAACAATCACTATTTCAGTGCCGGCGAGACCAGCGCCAGTCACTATCACAGTTCCTGGACCCGTTCCGTATGAGAGCACTAAAGCAATCCCCTATAACTATGGTGCTGAAGTGTTTGTTAACGGGAAGAAGCAAGAGTTGATAGGAACGTCGGCAGTTAACTCTAGTTCTTAGGGTAATAAGGAAGCAGGAGCTATTACCCAGAGTGGTAGAGTCTTTATCCCATCTGATGATCAGGCTGGTGGCTCTAGGCAAGACAAAGGAAAGCAGGTTATGGATAATTCTGTACAGACGCCGGTAGTAAATGATCCCGCAGCGAAGCCATTTGATAATTCTTTTTCAGAGAATGTAGAAGAGTTTATGAGGCTGATTCGGAAGAGTGACTACAAAATCGTTGATCAGTTGCACCAAACATCGTCCAAGATATCCATTTTATCTCTGTTATTATGCTCCGAGGCGCATCGAAACGCACAGTTGAAAGTATTGAATGCAGCGTATGTACCCCAGGAGATATCAGTTAATCAACTGGAGGGGGTCGTGGCCCATGTTATTGCAGGAAATGGCTTGGGATTTACTGATGTGGATTTGACTCTGGCTGGGAGAAATAAAAATAATGCCTTGCACATTTCAGTTGAATGCCGTGGATCTTTGATGTCGCATGTGCTCGTCGATACTGGATCATCTTTGAATGTTATGCCTAAGAAAGCCTTGATAAAGTTAGACACTCGGGGGTTAATTTGCACGCCAAGTGATTTGGTGGTGCGCGCTTTCGACGGTTCGAAGAGATCTGTGTTCGGGGAAATTGTGCTGCCAATTAAGGTTGGTCTAGAGGTTTTTGATGCTACCTTCTATATCATGGACATCCAGCCGGCTTACAGTTGTTTACTAGGTCGTCCGTGGATTCATAATGCTGGGGCTGTAACGTCCACTCTGTATCAGAAACTGAAGTACATGGTAGATGGACATGTGGTGACAGTTTGCGGAGAAGAGGATATCATGATAAGTCACTTATCTACTTTCAAATATTTGGAAGTGGATGGTGAAATACAGGAAACCTTATGTCAAGCATTTGAAGCAGTAAAAGTTCACGAGGAATCTCCCAAAGAAGTCAGCCAATCTGAAGCGGTTAATCAGCCTGAGGTAGTACAGCAACCAGAGGTCTCCATGTCTTCCTTCAAGGATGCACGGGTTGTGGTCGAGTTATTGAGGTCCAGAAAAAGCAGAATACTTATGGACTGGGGTATAAGCCACCCATGTCTTCCTTCAAGGATGCACGGGTTGTGGTCGAAGTGGGCAGTTCACAAAAATGGGGTCAAGTTATTGAGGTCCAGAAAAAGCAGAATACTTATGGGCTGGGGTATAAGCCACCCAGGCGCCCTGAGGAGCCTCCCAAGTTTTATGGTCCGGTTCATTTCACCAGTGCTGGTGTGTTCTTTGACAGAATCAATGCTATTGACGAGGAAGGGGATAGCGACTGCGATATGGATAATTGGATCCGCCCCTGCATTCCAGGTCAAAGTCTTTGCAACTGGTCATCACAGAAGATCATTCAAGTGACATGCCCAGAGTAATTGCCTCTATTTTTCATCTATGTTAATCCTACGTTCTGCCCAAGATGTAGCGATTCTTGTTTGTAGGGCTTGAACATTTTGTGTGCTTTCTTTATCATTAATAAAGGACGATTTCGCATTTAAATATTTTGATCCCTGCTTTTCTGTTTTTTTTTTTTGCATTAAATCACATCAAAATGGCAATGTGTTTTTGTTTGTTGCATACATAATAAACATAAACCATCAATTATGCAGGTTTCCTTGTTCATATGCCACCAATCATGATTCAGCTATGGCTCGGTATGACTTCGACAATCCCATATATCAGGCTGAAGAAGAGACTGATGAAGATTGTGACCTACCCGAGGAATTGGCCAGACTGTTGAAACATGAGGAAAGGGTCATTGTGCCTCATCAGGAGAAAATTGAGATCGTTAACTTGGGAACCGAGGACGCAAAGAAAGAGGTAAAGATTGGGGCTGCTTTGGAAGACACGGTAAAGGGAAGATTGATTGAAATGCTTCGAAAGTATATGGATATCTTCGCCTGGTCTTACCAAGACATGCCTGGGCTTGATACTGACATTCTGGTACACCGGCTGCCTCTCAAAGAAGGTTGTTCTCCGGTTTAGCAAAAACTGAGAAGGACGAAACCGGAAATGTCTGTCAAGATTAAAGAAGAGGTTCAGAAACAGTGGGACGCTGGATTTCTGGCTGTGACAAGTTATCCTCCGTGGGTTGCTAACATTGTGCCTGTACCTAAGAAGGATGGAAAGGTCAGGATGTGTGTGGATTACAGAGATCTGAATAGAGCAAGCCCGAAAGACAATTTCCCGCTTCCTCACATTGACGTGTTAGTGGACAACATTGCTTAATACTCTGTATTTTCCTTCATGGATGGCTTCTCTGGGTATAACCAAATCTAAATGGCCCCAGAGGACATGGAGAAGACTACGTTCATAACACCGTGGGGAACATTCTGTTACAAGGTAATGCCCTTTGGATTGAAAAATACTGGGGCAACCTATCAGCGGGCGATGGTGACTCTCTTTCATGATATGATTCACAAGGAGATCGAGGTCTATGTTGATGACATGATTGCGAAGTCACAAACGGAGGAAGAGCATCTGGTGAATCTTCAGAAGCTATTTGATAGGTTGATAAAGTTCAAGCTGAGGTTGAATCCGAACAAGTGTACCTTCGGGGTGAGGTCTGGAAAATTACTGGGGTTTATTGTCAGCGAAAAAGGTATCGAGGTTGATCCTACTAAAATAAAAGCCATACAAGAAATTCCTGAACCGAGAACAGAAAAAGAGGTTCGTGGTTTCTTAGGGAGGTTGAACTACATTGCTAGATTCATCTCATCTTACAACCACGTGTGAACCAATATTCAAATTGTTAAGAAAAGATCAAGTGGTCAGGTGGAATGAAAATTGTCAAAAGGCGTTTGAAAAAATAAAAGAGTATTTGAAGGAACCTCCGGTCCTTATGCCGCCAGTGCTAGGAAGGCCATTGATTATGTATCTTACGGTTCTTGAGAACTCAATGGGGTGTGTGCTCGGTCAACAAGACGAGTCAGGTAGAAAAGAGCATGCCCTCTACCACCTGAGTAAAAAGTTCACTGATTATGAGTCGAGGTACTCAATGCTGGAAAAAACATGTTGTGCACTCGCTTGGGCCGCTAAGCGTTTGAGGCAGTATATGTTAAACCACACAACCCTCTTAATTTCGAAGATGGATCCGATCAAGTATGTGTTTGAAAAGCAGGCGCTTTCTAGAAGAATAACCCGTTGGTAGATGGTTCTGACTGAATACGATATTCAATATATTTCCCAAAAAGCCATTAAGGGAAGTGTTTTGTCAGAATATCTTGTTGAATAACCAATTGAGGATTATCAACCGATGAAGTTTGAATTTCTTGATGAACATATCATGTTTATGAAGATGAAAGACTGTGAAGAGCCGCTACCTGATGAGGGCCTGAAATTGGATCCCAATGGAAGCTGGTTTTTGATGGGGCTGTTAATTCATACGGTAACAGAATTGGGGCAATCATTACGACTCCAAAGGGTTCTCATATCCCCTTCACTGCCCGGTTAGCATTCATATGCACCAACAACGAGGCGGATTATGAGGCATGCATCATGGGGTTAGAAGAAGCAATTGATTTGAGAATCAAGAACCTCGATGTTTATGGTGATTCTGCGTTGGTGGTTAATCAGATTACAGGAGAATGGGAAACTCGTCAAGCGAATTTGGTGCCTTATAAAAACTATGCCAGAAGGTTGTTACCTTTCTTTGACAGAGTTGATTTCTATTATATACCCCGGTTGGAGAATCAGATGGCAGATGCATTGGCAACGTTGTCCTCGATGTATCAGGTGAACCGTTGGAATGAAACTCCCTCAATCAGAATCACGCGTCTGGATAGACCAACTTTTGTGTTTGCGGTTGAAGGTGTATCAGATGGCAAACCTTGGTATCATGATATTAAGGTTTTTCTGAAAAGTCAAGAGTATCCAGAGGGTGCGTCCACCAGGGATAAGAAAACTCTGAGGAGGTTGGCAGGAAACTTCTTTTTGAATAAAGACGATGTGTTATACAAGAGGGACTTTGACATGGTCTTGCTACGTTGTGTTGATGAGCACGAGGCATGCCTGTTAATGGAAGAAGTTCATGAGGGTTCTTTCGGTACCCATGCCAATGGGCATGCTATGGCTAGAAAACTGTTGAGAGCGGGGTATTGGATGACTATGGAATCTGATTGTTTCAAATACACCCGGAAATGTCACAAATGCCAGATTTATACAGATAAGGTGCACGTACCGCCTACTCCTCTGAATGTGTCGTCATCGCCTTGGCCCTTTGCTATGTGGGGCATTGATATGATCAGAAAGATTGAGCTGACTGCTTCCAATGGGCATCGTTTCATTCTGGTTGCCATTGATTATTTCACTAAGTGGGTGGAAGCAGCCTCGTATGCCAACGTCACCAGACAAGTGGTAGCCTTGTTTATCAAGAAGGACATCATCTGCCGGTATGGAGTCCCGAAGAGAATCATTACTGATAATGGTTCAAATTTGAATAACAAGATGAAGAAGGAGCTATGTCAGAGCATTAAGATTGAACATCACAATTCTTTTCCCTATCGTCCGAAGATGAATAGGGTTGTTGAAGCAGGGAATAAAAACATCAAGAAGATTGTGCAGAAAATGATGGTAACGTATAAAGACTGGCATGAGATGTTGCCTTATGCTTTACACGTTTATCGTAATTCGGTGCGCACATCAACTGGGGCAACTCCTTTCTCACTGGTATATGGTATGGAAGCAGTTCTACCAATAGAGGTTGAGATTCCTTCTTTAAGGATTTTGGCAGATGTGAAGCTTGATGAAGCTGAGTGGGTACGGTCCCGGTTGAATCGGCTAAACCTTATTGAAGAGAAAAGATTGGCAGCCATTGCACATGGTCGATTGTATCAGAGCAAGATGAAGAAAGCCTTTGATCAGAAAGTGCGTCCTCGGTGTTTTCAGGCTGGTGAATTGGTTTTAAAAAGGATCCTTCCTCCTCAAACAGATCACAGGGGTAAATGGACTCCGAATTACGAAGGGCCATATGTAGTAAGAAAGGTTTTCTCTGGTGGAGCCTTACTACTCTCAACTATGGATGATGAAGATTTCACGTCCCCTGTGAACGCAGACGTAGTCAAAAAATACTTTGCATAAAAGAGACCCGTTGGACATAAAAAGAAAGTCCAGGCAAAAAAGGGGCATCCCGACGAACCATAAAAAGAAAAGGTTCGGGCAAAAATTAGGGATAAAAAGAAAAAAGACTAATCCCGTGAAGTTGAAAACCTGAAAAGGAAACTTTGGCAAAAATGGGTATCCCGGTGGATTGAAAACCCGAAAAGGGCGATCCAGGCAAAAGTTAGGGATTTGAAAGCAAGAGGCTACGATTTGCGTTCGATCTGTGAACACTTTTGATACATGGAAACTTCGAAGGAAAGGAATCAGTCCAGTCAGTCTCTTCGAAGGTCAGAACATCTGTGGATAAGCGAGACATACGGGTCATAGCTGAATTGAATCATGGTTGATATCTGTTCCCCACATTGCCGACATGTGTATTTTCTTTTACTCTTTTGCGCAATTACCTCTTTTCAGGAATTGCCTCCGGATGTAAATGCCTATTTACAGGCCAATTCATTCAATAAAATTTTCATTTCATTCAAAGAGCTTTCCATTTGTGTTTTTACTTTTAACTGTTTTGTTTGCGAAAAAGTCCGATATTTTGATAAACATTGCATGCGAAAATGTTAAGCTTTGCGAAGCATATCGGAAAACAGTGGAAACTGCTCAGGAAACAGTCATTAGGATGGTAATCGAGATAGCCATTTTGCATATAGATTTTGTTGTTGATTTTGTTTGCAGGGTAGCAGGATTTCTCCCCAATAGAGATACTCTGCTCAATATTGGAGCTTCATCCTCCTCAGCAGGTTGCTACTCTCCCCAGCCAGGGTACGGAGGATTATTTCCCCAGCCAAAGTTGTGGTTGATTTACTCTCTCAGCAAGCATCCAGAAGTTGTTACTTCTGCATCCCCAGCAAGAGACTGATGGAATATCTTCTTTGGACAAAGACGTTATTTCCCCACAGGGTCTGAATACCCATTTTCCTCAGCTAGTCAGAAATTGTTTTCTCACCAGCAACGATATGAGATAATCTCCAACAGATGAGTGAACTTGATGTTATCCTCTAGCAGAGTTGATGTCATCAATCACCATTCCTCAAGCAGGTTTGCTAGTAATGACTGGTACTCCCCAGCAGGGTGAAGGTGCAGATTGCTCCCCAGCAGGTGAAGGTACAAATTTTTCTCAGCAGCAGGTTGAGTTCAGTAATATCCCCAAGCAGGTTCGATGTTATTGACTTGTCTCCCCAAGCAGATTTTTGTGGTGATCTTCACAGTGGCTTGTTCAATGACGGTTGGCATCCCCAGCAGGTCTTAAGTCCAATTGTTATTGGCATTTTTCATATCCAGGTGTTGAGTTATGTCTCCGGTAGAAGTCACTGGTAATCCCCAGCGAAGGGAAGTTCTCTTTGGGTTCCATCTTCAATATTCGTTTTTTATCCATCTCCAACAGATGGGAACTTCTCTCAGAGTTTTCATCTCCAGCAGAGTTTGTGATCAGGAAGTCGTTCAGTGAATTCTTCCTCAGCAGAGTCTTTTAATTCAGAGGATAATTTAGTTTGTCATCCCGGTGGAGTTGCCTTCGTCTTCAGCGTTTATTTCGCTGAGGCGCTCCTTTTACATTGCATAAGCATTTTTGCATGGCATCCTTCCCAAACGCGTAGCATTTCCATTTTGTATAGAGCATTACGCCATAGAAAAATTCAAACATATGCATTCGAAGCATAAGCCAGGTTTGATATCTTTTACCAGATTCTTTCCCTAGCAGAAAGTGACAAAACTCAGGAGATGTTGTTGTTACTCCTCCCTATACTCCCCTACAGAGTTGTCTGTTTAGATTTCTCTTTTCCTCAGCGAAGTCATCTTTGTAAATATGTTGATTCTATTTTGAAATTCCACCTTCGGTTGGTCTTTCTTTTCGAGTTCGCCTTCGACCGTCCTCGTATTACTTTTGTTGGTTAGTTCGCCTTCAGCCGGTCTACCTTTGTTGAAATTCCACCTTCGGCTGGTCTTTCTTTTCAAGTTCGCATTCGGCCGTCCTCGTGTTACCTTTGACGGTTATTCCGCCTTCGGCAGGTCTACCTTTGTTTGAAATTCCACCTTCGGTTGGTCTTTCTTTTCGAGTTCGCCTTCAGCCGTCCTCGTGTTATGTTTGAAATTCTGCCTTTGGCCGATTTTTCTTTTCGAGTTCGCCTTCGGCCGTCCTCGTACCCTTTGCTAGAAATTCCGCCTTCGGTCGGTCTTTCTTTTTGAGTTCGCCTTCGGCCTTCCTCGTACCTTTGTTGGTTAGTCCGCCTTCGGCAAGTCTACCTTTGTTTGAAATTTCACCTTCGGCCGGTCTTTCGTCTCGAGTTCGCCTTCGTCCGTCCTCGTACCTTTGTTGGTTAGTCCTCCTTCGGCCGGTCTACCTTTGTTTGAAATTCCGCCTTCGGCCGGTCTTTCTTTTTGAGTTCGCCTTCGGCCGTCCTCGTACCTTTGTTTGTTATTCTGCCTTCGGCCGGTTTACCTTTTCGAGTTCGCCCTCAGCCATCCTCGTTTCGCGTTGTTGCTTGTTATCCTGCCTTCGGCCGATCTACTTTTCGAGTTCGCCCTCGGCCGTCCTTGTATCCTTTTGTTGATTAGCCTGCTTTCGGCCGGTCTTGTTTTCCTCCCCAGCATAGTCCACCTTCGGCCGGTCTTCCTTTTCGAGTTCGCCTTCTGTCGTACTCATGTATTGTTGTTTTTAGCCCGCCTTCGGCCGGTCTATCTTTTCGAGTTCGCCTGCGGCTGACCTCGTACTACTGTTGTATGTTAGCCCGCCTTCAGCCGGTCCACTTTTTCGAGTTCGCCTTCGGTCATCCTCGTAATCACTTTATTTCATTACCCCCACAAGTTGCAAATTTCCAGGTTAGTTTGGTATTCAAACCCCGTGTATCCCAACTGTTAGGAAGCTTTCGCTTCCATACCCTCGAATCCAAGAAGTTTGAATAGGGGCAGTTGTAACACCTCAAAATTTGCCCTCATGCTTTTAGTTAACTGGCTTATGTTTCATTGCATTCTTTGCATTATCATCTTTACATATCATTGGTTCTTAGCATGGGATCAAGGCATTTAAATCAAATCAAAGGAGCCTTGAGCCTCAAGATATCTTAATTGATCCATCACCTCTTCAAGGGATTACAATTGTCAAGAAAATTTCAAGTGGATCATTCTCCTAACCAATGCAAAATTATGGTTTTGGGATTCTTGAGTTTAACTCCCCAATAGGAAAGATCCTTGAGCTTTTATCATCACCAAATGGCACATCTTATCTTTGTTTGAGAGGATACACCTCTTATTCAGAGGAATTTGGATTTGGAGGATGAGTTGATTCCTCCTAGACTAAAGGCACCAAAATTAGGGTTTGCCATAAAATCAGTTCATTTCTGATTTTTTGGGCAAGACTTGATTTCATGGTATTCTACATGTCCTTAAGTGTCTAAGATTGGAGAATTGTCCTTCAATTTGGTTTAGAAGGGTTTCAATTGATCAATGGATTGAGAATCATGAGAATTGGGGAAAAGTCAACTGTACAGAGGAAAAAGTAAACTCCTGACTTTTTTGGGTCAAATTTATGTTCCTCATCTCAAATATGTCCATGAATGGAAGTTTGATCAAGAAATGTCAAGTGATTCACAAAAAATCAAAAGATGTGGAAAGTTGCCAAATATAGAATTTAGGGTTTCTAAAAATAGCAAGTTTTGGCAAGGTGCACACACGTCTTTGGAGCATTCTTGTTCTATGTTCCAAGCTCCAAATTGAAAACTTCAAGAGGCCTAATGAAAGTTCACATTCTAAGCTTAAAAACCATACCAAGAACATCCCCATTGGATTAAGAATGAGTGAGATATGATCAATTCAAGTTGAGAGAAATCAAAGCAATTTAGGCCAAACACTCAGGTCACGCGCGTGTTGGCTCGGAGTAATATTCACAAACACCTTATGTGCATGATATGTCCAAGTTCAGGGGCAAATTTCTCTATGATGGAGACTCCAAATGAAAAAATGGTCAACATCAATCTTGTTCCTCTTGATCTCCTCTACAACTTTGATGTTGGAGGAATTTTCATTTGATCAATGTATGAGGAGATACGATGGATCAAAGTAGAGGTCTTCAACTGATTCATCCACAAGCACATGGGCTAGGCACGACCAGGTCAGGTTGGCCTGCCAACTCAATTATGATTCAACACCTTCATGGTCATTTTTAAGTATGTTATAGGATCCTAATGGGATTGCCTTCCACACCAATATTGTTCTTCTTCATTTCCTCTTTCCAAAGGCTCCAAAAACTGGACAATTCATCCATTATTCTTAGAGATAATCCTGGCCAAAGTTGCTACCATGAATTTGTGCATAAACTCTTGTCTGTTTCATTTTTCTTGTTGTTATTACCTAACATGCGCATGCTTCATCCCATACATACACAACATTGCCTCTTAAAGCCAAACCAACTCTTACATTCATGCACATGCTCATGTACTCCTTGCCAAAAATGTCTAAACCAAGAGAGATAAGAAGCTTACATGACAAGCTTACATGTTGCTGCATTGTACCTTGCCCTCATCATCACCTCTCATCATTATTCACACCATAATTTTCATGATCCTTCACACATTGAATCAAACCCAAGCACCATACATTTCACTCTCATTTTTCCATTTCTCATTTTCATTTCAACCTCACTTCACAAACCATGGTTCTAACTGTTAACCAAGGTGGTTAACAGTTAACCAAGCATATATAAACATTCCTAACAGAATTTCACAACTAACTTGGATCATTTCTTCATTCTCCTTCACTTCACACTCTTCTTCTCTCTGAAAATTTCTCTCTCTCGAGTTTGTTCTCTCTGCAACTTCTTCATTCTTCTTCAACATTCATCATCTTCATCAATAGATCATTAATCTTGAAGTATTGGAGCTCCAATTTCATCTTCTTCCTCAAGCTTTTTCACTCAAACTTCACTGATTCAAAGCATTTCTCAAGCCTTTATTTGGCTCAGTCTCAAGTTCAAGTGCATAAGGAGTCTCTTCTCTGGTTTTCTGGAGCTCAAAGGTTCATCAACAACACAGGTTTCTCTCCATTCTTTTCATGAGTTTTAAGTTGATTTAAATTTATTTTAACTTTTTTTGAGCTCAATAGGAGCTATTGTGATTCTGGCTAGTTGATAGGCTCCTTAGGAGCATAGATCTGAAAATTAGGGAAAAATATAGACCTTCGATTCTCTGTGTGTGTGAACATTTTGTGGAAACTGAACCTGGATTCATGATCTACACAGCAAGAGGAACATTTTGGTATATAGTTTGTTAATTTCTGGACACCTGAAACTTGAACCACGGTGGTGAGTGGCCGGAGAAGATGACCGGAGTCTTCTCCGGCCGGTGAGATTCATCAGCCATAAACCCTAGGTTTTATGAAACCAGTTTAAAACGTGACCGTTAATATGTTTTGATCTGATGGACATAAGCGTGCCAACGCATTAATGAGAGAGCGTCCCTGGCACGTGCTCTCTTTTTATAAATTTCATTTTGATTTTGGATCATGTATGTTTACCTCATCATTACATGTCATGTGCTTGCATTGAGGTCCATTTGATTTGTTTACATTGCCTGGTCATCTTGATTTGACTGATCCAAGGGCTCTCATTGAGTCAATAATTTTGACTGAACTACATGGTATACTCTGCAGACCCACGCGCTTTGGGCTTTATGGTTTTTGATATCCACACCCTCTCTCCTTAAGCCCAATGCGTGTTATAACTGAGAATCTACTTTCGTTGCACCCCCTGGCCTTTTCTCTTGTTTTTTTTATTTTCTTTTTCATATGTGTTTGATTTTTTTTTATTAAAAATACTTCCATGCATGATAAAATTCTGAAATAATTCATGGAGCACCTTAACTCATTTAAATCATTTTTGCATATTTTAATTTATTATTTTGGCATATTTTACTATTTTCCCATGAATTTCCATTTTATTTCTTTTGTATGAGTATCCATTCATGATACTTGCCTCATTCATGATTTGTTTGACCTAGTTTTGAATTGAATTTGTCCATGAGCATTGATCCATGTTTGCATGATACATTAAGGCATCTCATACCTATTTTTGTATATTTTTTAGGTCATTTTTGAATTACTTTTGAATGCTATCTTTGAGCAATTTGTTTGTGTGACTTGTATGAGATTGTGAAGCATCTTTGAGCATGTTTGGTAATGAATTTTGATCCACTCTTTTGAGGCATGTTTGCTTACTATTTTCACTTTAATATGCTTGCCTTTTCTCAATTTTCTTGGCCTCTTAACTTGACCTTTGAGAATTCATAAATGCAACCTTGTTTGTTTGAATGCTAGAACACTTGTGCTAGGGTTTTGATGTGCATTGTATGCAACCCTCTTTGACACTTGTTGAGACCTTGTAATACCCCGTATTATCTAAATGCTCAATTGGATATCAGATGAGATCAGAGGAGTATCTATGTGCTCTATCTTTGGTATATTGGATTAATGGAATCCTCTAAGTACTTTAAGTATTATCAATTGGGATCAATAGAGCAACTATTGAACTCTGAAGAAATCAATTTATTATTAGTTCGAGAGAGACTTTTATGATAACTCTAGTTATTGGTCAATTGGTTGAGATGACAAAATATCAATTGGAGATATTTTATTATATCGGATTATATTATATAATATTGGTTATATATATATATATATATATATATATTTGTTAAAGAAAAGAAAGATAGAAAGAAGAAGAAGGAAAGAAGAGAAAGGGAGGAAATGGAGAAAGATGAAGAAGAGAAACCCATGGATCATCAGCATCTTCTTCAAACTCCTCTTCGATTATCAGGTGGGTTCTAGATAGAAACTTAAGTCCTAGAATTAGAGATGATTTTAGCTTAAGTTAGGTTTTGTGAGAAATTGCTTAAATTAGTAATCGATGAAATTTAACGGTTGAAATGTGTTAAAAACTGAGTAGTATAAGCTATATGTGATATGCTTTGCTTGTTATTGATGTTAACTTGACTGAAAAAAATATGCATGTTTAAAATATGAATTAGGAAGAGTGAGGAAACTTTACCCCGAAACAAAATGGTATGATTCTAGGTTATGACTAGAAATTGATAGAAACTCTGAATGGCGACGCTCGTGCATTCATTGACGAGTTCTGGCCTAGAGTAGATAGAGTAATGACAACGCTCGTGCAGAAGAGGCCGAGGCGTGTATCCATTACCAAATGGTATAGAATGAGTGAAACACTAGTATGGAACATGTGTATATGTTATGTTTTATTGAGAAAGGCAGGAGAGGCCTAAAGGCTAATGTGGCCTGGTGATTGTCGAATACAATCACGTTTATGTTTATGATCACGAAATCGTAACCAATGATCTTGCGGTGTAGTTTCATGAGACTCGAGCACCTCCACTGAAACGTATGCACAATTACTTGGCAGGTTTGATTCCCGCGTGTAGTACGAATGGAGACTACGGGTAAAGAGACTTGTGACGGTGTACGGGCCGTGTGAAGTGACGGATCACGGTGTACGGGCCGATGATCCCGAATCCATTTCGTATGTCAAGTAACTACAAGGATCCATGACTCGGGTCGACTTCTAGACGTAGAAGCGGACGGGAAAAGGGGATGCCTTGGTATGGTTATCGATTCGTAAGGAATCTTGAGTTAACAGGCTCAGGACGTAATTCCTTCCGTGTGATCTTTGTGAGTTAACAGACTCATGACATGTTTCCATATAGTGTGAGTTTGTGAGGTTGTGCACTCAAGGTCATTTTCCCTTCCCCTTGACTCGAGTTAGGATTGATAGAACCTTGTAAAGCCGAGAGGACCTATAGGATAGGGAACTCACTGAGATTTGATGTATCTCACCCCACTATAGTTTCTATATTTCAGGTGCAGGTTTGGTTACCAGAGGAGCGATGCTCGGATGTTTTAAGAGAAGCTTAGTTAAGCTTATTCCGCTGTGTATTCTTTTATTGTATACAATTGAGGATATTGTATATCATTCTTAGATTTTATTTTATTTTGGCTAGTTTCCATGACTTGTGCCATGAGTTGTATTTATGTTTTAGTATGGACAAGTATGTGAACGATGCCATTAGGCACTTTTGATGTGTCAGTACCAAATAAAATGCTTGTATAGTATTATTCTAGATATATATTATACAGGGCATTACAGTTGGTATCAGAGCAGGTCGTGTCCTCGACCTAGCCTTGAAACATCATAAGTAAATCTATTCCTGCCTCTTAAGTGTGTCTTGCCATCATGAAACTTGATATCATACTATGTAGTGTTAGGCCTGATCAACCTAATACTATGTATGTGATAGGTAGAATCATCGTTGAGCGACCACGAGGACTCCGAAGTGTTGTCGGAACTTGTGCTGTGAGGGAAGGCTCAAGCCAAGAGTTAGTAGTGTGGAGTTTTGGTCAATTCTGTTGAGGTTTTGGTAGAAGTTGTGTTTTGGGTAACATGGGATTTAAGAGTGTGGTGTTGTTCAAGCAATCCTTTGGAATGAATGGAGTCTGAAAGTTAAGGATCTCTACCGGACAATTGGATAAGGTATCAAGCAATGTAAAATTGCTAGTAGAGCTGGATTGACCACTAGTACGGATAAGGATTTCAAGTAATCTCATTCCGTGGAAAAGGAAAGTTGTATTATGGAATGTGTGACGTAAGGTCCGAAAGTGAGATAAGTATTGGTGCTTCAGTTCCTAAGGTCGCTATGGTATCTTGAATGGACGAGAGTACCTTAAGGAATGTGTTCGGAATAATATCTTCTGACTGGTTAAAGTTGAGAGTTAAGGACGTTCAGCTTTTATGGGAACCTAAAGTAGTAGAGAAGCGTGAGAAGGAACACAAGGATGTGTTAGATGCTTCAAGTGAAACAAGTGTACGCCGAACGAAGAGTAGAAGACGAATTGCATATATTCAGTTATGTAGAAAGTTTAAGTTCAAGGTAATGCATCAGGATTTCTGTTTTCGGTGAGACGTCATTTTGGAATTTGTTGACTTGCCCAAGGAACCCTATAAGGTATTATGTTGGAGGAAGAATGAACTCCATTTAGTAACGGAAGTGTAGTAATATGGATCGAAAGTAGTTCGTATTAAGAGACAGAGTAAGCATCTTGGACTAAAGATAATCTTAGTAAGATGGTTTATATTGGGACCTAAGAGGATTATCGTGGAGAACAAAGTAAACGCGATGTGGAAAGCGGTATTAACGGTAGGTTATGAGAAAGGTTATACCTTGGTATTAAGAACAAGCGTAGTAGTAGCATCGTGGTCACAAGTGTACGGGATGGATTATTATTCTTGAGACAAGTGTGAAGGGACGTACCTTGTGGAGCAGCGAGTACTGTATTTTCAGAAGCAAGATTGGGGGTAAATCAATGAAAAGCAACTCAGGACTCATTACGGACCAAGTGCAAATCATGGAATGGTTGCTACCGAAAGGGTTTTGTAAGTAGTTGATGAGAATTGTCAGTTGCGGATTTTCCGTTAAGTAATTTGGTATAAGTGTGGTGTGTAAATGATAGTAAAGGGTAAGAAATCCCAATTAGTGTGTACGAAATGCTGGAAAGGTTCTTCAAGAGGATGCATTGCCCCGATTTAGTTACAAGTATAGAGAAACCTCTATAATTGTGAATAATCGGAACATTCGGAATCTACCTTTTGTTGGACTAAGAACATTGTAGTATTATTTCTCACCAAGGAAATCAAGTGAGAGAACAAGGTCATATGCATGACATGAGATGTCCACCATTTTCGTGGTACCGTGTAATGGTTGTGTGTTGGGCTTTGCTTATGGACGAATCAAGTAAGAGTGGTGGCTAAGACCCTAGGATGTCGTCATTTTGACTTCCCGATAGTATCGTTGTATGAACAAAGAGTGAACTGTTCCGCTGAAGTTTTATGGTGTGCTTGTGCCAGATTTGGGAATGTTGATTGTCACTTGGTGGGAGTGTGTCGTCTGCCTATTTTGTTTTGTCGGTTTTACCTTGGGTCGATCATGGTTGGTAGATGTTATATAAGTGAAGAAGCCGCGATTTGAGAATGATATTCCAAGTTAGAACAAATCGGACTGAGGGTTTGAGCAGGAATGCTTTTGAATTCAGAAGAAACTGGTTTTGTTCTGTAGCAGTGTTAACTGATTAACACTTGCTCGGAAGATGTTCTAAGTTGAATTTTGAGGAGTTAACTGTTTAGCTCAGATGGGTAATCGAGTAGCGTGTGGGTAAATTGTGAAATCCCTTGAAATCTATCATCTGCATTTTGTTACCCCGATTGGATAGTATCATGTGATTGGAAAATAGGATGGCAAGTGAATGAAAGACGGAATTGTGTTTCTGAAATTGGGACTTCTGAAAGGGTGTTGTATAGTTGATCATCTGTTTAGATGACAAGGGAATTTGACTTCGAAGAAGTAATCTTGTGAATTATGTTGAGTAGGAGAAAGTCTTAAGTGTATTGTTATCCCCACTGAGGAGAGTCTTAAGGATGAAGTTGGAAAATATTCTCGAAGTGTAGATCTTGTATAGATCGTTTCGGTAATTTAATTTATGGTGTTATTAATAGATGAGCAGTTGGTCCGAGTTATAAAGTGTTATCTTTTGTGAGTTCATGGTATTGGACTTAGACTCTGTGAGAGTGGTACCAGTTGTGTTTGACCCAGAGAAGGAATTTGAAAGTTATCTTTCCAAGTACGAGTAAGAATTGGACGTTCCGAAGTTAAGCCTGTAACTTGGAATCGTTGGTGGAACGGAACGAATGAGAAAAGTGGATTCAATTGAGAAATGTGACATGTCCTTTGAGGGTGTGTGTACGTGTAGAGGCTGGTGTGTGGATTGGTGAGTAGTATGGAAACTCACAATCTCGCTTGGAATAGTTTAAGTTTGGATAAGTGGTGACTCGCATCTGATTGAAGCTTCGGGATGGTGTTATGTAGTATTAGTTGAGAACTTGCACCAACAACAAACCTTGAGGGAATCAGAACCCCGTAAGAAGAATCAATTTGGAATGTGGTAACCAGAGCCGGAGGTTGTTAGACTGTTTTGGATATGTTATTTCGAGTTTAGAATGGATTTGGAGTTGTGAATGTCATGGTTGTAGCAGTGTAACTCTTGCGTCTTTATCGTCTAGAGAGTGTTGGGCAGAGGTTAAGATATTGTGTGTCGGCAAAGAAATTATTCTACCATAGGACACCAGTCAGGTTCTTGTACCATTGGGTAGTAAGGACCCCATTGGATAAGTGTGTTCTCCATGGACTGTTAGCTACTTGGTGGTGCTTAAGGATTCATGGTATTCCACTGTTAGTTTTGTTTGGAATTGTGCAGTGGAAGGTGACAGACAAAGAAGTCAGAATTTGGAGAGTTGAAAGTTGTTGCTTATAAGTATGGAAATAAGAAGACCTTGTTTTAGGTGATTACCTTTTTGGGGTGATACGGAAGAGATGAAATATCGGATGTGACGAGTACTCTGTACAGCATCAGACCAGATCAGATAGAACTGGTAAAGAAGCCGTTTAAATATTAATGAAGTGGTCTTGGACGTTGAAAGTTATGGAACTATAAATCGTCGTTGACTGCATGAAGTTAAGAGATCACTGAATTACATCGGGAAGATATGTTAAGTGTTATTGTTTTAACTTGAGATAAGATGTTACGTCTTGTGGTGAGTTGGTAAAGGAATGTAGAATGGTGCATTCTTTCTGAAATAAGATACGACTAAGTGTTTTAGTAAGGAAACAACAGATGAATTTGGGAAGGAAAAGTTTGAAGCTTACCCAATATTGGAACAAGAGTATGACTAAAGACGTGAAGTTGTTAAATTGTGAAAATGTGGATTCCTGGTCTGTGGAATCAAACTGGAATTGGAATGCGATAGAAAGTTTAACGGAAGGAAAATTGAGTGTGGAACTAAGACAATGATGCAAGTAATGATTCTTGTCGAATAGAGGAAATTCGGGGGCGAATTTTAATTTAAGGGGGGGAGAGTGTAATACCCCGTATTATCTAAATGCTCAATTGGATATCAGATGAGATCAGAGGAGTATCTATGTGCTCTATCTTTGGTATATTGGATTAATGGAATCCTCTAAGTACTTTAAGTATTATCAATTGGGATCAATAAAGCAACTATTGAACTCTGAAGAAATCAATTTATTATTAGTTCGAGAGAGACTTTTATGATAACTCTAGTTATTGGTCAATTGGTTGAGATGACAAAATATCAATTGGAGATATTTTACTCTATCAGATTATATTATATAATATTGGTATTATATATATATATATATATGTTTGTTAAAGAAAAGAAAGATAGAAAGAAGAAGAAGGAAAGAAGAGAAAGGGAGGAAATGGAGAAAGATGAAGAAGAGAAACCCATGGATCATCAGCATCTTCTTCAAACTCCTCTTCGATTATCAGGTGGGTTCTAGATAGAAACTTAAGTCCTAGAATTAGAGATGATTTTAGCTTAAGTTAGGTTTTGTGAGAAATTGCTTAAATTGGTAATCGATGAAATTTAACGGTTGAAATGTGTTAAAAACTTAGTATAAGCTATATGTGATATGCTTTGCTTGTTATTGATGTTAACTTGACTGAAATAAATATGCATGTTTAAAATATGAATTAGGAAGAGTGAGGAAACTTTACCCCAAAACAAAATGGTATGATTCTAGGTTATGACTAAAAATTGATAGAAACTCTGAATGGCAACGCTCGTGCATTCATTGACGAGTTCTGGCCTAGAGTAGATAGAGTAATGACAACGCTCGTGCAGAAGAGGCCGAGGCGTGTGTCCATTACCAAATGGTATAGAATGAGTGAAACACTAGTATGGAACATGTGTATATGTTATGTTTTATTGAGAAAGGCAGGAGAGGCCTAAAGGCTAATGTGGCCTGGTGATTGTCGAATACAATCACGTTTATGTTTATGATCACGAAATTGTAACCAATGATCTTGCGGTGTAGTTTCATGAGACTCGAGCACCTCCACTGAAACGTATGCACAATTACTTGGCAGGTTTGATTCCCGCGTGTAGTACGAATGGAGCCTACGGGTAAAGAGACTTGTGACGGTGTATGGGCCATGTGAAGCGACGGATCACGGTGTACGGGCCGATGATCCCGAATCCATTTCGTATGTCAAGTAACTACAAGGATCCATGACTCGGGTCGACTTCTAGACGTAGAAGCGGACGGGAAAAGGGGATGCCTTGGTATGGTTATCGATTCGTAAGGAATCTTGAGTTAACAGGCTCAGGACGTAATTCCTTCCGTGTGATCTTTGTGAGTTAACAGACTCATGACATGTTTCCATATAGTGTGAGTTTGTGAGGTTGTGCACTCAAGGTCATTTTCCCTTCCCCTTGACTTGAGTTAGGATTGATAGAACCTTGTAAAGCCGAGAGGACCTATAGGATAGGGAACTCACTGAGATTTGATGTATCTCACCCCACTATAGTTTCTATATTTCAGGTGCAGGTTTGGTTACCAGAGGAGCGATGCTCGGATGTTTTAAGAGAAGCTTAGTTAAGCTTATTCCGCTGTGTATTCTTTTATTGTATACAATTGAGGATATTGTATATCATTCTTAGATTTTATTTTATTTTGGCTAGTTTCCATGACTTGTGCCATGAGTTGTATTTATGTTTTAGTATGGACAAGTATGTGAACGATGCCGTTAGGCACTTTTGATGTGTCAGTACCAAATAAAATGCTTGTATAGTATTATTCTAGATATATATTATACAGGGCATTACAGACCTCTTGATACATGTTACGTGAACATTATAGGTCCTTTTTATCATGTTATAAGTCATTGCTTGTCCATCTTGAATTGACTTGTGTGCACTTGTTTAAACTTGAAATGTTTTGTGCACTTGTGCATTCTTACTTGTTCTTCTTTGATCACTTGTTTGCATAAATACATGTATGATCTTGTACATTCATCCACATTTGTTTACCAACTGTATGTGGTCATTCTCATTCATTTTATTTGATTTCTAACATCATCTTACATGTCTCTTAATTTCATGAACACATGAGAACTTGTATGGACTTGTTTGAACCTAGTTTGTTCTTCTTCTTCAATGTGCATTAACATGAAACTTGTGTGAAATTTGTATGCTCATTCTTGCATCTTAAATGTAATTTCAAATTTCGTATTCTACTGACTTGCATTCATTTACATGTATGTTCATCTTGCATCTTCATTCTTTACTTGTGTTACAAGTATGCATGTTTGATTGAACTTGTGTGATGTTTGTTTTCACTTCTTCTTGCTTCATCTTCTCAAGGCTTGCGTTCATAATTCACATGCCATCTTAATGACATCCTCATACATTTACAAATATCATTCACTTCTGACTTTAATGCTTATGCATGCATTTATTCATGTTCATGAACCATATGCATTCATCTTGCATAGTTTATACTTAGCTTGCATTTGTGTGATCTTTTGATGCATAGTTTGACTTTGTTTACTTTCTTTTGGCATGTTAACCTTAGTAGGATTCCTTGACCTATACCTACTGACTTTGGATGATCCTTAACCCTTAGGACCCTTCCCTTTTGGTTTAACCCTTGTTTGCTTCTTAAGTTGTCTTCTTAAGGCAATTAGCATTGTTTGATTTATTTTTTTGTTACTTGTATGCAATACTTGTGTTCATTTGATACTAAAATTTTGTGTAGGGGAAGAGGTAAGACATATGAACATGTGGATGCTTATCCATGTTTATTCCATCTTTCATCTCTCTTTTACTTCTCTTTCTACTTTATGTGTGGATTACATGATATAATGCTTTGTGTACAACTCTCTCACACCCTTTTGGATTCCTAGCTCATCCTTAATTTTTGATTAAGGTGATGTAGGATAAGCATTAGATAGTGCTATCCCTCTCTCTTCTTTAGACTTAGGTTGTTCTTAAACCTCCCCTTAGGGCCATCTTTTGCATGACAACATTAGGAGAGAATTCCCCTTAGTGTTTTCTTTTTTCCTTGAGTCTTCTCTTCTCATCTCCTAACCTTTCTAAAACACTTAATAAAGGTTAATGTGTATTGCGCATGAGCCTTATATGTGGGAAGTGAAGAATGGGGGGCCTCCCTTCATTCTTCTAGGGTACTTAGTGTACGTCCTGTTGGGGACGATATGCGACGTATTCGTTCCTATGTTATAGACTTGGGTGCAATGCAATTTACAAACAAATTTCAATCTATTTCTATCTAAAAAACACAAAACAAACTCAAACCTTTTTATCCTTCGGGATTGTTAAGTTTCAAACCTTTTTTCAGAAAAGGGCACGTTATTTCCGCCTCGTCGCAAACAGGCATTGACCCTAATTGTCGGACGTGAACTTAACGTCGCTCATAAAAAACTAAGACCTCGTTAGGTCGAACTTCGACTGCTCTGATTTCCTCTCTCTGGTTAGATTGAGGATACGTAGGCACAAGACGGCGATGTTTTGGCGAGCAACCTTCCCCTTTAGTTCGTGTCCGAACTAAGTTGACTCTGACTTTCCCATTGCACGAGGGAATACGTAGGCATAGTGAAATTCTTGTATGACAGACCCAGATGTCGAATAAACATGTAGAGACATCTGGTCTGTTATCAGCAACTTATACAAGATATAGACAGTTAAAGAAGTTGCTAAGTAGTAAAGTGCACACAAGAATTGTTTACCCAGTTCGGTCTAACAACCTACATCTGGGGGCATACCAAGCCAGGAAGGAAGTCCACTATTAGTAGTATCAATTCATAGACCCTACAGCCAACACACCCGTTGACGATCTACTTACTTAATAACTACCCAATAACCCTTCTACCTAAGTTCTCCCTAGATCAGAGACTCCATCTCTCTTCCAATCATCGCAATGAAGTCTAGCAGTCAACACCTCAGCCACTGCATCAACAGCTTGATTTCCAATAACTCTTCAATCACAGAAAAGTAGAAGACACACTTCAATGACACACCTTGGTCTTTCTTAAGAGCATCAACCAAGAACAATACACTCGTGCTTAAAAGCTTTGAGTGGAAAAATTACAACTCAACTAAACAGTCCAACTCTAAGTACAAAACAGTACCAGAGTGGCTCACAATTTCACACAAACCCTAATGATCTACATCTTGGACCCGTACTTTTTCTAGGTAACAAGCATTCTATTTATAACTTATTCCCAACTGGATTTGGGCTTCAAATCACAGCATAACAGCTACTACAAATCAGCAGAAACTTCTGCTACATAATAGGTCTTCAATCAATTCCTTCCTAATTTATCTCCATAATTAGAAAGTCATTATTCTTCAATATTCTTCTTGAAACCTATAAAACAGCACCACACAGGATAACATAATATTCCCAGAAACATTCCTTACATTAGGCTTGGGCATTAGCAGATCTTAGTTTTAATTAATAATTAAAACTAATTATTCTCCAAATCTTTATGCATGAAAATAGCCAACCCTATTCTTCACAAACAGATTGCTTCCAAATAATATCACTCCAACATAATTTTACTCCCAGAATTACGCAAGCAATCACTCAACACAAACACACAACACAAACACACAAAAGATTGCTAAAAATAGCGCAGCAAATAAAACCTAAAAATCTGAACTGGAAGTTCTGTCTACTGATGTCAGAACATCGTGTTTGGAATCATGCACAAATCGTGCAATACTAAAAAAACACCACCTGCAGAATGTTAGAATCACATGTCAAGACATCAAGCAAGACATCTTGATGTACCACATTGTTTTACCAAAATTGCTGCCAATTCAGAACTAACAATCTCCCCCTTTGGTAAATTTTGGCTAAAACAATTTATGATCACAAAACATATCAGAGATCCCTGCAGCAGAAACAGCACACACCAGACAACCACATCTAACCCAGAAAGCCAACCAACCACAGAGAGCCAAGGAACCAAAAAAACCCCATCTCTTCCAAAAAATCCAATGCACACATATCATTACTATGCCAACATTGCTAAGCCACACTACTCTCCCCCTTTTTAGCCATAATTAGACAAACTCCACTAGGAAACTTCCATAGCAACCAGAACAAATAAGCAACATTCAGAACAAATCCATAGAGAAGAGAATACATTAATACAGACCAAGCACAAAAAGTTCCAAAGGCAAACTCTGAATCATCCAACCAACATACTCAGAACAGAACAGACTATTCTACATCCTTGTGAGACTGGTTCAAATACGAAATCCAGACACAATAGCTGAACAAACCTACTTCTCTCCCCCTTTTTTTTGGCCAAAAATTGACACACATTGGGGTAAATGTACACTTCTGGTTCAATCCATTGACACCCAGGTCTAAACTGTCATGTCCACCATGAACTTCACCAGTAACACAATGTCACGACATCTTGTCTGACATAACACCCTCACCAGAGCCACAAACAATCTTGATAAACAACTGCACTACTTCAAAAGTTCAACTCCCCCTATCTAAGATAACCAGTGCTCCTTTGCAAGAAGAACACCTTAAATGAATGGAAAACATAAGACTCATCTTCATGTCTTCAAGAGTGCACCCTCTGTTCAACACACCTACTGAACGCATTCACTTAATGCGTGATCCTCAAACAACACTAGTACATTTAACTGACAAAAGTTGCTCCTTCAACAAGAACCACCACAAAATCACCAATGATATCCCATGACACCTTTATGATCATATAGTAAGAAAGTACCAGGATCACATCCTTGTACTACAACCAACAACCTCTTGGATTGAGACCAAAATCACCATTGATCCCTCTCATCCAGAAACCATCCATACCCTATACAAATCCACCTTGAATTTTACAGCCATAGACATTCTTGTTCCTTGAGATACAATCCAATTGAATCAGGAATGCTTCACATGGCTAGAACCATACATGTCCTATTAAGAACACACCAAAACGCCATCCAGCTGAAGAATGTCACAGCATGTTATCTGACATTACATCCTCATAAGAGGCAACCAATCTCCACAAGCTTGATCAGCATGCAAGCTGCACAATATATATACCTTTGCAGCAAAATCCATAGAAAAGTACTCCCCCTATCATGGATAACCAATGCTCTTGATGGAGATGAACATTTGAGCACCAAATCTTCACACACTTGCTGAGCACATTCACATACTGTACTCTCACTCCTAGAGAACACATCCAATTATCCTGACTGGTTTGACACTGCTCATAAACTCCACGAATTCTCAGCTTACTTAAAAAGCTTTACTGAGATCCAATCTCTTCAAGAGAAAGAACAGCTATTAAAAAAACTTTCTGATCATATCACCTCATCTGACACAATTCCTCTGCCATTACATCCACTAGTAGTTGTTGATACTAGTGAGGTCTTCAAAAATAGTAGTCATGCTTTGCCTGAACATACTACTAAAAACAAGATCAGAATCTCCACATTCTAATCCACATAGTCAGAAACACCTCTTCTGACAAAAATGCTTGAGCATCCAACTCCAAGTGCACAATCTCAATCATCTTCCAAATATAACCATCAACAATCATAATGTTACAATCATCATTTAGGACATCAGCTTCCCATCACCATTCAAAGGACTCATTGCACATAGAAGGCCTTCAAGAAGCTCCCAATAAAACACAGCCAGAGCAGCTTATTCAGGTTAACATAAACACCTGAACACCATAGAGAGAAATAAACTCACACACCCTCTCTGAAGCAAAGAGTTCAGACTGCAGCCTTGCATACTCACATCAGACAAATACTTAGCTCTTGTCAAAGTATTTATCATTAGTCAGATGCACACCCTTATCAGAGGACAGACAAATACTCAGCTCCCGTCAAAGTATTTATCATTAGTCAGATAAGACTACCTTCTCACACAAGGTAGGACATTTGGTCTGACATTCTTCTTTCTCACACATTAGGCATCTGTTGATTCTTCTTCATGACAGACTATCATGACAACCATTCACACCACAAAATCATTCCAGATTAGGTCAGTGTCTTGACCTTTCACTCCACCCTGAGCTAAACAAACTTCCTTGACTGAGGAAGCAAAGAACTGAAATGATGTTTCAACATCAGTTCCGACACCAGTCTAAATCACATGGATTTAAACATTTACTATGGCTTTGGAGACAACAACCATAGTAATCCACACACATCTCTTGCAAGGGACATAAGAGGATCAACTATCAGTAGCTATCAACCTTCAAAACCAGATCATACACACAAGCAAGAACCTGCATACTCTACATCTCAAGAATCTTCTTCTCAAACTTCTAATGTTCAGACCTCTTGTCTGACTTTGAGATGTTGGATGCCATCCTTCTGGACCTAAAGAGGATATTCCCTCTAACAGGTTTCTGGAGCATACTAAAAAAACATTGACTGGTCATCACAAACAGATTGTTTAGAAAAAAGATATGCTTCTCCCAACACTTCAACCTACAAGGATGCCCTTCAATCCTTGCAAAAAAAATGTTCCATTATGTGAGGACACCACATAACTGAACTCCAGCTTAAGAAGAAACTTCTCATGCAGATACCAGGGAACCATAATCCTTTGGTCCCAAAAAAAACACCAACTCCTCCTTGCTCCAAACACAAATCTGAAATGCTCATCCTAGATGGTCTGGATGACATTCCAACAATGAAGACACCAGTCAACCAGTTAGGTTAATACATATCCTCTTTGCACAACCCTTTGAGTTTCTCTTCCACTAGAACAAGAGTTCCATGCTCTCATAGACTTGATAGTGATATCAAGTTTGAGTAAACAACCTTCATCCTGTTTTTGAGAAACACCACCAGAAATATTGAGAAAAATAAATTCTCAATACGAAGATGTCAAGAAATTATGTCTGATATTTCTTCGAGTTCTTCCAGCATCAGATTAAGGACTCCCCCTTATTAATTACTAAGAACTCCTAAGGTAATTATTCATTCTCCCATCCAATAGCTGCACATCCTGTGGTTAGTACACACATATAACTCCTTTCAAACTGAATCTGCTCCATGGCCATAAACAAGATTGCATACATCTGGCTGCTTTGATCAGAAGGAACTTTCAGATTTCAGAGAGAATGTCCTTGACATTTGAGCTTGACCTCCACACAAAAAAAATAGCCTTTGTACTCCTACTCACTTGGATCAGAAATACACTAATCCAATGAGTGACAATATGTTGATCATCTCTTGACCAACACACTTATCTAAGACATGTTTCTTGATAGAAACTTCTTAGACACACAACCCAGATGCCTCCTCTTCCAAGCCAGGAGTAGGTTCCAAATAGATGTGATCAATACACATTTGTTTAGCCCCCAAGCATCTGTTATGCCATACTTTATCCAACAAGATTCTGCACAATATGATGGTTTTATATTCCAACATCTGGTAGGACATTAGTTCACTTCTCAAGAAACACACCAAGAGATCCTTTATCAAAGCCCAGAGATTAGCCTTGTAGGGTTGGAAGCAAGAATAAATTGCTTCTAACTTTCTTCAGACCTCTTTTCAACAAACTCATATAAAAGTTCCTTTATGAGTGGACTTGGGATGAACCTCAAGTATCTTTGGCAACTCTAACAAGCTAGTTGAAGATATCCTCAAGTATCACCACACCATGTGATACACATCCAGAGGAGAACATAGTGTTGCAGCCTTAACACACAAAACCACCAGGAGTTTTCTGACAGATACATATGCAGCGGAACACAGATAAAGAAAACCCCTCAACAACCTTCAGACAAAACTTAATAACCTTTGCACAAACACCACACTCCAGGTGCAATAGGTCAGCATAGGTTGAAAATAAATCACCCCACAAAGCAGCTCACCACCAAAGCTACACGTCTGACAACTTCAAACAGAGCTAATACACACCCTATCATGAATAGTCCATCCTCCACTTCAAGGGACCATTCAAACAACATATGAACTGACCAAGTCCAAACAACTTTTCAGCACAGCTATCTTCCTTGCACATGAACCAGAAAGTATCTTCCCTAGGATCTCACCCAGAAAAATAAACAGGATGCTTGCTCTGATACCAATTGAAATTCTGGTATGATAGACCCAGATGTCGAATAAACATGTCGAGACATCTGGTCTGTTATCAGCAACATATACAAGATATAGACAGTTAAAGAAGTTCCTAAGTAGTAAAGTGCACACAAGAATTGTTTACCCAGTTCGGTCTAACAACCTACATCTGGGGGCATACCAAGCCAGGAAGGAAGTACACTATTAGCAGTATCAATTCATAGACCCTACAGCCAACACACCCGCTGATGATCTACTCACTTAATAACTACCCAATGACCCTTCTACCTAAGTTCTCCCTAGATAAGAGACTCCATCTCTCTTCCAATCATCGCAATGAAGTCTAGCATTCAACATCTCAGCCACTGCATCAACAACTTGATTTCCAACAACTCTTCAATCACAGAAAAGTAGAAGACACACTTCAAAGACACACCTTGGTCTTGCTTAAGAGCATCAACCAAGAACAATACACTCGTGCTTAAAAGCTTTGGGTGGACAAATTACAACTCAACTAAACAGTCCAACTATAAGTACAAAACAGTACCAGAGTGGCTCACAATTTCACACAAACCCTAATGATCTACATCTTGGACCCGTACTTTTTCTAGGTTACAAGCATTCTATTTATAACTTATTCCCAACTGGATTTGGGCTTCAAATCACAACATAACAGCTGCTACAAATCAGCAGAAACTTCTGCTACATAATAGGTCTTCAATCAATTCCTTCCTAATTTATCTTCATAATTAGAAAGTCATTATTCTTCAATATTCTTCTTGAAACCTATAAAACAGCACCACACAGGATAACATAATATTCCCAGAAACATTCCTTACATTGGGCTTGGGCATTAGCAGATCTTAGTTTTAATTAATAATTAAAACTAATTATTCTCCAAATCTTTATGCATGAAAATAGCCAACCCTATTCTTCACAAACAGATTGCTTCCAAATAATATCACTCCAACATAATTTTACTCCCAGAATTACGCAAACAATCACTCAACACAAACACACAACACAAACAAACAAAAGATTGCTAAAAATAGCGCATCAAATAAAACCTAAAAATCTGAACTGGAAGTTTTGTCTACTGATGTCAGAACATCGTGTTTGACATCATGCACAAATCCTGCAATACTAAACACACACCACTACAGAATGTTAGAATCACATGTCAAGACATCAAGCAAGACATCTTGATGTACCACATTATTTTACCAAAATTGCCGCCAATTCAGAACTAACACATAGGACGACGACGATGTCCTATCGAGTCACTTCTTTTTCTTTTCTCCCCCGCTTCTTCGCTCTTTTCCGTTTCCGTTCCTTCTCCTTTCCAGTAGCAGCGGAGCTCCAGATGACGACACCCTTTGATCGAGACAACAAGCGTGGATCCCATCGAGTACGATGGACGCGTGAGGTGCTAACACCTTCCCCTCACGTAACCGACTCCCTTACCCATTTCTCTTGGTCGCGAGACCATGCTTTTCCTTTCCCTCAGGTTTATACAGTGTTTCCTTTCCCTCTCTTGGGATAAATACACATTGCTGGCGACTCTGTTTCCGCGCCACTTTCGCGTTTGTACCTGGATGAAAATCCCGGGAGCGACAATAGTAAGAAATTTTTTCTCTGGTGGAGCCTTATTACTTTCAACTATGGATGGCGAAGATTTTACGTCCCCTGTGAACGCAGACGTAGTCAAAAAATACTTTGCATAAAAGAGACCCGCTGGACATAAAAAGAAAGTCCAGGCAAAAAAGGGGCATCCTGGCGAACCATAAAAAGAAAAGGTTCGGGCAAAAATTAGGGATAAATAATGAACCCACGAAGTTGAAAACCTGAAAAGGCAACTTTGGCAAAAATGGGTATCCCGGTGGATTGAAAACCCGAAAAGGGCGATCCAGGCAAAAGTTAGGGATTTGAAAGGCAAGAGGCTACAATCTGCGTTCGATCTGTGAACACTTTTGATACATGGAAATTTCGAAGGAAGGAAATCAGTCCAGTGAGTCTCTTCAAAGGTCAAAGTATATGCGGATAAGCGAGACGTATGGGTCATAGCTGAATTGAATCATGGTGGATATATGTTCCCCACATTACCGACATGTGTACTTTCTTTTAATTTTTGTGCAATTACCTCTTTTCAGGAATTGCTTCCGAGTGTAAATGCCTATTTACAGGCCAATTCATTCAATAAAATTTTCATTTCATTCAAAGAGCTTTCCATTTGTGTTTTTAATCTTACTGTTTTTGTTTGTGAAAACGTCCGATATTTTTGATAAACATTGCATGCGAAAATGTTAAGCTTTGCGAAGCATATCGGAAAACAATGGAAGTTGCTCAAGCAACAGTCATTATGATGGTAATTGAGATATCCATTTTGCATATAGATTTTTCTGTTGATTGTGTTTACAGGGTAGCGAGATTTCTCCCCAGTAGGGCTACTCTCCTCAACGTTGAAATTTCATCCTCCTCGGCAGGTTGTTACTCTCCCCAGCCATAGTATAGAGGATTGTTTACCCAGCTAGATTTATGGTTGATTTATTACTCTCTCAGCAAGAACTCAGAAGTTGATGCTTCTGCATCCCCAGTAAGAGACTGATGGAATATCTTCTTTAGACAAAGATGTTATTTTCCCCACAGGGTCTGAGCACCCAATTTCCTCAGCAAGTCAGGAAATGTTTTCTCACCAGCGACGATATAAGTTAATCTCCAACAGATGAGTATGCTTGGTGTTATCCTCTAACAGAGTTGGTGTCGTCAATCACCATTCCCCAAGCAGGTTTGCTAGTAATGGCTGGTAATCCCCAGCAGGGTGAAGGTACAGATTTCTCCCAGCAGCAGGTTAAGTGCAGTAATATCCCCATGCAGGTTCAGTATTATTTATTTGTCTCCCTAAGCAGAGTTTGGTGGTGATCTTCACAGTGGTTTGTGCAACAGCAGTTGATATCCCCAGCAGGTTTTAAGTCCAATTGTTATTGGCATTTTTCGGATCCAGGTTGAGTTCTATCTACAGTAGAAGTCGTTGGTAACCCCCAGCGGAGAGAATATTTCTTTGGGTTCCACCTTCAATATTCATTTTTTATCCATCCTCAACAGAATGGAACTTCTCTTGGAGTTTTCATCTCCAGCGGAGTTTGTGATCAGGAAGTCGTTCAGTGAAATCTTCCTCAGCAGGGTATTTAATTCAGAGGACAATTTAGTTTGTCATCCCCGGTGGAGTTGCCTTCTTCTTCAGCATTTATTTTGCTAAGACACTTCTTTTGCATTGCATTAGCATTATTGCATGGCATTCTCCCAAACGCATAGCATTTCCATTTCTTATGGAGCATTACGCCATAGAAAAATTCAAACATATGCATTCGAAGCATAAGCCAGGTTTGATATCTTTTACTAGTTTCTTTCCCCAGTGTAGCGAGTGATTTTTGGATGTGGTTGCGAAGCACGATCGCTCTGGTACTACAGCTCGATTCATTTTTTATCCTATTGAAGCTTATGAAGGAAGGGAAATAGATGTCTCCAATTAACCCTGCTTGCATACTGAGTTTGAACAGCGGTCTGTTAGGTTACAGATGCTACAAAGATTTGGGGGGTCTCTCTTAGGTTATTTCTCCGGAATGGTACTTGGACATGATGTTAAGACTGATGTTTTATGAAATGATGGGATTTTGGGTTTTTGTTTAGTGTGCTCGCTAAGATTTTTCTTTCAATCTTATGTCTACGTATTCCCGTTTACCGAAACAAGGAAATCAGAGCGTTCGTAGTTCCTCCTATTCTACGGGAGGAAATGGTGTTTTGGTGTCTTGTTCAAAGCCCAAGACGTGAAGCTGAAGGTAGTTTGTATCTTGTTCAAAGCCCAAGATGTGAAGCTAAAAGGGTTTGACTTTAGATAGAATTTTTCATCTCTAAAGAGGGGTTTGTCTGTCACAACTATTTATAAAGGAGAATTACTTTAACCGGGATGTGTGAATCCGACAATGCCATAATTTCCTTTATAGGGGATTTCCAACCTGAAGGAGAAGACTTTAACTCAGTTTAGAGCAATGCCATCTTTCCTTAGGAATTTCTCATGCTAAAAGAGGGACAGTGGCGTGGATGTAAATAATCCAGAGGCTTGCCGCTTACAGCGATTAGATGAAAGGAAAGGATTTGTTGATGTTTGTGTACTGTGAACGAGGCACAGCTTTGATGCTAAAAGGTTGATTGGATCAACCAGTGGTTTTCTTATACAAAGCCTAAGAGGAGGCTATTGGCCCAACAAGAGGGTGATTTTTATGTGTCTCGTACGAAGCCCGAGAGAGAGGCTAAAAGGGTTGACTCTACAGGAGAATCTTTTGTATGTGTCTTGTACGAAGCCCAAGACGGAGGCTAAATGTTGGACTTAACAAAAGAGTCTTTTATACTCAACAAGAGAGTGCTTTTGTATCTCGTACAAATCCCGAGATTGAGGCTAAAGGTTGACTCAACAAGAGAGTCTTTTATACTCAACAAGAGAGTGTTTTTGTATCTCGTACAAAGCCCGAGATGGAGGCTAAAGGTTGACTCAACAAGAGAGTCCGAAAAGGTTAACCCCGATGGGGAGAATCATTGTACAAAGCCCAAGAAGAGGCTAGGGTTACTATTTCAGTTGAGTGACAGGTCCAGTATCTTGGTTCAGAGAGAAAATCAGTTCTTATATGAGTAACACTGTACTCAGGGATTTGATCTGAGAATCGGGATATTTCCCTTTCTTTGAGGAAACGAGGAATCCAAAGGGTATTGAGACTGTCCAAGTCTACGGGGTTCCTTCCTATTCTTGAAGGGTGCTTGAGAATGTCTTTGAGACTCAAGGAAATTAGATTGTCCAAGTCTAGAGTTTTATCTTTTGTACTATGCTTAGAGAAATAGTAGTAGTACGTTCACGGGAGAAAGATCTAGACTCTTTGAAAGACTTGTTCTATTAAGATGACTAGTTTTTGTTCCTATACCTCTAGAAGGTCGTCGGGACAATTTGTACGAAGCCCAAGAGGGGGCTGGAAACTTTTAAGAAGCCGAGAGGTCCTTGTATGAAGCCCAAGAGGAGGCTATCATTCCTAGAGGAAGAGATCATTATACGAAGCCTAAGAGGAGGCTGTGAATACTTCTAAGAAGCCGACGGGTCCTTGTACTAAGCCCAAGAGGAGGCGGGGATGCTTTTAGGAAGCCTGTGGGTCCTTATACAATGCCCAAGAGGAGGCTGTTGCTTTTAAGAAGCCCGTGGGTCTCCAAACCCCGAGAAATTCAAGACAGGCTATTCACAGAGAATAGATCAAGCCAGGAAAGTTCAAGAATTTGGAAGAAACTCTAGAGATGCAATTCACGGAGAAGAGATCATCTCTGGGGAGTAGAGTTTCTTGACAATCCCTAAGGAGGACAGCCGAAGAGAAGACTGTATCTGGTAATCCTATGGGGGATCTAGTATTGTCTATTTCTATGAATAATCGAAACGGCTTCACCTAGTGCTAGACGTAGTTGCCGGGGAAACTCTAAATATCTATACTATTATTACACAGTCGATATGAGTTTATGAAAGAAGACTTACAATGAAACAGCCCCACAATACAATTATATACATATGAAAGCCGTAAATGAAAACGGATAAACACTTACTCGGTTGTAGAGCTTCCATGTTTTTTGGTTAGTTGCTCAACAAAGAAAGATTGAAAACAACAGTATATTCAAAATCAAAGGAGAAAGTGCTTTGAAAAAGAAAGATTCGGGGCTTACAGCTCAAGGAGAGGCCCAGGGTTTTATCAGTGATCGCACTGTTAAATTTGTACAGAGGGACTTATACAAGTGACTGTGGCCCAAGAGTTGTTTTCTGTACAAAGGGATTTGGGTCTTATACTCTCTCAAGAGGCCCAAAAAGGTTTAAAGAAAAAGAGTGGGGCTTATAACACGAGGGTAGGCCCAGATGATTTTTCGTTTGAAATGGCGATCGCGCCGAGATTTTCTTTTAACACAAAGGGGCTTATACAATATCTGATGCCCAAAGTTGTTTTTGGTTAAAAGGGGATTGGGTCTTAACTCTAATAGAGGCCCAAAAAGTTTGAAAAAGAGTCGGGCTTATAACACGAGGGTAGGCCTAAATGGTTTGTTTTAAACGAGCGATGATCGCGCCGTTTACTTGTACAGAGGGACTTATACAATAAGTGAGGCCCAAAATTGTTTGTACAAGGGGGTTAGGGTCTTACACTCTCTCAAGAGGCCCAAAAAGTTTGAAAATGATTTGTGAGGGTTGAATTAATCAAAAACCCTAATTTATTTCCAAAATGTATTTTAATTGAATGAAAATTCAATTAAAATGATCAAAAATTGTTTAACATGTGGGAAACAAATTATGATCTTGGATTAATGCTTCAAAAATCATGTTTTGCCCTACAAAATGATTAGAAGTCATTAAAATTTACAAAATCAAGAGGGAAGAAATATTTTAAATGTCAAAAATAATTAAAATATTAATTCTTTGTAAAAATATCAATTATATGAAATAAATAATATTTTTGGGATTTTTTGGTAAAATAAAATATTTTAACATTTTTGTGAATTATTAAAAAAAAGAATCAACTCAAAATCATTAAAACTCAGAGAGAAATTAATTTTTGAATCAATTAAATAAAATCACAAAATTCAAATATTTGAATTTGAGAGAAATGGCGCCAAGAACAGCTGAAGAACACGCGCGTTTTTCAGCTTTGCCCAGATTTGCATTTTCTATCCAATCTCACTGAATACTTGATTATATCATGCAATCCACATATCAATATGCTCGTCTCAACCTCACGATCATGTTTATGACAATTAATTTCATTTAAATTAAGCATAAAACAAGAAATCACGACAAATCCTCAAGAACCCTAATTTCTGCAAGAAGGCTGGGATTTTTGATACACGATTCAAACAAAGCAATTAATGGAGGGGAAACATTACATGCATGATTATGAACATTTGGCAAAAGTATTGTGCGAGGAAATATGCATAGATTGAGAGATAACCAAGTTTAGGCTTACCTCTAGGTCGTGACAGCAAGTTCAAAATGATTTCTGAGTAGGAGGTGTTACAGATGTGTTGTGATGATCTGAACAGCTTCCCTACACCCTATGGAGTGTGTTTGAATGCTTGGACTTGATGGAAATTGGCTGGATCACTTCATGGCATCTCAACTGCAACTTGGTTAAAACCTTGAGCAATTGACTGGTGATTCTGAGAAATCAGTGTTCCAAGTGTTGCTTAAGTGTTTGATCAGCTCACATATGATGTATGTGAGGTGTGTGTGTGATTGGTTTGAGTGGAAAAGCTCTCAAACTCAAAACCCGATAGTGACTTGCTTTGGAAGGCAAAATTGGAATGAAAGAAGAGATTTTGAGGAAAGCATCTGTTTGATGGCTTTGGTGTACTCAAACTGATCACAATGGAGCTCTATTTATAGTAGAGCAAGTTTGTTTTGCAAGGAATAGTGAATGGCAACTGCTGAGTAGGGTTGGCCAATGTTGGCAAATGAAAATCCAAGTCTCCTCTAGCCATTGACTAGAGGTTAGGGCACAGGCTGCTGGTTCCCTTGGTCTTGGATAAGTCTTGACTGAATTCAGTTGCTAATAGCTCTGTCCATGCCACCTTGGTGCTTCCATTGAATGCTCCAATCCAAAATTGGAGTCTTGTCCCTATTTTAGGCAATTCTAGGTTTGACATGCTATTTCCTGTTCCAAGGACTTTGGAGGCTTGGCTCAGTGATTGTCCCCTTTAGATTCAATCCTCAGATGTGTCCAAAGTGATGACAAGGCTTGGAATTGGCTGATTTTGGCAAATCGACCAAAAGGGCAAAATTCTGCCTTGCCTTGGCAGTTTTCAGCAAGGCAACTTGCCAATGTCATATCTCATGGCTTAAGTTGAATTTGGTGATGTTCTTGGTCATTTTGGAAAGCCCTTATATGATACAACAACTGTTTGATCATATTTGGTTTTGATACTTTTTGGATCCAAGTGAAAAATATCCCTACATTTGGAGAAAAGTAAAGGTAAATTCTGACTTAGTGAAATTTTCACTAAGTGTTGGAACAAAGTGACTTTTCTTGATTTTGGTCACTCCATAACTCAAAATCCATGAGGAATTTGGATATAGATCAGTATGAAGCTTTTGTAGAGGGCAATGAGATATACAAATCAAGCGTTGGATGGGGAAAAATGGCTTTGTGGTTTAGGAGTTATGATCCTCCAAAGTTGGTACCTTTGTCACTTTATTTCATGACTTAGAAAATTTTCTAAGTTTTTATGGTTACCCCTTTTACAAGTTATCCCACTTTCTTTGATTTTTCTTGATGAATGATGATTCAAATCATACATTAACATCAATTTAGGGTTAAAAATCCATTTTTGTGAAAAATCTCAAAAAGTCAAAGTTGACTTTTGTGCACAGTTGACTTTTTGTCAGATGAATTCCAAACTATGCAATCCTTCAGGAAATCATGTCCTTGACCTAAATCAAACTTGATGGATATGTTCCATGGGTGTTATAGGGTATATTGAATCATGTCTTAGGGTTTGGGAGCATGTCCTGGTAAAAAGTCAAAGCTACAGTTGACTTTTCTCGCAAAACCTTAACTGTGGTCCTGATGAAATTGAGACTTGTTGCTCAAACTTCTTGGATCAATCCATTGTTCCAAATGGATCAATATGGTATATTAGAGACCCTCCAATCATGTCTTGAGGTCTTGGTTCATGATTTGTCCCAAAAGCCAACTTAGGGGTGAATTAGGTCAAGAAACCCTAATTCCTTATTTTTTATGAATGCATCCCTTGAGGCTAAATTGACTTGATGATTGGATCCATGAAGTTCCATGGAGTATATTAGGTTATTCTTTGAAGAATTGGCTCATGCCCAGAGGAAAATTTCCAGCTGGAGGCCCTGGTCGACCAAAACCCTAATTTGGTGACACTGGCGATCTTGAAGCTTGATCCACCTAGAAGGGAGCAACCTTGTGCTTAATCCTTAAAGTGGGAGTCCTCTTGATCCATTGTAGATGTTTGAGAGGTTAGGCAAGTTGAAGATCATGTCATTCCTTGATTGATCCTTTGTCTAAGAACTCTGAGAGGGCTTGAAACCCTAATTTTGACTGTAGTGAATGCTTACCCATCTTTGGGGAGATTACTAAGGCATGATGGTACACCATATTGTGGTGATGATCTACACAATGATGGTGAATCTAAGTGGTCAAAATTTGGGGTATGACAGATGCCCCTATTTAATCTTCTTGGACCCGAAGGTGTGAATGACGAAGGTATTCTGGCATTCGAGGTGCAAGAGGATTAAATATCGAAATATCCAAAATTTTGACGGCGTCTATGAATGGTAATTCACGCACTCATCTTCTTTTGCTAAGCAATGATGCTTAGAAAAGGTAAACTTCCCCTCGATCCTGGTTTCCTACCAAGGAACTGGTCTTAGTTTCTTTTGTCAATAAACTTCCCCTCGATCCTGGTTTCCTACCAAGGAACTGGTCTTAGTTTCCTGAAATAAACTTCCCCTCGATCCTGGTTTCCTACCAAGGAACTGGTCTTAGTTTCTTTTGTCAATAAACTTTATTGACAAGGGACGCTGTTCGTAGCGGTTTTCCTTCAAACTTCTCGTCGAATTTTCCTGGGGAGATGCCATTTGAGATGGAAAAAGTTTCGATATCAGAGTTGCTGGGGAACCCAATCGTCTAAGTTGTAGAGGTACACAAACTTCTCTGTTGGAGACGCCATTTGTCGACTCTACTGGGGAAAACGAGTCTCTTGAGAGACTGCTTTCGTTTGGGGTATTACATCATACTTTTCTCTGGATCCTCCTGGAGAAATGCCATATGATGTGATCCAATTTTGAGGTGCCGATGACCTTTTCATCCACGGTTTTTCGGAGAAAAACTGCCGTACTACGGAATCTCTGATTTTATGAGGCTTTCTCTCGGGATTTTCCTTGATCCGGAAAGCAAGGATATCATCTTCAATGGCGAAGAGTGATGTTGACTGAGGGCTCTCTGGTCTTTCAGAGGTTCAAGTTATCAAAGTGGTCGAGGACCCAACTTCATTCCAGAAATGAACTGGAGGAGAGAGATTGTACAGACGTAACGTTTCCTGACGAGGAAAGGGCTGACAACTCGATTGAGATGACTTTTATCACTAGGGGACAAGACCGACTAGAGTGATAGTGATGCAATATGAATGCGAATGTAAATCGATAATGCATGATGTATGTATGTTTATGCTGACAAAACTGGTGCGACATACAGACTAATGGATGAACACGATTGGATACTCGGCCACTACTGGAGATGAAAGGTATCACTGGTCCAAAGGTAGCAATTCTGCCTTGCTTAGGAGAAGTAGTTCACGCGGGGAACTATATTGGTCGGGCTTAGGAGATAAGAACTCGGTCGAGGCGTGTCAGACGAAACAATGTCTCTGACACAGTTGATCCCTTCATTTAGGCGTATTGGGTTAGAAGGAGTACTTTGATTCTGTACTTTGAAGTTCGCTTACTTCTGGAGAAGCGATTGATGTTCTTTTGATGTTTAACAGTCAAAAGAAATTGCCATCTTTATTTTAAAGTAGAAAAAGTTTAACAAGTAAATTCATTTTTGTTTTATTTCAAGAATCGTTTAATCATATTAAAATGTCGTTCTGTAAAGCTAAAACAAGTAAGAATTACAAACAAAAGCACAAGGGCTCAAATTTTATTGATAGGATGGAGATCAGCCAAACGCATGATTCCAAAGAGTATTTACAAAGTTAGAAAATGGTAATTTACAGGGAAAAGGGCTACGTTGAAACATAACGACCACTATCCTTCTACCAACTTTGAATTTGGGACATCCTAAGCTTCTGTCGAAGATGACCTTGACTGGAGTTTTCCTTCGATGGATGATTGTAACTGCTGCTAAGGGACTTGCCTCTGTTGAACATAGTTACTTGCCATTATCCCTAATTTTGCCTGGATTGTACTTTGAGATTTCCAATCCACCGGGATGATTTTTTTTCATGTCTCTAACTTTTGCCTGGACCGCCCTTTCGGGTTTTTAATCCACCGAGACGTTTTTTTTAGGCGAAGTATTTCTTGACTACATCAACATTCGTGGGGTAGGAAAATTCCTCGCCGTCCATGGTTGCAAGTCTCAAGGCGCCGCTTGAGAAAGCTTTCGTGACCACATAGGGGCCATCATAATTCGGAGTCCACTTGCCCCGAGAATCAGTGAGAAATGATTGTATCTTCTTGAGCACTAGGTCTCCTTTCCTGAAGACGCGAGGTCGAACCTTTTTGTCAAAGGCTTTCTTCATTCTCTGTTGATACAACTGACCGTGGCATAGAGCCATAATTCTCTTTTCTTCGATCAGATTTAGTTCGTCGTGTCGACTTTGAAACCATTCAGCTTCTGTAAGCTTAGCTTCCATCAATACCCGGATTGATGGGATCTCTACTTCGACGGGGAGCACTGCTTCCATGCCATATACTAGAGAGAAAGGGGTTGCCCCTGTTGAAGTGCGGACAGATGTACGATAACCGTGAAGAGCAAAGGGTAGCATCTCGTGCCAATCTTTATAGGTTACAACCATCTTTTGAACGATCTTCTTGATGTTCTTGTTAGCCGCTTCTTCCGCCCCATTCATCTTAGGTCGGTAAGGAGATGAGTTATGGTGTTCGATCTTGAACTCTGCGCACAACTCTTTCATCATCTTATTGTTCAAGTTAGATCCATTATCACTAATGATCCGGCTCGGAACACCATAACGGCAGATGATATTGTTTTTGATAAATCGGACCACCACTTGTCGGGTTACATTAGCGTACGACGCTGCTTCGACCCACTTGGTGAAGTAATCAATGGCTACCAGGATGAACCGATGTCCGTTTGAAGCCTTAGGCTCAATCAAGCCAATCATGTCGATTCCCCATATGGAAAAAGGCCATGGGGAAGAAAGAACTTTGAGATGCGTTGGAGGTACATGAATTTTGTCTGAGTATATCTGACACTTGTGACACTTCTTCATGTACTTGTAGCAGTCGGATTCCATGGTCAACCAATAGTACCCTACTCTGAGAATTTTTCTTGCCATTGTGTGTCCGTTGGCATGAGTGCCAAAGGATCCTTCATGAATTTCTTTTATCAGCATGTCTGCTTCTGGTCTGTCTACACATCAGAGCAAGATCATGTCAAAGTTCCTCTTATAGAGAGTATCACCGCTCAGGAAGAAACTACCTGCTAGTCTTCTGAGGGTCTTTTTATCCTTTCTGAATGCCCCAGGAGGGTACTCTTGTTTTTGAAGGAAGCATTTGATATCGTGATACCACGGTTTGTCATCCATGACTGCTTCAATCGTGAAGATGTAAGCGGGCCGTTCAAGGCGCATTATGTCGATCTTAGGTAAGTCATTCCATTGACCTATGCTAATCATGGAAGAGAGAGTGGCTAAAGCATCAGCCATGTGATTCTCATCACGAGGGATGTGATGAAACTCGATTCTATTGAAGAAGGGTAACAACCTTCTTGCGTAGTCTTTGTAAGGAATCAATCCTGATTGGTATGTGTTCCAATCTCCTTTTATCTGATTGATAACCAAAGCTGAGTCGCCATATACGTCCAAGTTTTTGATCCTTAAGTCAATCGCTTCTTCGAGACCCAGAATACAAGCTTCGTATTCGGCCTCGTTGTTCGTACATTTGAACGTAAGTCGAGCAGTGAAAGGAATGTGGGTACCCTGAGGGGTAACAATTATTTCCCCAATTCTGTTTCCGTAATGATTAACTGCTCCATCAAAGATAAGTCCCCACTGGGAACCTGGTTCTGGCCCTTCACTGGGTAGCGGTTCATCGCAATCTTCCATTTTAGATACATGACATCTTCGTCTGGGAAGTCGAACCCGATTGATTCCTGATCGTCAATCGGTTGATGAGCCAAATGATCGGCTAAAACACTTCCTTTAACGGTTTTTTGAGCGTGGTACTCTATGTCATATTCTAATAACAACATTTGCCAACGGGCAATCCTTCCCGTGAGAGCAGGTTTTTCAAATACATACTTGATTGGATTCATCTCAGAGACCAACCAAGTAGTGTGACGAATCATGTACTGGCACAGACGTTTGGCCGCCCAAGCCAAAGCACAGCAAGTTTTCTCGAGCATCGTGTACCGAGTTTCACAGTCGGTGAACTTCCTGCTTAGATAGTAAATGGCATACTCCTTCCGTTTGGTTTCATCTTGTTGGCCAAGTACACATCCCATTGAGTCCTCTAGGACTGTGAGGTAGATGATTAGTGGTCTTCCTTCCACTGGAGGTGATAGAATCGGTGGTTTCAACAGATATTCCTTAATACTGTCGAAAGCAGTTTGGCAGTCTTCTGTCCAAACGCAGTCCTGGTTCTTTTTCAGTAACCTGAAAATCGGCGCACACGTGGCGGTCATGAGGAATATGAACCTGGAGATATAGTTCAAACGTCCCAGGAATCCTCTGACTTGTTTTTTAGTTTTCGGAGAAGGCATTTCTTGAATGGCCTTGACCTTGTCAAGATCAACCTCAATTCCTTTCTGGCTGACGATGAACCCTAATAGTTTCCCCGAGCGGACACCGAAGGTTCACTTATTGGGATTCAAGCGGAGTTTGTATTTTCTCAGACGCTCGAATAGTTTTGACAGGTGGGTCACATGCTCCTCCTCTGTTTTAGATTTGGCAATCATGTCATCGACATATACCTCGATTTCTTTGTGGATCATGTCATGAAACAGAGTAGTCATGGCCCTTTGATAGGTTGCCCCGGCGTTCTTCAAACTGAACGACATTACCTTGTAACAAAAGATACCCCATGGGGTAATGAACGAAGTTTTCTCCATGTCTTTCGGTGCTATTTTGATCTTGTTATAGCCCAAGAATCCATCCATGAAGGAGAAAATTTTGAACTTTGCTGTACTGTCAACCAGCATGTCAATGTGTGGTAAAGGAAAGTCGTCCTTTGGACTTGCCTTGTTCAGATCCCTGTAATCGACACACATTCTGACCCTTCCGTCCTTTTTCGGAACGGGTACGATGTTGGCTAACCATTGAGGATATTCTGATGTGGCGAGGAAACCCGCGTCTATCTATTTCTGTACCTCCTCTTTGATTTTGATGGCCATGTCTGGGTGAGTGCATCTCAATCTCTGCTTTACAGGCGGACATTCCGATCTCAACGGTAAGTGATGTTCCACGATGCTGGTATCCAACCCTGGCATGTCCTGATAGGACCAAGCGAATACATCGGGGAATAGCATTTGTGCTTTCAGGTGTATCTCCCCATCCAGTTGGCTGGATGTCTTCGAGCCTGATACGAGAGCTCTCGGGAGCGGTGTACTTGACTATATAGTCGTATTTTCCACTTGGTTGTCCCAGGGTGTCCCACACTTCTGTGGAACTGGAGGAGTCATCTCTCTCGATGATGTTGACCTCGGGAAAAGCTTAGTTAATGAATTCAAGTCCTACAAACGTTGCAAATTCATCATCATGTTGAGTAGTTTCTGAATGACCTGAGTGTTGATCCCATGACATGGTGGGGACACAGGTATTCTGTTCAATGATGCTCAGCTGAGTTTCATTACTCGGCTGACTTTCTGGCCCCAAGTCTCCTGGGTAAGGCTGCCACATTGGCAGGCCATCCATCGGGTCATAGTAATTGTGGTCAAAGTTGTCTTTCATCAGAGTGTCTTCCTCTAATGAATTTGGTGGAGCACGACATCCTTCCGGATCACAACCTCCGTATATCATTTCGACATCTGACCTTGGTATAAATCTCAGACTCTGTGCGGGATAGCAAAATGGCGTAGGCACTTCTTCCTGAGACATATAACCATCCTCGTTAAGATAGGACTTCCACTCTTCCTCCATATCAGAGGAATCCTCTTCATTGATGGTATGCACTTCTTGAGTCACTGGTTGAAGGAAACCTCCACTGTGGAAGAAGTTTTGTATGGGATGAAGACTTTCATCGTTGACAGCTGTCTGGGTGCATGTTGCAGAAAAACCAAGACCCTTCTTTGTTTTATTGTCAGTAGGAATGACAATCTGCCCCCATCCTGTGGCATCAGTACTCTTGACCGCTTTGATAGCATCTTTGTATGAGGAAATCGAAGTTCCTCCTCTTGATCGATTGTCCTTGCTTACCGACAGTGCTTGGAACTGCGTCCCAATAACCTCCTCGGGTTCTACACAAGTAGATGATGATAAGTTACTCACGATCAAGGCCTGCTCCCCACAGACTGTGATGAGTCGGCCGTTCTGGACGAACTTTAGCTTTTGGTGGAGGGTCGAGGTGACCGCTCCAGCCTGATGTATCCAAGGTCTTCCTAATAAACAACTGTACGTTGCCCGGATGTCCATAACCTGGAAAGTGACTTGGAAAGTGTGAGGACCGATAGTTATGGGAAGATTGACTTCGCTGATAACTGTTTTTCTGGACCCGTCAAATGCTTTGACGACGACCTCACTGATTCTCATCGGAGGGCCTTTGAATGATAATTACATCAAAGTAGACTCCGGCATAACATTCAGGGCTGACCCTGTATCTACCAGTACGCTGGCTAAAGCATCGTCCTGGCAGTTGACTGTGATATTGAGTGCCATGTTATGACGGTGACCCTCTTCGGGTAATTCCTCATCACTAAATCCCAAATTATTCCAGGAAGTGATGTTAGAGACAATGCTATCGAACTGTCTGATTGTTACATCTTGTTCCACAAAGGCTTGCTCCAAGACTTTCTGTAGAGCCTCCCTGTGTGCTTCTGAACTGAGTACCAGTGATAATACCGAGATCCTTGAAGGAGTTTATAACAGTTGATCAACAATGTTGTATTCACTCCTTTGGATGAGCTTCAGCATCTCATCATCATTTTTCGAAAGGTCGGAATTACTGGATTGACCGAATGATGGATTGGGAACTTCTACCTGAGGTTCCTTTTCTTTGTTGGGCTCTCCAACTCCTCGGTTGAAGATTCGACCGCTCCGAGTGACTCGACTGATGTCTGCAATATTCACGGCGGAGGGTAATGGAATTTCCTTTCCATTTTTTATTATTGTTGCACCGTATTTTTAAGGGATTGCCTTAGCTGATTCATACGGTAGTGGTCCCGACAGATAGATGACTATGGGAACCTTCTAGTTTTTCTGACCATCATAAGTAATCTCGATCTGTTCCCGGTTGGGAATTCTTGATTCGTCAAGCAGAGGGATGATGGCACACACATCTCTAGTCCTCTGATGATCAGAGATGACGACAACGTCCTCAATTTGATTGGCAAGGTAGTTCGGCGACCAATTGATGGGTCCGGAACCTGGATATGGTCGAATCTCTCCACGATCCACCTACCCCTGGAGAGCTGCTCTCACAAGGTAGCACCCTTGGTTATTTTCTGAACAGACTCTACAACGTTCATAGTTGTGTGGCGGCACCTGGCCACGTCCGCTTTGAATAGAATGTAACCTCACTAGGTTTGTTTCCACGGATCGGACATCCTGACTCTGACGCCGAGTAGGATTCCTGTTATTGATACTGATTTGCTGAGTATCTTCATTCATATAGATTGGCATCCACCAGTGATTTAACAAGTGCTGGAGTTCCTCCTGGACAAGGGTACAACCTCGATCATTTTCGCAACCCGCTTTACAGCTTTGGTAATCATGTGATATTAGGAATCCGAGTCGGACCTGCTCAGCATGTAACTCTACCAGGTTGGTGTTCATCACGCGAATATCAAAAATCTGAACCATATTGATCTGATAGGGATTCCTATCATGGTAGTCTTGAATCCATCCAAGATCCATCTAACGCTGGAGGGCCTCTTGTATGAAAGAGCATCCCTATTTGTTTACCGAGCAAGTCAGACAGGAACTGTAATCGTGCCGCGGCAGATTATGATACTGGCTTTGCCTTAAGTGCATTGCCACCAAATTGACATTCATCGCACGGATGTCGTGGTTTTGAATGACGCTGGAATTCGTATAGACCATGTTAACTCCACGAACTCGGTGCTCTTGGATCCATCCGAGATCCATCTGTTCTTGTAGAGCTGATTGCACCACAGAACACCCTTGATTGCTTTTAGAGCAGATATCACACTGGTGATAATTATGAGGTGGCACATGGCTATATCCACTCTGTCTACAATGCATCTTGACCAGATTGGTTTTCAACAAGAGTACATCGTGAATTTGATAGACATTGTTAGATTCTTTTTCTATCAAATTGACCGTATCCTTCTCGTGTTGAGGCAGCGGGTTCGTGAGAATATTGGGATTCGTTAATTTGAAAGATAAGAGCCCGCTCCTAACAAGGTTTTGCATGTCAGATTTGAAATTGAGACAACTCTCTATGTAATGCCCCGATCCTCCTTGATGATAAGGGCATGTCTGGTCCACCTTAAACCAAAAAGGCGGATTTTCCGGTACTGTAAGAGGAGACTTAGTCTGGATGTGCCCCTTAGCCACTAGTAACGGAAATAGTTCTGGGTACAACATGGGTATAGGATCAAATCCTGGTGACCGCGTTGAAAGGTTGTTGTGTCCTTTGCTGATTAGGTTGGCTCTGCGCAACCTGAGGTTGATGCGTAGGAATAGGCGCAGGGCTGATAGCAGGAATTACAGCTGCTACTAGTTGGTACCTTCGCCTTTGCTTTCCGAGAGAGATATTCCCAATATCCTTCTCTTTTTTCTTATGGAGAACACTACCGTATCGCTTTGTACTACTTGATGATCCAGTGTCTTTTACCAAACGACCTTCTCGGACGGCTTCCTTAAGACGAACTCCCATGCCCACCATCTCGGTGAAGTCACTGGGCGCACTAGGAACCATTATGTCATAATAAAATGAGCTCAAGGTCTTTAAGAAGATCTTTTTCATCTCTTTTTCCTCAAGAGGTGGACAAATTTGAGCGGAAATTTCACGCCATCTCTGAGCGTATTCCTTAAAGGTTTCCTTGTCCTTTTGTGACATTGATCTGAGTTGATCTCTGTCCGGTGCCATGTCCAGATTGTACGTGTATTATTGGACGAAGGCAGTGTCAAGATCTCTGAAAGTGCCGATCGTGGCACGGTTTAACCCCATGTACCATTTTAAGGCGGCACCGGTTAAACTATCCTGAAAGTAGTGAATCAGTAGATTCTGATTTTCTGTCTGAGCTGACATTCGTCGAGCGTACATAACCAATTGACTCTGAGGGCAAGAGTTACCCTTGTACTTTTCAAAGCCAGGCACCTGGAATTTGTGCGGGACTTTCACATTAGGGACCAAGCAGAGGTCTGCGGCGTCCTTTCCAAATAGATCCTGACCGCGAATGGCTTGCAGTTCCTTCTGCATTTCCAAGAACCGTTCCTGGAATTCATCCATTCAGTCAAACATAGTTTCCTTCTTACCAGAAGGAATTTGTGGAATCTGTCCTTCCGGGACAGTGTGCACCACAGGGGGTGGTACCGTAACTACGACAATGAATCTTGGCGCTTCCCGAAGTTTGTAACCTTCAGGAGTCCTCAATATGCCTCTGGCATCTTCGCTTTCCCGAAGTTTGTAACCTTTAGGACCAACGGCATCTGTTGTGATTCCCTGATCTTCAGCGATCGGCAGAACATATCCTTCCGGGATATAGTTAGCAGGCATGCCCCAGGGACGATCTTTCGGCATTTGATACCTAGGATCATACTTCTCCACTATGAGCGCTGAGGTGATCTCTGAGATCACAGTTCTTTGTAGTTGAGCTTCTGCCATGGCTTGCATGTCGTTACGAAGCTTTCTTATATCCTCCCTTAGAGCGTCGATCTCTTCTTTCAACTCTCTGTTCTCTTCCTCAAGATCATCCATCCTTTTCTGACGATTGGCCTGAGTATTGTACGAATGAGACAGTTTGACTCTAGAACCGAGACACAAACGTGAGATTCATAGGTAAGAAGAATACACGATGTGAGAATGATGAATGCAATGATTATATTAATTGTTTTTTGGTTTAATCAAAATAAACTTCGACAATTAGATTGCAAATATCAAACACTGGGGAAACCCCTTTTTATTGAATTCAAAGGATTACAGAAATGGAAATACAGTAGATTACAAGGTGCAGAAACAGAGACCTAAGCTAATGGGTCCCGAGTCCTCTCTGAAGAGAAATTGGGTGCTGATTCTGGTACTTTCCTTTTCTTTGACCAGGGCTCTTGAGCCGTTGTCGGGTTGTCATTCCTTTGCCAGGTGAAAGGAGTGAGCAAATTCCTTTGGTCATCCTGATTATCCACAGCATGTTGCTCTAAAATTTCAATCAGAGCATCTTTCTCTTTTAGTAGCTGCTGTATTTGGGTACACTCCACATTGAGGGTGCGGTACTTGTTCTTCCAAGACCTCCTCTCCCGCTGGACTTTGTTGAGAGTAACCTGCAGCTTTTCTGTTTCAGTCATGAAGTACATGACAGATTCCCTCGGCGGAAGAATTCCGTAACGAGGATAAGGTATCTTTAGCTTGAGAGATCTAGTTTGAACCCAGTGGAGATAAGGCTCCACCGAGACACAGTCCGGTTTTCCTAGAGACTCCCGTCCTTTCTTATGAACGTGTTTCCAAGCGTGCACTATTTCCATCTTTAGTGCTCTGTCATTTTCTCCTTCTTTGAAGAAAAGACCTTCCAGATGAGCATTCCGTGGGACATGCCTCATTGGGTATCCAAATTGACGACGAACCAATATCGGATGATAATTGATTCCTCCCTTAGTTCCTATAAGGGGTATGTTGGGGAAGTTTCCACAACAATCAATGATCCTTATTCAATCATAAATCCTATTGCACCAATCAATGTCAGAGTTGGTGAGAGATATGGTTTTCTGCGACCAGCGTAAGGCACTCTTATGATCCCAAAAAGCAGCAGACTTAGGCAAATGGGAGATAAACCATTTATAAAGCAGAGGTACACAACATGTGATCTCCCCTCCATTGTACAGATTCCCTAAGTGTACAGAATGATACGCATCTGCGAGCAAAGTTGGTACAGGGTTTCCAACGAGAAAAACCTTAATGGCGTTGATATCGACGAAGTTATTAATGTTGGGAAACAAAAATAACCCGTAGGTGAGTAAAACAAATATGCTTTCAAAAGCAATCCCGTTCCCTATACTAGCAAAATATAGAGCTTTCTTTTTTAAGAACTAGGCTGGCAAACCTTGGATGCCACCCTTGGTAGTCATGTGAGTCCTGACTTCTGACCCGTCCAAATGAATTGCTCTTGCAATGGTCTGGTCCTTTGGAATTTCTTCCAATCCAGAAAATGGAGCTTGATCGGTAATGTGTAGATCAGTCAGATGAGAGTACTCCTCTAGCGTTGGTGCGAGCTGGTAATCCGGGAATGTGAAACAGTGATAGACCGGATTGTAAAACTGAACGAGCGCATCCATGATTCCCTCAATCACATGGACTCTTAACAGAGGTAGCAGACCTCCGTACTTGGCTCTGAAGGCCTCTTGGTTTGTGATCATTCTCGCCAAACCTCTTAGATCCTCTAGTTTTGGAGCCTTGAAGGTATACTTATGAGTTCTCCTTCTACCGAAATCCATTAGCGTAATCCTTTTCTCTGACATTTGCAATCACAGTCTTAGTTTAATTTGAAAAAACAGAGAGACTAGAAGAGAAAAATTTTCTTTGTTTTAATTTTTTTTAAATGAATGCATGAATGCAGCACACAAAAACATAGAAAAAACATGGGGTCAAAGGGTCGTTGTCATGGAGTCAAGGCTCTACCCATCCCAAAGGTTTACTAATGATTTTTGTACCTGTCTCTCATCATCATCAACTCTTGTCAAGAAAACACCAGCGGGCCGGGAACCGTGCTAGGTGGTGTTTTTTGAAGAGTCCTCAAAAGAGGGTGGCATCGCATGACAACTATTTCCGATAGCCTCTGCGCCACTAAAGGGTTTTTCCTAGATGTATACTCAATCTTTCCACATGCGGCATCACACGCATTCCCATTAGCAGAAAAATAAACACATATATCAATTAGGAAAAGCAGTATATATATTTGTCTTAAATAATCCTAGACTTCTAGTCTTATGGTCCTAAACAGACAATGACTCCCCAGCCGAGCTGTCATTTCTGTGAAATCAGGATTTTCTATCTAAGAGATGGGACATCTAACAGGGGCAGATGTTTCCCCAGCAGAGTCGCCATTTTTCTTTAGCGAGTGATTTTTGGATGTGGTTGCGAAGCACGATCGCTCTGGTACTACAGCTCGATTCATTTTTTATCCTATTGAAGCTGATGAAGGAAGGGAAATAGATGTCTCCAATTAACCCTGCTTGCATACTGAGTTTGAACAGCGGTCTGTTAGGTTACAGATGCTACAAAGATTCGGGGGGTCTCTCTTAGGTTATTTCTCTGGAATGGTACTTGGACATGATGTTAAGACTGATGTTTTATGAAATGATGGGATTTTGGGTTTTTGTTTAGTGTGCTCGCTAAGATTTTTCTTTCAATCTTATGCCTACGTATTCCCGTTTACCGAAACAAGGAAATCAGAGTGTTCGTAGTTCCTCCTATTCTACGGGAGGAAATGGTGTTTTGGTGTCTTGTTCAAAGCCCAAGACGTGAAGCTGAAGGTAGTTTGTATCTTGTTCAAAGTCCAAGATGTGAAGCTAAAAGGGTTTGACTTTAGAGAGAATTTGTCATCTCTAAAGAGGGGTTTGTCTGTCACAACTATTTATAAAGGAGAATTACTTTAACCGGGATGTGTGAATCCGGCAATGCCATAATTTCCTTTATAGGGGATTTCTAACCTGAAGGAGAAGACTTTAACTCAGTTTAGAGCAATGCCATCTTTCCTTAGGAATTTCTCATTCTAAAAGAGGGACAGTGGCGTGGATGTAAATAATCCAGAGGCTTGCCGCTTACAGCGATTAGATGAAAGGAAAGGAGTTGTTGATGTTTGTGTCCTGTGAACGAGGCACAACTTTGATGCTAAAAGGTTGATTGGATCAACCAGTGGTTTTCTTATACAAAACCTAAGAGGAGGTTATTGGCCCAACAAGAGGGTGATTTTTGTGTGTCTCGTACGAAGCCCGAGAGAGAGGCTAAAAGGGTTGACTCTACAGGAGAATCTTTTGTACGTGTCTTGTACGAAGCCTAAGACGGAGGCTAAAGGTTGGACTCAACAAGAGAGTCTTTTATACTCAACAAGAGAGTGTTTTTGTATCTCGTACAAAGCCCGAGATGGAGGCTAAAGGTTGACTCAACAAGAGAGTCTTTTATACTCAACAAGAGAGTGTTTTTGTATCTCGTAAAAAGCCCGAGATGAAGGCTAAAGGTTGACTCAACAAGAGAGTCTGAAAAGGTTAACCCCGATGGGGAGAATCATTATACAAAGCCCAAGAGGAGGCTAGGGTTACTGTTTCAGTTGAGTGACAGGTCCAGTATATTGGTTCAGAGAGAAAATCAGTTCTTATATGAGTAACATTATACTCAGAGATTTGATCTGAGAATCGGGATATTTCCCTTTCTTTGAGGAAACGAGGAATCCAAAGGGTATTGAGACTGTCCAAGTCTACGGGGTTCCTTCCTATTCTTGAAGGGTGCTTGAGAATGTCTTTGAGACTCAAGGAAATTAGATTGTCCAAGTCTAGAGTTTTATCTTTTGTACTATACTTAGAGAAACAGTAGTAGTACGTTCACGGGAGAAAGATCTAGGCTCTTTGAAAGACTTGTTCTATTAAGATGACTAGTTTCTGTTCCTATAGATCAAGCCAGGAAAGTTCGAGAATTTGGAAGAAACTCAAGAGATGCAATTCACGGAGAAGAGATCATCTCTGGGGAGTAGAGTTTCTTGACAATCTCTAAGGAGGACAGCCAAAGAGAAGACTGTATCTGGTAATCCTATGGGGGATCTAGTATTGTCTATTTCTACGAATAATCGAAACGGCTTCACCTAGTGCTAGACGTAGTTGCCGGGGAAACTCTAAATATCTATACTATTATTACACAGCCGATATGAGTTTATGAAAGAAGACTTACAATGAAACAGCCCCACAGTACAATTATATACATATGAAAGCGGTAAATGAAAGCGGATAAACACTTACTCGGTTGTAGAGCTTCCATGTTGTTTGGTTAGTTGTTCAACAAAGAAAGATTGAAAACAACAGTATATTCAAAATCAAAGGAGAAAGTGCTTTGAAAAAGAAAGATTCGGGGCTTACAGCTCAAAGAGAGGCCCAGGGTTTTATCAGTGATCGTACTGTTAAATTTGTACAGAGGGACTTATACAAGTGACTGTGGCCCAAGAGTTGTTTTCTGTACAAAGGGATTTGGGTCTTACACTCTCTCAAGAGGCCCAAAAAGGTTTAAAGAAAAAGAGTGGGGCTTATAACACGAGGATAGGCCCAGATGATTTTTCGTTTGAAATGGAGATCGCGCCGAGATTTTCTTTTAACGCAAAGGGGCTTATACAATATCTGAGGCCCAAAGTTGTTTTTGGTTAAAAGGGGATCGGGTCTTACACTCTAATAGAGGCCCAAAAAGTTTGAAAAAGAGTGGGGCTTATAACACGAGGGTAGGCCCAAATGGTTTGTTTTAAACGAGCGACGATCGTGCCGTTTACTTGTACAGAGGGACTTATACAATAAGTGAGGCCCAAAATTGTTTGTACAAGGGGGTTTGGGTCTTACACTCTCTCAAGAGGCCCAAAAAGTTGAAAATGATTTGTGAGGGTTGAATTAATCAAAAACCCTAATTTATTTCCAAAATGTATTTTAATTGAATGAAAATTCAATTAAAATGATCAAAAATTGTTTAACATGTGGGAAACAAATTATGATATTGGATTAATGCTTCAAAAATCATGTTTTGCCCTACAAAATGATTAGAAGTCATTAAAATTTACGCAATCAAGAGGGAAGAAATATTTTAAATGTCAAAAACAATTAAAATATTAATTCTTTGCAAAAATATCAATTATATGAAATAAATAATATTTTTGGGATTTTTTGGTAAAATAAAATATTTTAACATTTTTGTGAATTATTAAAAAAAGAATCAACTCAAAATCATTAAAACTCAGAGAGAAATTAATTTTTGAATCAATTAAATAAAATCACAAAATTCAAATATTTGAATTTTAGAGAAATGGCGCCAAGAACAGCTGAAGAACACGCGCGTTTTTCAGCTTTGCCCAGATTTGCATTTTCTATCCAATCTCACTGAATACTTGATTATATCATGCAATCCACATATCAATATGCTCGTCTCAACCTCACGATCATGTTTATGACAATTAATTTCATTTAAATTAAGTATAAAACAAGAAATCACGACAAATCCTCAAGAACCCTAATTTCTGCATGAAGGCTGGGATTTTTTATACACGATTCAAACAAAGCAATTAATGGAGGGGAAACATTCCATGCATGATTATCAACATTTGGCAAAAGTATTGTGCGAGGAAATATGCATAGATTGAGGGATAACCAAGTTTAGGCTTACCTCTAGGTCGTGACAGCAGGTTCAAAATGATTTCTGAGTAGGAGGTGTTACAGATGTGTTGTGATGATCTTAACAACTTCCCTACACCCTATGGAGTGTGTTTGAATGCTTGGACTTGATGGAAATTGGCTGGATCACTTCATGGCATCTCAATTGTAACTTGGTTAAAACCTTGAGCAATTGACTGGTGATTCTGAGAAATCAGTGTTCCAGGTGTTGCTTAAGTGTTTGATCAGCTCACATATGATGTATGTTAGGTGTGTGTGTGTGATTGGTTTGAGTGGAAAAGCTCTCAAACTCAAAACCTGATAGTGACTTGCTTTGGAAGGCAAAATTGGAATGAAAGAAGAGATTTTGAGGAAAGCATCTGTTTGATGGCTTTGGTGTACTCAAAGTGATCACAATTGAGCTCTATTTATAGTATAGCAAGTTTGTTTTGCAAGGAATAGTGAATGGCAACTGCTGAGTAGGGTTGGTCAATGTTGGCAAATGAAAATCCAAGTCTCCTCTAGCCATTGACTAGAGGTTAGGGCATAGGCTGCTGGTTCCCTTAGTCTTGGATAAGTCTTGACTAAATTCAGTTGCTAATAGCTCAGTTCATGCCACCTTGGTGCTTCCATTGAATGCTCCAATCCAAAATTGGAGTCTTGTCCCTATTTTAGGCAATTCTAGGTTTGGCATGCTATTTCTTGTTCCAAGGACTTTGGAGGCTTGGCTCAGTGATTGTCCCCTTTAGATTCAATCCTCAGATGTGTCCAAAGTGATGACAAGGCTTGGAATTGGCTGATTTTGGCAAATCGACCAAAAGTGCAAAATTCTGCCTTGCCTTGGAAGTTTTCAGCAAGGCAACTTGCCAATGTCATATCTCATGGCTCAAGTTGAATTTGGTGATGTTCTTGGTCATTTTGGAAAGCCCTTATATGATACAACAACTGTTTGATTATATTTGGTTTTGATACTTTTTGGATCCAAGTAAAAAATGTCCCTACATTTGGAGAAAAGTAAAGGCAAATTCTGACTAAGTGAAATTTTCACTAAGTGTTGGAACAAAGTGACTTTTCTTGATTTTGGTCACTCCATAACTCAAAATCCATGAGGAATTTGGACATAGATCAGTATGAAGCTTTTGTTGAGGGCAATGAGATCTACAAATCAAGCTTTGGATGGGAAAAAATGGCTTTGTGGTTTAGGAGTTATGATCCTCCAAAGTTGGTACCTTTGTCACTTTATTTCATGACTTAGAAAATTTTCTAAGTTTTTATGGTTACCCCTTTTACAAGTTATCCCACTTTCTTTGATTTTTCTTGATGAATGATGATTCAAATCATACATTAACATCAATTTAGGGTTAAAAATCCATTTTTGTGAAAATTCTCAAAAAGTCAAAGTTGACTTTTGTGCACAGTTGACTTTTTGTCAGATGAATTCCAAACTGTGCAATCCTTCAGGAAATCATGTCCTTGACCTAAATCAAACTTGATGGACATGTTCCATGGGTTTTATAGGGTATATTGAATCATGTCTTAGGGTTTGAGAGCATGTCCTGGTCAAAAGTCAAAGCTACAGTTGACTTTTCTCGCAAAACCCTAATTGTGGTCCTGATGAAATTGAGACTTATTGCTCAAACTTCTTGGATCAATCCATTGTTCCAAATGGATCAATATGGTATATTAGAGACCCTCCAATCATGTCTTGAGGTCTTGGTTCATGATTTGTCCCAAAAGTCAACTTAGGGGTGAATTAGGTCAAGAAACCCTAATTCCTGATTTTTTATGAATGCATCCTCTGAGGCTAAATTGACTTGATGATTGGGTCCATGAAGTTACATGGAGTATATTAGGTTATGCTTTGAAGCATTGGCTCATGCCCAGAGGAAAATTTCCAGCTGGAGGCCCTGGTCGACCAAAATCCTAATTTGGTGACACTGGCGATCTTGAAGCTTGATCCACCTAGAAGGGAGCAACCTTGTGCTTAATCCTTAAAGTGGGAGTCCTCTTGATCCATTGTAGATGTTTGAGAGGTTAGGCAAGTTAAAGATCATGTCATTCCTTGATTGATCCTTTGTCTAAGAACTCTGAGAGGGCTTGAAACCCTAATTTTGACAGTAGTGAATGTTTACCCATCTTTGGGGAGATTACTAAGGCATGATGGTACACCATATTGTGGTGATGATCTACACAATGATGGTGAATCTAAGTGGTCAAAATTTGGGGTATGACACCCAACAGAAAATGAAAACTCAGGAGATTCGTCCTTCTTATTTCTTCCCATACTCCCATACAGAGTTGTCTGTTTATATTTCTCTTTTCCCCAGCGGAGTCATGTTTGTAGATCTGTTGATTCTACTTATCTTGGGTTTGAAAGTCCACCTTCAGCTTGGTCTTTCTTTTCGAGTTCGCCTTCGGTCGTCCTCATACCCTTTGTGTGAAATTCCACCTTCGACTTGGTATTTCTTTTCGAGTTCGCCTTCGGCCGTCCTCGTACCCTTTGTTTGAAAGTCCACCTTCGGCTTGGTCTTTCTTTTCGAGTTCGCCTTCGGCCGTTCTAGTATTATTTTTTGGTTAGTCCGCCTTCGGCCGGTCTACCTTTTCGAGTTCGCCTTTGGCCGTCCTCGTATTATGTTGTTGGTTAGCCCGCCTTCGACCGGTCTACCTTTTCGAGTTCACTTTCGGCCGTCCTCGTGTTATCTTGGGTTTGAAAGTCCACCTTCGGCTTGGTCTTTCTTTTCGAGTTCGCCTTCGGCCGTTCTCGTACCCTTTGTTTCAAAGTCAACCTTCGGCTTGGTCTTTCTTTTCGAGTTCGCCTTCGATCGTCCTCGTACCCTTTGTTTGAAGGTCCACCTTCGTCTTGGTCTTTCTTTTCGAGTTCACCTTCGGCCGTTCTCGTATTATTTTGTTGGTTAGCCCGCCTTCGGCCGGTCTACCTTTTCGAGTTCGCCTTCAGTCGTCCTCGTATTATTATTGTTGGTTAGCCCGCCTTCGGCCGGTCTACCTTTTCGAGTTCGCCTTCGGGCGTCCTCGTGTTGTTGTTGGTTAGCCAACCTTTGACTGGTCTACCTTTTCGAGTTCGCCTTCGGTCGTCCTCGTGTTTTTGTTGGTTAGCCCGCCTTCGGCCGGTCTAACTTTTCGAGTTCGCCTTCGCCCGTCCTCGTATTATTGTTGTTGGTTAGCCAGCCTTCGGCCGGTCTACCTTTTCGAGTTCGCCTTCGGCCGTCCTCGTGTTGTTGTTGGTTAGTCTGCCTTCGTCCGGTCTACCTTTTCGAGTTCGCCTTTAACCGTCCTCGTGTTGTTATTGGTTAGCCCGCCTTCGGCCAGTCTACCTTTTCGAGTTCGCCTTTGGCCGTCATCTTGTTGTTGTTGGTTAGCCTGCCTTCGGCCGGTCTACCTTTTCGAGTTCGCCTTCGGCCGTCCTCGTATTATTGTTGTTGATTACCCCGCCTTCGGCCGGTCTACCTTTTCGAGTTCGCCTTCGCCCGTCCTCGTGTTGTTGTTGGTTAGCCCGCCTTCGGCCGGTCTACCTTCTCGAGTTCGCCTTCGTCCGTCCTCGTGTTATTTTGTTGGTTAGTCCGCCTTCGGCCGATCTACCTTCTCGAGTTCGCCTTCGGCGGTCCTCGTGTTATTTTGTTGGTTAGCCCGCCTTTGCCCGGTCTACCTTTTCGAGTTCGCCTTCGGCCGTCCTCGTATTATTTTTGTTAGTTAGCCCGCCTTCGCTCGGTCTACCTTTTCGAGTTCGCCTTCGGCCGTCCTCGTATTATATTGTTTGTTAGCCCGCCTTCGGCCGGTTTACCTTTTCGAGTTCGCCTTTGGCCGTCCTCGTGTTGTTGTTTATTAGCCCGCCTTCGGCCGGTCTACCTTTTCGAGTTCGCCTTCGGCCGTCCTCGTGTTGTTGTTTGTTAGCCCGCCTTCGGCCGGTCTACCTTTTCGAGTTCGCCTTCGGCCGTCCTTGTATTCACTCTATTTCATTACCCCATAGGTTGCAAATTTCCAGGTTATTTTGGTATTCAAACCCTGTGTATCCCTACTGTTTAGAAACTTTCGCTTACATACCCTCGGATCCAAGAAGTTTGAATAGGGGCAGCTGTAACACCTCAAAATGTGCCCTCATGTTTTAGGTTTAACTGGATTATGTTTCATTGTATTCTTTGCATTATCATCTTTGCATATCATTGGTTCTTAGCATGGGATCAAGGTATATGAATCAAATCAAATGAGCCTTGAGCCTCAAGACATCTTAAGATATCCATCACCTCTTCAAAGGATTACAACTGGCAAGAAATTCCAAGTGAATCACACTCTCCTAACATGATTGTTCAAATTAGGGTTTTGGAATTCTTGAGTGTAACTCCCCAATGGGCAAGATCTTTGAGTTTTTATCACCACCAAATGGTACATCTTATCATTGTTTGAGAGGATACACATCATACTCAGAGGAATTTGGATTTGAAGGATAGGCTGATTCCTCCTAGACTGAGGGCACCAAAACTAGGGTTTGCCATAAAATCAGTTTATTTCTGATTTTTTGGGCAAGACTTGATCCTATGGTATTCCTCATGTCCCTAAGTGTCTAGGATTAAAGAATTGTCCATCAATTTGGTTCAGAAGGGTTTCAATTGATCAGAAAATTCAAAATCAAGAGAATTGGGGAAAAGTAAATTGTACAGAGGAAAAAGTCAACTCTTGACTTTTTGAGGTCAAATTCATGTTCCTCATCACAAATATGTTCATTGATGAAGATTTGATCAAGAAATATCAAGAGATTCACAAAAAATCAAAAGATATGAAAAGTTGCTAAAAATAGAAACTAGGGTTTCTAAATTTAGTAAGTTTTGGCAAGGTGAAGAACCATCTTTGGAGCTCTCTTTCTCTATGATGCAAGCTTCAACTTGAAAATTTCAAGAGGCCTAATTAAAGTTCACATCCTAAGCTTCAAAACCATAGCAAGAACTCCTCCATTGGATCAAAATTGAAGGAGTTATGATTGATTAAAGTTGGAGGTTTTCAAGGCATCTTGGGTCAGGAAGACAAGTCACGGACGAGCTGGCTCGGAGTAATTTCAACAAACACCTTGTATGCATGTAGTGTCAATGTTCATGGTCAATTTTCTCTATGATAGAGACTTCAAATGAAAAAATGTTCAACATGAGTCTTGTTCCTCTCAATCTCCTCTACAACTTTGATGTTGGGGAATTTTTCACATGATCAACCATTTGGGAGATATGGAGGGTCAAAGTAGGGGCCCCAACCTAAGTCATTCACATGCATATGGGCCGGGCACGAGCAGGTCAAGGTGGCATGCCAAGTTAGTTGGGACCAAGTGTTTTCATGATCATTTTTAAGCATGTTAAAGGATCATATTGCAATTGTTATTAACACCAATCTTGTTTTACTCCATGAGATCTTTCCAAAGACACCAAAATTGCTCAAATTGATTTGATTTTCATGGAGATTCAAGGCTTCAAAGTGAGGCACATGATATTTGGTTTTCTTCAATATCAAGTAAGGAAAATCAAGACTTGTTGTTGTTACTTCTCATGCGTATGTTATCTCATAACAGCCATGCACACATAACATTTCCTTTTCAAGCCAAACAAACTCTTACACACATACATGCTCATGTACCCATCCTTTACTTAAAATGTTCAAACAAAGAAAGAGAAGAAACTTGTATGAAAAGCTGCTACAAACTCAGTCAAGGAAGCCATCATCACCTTCCATCATGATCATATCATAAGCTTCATGCTCCCTCCACACATGAACAAACCCGTGCCACATTTCATTCTCATTTCACACTCCATTTTCAATTTCTTTCAACTTCACTCACTCAGTTAACTCAGCCATGGTTCTAACTGTCAACCATGATAGTTAGATCTTAACTCAACATATATAAGCTTCCTCTAACAGAATTGGAAGAGAACTTGATCATTCTTCACTTTCTCTGAAATTTTCACTCTCTCTCTCAAACTTTTCTCTCTCTCGAGGCTCTGAGATCTCCATTCTCTCTGCATTCTTCACCACTATTCTTCATCAAGAATCATCAATGGAGTAGGGGAAGAAATTGAAGCTGCTACATCAAGTTTGATTTTCATCTGTATCAACTGAATTTCAAGCATTTCCAAGCTTATTCCATAGCCTTTATTTGGCCAATAGCAAGCTCAAAAGGTCAAGGATCATCCTCATCTGGTTTTTTTGTGCTCAAGGATTCATCACAATTCAGGTTCTTCATCAAAGCTTCTTGCATTTTACTTTGATTTTAAATTGGTTTCATGTGTTTTGAAGCTCAATAGGAGCAATGTGAAACTCTGGCTAGTTGATAGGCACCTTAGGTGCTTAGTTGAAATTTTAGGGCAAAACTTCCAGCCTTCGATTTGCTTCACTTGTGCTGTGTTTGTGAAAACTAAGCTCAGAGTCGTGATCTACATGTTGAGAGGAAGAGAATGTTGTAAGGTTTGTGCATTTCTGGTATGTTTGAGGGCTGAGCACGGTGGAGGATCGCCGGAGAAGATGACCGGAGTCTTCTCTGTCCACCTGAGTTCATCAACTCACTTAAACCCTAGCTCATTGCCAGGTTAAGTCCCAACCGTTGATTGCTTTTGATCCAACGCGTGTTATCTTGCCAACGCATTAATGAAGAGGCTCTCCCTCACGTGCCTCATTTTTCTGACTTTGTTTTGACTATTTGATTCCATGTGTGTGCATCATCATTAGTTACTATGTGCTTGCACGTTGATCTGTTTGATTGCACTACTTTTCTGATCATCTTGTGTTGACTGAATCCAAGGGCCTTGATTGAGTTAATTTGTTGACTGAGACTCACCACATGCTTTGCAGACCCCACGTACTTTGGGCCTTGTCATTTTTTATATACGCACCCCCTCCTATTTGAGCCCGATGCCTTTTGAACTGGATTTTTACTTTTGATACACCCCCTGCTTATTTCTTTTTGTGTTTTTATTTTCTTTTCATACATGAATGAAAACATTTTATTAAAAATAATTGTGAACACCTAAAAATTCCAAATAAATTCACGGAGTATCCTAACACATTTATATAATTTTTGACATTTTTATTTTCCATTTTTGGATTATTTTTCTATTTTTTGTGAATTGTCCATGTTGATGCATTTCATTTGAATTTCTCCCTTGATACTTGCTTCATTGATGAATTGTTTGAGGTACTTATGAGTTGAATTTTGACATGAAAATTGGTACATACTTTTATGACATCTTGAGGCACTTTATATAATTTTTGTGGATTCTTGGGATCATTTTTTATCAATGTTTGAATGCCATATTTGTGAAAAATTCTTGTGTTACTTGTGTGAACTTGTGAAGCATGTTGGAGCATGATCCTTAGTTAGTTTTGATCCATTCTTTTGAGGAATGTTTACTTGCTGTTTTCGTATTAATTAAATTACATTCTTTCAATTTTCATGTCCTCTTAACATGTTCTTTGGGAATTCATAAGTGCATCTTTGTTTGTGTGAATATTAGACACCATGTGCTAGGGTGGAAGTGCATTGTATGCAATCCTATTTGGTACTTGTTGAGACACTTTGAGATCATGTTGTGTGGATATTATAGGTCCTCTTTATCATATTATAGGTCATTACTTGTTCATCTTGGATTGACTTGTATACACTTGTTTAAACTTGAGTTGTTTTGTGGACTTGTGCTTCTCTTCTTACACACTTTGTTGACTTGTCTTCATTAATGCTTGTGTGATCTTGAACATCCACTAAAACATGATTCACTTTCTGTTTGTGATCATTCTCAATCATATAACATGATTTCTAATTGCATCTTGCATGCCTCCCTAAAGTCATGAACACTAAGCACTTGTTTGAACTTGTTTGCACCTAGTTTGTTTCTCTTCTTCAACTTGCACCAACATGAGATGTGTGTGAATCCTATGTGCTCATCCTTGCATTATAAATTTCATCCCACATATCACATGCTATTGACTTGCATCCATTAAACATGTATGATCATCTTGCATCTTCATTCTTTACTTATGTTACAAGTATGCATGTTTGTTGAACTTAAATGATGTTTGTGTTCACTCCTTCTTACTTAATCATTCTCAATGCTTGCATTCATGATTCATATGCCATCTTAATGACATCTCATACATTCATAAATGTCATTCACTTCTGAATTTAATGTTTGCATGTGCATTTATTCATGTTTATGAATCATATGCATTCATCTTGCATAGTTAGTGCATAACTTACATTTGTGTGATTGTTTGGTGCATTGTTTGACTTTATTTGGTTTCATATGGCATGTTAACCTTAGTAGGATACCTTGGCCTATAACTACTAACCTTGAATGGTTCTTAACCCTTAGGACTCATTCCTTTTAGTTCAAACCTTGTTTACTTCTTAGGATTTTTTCTTAAGACAACTAGCATTGTTTGCTTTACTTTCTATCACTTGTTTTCAATACTTGTGCTTATTTTGTGCTAACCTTTTATGTAGGGGCAGAGGTAAGACACATGAGCATGTGGATGCTTATCCATGCTCGTTTCTCCTTTCATATCTCATTTCTCTTACTTCTTTTTCACTTTTATGTGTGGATTACATGATATAATGCTTGATTGTGTAGAACTTCTTCACATCCCTTTGGGATCCTAGCTCATCCTTAATTTTTTATTAAGGTGAGGTAGGATAAGCATTAGATAGTGCTATCCCTCTCTATTATTTAGACTTAGGTTGCTCTTAAACCTCAACCTTAGGGCCATTTTTTGCATGATAACAATAAGATAGAATTCCCCTTAGTGTTTTCTTTTCCCTTGAGTCTTCTCTTCTCATCTCATAACCCTTATAAAACACTTAATAAAGGATAACGTGTATTGCGTATGATCCTTGTATATGGGAAGTGGGGAATGGGGAGCCTCCCTTTATTCTTCTAGGATGCATAGTGTACATCCTGTTGGGAACGATATGCGACACATTCGTTCCTATGTTGTAGACTTGGGTGCAATGCAAGTTACAAACTAACTTCAACCTATTTCTGTCTAAAAAACACAAAACAAATTCAAACCTTTTTTTATCCTTCGGGATTGTTAAGTTTCAAACTATTTTCAGAAAAGGCACGTTACTTCCGTCTCGTTGCAAACAGGCATCGACCCTAACTGCCGGACGCGAACTTAACGTCGCTCATAAAAAACACTAAGACCTCGTTAGGTCGAACTACGACTGCTCTGATTTCCTCCTTCTGGTTAGACTGAGGATATGTAGGCACAAGACGACAATGTCTTAGCGAGAAACCTCCCCCCTTAGTTTGTTGTGTCCGAACTACGTTGACTCTGACTTTCCCATTGCACGAGGGAATACGTAGGCATAGGACGACGATGTCCTATCGAGTCACTTCTTTTTCTTTTCTTCTTCGTTTCTTCGTTCTTTTCCGTTCTCGTCGTTTCTTCTCCTTTCCAGTAGCAGCGGAACTCCAGATGACGACACCCTTTGATCGAGACAACAAGCGTGGATCCTATCGAGTACGATAGACGTGTGGGGTGCTAATACCTTCCCCTCGCGTAACCGACTCCCTTACCCGTTTCTCTTGGTCGCGAGACCATGCTTTTCCTTTCCCTCAGGTTTACGCAGTGTTTCCTTTCCCTCTCTTGGGATAAATACTCATTGCTGATGACTCTGTTTCCGCGCCACTTTCGCGTTTGTACTTGGATGAAAATCCTGGGAGCGACAACTGGCGACTCTGCTGGGGACTCTGGTTCCCTATGTGAGTCAATCCTAGCGTTTGTCTATTTATTTTCATTGGGTGTTTACTGTTGTGCTTTATTTTGCTGTATTATTGTATTACTGTTTTTACCGCACTTGTAGCATTGCATTTCATTATTATGTTGGACTATGTTGTGCTGTACTGGATTTTCTGTTTGGCAGGTTGGGATTTCTGAGAGATAAGCCTACTACCCAGGCTTGAGCATACACATAGGTATTAGAGTGGATAGTCGTGTCGCTCCCGTGGTGTTGGCCACGTGGGGTGTTCACGAGACCCACAGCCAGACGAGGTTCTATCGGAAGATATTTGCTACTGTATGTTGATACAGGCCATTATATTCAATTCATCACTAAATATAAATTTTATTCAACACGTCAATGAAGTAATGATTCATTCATCTTATACATGATATATTGCTATAATTAAGTATAAATAAATATAAAAAAATATATATAAGTTAAATTTTATTTTTTATAACTTCCCATTAAATCCACTGACCACTATAATTTTAATTAATAATAATTATGTATAATATTTTTTTTATTTAATGAATAATAATTAAAAAGGAAAATATAGTTTAAAAATTAATAATAATAAATAAATAAATATATAAATAATGAATAAAATCACACAATCAAATCCACATTCTATTTTTAATTTTTAAATAATAATAATTGAAAGGGAAAATATAAATAATTTATTCAACTTAACTTCCCATTAACCACGTTTATGATTGGCTATTTGCTTATTTTTTAATTTTAATGGATAATAATTAAAAAGGAAAATATAATTAAATAAAACAAATTATACATAAATAAATAAGTAATGGATAAAATTCCAAACCTACTCTAAAATTTGGCGCCAAAAATTATTAAAATATTTAACAACTTTACAAACCTACTCTAAAATTTGGCACCAAAAATTATTAAAATACTTAACAACTTTTATATATAAGATATTTAACAACTTTTATATATAAGAGAAAGCGCTAAAAATTATTAAGATAGTAATCAACTTTTATATATAAGATAAGTTTTATCTCATATATTTATATATATTTCCATCATATGAATTTGTAGCTATTTTTTAAAATTATTTTATGTATATGACATTATTTATGGCGTTAAATTATTAATAATTATATATAATTTCATTTAACTACTTTATTTTAGTATATTATTTTATAAATAACTAGTAACTGACCCGTAGATTCGCACGGGTCTGTCTGTTCTAGGATTTTATGTTATGAACGCGTAATTGTTAATCAAATTGACAAGAAAAATGGTAAAATTATAAAAATAGATAAGATTGAAATTCAAAATTTGTATTGGTAAATATAAGAAATTGTTTTGTGTTGTAAAAAAAATTAAATTAATTATAACAATAGTATTTATTTCGTATATAAAAAAATTTGAATCAAAATTAAAGTTGTGTCCGTTTATAACAATAGTGATTTTTTTCATATATAAAAATATTTGAATCAATATTATAGTAGTTTCCGTTTATAACATTAGTATTTTATCTTATATAAAAAAAATTTGAATCAAAATTAATGTTGTGACGGTTTATATAAAAAAATTGAATCAAAATTAAAGTTGTGCCCGTTTATTAAAATAGTATTATTTTTCGTAAATAAAAAATTGTTAATCTAAATTTAAGTTGTGCCCGTTTATAACAATAGTCTTTTTTTCATATATCAAAATAATTGAATCATAAATTTAGTTTTCCCCGTATATAACAGTAGTATTTTATGTTATATAAAAAAAGTTGAATCAAAGTTAAAGTTGTGTCCGTTTATAACAATAATATTTTTTTTGTATATAAAACAATTTGAATGAACGGTGTATTTTTTGTTTCACATTTAAATATTATAAGTTTTTTGACATTATTTATAAAAATTTCCGAATCAATAGTAAAATTGTTCCCGTTATCGTTCAATATTTTGATCAATATCTTGATTTCTCCCGTTATATAAAATTTCTATATTAGGAAATAATAAAAAAATTTAAATTTTTAAATAAATATTATTTTCCTAATTATATATACAAATAATTGAAAAATATCTATGTAATACACAAATATTTGAAGATATTAATTTTTCAAGGTAGACAACTCCATTGAAGTAGAATGTGAGTATCAAAAAAACATATATTGGGTTGCCTAAAATAAATCAATCAAAGCGTCATGTATGTTCATGGTAGTATATATAATGTAAAATATTGAGTTGCCTAAAATATAAAAACTCAAGGTTTTTCATTTATAGAAGGTTGTGTTAAAACCATAAATTAGTAGAATCATGTAATGTCGATGATGTTACATCTTCATTGAAGATAACTGAACTGCATTGATCCTATTGCAACTGTTATTAACAAACCATGAAACAGGTACGAAATATACAGGTTGACGTATTTGATTTTTTTTTTAATGAATTTTATTAATGTGTTGAAAGAATATATATGAATGGACAGAGGCTTGTATGAATTAGTTAACAATACGGAATTGTGAAAAAAAATGACTGAACATATAACATCATTAAAGAGTTGTAAGTTTCAATAACACAAAGGATTTGTTTCTGGACATCATTATGTTTCAGGTTTCAATAACACAAAGGACTTGTTTAACTAAAAATGATAATATCATTACAAAATAAGGTCTCTACTTGTAGATTACTTTGCTAAACTTGGACATCAAGAATGTTTACCAAGACAAGTGATGGACAATAAACCCTTACACAAAGAAGTTGAATGACCTAAAAAAGAAAATGCAATCCTTACACATAAACCATTACACAGAGAATCAAACAAATAAAAACAAAAAAACTAAGTAACAATTGAAATGATATTAATTAATCTATTGATATAAAAGAGCTTACTAAAGAGTACCACGTGGTCCAATCATGGTTACAATCCAATGAAAACAAAATTTTGTTGAGAATGCTGATGTTGTAGGCATATTTATGAAATTTGTTCAATGTAGAAGATATGAAGGAGTACTAAAGAAGACTAAATGACTTCACATTCAAAAATGAATGAGCAGTATACATAGCCAGTTTGCACGTAATAATTGCTGAAAGATGCACTACGCCAAACAAGACATTAGACAGCGCTTTTTTATGCCTTAGACAGCACTTAAAAGCGCTGCCTAAGGTAGCGCTGCCGTAGGTAAAGACAACGCTTTTTATTTATGAAAAAGCGCTCTCTAAAGTATACATTAGAGGGCGCTTTTTCAAGAAAAAACGCTGTCTAATGTATGCCTATAATTTTAGTTATCAATTTTTCTATAACTTTAGAGGGCGCTTTTTAGGAAAAACGCTTTCTAAAGGTCCCCTTTAGACAACGCTTTTTAAAGCGCTGTCTAATGTATGCCTATAATTTTAGTTATCAATTTTTCTATAACTTTAGAGGGCGCTTTTTAGGAAAAGCGCTTTCTGTTGTGAATTATAGACAGCGCTTTTTCTAGAAAGCGTTGTCTTTTCTCTACGTATAATTTTAATGATTTTTTTAAAAAATTCCATTTTTACCATTTTTTATGCAGAAACCTGTATAATTCAAGCCATTTCAATAAACCTGTATATTTCACATTTCCATTAACAATTTCTAGTATGGTTCATTAACCATTTCCACTAATCCCATAAATCACATAAACCACATAAAACTAATATATGTGCTATATTATCCCATTCACAAAACCATTCACAAAACTATACTATCCCATAAAATAAACCATTCACAAAACTATACTATCCCATAAAATAAACCATTCACAAAACTATACATTCACATAATCCCATAAATCACATAAATCGCATAAATAACATAAACCATTCACAAAACTATACTATCCTATAAATCACATAAACCACGTAAAACTAATATCTGTGCTATACTATCCCATTCACAAACCATTCACAAAACCATTCACAAAACTATACTATCCCATAAAATAAACCATTCACAAAACTATACATTCACATAATCCCATAAGTCACATAAATCACATAAATAACATAAACCATTCACAAAACTATACTATCCCATAAAATAAACCATTCACAAAACTATACATTCACATAATCCCATAATCCTATACCTTATATATATAGGATCCTTTTTTCAGTAAGGTATTCGCACAATTCCTCCTTAATTTCTTGCAATTTATCCTTCGTGTAATGAGAACACGCGTATTCATCAAAGTACTACATAACAAAACAAAATATGCATGATTTAGTTAAAAATAATAAATTATATGACATATCCGATAAATATTAAAATAAATCCTAAGTTATAAATCCATACATACCATAATAGGAATCTCTAATCGATCCATTTGAAGGATTTCTCTCATAAACCTCAAAACGAAATACCCGCAGTCTATGCCATTACGCTGATGAGGGCACTACACATAGACAAACAAATAAGAATTAATATATAGTTGTTTTGTGTTATCAAGTAGCATCACTAATAAGCAACATTGTGAAAATTAATATACCTCCACTTTGACCCATGTAACGTTGGTTGCTTTAGCCCGTGCTACTCGAGATTCTCTTTGTGCTCGGTATACGAGTATTGCTCTATAAAAGAAAAACGTAAATTTAGAACAATCTCACAGAAATAATTAAATATACAAATACACACAAATATTTCGAACAATCTCACTTACGTATCAACCACATCCTTCATATCCTGATATGTTGACCAATCAATATCCAATGAATTCAGATAATAGACCACTTCTCTTGTAGGATTAATGGCAACCAACAACCAGTGTCCACTGTAAAATATAACAAAAGTTTAGATGGATAATTTCTACGCAAAAGATACAAATTAAAGATTAGAATTAAATTAGAATGAAAATCTTACCCGTTTCCAGTATTATATGGTAAAAGAAATAAACTTTCTGTCTTGCTGGCCATAAATCTCTCAGTTAAGTGGTCTCTTACTGAAAGTGCATTCATACCAATTGCCGGTGCATTGACAAGGGTGCAAGAGAAGAAACGGAATCTGTTTGACAATTCCGTCCCCCGCATCAATTTTTCATACAAGCACCTTAAATAAAAACATAATAAACATTAGACTATTTTCATTGAAATGTGTAAATAAATTGTTCAACTAAATAAATAATAGATTGATCGGAGTACCAGATGTATGAATGCTTAACACCGATGCCTAATTCAATATGCTTGAAAATCTGCTCCATGTCCTCTCTTCCGATTATCTCGGAATGAGGAAAACCAAAAACACCTTCGTCCATTTCTATTTGACGAATAACACCATCCATCAAATCTGACATTGCCATAAGTGTTTCTAGACACGACTGAAAGCGAGGAGGAGCTCTTTTTGCCTGCACGGTCCTAGTAAGAGCTTTTTTCTTGCTGGCCTGTTGTGAACCTTGAGCAAGAACCTAACAATCATATAAGTTACGTAAAGTAGAAAATCATGAAACTTTTGAATTCGGATAATAGAATAACACTTAAAATGTACCTCTCTTTGTGATGCAACAGACTCGTTTTGCCGCAAAACCCCTTTATTCTTAGCTGCGGGATTTGTAGGAGTCTAACATTACCATGTAAAAAAACATGTAAGTAATGGTTCAGAATGATTTTCATAATCGTTCAGATTTGACATTTGAATACTAAGAGATTCGTAATGGTTTTCAACATACCTCATCATCTATGGAAATGAGGTCTAACGACCATGCAACAAACGAACCTATTGCATCTCGCAGCAATGTAACCTCTGAAACCGAGTCAGGTATGGGTAGTACCGCATCCGTATCTAAAGCGATATCAACCGACACTTTCAGATGTCCATGAGGGAGCGGTTGATGGTGAAGTAACTCTCCCACATGGTTATACACTTTTCCCTTGCCAACAATGCGATAAGCCGGTAACGACAAATACAGCTGGCAAGATGAAATGCCCTGAAGCAATAATAAATATGTAACTGTTAATGTGTATAAAGGTCAATTAAAATAAATGTGTTAATTTAATTAAAATAAATATGTGCTAAGTACCTCGGGAATTTTATTTTGACAATTGATACTAGCTTTGTCACTAGTATCTTTCAAACCGGAACCGCGCTTTTCCGCCTCATATCTCTCTTTATCCTTTTGCAATTCACGGACTTGCACCTTTAGTTCCTCCAAATCCTTTTGCAATTCTCGGTTGCTGGGATTTTTTTTCTTTGGATACAAGGAAGATGGAGTTACACCAAATCCTTTACCTCTCACCCGGCCGGAATACTCAGGAACATTTAGTACTCGACTAAGAATGCTCCTGCAATCCTCCTCGCCTGTGGTTAAGGATTTAGATAGAGTCTCCTGAAATTCATTGACATATCGAAAATTATTAGTGGGGATTACAAATTAATTATATTTTAAAAAAATTTCGATTAACTTAAAGACATAATGTTATACTTACACATTCGTCATAAACATGCTGAACATCTTCCCTAACAACTTCATCCTTACCCACACGAGCTTCCTTCCACAAAACATGTCCCGGAAGTGATGATTCTTCACTTTTCGTCTCTTCTAACTACACATTTAGTTAAATAATAAATTCATCAAGTATAACACAATAATACAATTAATAAAATCATAGCATTAATATATACGTACCAATTTTTGCTGTAACCGTGCATATCCCAAACGCCCTTTCCTGTATGGATACGCGGGTTTTGATGCTCTTTGGAGATTAATGGCACTCAAATTCTAGATAAACAAGTTTAAGTCATATCAGAACAAACTAATGCAACAAGTATATAATACAATTAATAGACATGACAAGATAACATTACATTGAATTCTTCGGTTTTCCGTTTGGCTACAAACGTGCTCCATTCTTCGGGTTCAATCACGTTCGCATACAACTGTGGAAGTTCTGCTTCAACAAAATTTTTATCCGCATCCCTAAGATATTTGTTTGATAATAAGGCTCGGAACCCTCTGAGTCACTTTCCGGCCAACTGAAGACAATATTTTTTCCGGCTTTCATCAATATTAAAGGACCTCTACAAAAAAACATACACATATAAACATAAAGTGTGTTAGTATAAGTAAATTAAAGACTTATCTTATCTTATAAACATATAAACATAAAGTGTGTTAGTATAAGTAAATTAAAGTACCTGTATCTCAGTCCATATCTTATCTTTACCAACTTTCAACTTTGGACTCCTCCAATTATCACTGGTAATTGGAATATGCTGAAGGACAAGTGAACCAATGTATGAAGACAACATTGAACCGTTAGGCTCAATTAGTTGGTTCTCATCACTCCAATGTACATCAAACTTGATCCCTTTATCTCTAGCACAGATTATATTTTTCATAATAGTTATTCCACGTTTTATTTCATTTTCTACATTCGAAGGTTCATTCTGAGCTTCATTTTCATCACATGTCTCGTGTGTGTCGTACTGGTTACTAGCCATTTGACCTGTAAGAAAGAAAAAAAACAAAAATTAAATGACAAAAAAACTAAATTCATATAAAAGAGCAACAATCTCGAGTTAAAGAAACTAAATTCAGCTTACACATGCATATTTCTATAAATCCATATTCCATAAAAGAAAACCAAAACATCATATATCACAAAAACAATAGCCAATACAAATCACAATTATAAGATCAAACAAAAGTAACATAAGTTACAAGTCACCAAATTAGAAGCCAAGAAGATTAATGCAAACTAAAAACGAGACTATAAAAAAAACATCCTAACCAATTCTATTCTAAGTAAAAAATCAAAAATTGAAAAGATAATATACAAAAGCACACTAAAAAATATTTTGAGAATTTTTAATAAATGAAAATAATGTAAACTACTTAATCTAAATAATGATTAACAATCCTTAAAAACAAAGGTTAAATTTTAAATAAAATAATGTTAGAAATAAAGAAATTTCAAATATTTAAGAAATAAAAACATTGGTTAATAACCTATCATAATCTAAATAAACAGACTAATTAACATAACTTAATCCTAAAAAATAATGTCTTATATATGCTAAAACAAAACAATCTTAAAATAATGTCTTATATAAACAAAACAAAACAAATATAAAACAAAACAAAACAATATTCTGTACTAATATCAAACAAAACAAGTTCTGTACAAAACAATCTCCAGACTTTAACTAATATCCATTAATATTCTGTACTAATATAAAACAAAACAAGTTCTGAGTATAATACTATGTAACAACAAAAGAGATTTCAAGAAACATACTGTGTAATATCATGTAATAACAAAAATAAAACTTCTCATGAACACCAAATCGTAAACAGCAACAGAGGTTACTAACATAGCTACTTAGCTGCAACACAATCGAAGCGGTTCGCAATCGAATACACAATACACATGAACAAAACTTCTTATAAAACACTAACTCGTAAACAACAACAGAAATGGAACATAAATATAATGTACAACAGCAACAGAACGACAACAACAACAACAGAACGACGACAATGCTGACGGCAAGAATGAACGGCAACAACAACAACGACGGCAAGAACAATGTATGAAGCAAGAACAACAACAACAACGAACCTATTCTTTTCGTTTTCGTCTTCTCCTTCACGAATGCAAGAATGAACGATGGCAACGGTGACGGCAACGTTTTCAGAACGACGGCTACGGTGACGGTAACGTTTTCAAGAACGACGGCAATGAAAGCAGTTTCAGCATGCAAGAACGATTGAACGTCGCAAGGGTTTCAGCAGAAAGAACGGTCGAGAGCAGAAAATGAAAAGATGTTTCTGAAAATGATATGAAATGTGTTTTATATTTTAACTCATAAATGACCTTAGAGGGCGCTTTTCAAAAAGCGCTTTCTTAAGTGCTACCTATGAGAGCGTTTTCCTTATAAAGCGCTTTCTAAAGTGAGGAGAATTTAAGACCTATAGTAGCGCTTTCTGAAAGCGCATTCTAAGGTTAACCTATAAGAGCGCTTTTTTAAAGCGCTTTCTAAGGTAAAACCTATAGCAGCGCTTTTCAAAAAGCGCTTTCTAAGGTGGATTCTATTTAGGGCATTTAACAGCGCTTTTAAAAAGCGCTTTCTAAAGTCTGTCTTTTACAGCGCTTTTTTTTAGCGAAATTTTGTAAAGACCTATAGCAGCGCTTTGTCCAAAAAGCGTTGTCTTTGGTGCGCTGTGAAAAGCCAATTTTGGCGTAGTGATGACAAACATTGACGAACCATTTTGCACCTGAGAAGCCAAAATAACATAAACAAACGAAATTAATATGGTGCAATTTCTCAAGCCTACTGAAATAGTAGAAAAATAATTAATATAAAATTGACATCATCTCTTATAAAGCATAGCACAATTTCTCAACTCCAACTCGGTATGGGGCATCTTAATTATGTCATCATCATGTTCTATTTGCCATTAAGGACAATCTATTTAAAAAAACTTAAACAAATAGCCCCAGTAGTTTTACAATAGATCAAATACCTGTCCTGAGAATGTTGTGTGGGAAATGTAGACACAAATTATTTGCTTTTGGGAAGAAGAACATCACGAAACCATTAATGATTGACAGCGGCTTCAGCCGTGATCCCCTACATACATTAGTAGGTGTTATTATTAATATTATGAGATAAAGAATTATTAGCAAATTAATTCATGAAGCTCAAGCAACCATTACCTTATCAGGGTCATAAGTTAGAAGCTTGTTCAACAAATCAAATCCAGAATTAGTGAATGATGTGGCACGAAACTTTTTACACAGAAGATTATAACTATATAACGCACAAATGGAAATCATAAAATCAACGACAATTTCATTAAAATAAATTGAAATCCATATCATTCAAACAGCTCGATTCAGAAGCAAAAGTTACAAGATTAAGACAGATAAAACTCCTAATAGTCAAATCTAAAAGGCCTGAACGACATGAAGTAGCTCCAACCAATTGGTGCTAAGTCTTCATCATCTGAATCGAACATACGTTTCTTCCGTATCCTTCTTGATCTCTTATTTCTCCTCCTGGTCCTTCGTCTTTGAACTGCAACCGAGTGTAGGCTCTGGACAGCTTCCTCAGCCTGGACTTGTTGGGCCTGAAGTTGGTTGTTGAACATCGGAAGTTGGTCGTTGAACATCAGAAGTTGGTTGTTGAACAGCTGAACTTTGTTGGGCATGGACAACATCATTGGAACTCATGTTGGTTTTCCTTCTTCAATGATGCTAGTTGTGTGAAAATAAGAAGAGAAAAAACGTTTATATAATGGTTTATTTGATTTTTCGTCTTCTGTTTACATTGAGATTCTAAAAGTTTTATTTGGACTGTCATTATTGGTTGGGTAGTTCAATAACCATTGCTGGTTATTGAATAGTAATGGTCAAGGTTATCATTAAATTTTAAATACATTATTATTTAATATCGGGCATTGGGAAGCAAAACATTGTATATAGTTATTATGGGCCCAAAACATATTTATATTATAAGTGGTTAATAGATTTGAAAGGCATAACTAAATTTTGAATATTTCAGAATTATGATTTACCTGCATTCCAATTTTTGGGGATATTACAACATCATTCTTTGCATCTTCAAGTCTCTTATTCAACAAATCCCTATCTCCATCAGTGTAACAGCACCAACCATGTATCATTAACCCTGAAACCTTTAGACACTGCTTCCAGCCTCAAACTGCACTCAAACACCCACAAGGAGAAAATTCAACATAATTCACCAACCATACATTATAAAGAAACACTTCTTTGAATCACAAGAGACACACGTGCACATAATTTTGATTAAAGACATTCTTTAAAAGAGAAACCTTGAACCCGTTACTATAAACTACAAATTAAAAAGCTTGAGTAAGTTTTTATTTACATCAATTATTACTTCACTTACTATAAGGCTCTAGCTGCGCCAAGTGCCATTCGAATGCGAGTATTCCATGAAAAAGAGGTTGCATACCTGAAAAACTCTAAAATTCATTCATTTAAAAAATCATACCAAATCGAGGGTTGTACATCGAGGAATTTTAAAAATCGTGGTGACAAAGTAGAAAACCTATGAAAAGAGGTTGAGAAAATAGGGGCATAATCAGTACCAGATTTGTTGCACGACTTTGTTGAACCCTCTTCTGAAGCATCCTTCTTTCCGACACGTATGTGCATCATCAATCATCTATACCAGCAACATGTCCAATGAGTTACATTACTCAAATTAGCGAAATGACGGAAACCACTCTGTAGTGTGTCTACTGATAATACAAATCAACAACTCAACTCACAACTCGACTCATTTGATACACCTATTCATATGATACAATGGACATGATGTTGTAAAGTTGTTTCAGTAAATGGAAATTAAACACAACAATCAAAATTCTTAAAATACTAATAACAAACAAATACCTCTATTGGTTCAACCCTGAGCCATATTAAGTCATAATGCTTCTAATAATCCCCAGGATAATAACCATGCTAAAATAAGCACATCCAACAATAGGTCTGCAGATCATGTATCCAACTCTGATGGTGCCAAAATACAACTATATTTATGTTCATCTCCTTGTCTGTAAAATACAACTATATGTACGCGGGCCTCTAAAAACCAGTTGCTTGCATCTCTGCTGATGGCCATTATGTTAATCTCAAGTTCGTATCTCAAAATAACCTTTTTAGCGCTTCAAAATTTACAAACAAAAAACCATTAATATCAAATAAATTTTCCTAGACGAATGAACAAAAGAAGGCTCAGATTCACATATTCTCGCACATGCGGCAGAAGAGGTTCCCAATGGTTGCGTCTTGCATCTGGACAAAATACAACAAATGTTGTTCGATAGATACATTATCGTCTTGCCATGAAACAACTCTTCCCCTAATGTTCGAATCAAATATATAAAAAAATCATCACTGCATTGTTACCGCCTTTCCATGAAACAACTCTTCCCCCATTGTCATCACAGCCATGAAACAACTCTTCTCCCAATTAGGCCAATTTTGTGATTTCCAAAACATCAACTTTTCTTATATAGATACCTACAAAACTTCAAGTTTGTCATTAGTGCAAAACAAAAACAGACTAAGTGATTGTTGCTTCACTAAGGGGAAACACAATTGTATTTGTCTCGCAACACCAATTCTCCCTGTTATGATACCAAGAAATGTAACCAATCATTATAAATCACTTCATTAAAATATCAAAAATTTCAGAAAATACTTCATTCACTTTGGCTTACCTCATATGATTTAGTACGTATGTAAAACATAGGGGTTAAGTGCTTCCAAAACCTATAACACCATCATTAGATATAGATGACATTGCCTCAAATGATCAATAGCTCTCAAATGATCAAATAAAATACAATTTGTTGCATCACATTACCTTAGAAAGACAGTTATAATCAAAGGCGGCAAGTTATGTCTGTATCGTCACATAATCCAATCTATCGACTATCTGAAATAATTATATATCATCAATAAAGTATCATTATAATACAATAGTCATTTCCAATCTGAAAGGTGTATTGTTTCAACAGTAGTTGTAACATACCTGCATGTAGCCCAATACTTCAAATACAGAGAATATTGTGTTGCGAAACTCCCGTCGACTCTATTGGTATGGTCTGGGATCTCCGATCACGATAGTTTCACTACTTGCTATTATATCAGGTGAAATGTACATGGTAATCAAATAATAATTATCACAGTATAGTAAATTCAATAGAACTATAAAAACTATGAACAACCATCTATGGAAATCACTCCATTTTCCTTCGAACAAACATCTTCAATGTTGTAAGCAAGTTAAGCCATTAATATTGGAAAAAATCTATTCACATTGAATTGAGATTTTAAGTGGAATCTGTGAGGTATAAAATCCTTCAAGATTAATGACTATCTTACAAACACAAAATTAGTCTAATATCATTGAAATACTAAATGTCACCTTGAATGAGTTCATCTTTTGGAGAATCAAATTGTTAAAACGATAACCTCAACAAAGTTAATGGGCAAAGAAAACAATAAAAGAAAATATCAACCAAATCTACATTTTATACAATGACACACATCTACTAAACCAATGCAAGAAGATCATAAAGTAAAACAAAGTAACTAACCGTGCAAAAAATATAGACTAAATTGCATATAAGAAAGTAAAATAAAGTAGTGGTTATGAGGATCTTGTTCAGCATTTTCCAGAAGATGTCGCACTGCATCAACCATCAACATCTACTAAACATTCAAACTAATTAATTAGAAAATACTTAATTAGTTCAGATTTCAAGCCAAATTAATTAGAATAAAAAACAAAATACTTACAGATCTGGGATTCTTCGTTCAGATTTCGTGTCAATATAGGGTTTCACTTTCAAACATTTTACCCTTTCACTTTCAAGCCAAATTAATTAGAATAAAAAACAAAATACTTACAGATCTAGGGTTCTTCGTTCAGATTTCGTGTCAATATAGGGTTTCAGCATTTTCAGTAACCGATAACACAAATTACTTCAAAAATAACCTTTTTAGGGTTTCAAAATTTACAAACAAAAAACCCTAAATATCAAACAAATTTTCCCAGACGAATGAACAAAAGAAGGCTCAGATTCACATTTTGTCGAACATGCGATAGAAGAGGTTCCTAATGGCTGCGTCTTGCATCTGAACGAAATACAACAATTGTTGTTCGATAGATACATTATCGCCTTGCCATGAAACAACTGTTCTACCAATGTTCGAATCAAATATATAAAAAATCATCACTGTATTGTTATCAAAGAAGATGAAGAAGAACATGATCTTGTGCATTTCGCAAGCCAAACGTCTGAACAAAACTCAAACAGAGAGAAGTGAGACGACGAGGAAGACGCCAGAGCAAGAAGATGGTCGAAGAGAGAGAAAAAAAAGAACGAAATGAAAAGCGTACCACACGTTTTGGGGGAAGCAAATGAAAAGAGAGACAAAAAATAAACAAATTAAATTCACATAGTTACTTTGCAAGGAAATTGTATGTTGTCACATCATCATCCCACTACATCATACTTAATTCTATAAACATTAAGTTGCATTTGAACAATATAACATCACTGGTTAAAAAAAAGTAATTTTTGGACAAAAAATACCCCTAATATTATGATGTGGCAGAAAAACAAGTTAGGGCAATGTGGTGATTTCCAGAATATCAACCTTTCTTATATTATAGATTATTTTTATATATAAGTTATATTTTCATAAACTTATTTAATATGTGTATTTGTTATGATAAGATAATTGCATGCATATTTAATTAATTTAGTGACTATTTTAAATTTTTGATGATATATTTTTATTTTAACATCTTAATTATTTATGAAAAAATCTAGTATTTTAATGAGAGTATTTAAAATAAATATCTTAATTATGAGTAGGTACAATAATATAAGAGAAACATTTTTATGAAATAGCCTAAATAAGTAATAAGGGAAGTGTATCTATAAAATGAAATTTTGGGCTTTACTTTGCATGCACCCTTTGTTTTTAAAATAATGATATTCACATCCCATACGAAATAACAAAAAAGCTGGCGCTTCATGTTATTCGGGACATCGCCGCAAAATCATGCCCATTTCTTCTCAAACTTACTTTTTCGAGTACAACCACTACAATGAGACTCATGAAAAATGAAGATCATATATGTAATCCATGCAATATTTCGTTCATTTTCACCATAAATCACCACTTGAAAAATGTCTTACTTCTTTTCGGTGGGGATTAGCTCAACTGATATTTATTTGTCTGACTAGATGGATAATAACATTTCGTATTAATATAAATAAGTTATTGATATTTATAAATCAATAATTTAAAAAAAGTTTATGATGATATTATACAAGATTTAATATTAAAAATACATCAAAGTGTATAATTTTTTTTTACTAAAATCAAGTTTACTATTATATGCATCAAGTTTATGGCACAATATGGTAACAGCATTAGGTCAAAATAACTCTTTTCATTAATACTAATGAGTAAACTAGATTTAAATCATATTTAAATTTAGATCTAATCACATATTAAGCATCCATAAACAACAACTTAAACCAAAACTTAAAGCATACAAAAGTCCAACTATAACCGTATTTTGACACTAAAACAAACAAAATACCCAAAATAATAATCCAAGAAAATACAAGAAAAAATGATAAATACTTCAGCATCGTCTTCATTCCTATTGCACTCCCCCTTGAAGGGTGGGTCTTCTTTATTCTTAACTTGTTCTTTCAATTTAGATGTTTTGGTCAACAATGATGAAATAACCATTTTTCACGATTCAACATTTCTTCATCATACCAATCTAAAAAATTACAGCTTTTTTTTACCTTGCAATTGTGAAGAAAAACTACGGTCAAAATTTGAACCTAGAAACTAAGAAATTCTCTAAAGTTTGAAACACCAGAAAATTCTATAAAAATAAATTTAAGAAAATATGAATAATTCCGTCTCTAAACGCCTACAACAATAAAACCAACAATCCAAATTTTCACTCGTCCATGTCATTCTCGAAAGAGAGTCTAATTTGCACTTAATTCATCACTTTTCGTCTTAAGTAGAAGTCGATGGTTGAAAAGGTTGAGGTTGAAGAAAACATTCCGAAGTCTTTTAGGATTCATGTGGATCAAATCAAAATTAAAGAATATATTAAAAATTTGGAATGAAAAGATTATTTATTTATTTTAAATTTGGGGTTCACAAATGTTATTTTACGGTTTTTGAGATTCTCCCTTAGAATTTTATAAAATGATGATTATTGAAGTGTATTGATAATTATTAGTTTAAAAAGAATAATAAAATATAACTAATATTGATGATAATGCAAATTTAACCATTAAAAAATTGTTGCTCTTTCTTTAGAGCTTGAATCATTATTTAAAGAACTTGGTAAAGTCTAGAGACTTTTTAAATCTTCATCTAGGCAATTCATCTACTTGTATTCAACCGCACTATTCCCTACTTAGGTATTATAACAAGCCCACAAGTATGATTCTTCATTAGTTAATTCATTTTATCATTATAAGTATTCAACCATCTTTGACTCTCATTTCTTTTAAATTCTTTCTCAAAGGTCTTTAGTTCCGAGTCTTATAACCCTTTAGCCACATTCAAATCATAACAATCAAGGTCAGCACAATTATATCTTTAGTATGATACAATATCCCTCCTTGTTCTATACCGATTCACATGATAATCAAGAGCCACTTTAAATTTTCCTTCACTAGAACTAGAGTCGAGGCCTTAACTTTTTTCTCATCTCTAGTCTTTTAAAGAGGAGTCTCTAATTCAATTCGAAAGATTATATATTCAGTGAGGGGTTGGTAAAATACTCAAACAACATACAATATAATAAACTCATCTTCTAGGAAATGTTGGTTAAACAAAATGAAAGTTGCAATGTACAAGGAATAACACTAGAAATAACATAAACAATAACACACCTATACAAACAAATCATACAAAACAACAACTTACCTCAACAAAAACATCAGCAAAAAACAACTTACCTTAACAAAACAACAACATACCTCAACAAAAATATCAACATACTTCAACAAAAACATCTAAAATAACATAAACAACAACATTTGTCAACAAAAACATAAACTCATCTAAAACAAAACAACAACATACCTTAACAAGAACATCAACATACCTAATGAAAAAACATCTACAATAACACAAACAACATTATCATATAAACAACAACTTAGCTTAACTAAACAACAACATACCCCAACAAAAACATCAACATAGCTCAACAAAAACATCAAATTACTTTAACAAAACAACAACATACCTCAACAATAACTTAAACTCTTTACTTATCTCAACAAAAACAACAATATAAAAACTATAATCTCATCTTAACAACAAGAAAACAATAAACTTTATGTTGGACAATTATTTAGAACAAAACAAATGTTTCACGTATATTTTGAACAAGAAAAACAAAAAACACATAAAAAAACAAGAAAAACAATACAAATAATTTGAACAACAACAACATCATAACTCATAAAATGAATGATGAAAAATGTTTCACGTACGTACCTTTCCTTGAGAAGATTCGTGAAAAATTAAGATAAAGAAATTAGTTACTTGTTTCGTCTTACAAGGATTCGTGACACCTTTCCTTGATTCATACTAATTGAAGAAGTTTTATTGAAGTTTAGAGAGATTGGGATAAGGAAAGAGAAGTTAGGATTTCACTTTGAGTGTAGTCTGTTCTGAAGTGAATTAAGTTAGCAAATATAGGTAAAATATTTCACCACGGCTGATAAGAGGAACCATGATGAATTGTCCTGATATTTAACTACGGTTGTTAATTTTGACCGTGGTGAAAAGTGTTTAATTTTTATTTTAAAATAGAAACTAAGGGAGCACACTCTTTCTGTAACGGAAAAAACATAAAATTGCTAGTGTTGGGATTTGAAGCGTGTCACTCATTCACGTATCACAACGGTTGTTTAGTTGGACCGTGGTGTTATGTGATTTAAAAATAAATAAAAAATGAAAGGCGCCTAATTAATATATATTACTTCGGCTGAATAAGTGGCCGTAGTAAGAAATTGTTACGAAATTTGATTTTTGTAGTAGTTGATGTTTTTTCTCCAACCTTATCCAAAAAACTCTTAGGCAACTTAGCTCTTAGCAACAAGCCAATAATGATATTATGGCTATGTATACATTAATTTCAACAAGATTCATTAAATTTCTCTAAAAAATGTCCAAGTTTTTGTTAGTTCTTTTGACACTAGTATGCCTTGATATAAAATCCCATAGCTTGTTTTTGTCAATAAATTCTTCACTAGTTAATGGTTCATGACAAATAGAAGTGAAACCATATAAAATATATAATCTACATATTTTATATCATTTATCCATGATTACTTCACCATGCGAATTTTAACACCCCATGTTCATCTCTACTGTAACAACCTAGGTCATCAAACATGCTTATAAACAAAAATGTTGGCCTGAGCTTTGAAACATACCTCACATTGCACAGAAAAACTCACGATTATTGGACATTTTAAGTTTGACTATACCATCACCGTAAACCTTGAAAGCTTCTTTGTCAAAGATTCGAACAAGTCCACCTTCATCCAACTTTAAAGTCTTAAAATATTCTTTCTTGTGGCATATTTGATAAGGCCATCCCGATTCCATGACCTAACTCATTCCAGTCTCCAAACACAATACCATTAATACAATAGTACTCTCATAATTATACTAATATAAGACAATTGCAATATGAACAAAATATCTCGTGTCTCTCCCCATTCTTCGTCTCAGGACAATCTTTCTTGAAGTGATTGTTTTTAGACGTATAAATGTTTTAACCTTGAGTTATCAAAACCCCGTATTTAGACTATTTTCTACCCTTTATCCCTCCTCTAGAGACACAAAATCCTTCACATCTATCATAAACCTTCAAATCTTTCATCATTAAAAGCTCATTGTTTCTCATATTTTTTGGACTTAATTCAAAGTAATAGTATCTTGCTCATAATATTGAATGACATCTTTGAAGTGATCAAAGGATATGGGTAATGAGCTTACCAACAGTAGAGTCATGTCCTCATCATCAATATTTATTTTAATATTCTTCAAGTCATAAATGATCTTGTGAAGTTCTCTCAATTGCTTCACTATGGATTTTTTTCTACCATTTAGAACGGGTAGAGTAGTTTTTTATAAACTGAATCAATTTTCGCCCATATCAAAGCTTTGGTCATATAAAATATTTCAAGTTTTCCCAAATTAAAGTCAGAGTCCTATTGTTGGGGACATCCCTTAAATTATTTGAATGTGACATCAACATTGCATACTAAGTTGAGGCGACAAACATGCATGCTCGTGTCGTTTAAGCCTACCCACTAAAAATGGGATGGGATAGAAAAAATAGAGAGGGTAGGGCAAAAATCTTTGCTCAACCTGCCATAAAAGGTGGGCTAAATGGGTGAGCCCAATCTGTTTTCCACCCCTACGGAGAAGTGTGTGTGGGGTGTATAATATCATGATATTATCGTACAATATTTTTATATCAGAGATGCAACCCATCTTTTTAACATGGTTAGGTATGCTAGAAAATGATACATTATATGTAATATCTCAAACTATTTGAGTAATTACTCAAATATTGGCCATTACCTAAGTTTACTAAAGAAATCATTAAAAAAAATTGAGCATTGAAAAGGGGACGTCTTGCACATTGGCGGAAGTATTAGTTGGGCTCAACATGCACGATGGCTAGTAATTACTCATATTTACTATTTTCAAATAATATTATTTATTTTTATAATGTATTAATTTAATTTAATTTGTACTAATTAGAAACAATGATTGGGATAAATTCTCTAAGTAATTAGATTTATAAGAAGACTCGTCTTGAAGCTCTATAAAATATGTTAATAAGGCTTAATATTGACTCGAGTAATATTATGATGTATATAATTATTTTGTGTTTTAAAAAGCTTTAATTTTATGTATATAGGGGAGTATGATATGTGACTCACAATTGTCCTATCCTGAACTCTAACTCGTCTACTTCGATGGTGCCCAACTGATAAAAAGAATTCTATACTATTCTTCTAGATCTAGGGTTTCACTAAGAACACACATAAAACAAAGATGATAAAAAGGAAATATAACTTGTGAATTAATTTTTTCTACCAAACTCATGAATCACAAGTCTTTAAATACAAGGACAACCCTAAAAGAAATGGGTTAATGGGCCAGCCCATAAGAGAAAAATTACAAACAGCTTAAAATAAAATAATAAAAACATCATTTAAAAATAAAGTCTTGCATCCACTTGGGCCTTGCTCTAATACGAATGGGCCTGTTATCACTAACACTGTTGGTAAAGGTATGTCTCTTAATACTTGGTCAAGAGTAATTGGAAACAAGAAATATAAAAGATTTTATGGTGTCGGTAAGTTGGCCACCAACTACAGGAGAGAGGATAAAACTTTGAACATGAGAATTGCAAATGGGGAAAGGTTGCCACATCCACCTATTAGTTTGCGTAGTGGAAACTTCTCTTTCTTAAGAAACCCCTATTAGGTACATCTCTCTGGGTTGGGTTGTCGATCTCTTACTTTTTCGTTCATATTTTTGGTGTCCTATATTGCAACGTTTTTAACTTCCTTCAAGGTGCTGATGACCAGGAACTACTTTTCAAAACTAGATTTGTCTGTATCCTTAGGTTTATCTTATTTTCCACATATTTATGTATAAGAACAAGATTAGTTCTGCATCTGGCCTTAAGTTTTGATGATAACTGCACATATTATCTTAGAGAACGATTCGGTACTCTATGGCTTATGTCTAGTGTGTAACTTTTGCTAAACAGGATCTGACATTGATAGAAAGGCGTGTGACATCATCAAACTCTGATCTAAACACTCTAGAAGAAAAATATATTGTGGACAAGAGAAAGTCAAAATTCAGGAATGATTTTAATGCAACGGTTCTAAAGAACATTTGTACTAAAGCCTCTGTTTGTGACTTTGTAAGTAAGCCTTGAAGGCTTACTAAGAGATGTGCTTCTATGGCTACAAGTTCTGAAGATTCTGAAGACAAGGTTCCGTTGAACAAAGTTCTGAAGATTCTAAAGACATCATTTCCGAAGTTCAAGTTTTGAAGATTCTGAAGACAAGGTTCTGTTGAACGAAGTTCTGAAGACTCTGAAGACAAATATGTGCTGAACAAGTTCTGAAGATTCTAAAGACGTGGTTCTGATTGAACAATCTCTGAATTTTCTGAAGACATCACTTATAAAAGACCAAGTTCCGAAGACTCTTAAGATGGTTAAGTTGAATGAAGATCCGAGATTCTGAAGACTTAGGTTCTGAAGTTACAAGTATTGATCTCTCTACACATGCTTCATCAAATACACATCTGAAGCCTCTGAAGAAGTTAGAAGACAGAAGATCAAGAATGGTTTGCGTGTTTCAATGAATATAAAAGTACAAAGTAGTATGTGACCTCTACCTAGATAAAGGTGGTGCAAGGACAGTGTTTTGTATTATGATGATGACCATTCCTTTAAGTGACCGTTGGGATATTATAAGTGGAATATATTTCCTATTATACCCTCCAACGGATTTATTCTAAAGCTCTATATATTGAAGATCTGAATGCTTGAAGAATTAGAAAAGTGTTGAATGCGAGAGCCGAAGTGCTGTAGTGCCGAAGAGCCAGAAGAGCTAGAGAGACAAAAAGTGAGAATAATGAAAAAGAAGAAAAGAAAGAGCTGAAGAAAACACAAGAGTATGTGTGCAAAGCAGAAGCAAATCACAAAGTTGTAAGCTCAAAAAGAAGATGCTTGAAGCTCAACCAAAAGATAGAGCATTGCTCTGCAAGAAACGATAGAAGCATTAAAAGAAGCTTTTAAGCAACAAAACTCATCCTGATACGATGCAAATCTCTTGGAGATTATTCTTAAGATAGTTTTGTAAATTGGAAAGGAGTTATTGTTAATATCTTGCTAGAAAACACTGTTTTGTTATTGTTCTTAAACTTGTGTAATCTGCTTATTTAGAAACATCTCTTTGTACAAACATTTGTAACAGCTTTCAAAGTGGTGATTCCTCAAGTGACTAAGTCGTTAGTTTGTATACTTGATAGGGCTAAGTTGTTGTCTAACACTTAGAGGTTGTAATCTTTCTAGATTATTTGTTTAAGTCCTTGTCTAAGGCGAAATCACCTTGGTGGGCGGACTAGAGTAACTTTGTTAACAGTGAACTATGATAAAAATAATCGTCTCTACTTATTTTTATTCTCTTGTTAGCATTGAAGTTTGAATTTCAATAAAAGATCATATTTTGTGAAACCCAATTCAAACCCCCTTTCTTGTGTTTCTCACCCCTTCATTATGTATGCGGCTTTCTCATATAAAATTTTCAATCTCTATCTTTAGCATTTATATTCATCCGTGGAATGGCCATGAATCTTGTGATACTCCAAAAAATCCTCATGCATGCATCAGATTTGGTCTTCGATTAACAAGGTTTATTCACTACAAGAAATGTTGGAGATAGCCACGTGATTTTGTGACGTGATTCTAACGTGGCAAATAAAAGCTTGTTGCGGCGTGGAAATCACGTCGCTACCTTATTTAATAATAAAATAAATAAAGTTAGATTAGCACATGGGTGGTCAGATGTGATCAGACTTTAAAATTTGAAAAAAATATTTGCGACGTGGAAAACACGCCGCAACAAATTAATTAATTATTTTATTCTTAAAGCCTGTGCGTGCAGAAAGTTTTAATGTTCAAAATTTGGAAAAAAAAATTGCGGCGTGGAATGTACGACGCAAAGTTTTGAGTGGGAAATTCAAAATTTTCATTCTTGAATGGAACAGCCTTTTGCAGGGAGTGGGGCCAAAATTATTACCGTTGGTGTTTTGCGGCGTGAATATCACGTGGCAAAGTTGCGGCGTGATATTCACGTCGCTAATAGGTCTATATAACAACGCCTTTAACTCTTCTCCGTAATCCTTCCTCTTTCATTTCCTTTTCGTTTTTCCTCTCCTCCATCAGAAACCCATTTCCTCTGCATCTTCTTCCTCTCTTCTTCTTCAAAGCAGAATCAAAAAATTTTCTCTTATCCATTCCAAAATTTTATAGGTATGACTTTCATTTAATTTTATGTTATTTATTTTAAAATTTTAATTCGTTTTTTTATATTTGTTTTTGGTATTATTAATATTATTTTGTGTGATGTTATATAGAAGAAGATCGATTGAAGATTGAAGATTGAAGATTAAGAGAGAAAAAGTGAGTGGATTGAAAGCTTCAAGAGGTATTTTTTAGCAATTTATTTTTTAGATTTGTTTTATTATTTGTTTTATAATTTTTGAATATGGTATGAAAATATATATATATGGTTATGTATAATTTTTTATTGTATTATTATTTCTGAAAATGGTATTGAATAAGAATATGGTATGAAAATATATTCTGAATTTGGTATGAAAATATATTTCTGAATATGGTATGAAAATATATTTCTGAATATGGTATGAAAATATATATATATAAACAGAATTATATATATATATATATATATATATATATATATATGTGTGAATTTATAAAACAAAATTATTTTATATATTTATATATATAAAAAACGAAAATGTAAATATATATATATATATATATATTTTGTGTTTTAATATTTTTAAATTCTGTTTTATAAATATTATTTTAAATAAGAATAATATATAAATTATAAAACAGAATTATATAGGGTAATATATAAATATTAGTTTAAGACATAAGAATAATATAGGGTAATATATAAATATATAAATTCTGTTTTATAAATTCTTTTTTATAAATTCTGTTTTATAAATATTATTTTAAAATAGAATTATATAATATTTTTAAATTCTGTTTTATAAATATTATTTTAAAACAGAATTATATAGGGTAATATATAAATATATAAAACAGAAATAAGAATAATATATAAATATTATTTTAAATAAGAATTATATATATAAATATTTTTAAATTCTGTTTTATAAATATATAAATGTTATTTTATAGAAAAACAGAATTATATAATAAGAATAATATATAATATATAAATGTTATTTAAATAAGAATAATATATTTAAATTCTGTTTTATATATGTTATAAAATAAGAATAATATATAATATATAAATGTTATTTTAAATAAAAAATTATTTTATATATTTATTTATATAAAAAACAGAAATGTAAACATATTATATATATTTATTTTTTATATTTATATATAATTATATATATTTAAATTCTATTTTAACTATATAAATTATATATAATAGATAAATGTTATAAATTTTTATATATGTTATAAAATAAGAATAATATATAATATATAAATGTTATTTTATATAAAAACAGAATTATATAATAAGAATAATATATAATATATAAATGTTATTTAAATAAGAATAATATATTTAAATTTTGTTTTATATATGTTATAAAATAAGAATAATATATAATATATAAATGTTATTTTAAATAAAAAATTATTTTATATATTTATTTATATAAAAAAAAAAATGTAAACATATTATATATATTTATTTTTTATATTTATATATAATTATATATATTTAAATTCTATTTTAACTATATAAATTATATATAATAGATAAATGTTATAAATTTTTATATATGTTATAAAATAAGAATAATATATAATATATAAATGTTATTTTATATAAGAACACAATTATATATTTATATATATATATATATATATATATATATGAAAAAAAAAGGAATTATATATAAATGTTATTTTATAATAGAAAATTATTTTATATATTTATATATATAAAAAAACAAAAATGTAAACATATTATATATATTTATTTTTTATATTTATATATATAAAAAACAAAAATGTAAACATATTATATATATTTAGTAGTAAGAATAAGAACAATATATACATTTATATATAATTATGTTTAGTTGATTAAATTAATATTTCTAATTAAAAAGGTATTGATTATATAAATTTGCAGTAAATGGAATATTATCGGTATTATCGTAGTTGGATGTACGATAGACTATATCCAGGGAGGCGCGCACTTAAACCTAATTTTATAGAAGGAGTTAATGGTTTTATCACGTGGACGTTTGCTCATGAATGTTGTCGAAGCGAAGGAGGAGTTAGGTGTCCTTGTCTTAAATGTGGATGTAGATATATAATTAGTGACCCAGAGGAAATAACACGTCATTTGCATAGAAGAGGCTTCATTGAAAATTATTGGGTTTGGACGTATAATGGTGAAACACTGCCGAGTAACGTACCAGAGACTAGCAACACGCATGCTTCAAGTAGTCGACCGCCTATGGAACCGCCTATGGAATTTGAGGAAAACTTTAATTTGATCGGTGACATGGTTGAGGATGCTTTTGGTGTTAACGTGACCTATGATCAACCAGAAGATTTTGACGGGGAAGAGTTACCGAATGAGGAAGCGCAGAGATTTTATCAGTTGTTGAATGAGATGAATATTCCGTTGTTTGAGGGGTCGTCAGACTCGAAGCTATCAATGTGTGTGAGATTATTGGCCGCCAAGTCAAATTGGAATGTTCCTGATCAGTGTTTGGAGCACTTTGCAAAAATGATGTTGGACTCAACTGCAATGAAAGACAACTTGCCTGCGAGTTTCTATGATGCAAAGAAGTTGGTGTCAAAGTTAGGTTTAAGAGTAAGAAAGATTGATTGTTGCATTAATGGTTGCATGTTGTTTTATGACAATGAGTTTGGTACTCAAGATGGATCGTTGGAGGAATGTAAGTTTTGTCAGAGTCCAAGATATAAAGTTCGCAGTAGAGCCATTAATAGTAAGCAAAAGCGTGTAGCAGTAAAGTCCATGTTTTATTTTCCGATAATACCAAGGTTAAAAAGAATGTTTTCTTCAATGCACAGTGCAAGTCAAATGACATGGCATCATACAAACAAAACAAGCCCATGCACTATGCGACACCCATCCGACGGCCATGCATGGAAGCACTTTGATGAGGTACATCCCGATTTTGCCGCGGAACCTAGGAATGTCAGGCTTGGATTATGCTCTGATGGTTTTGCTCCATATGTCCAAGCGTCTGGAAGTGCGTATTCTTGTTGGCCAGTCATTGTAACCCCTTACAATCTCCCTCCTGAGATGTGCATGACAAAACCATACATGTTTTTGACGTGTATCATTCCAGGGCCGTCGAGTCCAAAAGCCGGAATTGATGTGTACTTACAACCTTTAATTGATGATTTGAAGAGGTTGTGGATTAATGGAGAATGGACTTATGATATATCCCGTAAACAAAACTTTTTAATGCGAGTTGCCTTGATGTGGACCATTAACGACTTTCCAGCATATGGCATGTTGTCTGGTTGGGGTACGCATGGTAGAATGGGTTGTCCACATTGCATGGAAAGCACCAAGGCGTTTACATTGGATAAAGGGGGGAAAAGCTCGTGGTTTGACTGTCACCGCAGATTCTTACCATCAAATCATCCCTTTAGAAAAAACAAGACAAATTTCAAAAAAGATGAACGGGTAACAGATCTACCTCCGCCTCGATTGTCACCAGTTGCTATATGGAACCAAGTTTGCGAACTTCCAAAGTTTACAGAAACTGGCAAAGCCTGTAGAATTGAAGGATATGGGGTCACACACAATTGGACAAAAAGAAGTATATTTTGGGACCTCCCGTATTGGAAAGATAATTTGTTGCGCCATAATCTTGATGTTATGCATATTGAGAAGAATTTTTTTGATAATGTATTTAACACAGTGATGGATGTTAAAGATAGAACAAAAGATAATGTGAAGGCTAGACAAGACATGGAAATTTGGTGTAATCGGAAAGAGTTGGAATTAAAGCCTCAACCAAATGGAAAATTATTTAAACCTAAGGCTTGTTTCAGTCTGACCCCCCAAGAAGCTAAAGTGGTTTGTGGATGGTTAAAAGGTTTGAGAATGCCCGACGGGTATTCTTCAAATTTAGCAAGGTGTGCCGACGATAACACTGGGAAGTTGCATGGTATGAAAAGTCATGATTGCCATGTTTTTATGGAACAATTGCTACCAATTGTGTTCGGTTCTCTACCCAAACATGTGCTTAATCCACTTACTGAAATTAGTCATTTTTTTAGAGATATTTGTGCGTCAGCTTTAAGAGTGGATGACATCATTAAGTTGGACCAAAATATTCCAGTCATTCTCTGTAAGTTGGAACAAGTATTTCCACCTGGTTTTTTTGACTCCATGGAACATCTACCTGTGCATCTTGCATATGAAGCTTATCTAGGAGGACCTGTTCAATATAGGTGGATGTATCCGTTTGAAAGGTTCATGGGTGATTCAAAGCGATCAGTGAAAAATAAAGCTAGAGTTGAAGGATCAATATGTGCACATTACCTGCATCGAGAAACTTCACATTTTTGCAGTCACTATTTCAAGCACTTGATGTTAACTCCAAGAATCATAAGGAATCCTGTAAATGTTATCGAAAGAAGTCAGTACACCTTATCAGTCTTTGGGCTTCCAGGTCGTCCCTCTGGAAAGAAGGGTGAGCATTGGTTGACCCAACAAGAAACGCAATCCGCACACGTTCATGTCTTGATCAATTGTGTTGAAGTTAAACCATATCTTGAGTAAGTCTAACCCAACTTTTTAATTTTTGTTACAGTGTGAATATAAAACTTATTACCTTGAAACTAATAGTGTGATTTTTTTTAGGGAATTTAACAACGCCTATTTTCATAGGACCGGTGTACAATCAACATCTGGTGTCATTCATGCCCAATTTCCAACATGGTTCAAGGAGAAGTTGTATACGGTTGTTGCACTGACTCCAGAAATACTCCATTTGAGAAACTTGTCTAACGGCCCTCGTCAAAGCGCAAATAAATGGCACACATATTTCGTGAACGGATATAAATTTCACACACAGGAATGGACTGAAGGGAAAAAGACCATAAACAGTGGCGTATTTGTGAAAGGAGTTACAGATGGGGGTGAAGATGACTTCTATGGTTTTGTTAAACATATCTATGAGTTAGTATACAACTACTTGGACTCTGAAAATAAAGTTGTCTTGTTTTATTATGAATGGTATGATCCAACTAGAGGCACAAAAATAGATAAGACATATGGTACTGTTGAGATTCAAATGGACCGGAGGTACAAAGAGTATGACCCTTTCATAATGTCAAATATTGTTAGGCAAGTTTATTATGTTCCTTATCCTTCATTTGTGCCACGTAAACGAGGGTGTTGTGTTGTAATAAAAACAAAACCATTGGGTCATATTGAAACTGACGATCTAGTGGAAGATCTTGCTTACCAAGTTGATGAAGTTGAAGTAATTAACGATGTGATTCCAGATGAACACACGACAAGTTTGTCTGATACAATGGTTGAGGGGCATCAAGTTGATGAGGATGAAGGTCATGATGATTCTGGATCCGAGGATAATATCACATCAGATGACGAGGATGATATGGATGACGAGCATGACGATTTAGAATAGTGAATATGTATCAAATGAGAAATGTATTTTGTAATTTTACTTAATGAACCATCTATTGAAAGAGTTAATGAATATATGAGAAATGTTTCTTGTAATTTTACTTAATGAACCAACTATTGAGAAATGTTTCTTGTAATTTTACTTAATGAATATATGTGTATTCTCTATAAATAGGTAAAATGCCACCTAAGGATACTGGTAAGAAGTCCAAGCATACAAGGGTAGTAGTATGTCAGTCACCTCACTCTGCCATGTGTCCTCCCCCACAGACTCAGGTTCATCCTATGTCCATGGATAGTACTCAGCCTTTTACGCCATTACTCTCCTCCCAGTATCCTCTTCAGTTCCCATCTGGGAGTCCGTCTTTTATTAGCCCATCTGGGGCCCCATCTTTTGTTAGGCCACCTGGTTTTCCATTCCAGCAGGGTCAGGTGCCCTCATCCTTCCAGCAGAGTGGAGGATACAGTTTTCCATTTCCCACACAGATGCCTTCATTCGTCCAGCAGACTGGAGGATCCAGCACCCCACTTCCTACACAGATGCCCCCATCCGTCCAGCAGACTGGAGGATCCAGCACCCCACTTCCTACACAGATGCCCCCATCCGTCCAGCAGACTGGAGGATCCACCTCTTCACGACCCACACAGACTGGTCGCACCCCACATCCCACACATGTGCCTGCGCCCGATGATCATGCAGAGGTGGGTGATGGTGATATTGGTGTGGACGATGATGAGATAGATGGGAGAGATCTTCGAGGGGATGATGATCCGAGTGAGATTACTACCATTGATGGGAGATTTTGGATTTGGCCTGAAGGAAACTCGTAAGTTTCTTATTTATTGATTTTTATTTATAAGTACACATTTCCATTTTAAATATAATTTTATATAATTAATGCTAATTCAATTATTGTTGTTTAGTTTTGGACCGAGTCGGACTGCTGCCAATGTTATAAGCTATATAATTCAGCAGAATTATAAGAAATTGTATAAGACTTTTAGAGAAGTTAAGGATAAAGACGCATGGTTTACGCAATTTCAGGTATCATTAATTTATTTGTTAAGGTATTGTTATTTAAATGACTATTTTTATTATTGTTATAATTTATCTAACTATTTATTTTAATGTCATACAACATTGCAGGCGAAATGTGTTTGGGATCCACTGGACCATGAAAAAGTAAAAAAAAATTACTTTGGCAGGAGTTCAAGACGACTTTCTGACATGCTACGACGTGCTAGAGAGCGTTTTTTACTGTTGGGCATCCGTCCCAAATGGATAGGCAAAGAAATTTTTGATGATCTTCTTAAGTATTGGGAATCGGATGAATTTAAGGCTAAATCTGAAAATGGAAAGAAGATGAGGGCATCAGAAAAAGGGGGTTGCCTTAATGCTGTTGGAAGTATTAGTACTGCTGAGCATTCTCGACGCATGGTAATTATTACCACTTTTTAAAGTCATATTTTGATTTATAACATATATTATTAATTTAAGTTAAGTTTATTATTTAGGCTAAGCGTTTGGGGAGACAACCACTGATGACTGAGCTGGTTACCCAAACTCGGACAAAGAAATCAGGGGATTTTGTTGACGAGCGTACAAAAAATGCTTTGGTAAGTAAATTTATGTTGTTTATATTTTTTTTAATTTGTTAGCAACTTAGTGACAGGATTTTCATGTGGCAAGTGAGATGTTGTGGCGTTAGAATCACGTGGCAACTGATAAGTTGTGGCGTTAAAATCACGTGGCTATTTGTTTTATTCTTTATTTTTATTTAATTTAATTTAATTTAACTTATATTAACTTGATTTTTTTAATTGTATGTGTAGGACGATTATCAGGTCAGGATGGCAGAATTTCTGACCCATAATCCTCAGTATACTCCTCCTCCAGGACAACCGGTTCATCCAGATGTGGATTTCTATATTTGGAGTCAAACTATTGGGGGAAAGGGGGATAACGGGTGCTTTTTTGGTGGTGGAAATTTGGCGGGCACCTTGAGGAGTGGGGATAGAAATCTGTACCAAAGAGCTATGGACGGTGAAGGAGGGTCACGTCAAACAAATTTGACACCGTAGCAGGTAGAAACGATAAGACAATTGGCTAGACGCGAGTCAGAGGAACGTGAGGCGGCATTGAAGGCCCAAATGGAGGCGACATTGAAGGCCCAAACGGACGCAATAATGGAGACAATGGCGAAGAGGCAGACTGATATGGAGGAGCAAATGCGGCACTTTATGCAAGCATTTGGTGGAAATCGCAACGATGGTGGTCAATCGAGAAATAATGACAACCAAGATGATGATGCCTACTATTCCGACCCGGATGAACCAAATATTTAGTCTTGTTTTTATTTTCTTTTTAGTTTTTAATTTGTGTACTGAATTTATACTTATATATTATATTTAGACATATTTAATTTAAATTTTAGTTTATTAATTTCATTATATTAAGTTTATTAATTTATATATTTAGTAATATTGAATTATTAATTTTATAAATTTGATTTATAATATTGAATTTACTAAATTTTATTAATATTAAATTTAAATTTAATTTATATATTTATTAATATTGAATTATATATAATAATCAGAAATTTTAAACAATTAAAACACCAACTTTAGTGACGTGAAATTCCTGTCACAAATTAGTGACGTGAAAATCACGCCGCAAAATACAACGTAAATATTAAAAATAATATAAGTTAGCCACGGGAAATGCATGTCACAACTTTAGCGACGTGAAAAACATGTCACTAATTAGTGACGTGAATATCACGTGGCAAATAATTTCCTGCAATTTCTTCACACTTTCTGCACACCTGCTCTGACTTTGTCTGCAATGTTTTCCATCAAACTATTTGCGACGTGAAAATCACGTGGCAAATTAGTGACATGAAAATCACGTCACAACAATTTGCCACGCGCTCTCCTGCGACGTAAATGGCCACGTCGCAAAAAACATGTAGTGACATGATTTTAGCTGTTGCGGCGTGGAAAACACGTCACTAATAGCAACATATTTTGTAGTGATTAGTGGTATTACAGTCATATGCATCTTAGAAGATCTTCCTGACCATTTATGTCATTTGAGTGTAATTTGATATGCAATTTATGCATCTGTAATTTCCTCAATCATTTTTCCTTCTACATGTTTGTGATTGCTGTGAGGAGTTCTATTGTAATCTTCTTTATTTAGGCATCTATCTCTTATACATCTATTTACCCATTACCATTTTTCTAAACCTGTATAGATTTCCATATGGCTTATGTAGTATTGGATCAGAAAAATTGTTGTTTAAGACCTCTTACAAATATGCATAAAGCCACATCTAGATTAAGGTTCCTAATTTTGGATTTCTTCGTCATTAAAATGGTTCATGTAAAATCTAAAACACGTCTCTTGTTTTTGCATGAATCTGACAAGATATACAAAGTTCCTTTGTATGAATTAGGTCATGGTGAACCTTGAGATGAACATTTGAACATTTTTCTGTTATTAATATAGATTTCATATATGTATCTGCATATAAGTAGTATTTTTACTGCATACCGTATTTGTTTAACCTAATTTGGTAAATTTTAAACCTAAGTCAATTTATTCGTATAAAAGTGCTAGTTGGACAACAACTTATGCTGGTAGGTTAACTTTTCAAGTTACACATGTTCTGTTTAGTGATAGCTTTGTAGTGGATTTTGAAAAACAAACATGCTCATGCAAATATTGGGAATTAGTAGGAATACCATGTAGACATAGCGTGGCTGCAATACAGAAGAAAGTAGATGACCCCATCAAGTATGTGCATAAATGCTATCACAGGAGCACATATGAAAAATGTTACAATGAAGTGATCACCCATACTAAATGGCCTAGAACATCTAATCCTATTATGTTAATCTCTTGTTCAAACGTTCCCCAGGTAAGCCCAAGAACTTGATGAGGTAAACCAAACAAAATGGCAAAGAACAAATACTAGCCATAAGTGTAAAGCGTGTTTTGAACTAGGCTACAACTAAAGGACTTTCAATAAAAATAAGAAAATTGTGCATGTTCCATCTTGAAATATAATAGAGGATTTGCCTAAACAGGAGCTGCATGCACAAGCCAGTCAGACTAGCCAAGTCCATTTGGCACTGTCATACCCTAATTTTTATCCCTAAGATCTAACTTTCATTTGCATCATTTACATAGCATCAACCACTTTTTGTGTGTTTTATGTTTTGCTAACCCTATGGAAATACAAAAATATGTCTTGCTTGCTTTGTTTACAAGTTAGGGTTTTGCATCAAGAAGTTCAAGAGATTGGTCAATCAAGGTTTTTCAACATCCCAAGCTCCTCTACTCATTCATGGTGGTCAAGATATTCCCTTCATCAATAATCATGTTTGAGTTTGCATCAATTCAATCCATCAACTTCCAATTCATCATGTGCTCCAAACTAGGGTTTTGGTCAAAGTAAGCTTGACATTGACTCTTTGACCAAAACAAGATCTCATGGCTTGGAAAATGATTCAAGAGTTTCAAATACATCTTTGTGGTCCATTCATGTGTTTCAATTGGCTCAAGAATTTTGATTTATTGATAGTTGAAGAATTTTGATTCAATTGCTAAAATGTCAATAGATACTTAAAGTCAAAGTTTGACTTTTGACATTTTTGGTTAACTATGGATTTCTCAAGTCAAGAATCAAGAAAGAGTGGAAAATGGTTGAATTTCATGAAGTTAAATCAAGAAAATCAAGAGAATATCAAAAATTGTCAAAATTAGGGTTTTGAGAATGTCCCTAAGTACCAATAATTCATGTTCAAGTGACCAACTTTCCAAGGCCATGGTGTTTGATCCAAGCATCCAATTGAAACACTTGAGGGTTGAAATTAAAGATGATGTTTGATACTACAAGTTTATGAAAATTTGAAGCCAAAAGATTTATTGAAGTGGAACAAATTGATGATGGAAGTTGAGGTTTCAAGTTGTTGCAAGTTTCAAAACAAGTAGAAATTTTTCTAAGTTTTTAAACTATCCAAGTGCATGACTTTATGGTCAATTTGTGAACAATCCAAGAAACCATTCTTAATGTTTGAGGGCAACATTTAAAGAGCATACTTCCTACTCCATCATGGTAGAAAATTTGACCCAAAAAGGTCTAGCCAATTGAGAGAAATGGGAGGTCAAAGTTGAGGTTTCATGTTGGTGATCAATGGCAAGATGAACCAGATTTCACTAAGTGTTGTAGTCAGTTTGCTTGGCACGATTTTGGAGCCAATTTTGGAAACTTTCCAAGCCTTTCCTCAACTTGCTATCAACGCTGAACCTGTTCCTTTACATGTTAGCTTTGCAAAGATACCAAATTTGTGCAAGTTTAACCCCTACAATGAGGACAAAAACCTACTTCAACTGCAGAAACCTGATCTAAATTCTTGCCATTATGTGAAAAGCAAACTTGGTGAAAACTTGATACATAAGTTGTAGCTCTAATTCAACTAAGTTTAGATGCCAAGAACAAGTTATCCAAACCTAAAATAAAAGCTCAAAGTGTCCACACAAGCTTAGCCCGAGCCATAAAATATGGTACCATTTTGCCATTTTTGTTTGAATTGATCCATTGAACAACTACCAAGACTTGGTATCTGATCAAACCTAATCCCTAACCTGATTTAAACCTCTTCATAAGCAAGTCGAACCTCATTATCTCAGCATCCAAGCAATTTCACAGAAAAACACTTTGAGCCAAAAACTCCAAAACTCAATTGAAGCAATTTTTCAAAACTCACATTCAATCCACTTTCCTTATAATATTTCTTCATAAACACCATCCACAAACTACATAAAACCTACTTTATGCATTAGAACACATATATACCTCCCAAAACACCATATCCAAACCTCACTTTTCACATTTGCAACTTGATTCAGGTAGAGCAACTCAGAAGGTTTCAAGTCATTTCAAGCATATCATTACATTTCTAGGGACTCAAGGAAGCTAGAGGGATCATTATTTCACTTCAGAAAGTGATTTTGAAGGGGCAACAGACTCACTCTGTTAGGTACATTTTCCATTTTTTCGAACTCCACTTTGCAAGCATCATTTTTCAACTTTCTTGATATGGTTTTGTGCGTATTGACATGAAGAATAAAACCCCTAAACTATTGACCATTGATTGTTGATGTATGCCATTTAATTTTATTTTGAAGTTTTAGGGTTCCTTTGGTTTTTGATCAAATTCATGATTTAGAGCCAATATAAATATAAACTAATGCCATAGTTGTGTTCCTTGTGAAATTTTGAGAAAAATGATATATCCACATGCCTTGTGCGATGAGTATTCAGTGAAATCATAAATTTGAAATTTTGAGTGTCTTGAGGTAGAAGAAGAAGTCAGTGCGCGCCATTTTCTTTTTTTAAATGTTTGTTTGATATTTATTATTTTTGTTTGAACATATTAACAGATCAACAGGCCTTGGCGTGTTAGTTGTGTGGTTTTGTGGTGGCCATCAACAAAGGTGCGAGAAACACAAGAAAGGAGGTTTAAATTAGATTCCACCTAATATAATATTTTCAAACTTTTTATACCAGAGTTAACAAGTGAAATAAGAAATAATAAACACAATTATTTTTATCCTGGTTCACTGTTAACTAAGTTACTCCAGACCACAAGCCAAGGTGAATTCTCCTTCAAAAAGGACTTAATCTAATAATCTTGAAAGATTACAAACTGTCCGTCTAAGTGTTTAGAAAAACACCTTAGCCCTCTCAAGTATACAAACTGGCACTTAGCCACTTGAGGAAACATAATACAAACTGATTACAGATGTGTATGCAAGAATGCTTCTACATAAGCAGATTACACAGTATTTATGCTTAATAACACAAACAATGTTAATAGCAAGATATGAACAAAATTTCCTTACTAATTTACAAAACTATATAGAGTATATCTTACATGAGATTTGTGTAGCGATTTAGTATGAGTTTTGTAGAGCACAATACTAACTTTCCAATTCTTCCAAATCTTCCTTTTATAGTTGAGAAATAGATTCGTTGAAGAGTATAAAAGGAAATAGAAATCCAGTTGTTATGTCCCTAACAGCCAATGTGGAAGTTTCAGACAACATAATATCAAAAGACTGTCTTTGTGTTACTTTAGCAGGATATTGGACAGTGTATTTTGTACTTTTATGTTTGTCATTTCACGCAAATCATTTCTAATCTTTAGAGGCTTCTGATATATGTTGATGAAGCATGTTGCAGAAGGATAAAAAACTAAGTCCTCAGAAACTAAGTCACTAGAAGTGATGTCTTCAGAATCTTCAGAATTTGTTCAACATAACTTATCTTCAGAGTCTTCAGAACTTGATTAATAGAGTCTTTCAGAACTTGAGTCTTAAGAGTTTGCATAATCTTCAGAACTTAAGTCTTTAGAGTCTTCAGAATAATAAGAACTTCAAAGCTTAATTCTTCATTGTCTTCAGAACTAACATACCAAATCATGATCAGAAGCTCTAGTACTAACGTTCTTTAGAACCATTGTATCAGAAGCATTCTAGAATCTTGACTTGAATTTGTAACCATCGTATGTTTTCTTCTAGAGTGTTGAGTTCAGAGCCTGATGATGTCACACATCTTTCTATCAGAATTAGAACCTGTTTAATCAAAAGCTACACACTAGACAGAAAAATAGTTAGAGTATAAAATTGTTCTCTAAGATAACATGTGAAGTTATCATCAAAACTTAAGGCCAGGTGCAGAACTAGATCTAGTTCTTACAATCAGGTCCTGGGTTCAACACCCAGGGACCTCTCTTTTTCCACTCTTTTTCCTTATTTTCTTCTTTTTTCACTTTCTTTACTTTTTCTTCTTTTCTTTTTCATTTCTTTTATTTTACCTAATTTCTTTTCAATTTTATTTTACTCATTTAAAGTCTTAACATTTAAAAACCTAAAAAATATTTTATCTTTATTATTTTATTTTATTTTATTTGTTTTATGATAATTGTTTTTTATTATGTTTAACAAGCTTCCATTGCTTACTTCTTATTAAGTTCATGCTTGATTCTTCAATACCATGTCCCATGATTCATGTCTTGTTGATTCCATGCCTTGTTGATGTTTTGGTCTTAATAGATTTATGAGTTTATTCATGAGGCATGTATGTTTGCATTATTTATGTGTTGGTGGTTGGTTGTCCTTTGGCCATGTCTTAGGATTAAATACCTTGATGAATATTAATTATGTTACTTGATGCTTGGCTTCATCACTTGTTTTTATTTTCTCTTGATGTTAGGCCTTTTGGTATGTCCTAGTTAATTTTAGGGTTTGACTAAAATTGAATGCTTATGTGATTCAAAACCTAATGACTTGAACTCTTGCTTTAATGTATACCTTAGCCATGTATTGATGTCTTGCCTTAAGACTTGAAGAGTTGCTTTAGGGTGTTTGATTATTAATGTATGAACTTTTCAAAATACACTTAAGATGTTTGATCTTGATGCATGCTTAGGGTTTCAATTTAAAGTTACTTGAGATACTTTTTCTTGTGAGGCTGTGTTGATTGTTGAATCATTTCCAAATGTCTTAATGTTTGCTTTTCCATGTCTCTTGTATAGTTTGGTAGTTTATTTGCTCATGTGTCTTGTGTTTGTATGTTTCTTTTTTAGTGTTCTCTCACCATGATACCTCTTGCTCCTATGCTTTGATTCTAATCCACAACATGGCATGTATTATTTTTTTACTTGTGATTAAGACTTGTCTTGTATTTGAACATTTTCCCCCCTTTAAGTCCATGATTTGCACTTGAGTTATGATTTGCTTATGAGTCTTTGTTTAAGTACTTGAGTTTTGTCTTGTGATCCTTGATTGCTATCTTTATGTTGCTTGTGTTTAAATCTAAGGGAAAGGGATTATAGTTAACTTATTGTCATGCACATGTTCATTGTGTGCCTTATTGCATCCTTCATTCTTTTGCTTCATGTTTACCCTTAGGTTTATATTTTCTAACTTGAACCTCTTTCATAAAAACCTTGACTTAGGACATTGCATTTTCAAAACTTTCTTTTATATATGCTTCAAGACAACTAAACATATCAAACTCTTTTTCATAATACTAAAAAGCACCGATCTCATTCAAAACTTTTTCAACTTGGCCTTTTCACTTTAAAACCTTTTCTCAAAAAATAATTAGACATGAGTCATCTTTATTGTTGAGATATAATTCTCCTACCCCATAAGATTGTTGATAATAATGTTTATTCTTTCCCACTTGAGGGAGCTATGAGGCATACTTGTTGATTCTATATCCAAGTTAAAACTTTTCTCTCATTGTGATGCAAAGATCCATATTACACATGATTGTGGTGGATTATTTGAGTATTCTCCTTAAAGATGACAACTTGTATCTTCTTCATTAAAATCAACCAAAACAAAACCTTTTGTTATTGGTACCCCGAACTACGAGATTTTGATCCTCCATTGGTACGTAGGCATAAGACTTCGTGTCTTTCCAAATCAAAAACAATAAAAAACGCTTCTTTTCTCATCTCCCAAATCTTTTTTTCAACAAACACTTTTAACCAAACACAAATATTTCAAGAGGTTCATATAGGATACTATAAATGTTTAGGATGCTAATACCTTCCCTTTGCATAAACAACCCCTGTACCTTAGAACTCTTTATTGCTTTGCTTTTAGCCTTGCTTTTTTCTTTGCATGTTTATTGTGGGTTTATTCGATCATTTCCCTTTCCCTTGGAAAAATAAAAGTTCGGTGGTAACATTTTGTTTTACAAGTCAAGTTAGTCAATAGCTTGGTCGTCGATTGTTCACCGCGACAGGCACCCCAAAAAAGGGTAATGTATTAACTTAATCTTGTGCTTGTTCTAGTGTGTTGTTAATACTAAGATTGTGTATAACAATGACTTTGTTTCTACCAGGGGAGACCTAAGGGGTCTGTAAACAATGGCACAAGTCGGACTGGAACAGAGTAAAAAAAGGCATAGTCAAAGAAGAAAATAATGGGAATTATTAATGATGAAGGAACTGTCAATAAGGAAGCAACTGTCAATGATGAAGGGTCTGTCAATAAGGAAGCTACTATCAATAATGAAGTAGTTGTCAACAATGAAGCAATAGTCAATAAGGCAACTATCAAGGAGATACCAGCAGTCAATGAGGTAACTATCAAGGAGATACCAGTAGTCAATGAGGCAACTTTCAATGAGGGAGCTAGTGTGAATGAGTCAACTGTCAATAAGGAACAACCTATACAATCTTTAGGGTTGGAAAAGTCATGTGATTGGGATGCTAAGACTTTGGCTGCGTTGCTGAGGGATGACGATGTTTTAGACATTCAACTTGTGAGTGTTGACTTATCACCTATCAATCCAAGTGAATCAATGTTAAGTGGTGTTAGGGTTTTCTTTGGTAAAAAACCAAAAGTTTGCACACAAAAAAACCTTTCAAACCCCCATGATTATCTTCATCAGAGCTAAGTTATTGTAAACTAATGAGTATTAAAACCTATTTTGAGCATATTCATTCCTTCTTAATTCATCTCTCTTATGTTTGTTCCTTTTTATCAAAGGTCAAGAGCAGATTAAAGAAGAATGTTGATGTGACAGGTGCAAAAAAACAGAGTGAAAGGATGAGGACCATGAAAACAAAGGATGTATTTGGCTATCGTAAAAAAATGTGACGATGCTTTGGTGATCACTAAGGAAGAAAGCACAAAAGAATTGACTGGTGATGGTAGGATATCAAAAAGTTGGGCAAACATTTGCAAAGGGCTAACTCAATGAAAACTCTTTGAAGATGCAGTTGAAGATAGATATTTATGTTAGGTTTATGTTTATATTTTGAAGAAGATATTTGTATGGTGTTGTATAACCATCATGTCATATGTATTGTAATGTAATGAATGGATCAATTACTATTTTGATATGTATTTAATGTAATATACTGCATATGTAATGAGATGTTTGCAATTACTCTTTGGTGAAATTTGTTTGAATTTCTATGTACATATATGTCACAATTATGCAGAAGCATAGGTCATAATTTGTCCAATTAATAAGCCACCTTATGTCAAAGTTATTGGTCACATTTTGTCCAAATTATAGGCCATACCAAATTATAGTACATTACATAACTGAACCAAATTATAGGTCATACCAAATTATAGTGCTTTACACAACTTAACCAAATTATAAGTCATACCAAGTGAAACTTACAAAATCAATTAATTAAAATTATAGTTTATACCAAGTGAAACTTACAAAATCAATTAAAACAAATTATAGGTCATACAAAATTACAGTACATTGCATAGTTGAACGACATTACATAAGTGGTGGTTACATAATTGAACAAGAAATGAATAACATTTCAGCATTAATCAAACAACATTACAAACTTAGAAGAACAACAGTAGAGAATTTCAACATTTACACTTCAATAACAAGTACATGTTGACCATAAACGAAAATAGAAGACAAATTGACTTCATCTTTCTAGAAAATTCTAGTGACTTCATCTTGATTTGCAATCTCTTGTTCTTCTTCATTGAAGATGCATACAACTCCTTCAAAGTTTCAACAACTTTCATCTCCCTCATCTTGCTCTACATTCTTTCATCTACACTTTTATAAACATCCTTTCCTGGTGCAATATCATCATCCCAAACGAATAAATTGAAAGTTCTCTCATTTTACAAAAATAGACATCTCCAAAAAAATCTCCCTTTATTAAGTTCGTTCTTGCAATTATATGATATCATACGAGCATTACACCCACACATTCTCCTAAGACGGTTTTTCATACTTGTGGAATGATATAATACTAATTTTCTTCACGTTGACGAAGATAACATGCTATCAGTAATTTGTAGTGAATGAAGTGCAATTGAAGAAGACGAAGAAGAATGAAAAGAAATTAGGGTTCAACGAAGCAGAAGACGAAGAAACAAAGTGGAGCTAAATAAGATGAAGTAGAGTTGAAGAAAATGAAGAAGAATGAAAAGAAATTAAGGTTCAGCGAAGAAGAAGTGGAGCTGAAGAAGACAAAGTGGAATTGAAGAAGACGAAGACAAATGAAATGGGGTTGGGTTTCTGTGTGTTGCGGTGAAAATCAGATAACAAGCTATTAATTAACTTGCATCATTTTCTTTTACAACCGACTTTGATTTATCCAAAGGAAAGGTTCAAGATCTCTTTAAAAAAACCTAAAGGGGGGAGATCTAAGGTTCGGGGGTTGGTTATACAAAGGGAAGGTATTAGCACCCTAAGTATCCATAGTACTCTACGGGAACCTCTTGTTAAGTTTGTGTTATGATATGTTTGCTTGCTAAGATAAATGCTAAAGCTAAGGTAAAGACCCATGGGTATGTACACTAAGTATGCTCGCCAAGACATCGCATCTCGTGCCTACGTATCCTGACGGGAATGGAATCAGAGCATTCGTAGTTCCCCTCAATGGGGGCGAGGAACTCTTGACTGTGGTCAAGGTTCCAAGGGTGAAAAGCTTGAAAGCAAAGCTTGAGAGATTAATGGCTATCTCTCTTGAAAGGATTGTGAAAGGTTTGACCGTCTTAAAGGAAAAGAGATTAACAGCTATCTCTTTGGGAAGGCCAGGTCAGAAGGGAGAAGAGATTAATGGCTATCTCTTGTGAAATGGTTTTTGAGGTTAAGAGGGTATTTGAACTATCTATGACATGAAGTCAATAGAGAGACTTTCCTTTGAAATGGTGTAAAAGATATCAGAGAAACAAGGAGGAAAACCTCAGGTATCAGGAGTAAAATGAATAGCAAAATATACAGCAAGTGCAATAAGATTAAATTGAAAAATGAACATTAGAAATTAATTAAAATGAAAGTATGAAAAATATCAAGATTAACTTCAAAATTAAATAAAAATATAATTACACAAAAATTTCTAAAATAAACTAAATTTCTAAATTAAAACTAAAACTAAATGAACTAATTAAATTAAAAATTAATTGATTAAGTTCTAACTAAACTAATTTCTAAGTTAGCTGAACTAATTTCTAAGTTAGCTAATCAACTAAACTAACTTCTAACTTGGCTAAATTCTAATTTAAAATATTAATTAACTAAGTTCTAATTGAAACAAAACTAAGTAAAAAAAAATAACTAAAATAAAAAATAAAAAAGGAAAATATTTTGGGTATTCTTACACTAATCGAATTACAATTTAAATGTGTTTTAAAAAATAATAATAATAAAAAAAGTGAAACAAGTATATATGATAAAAGCTGAAACAAGTATATAATACTTAAAACTTGAAAACTAACTATATAAGAAGCTCTTTACAGTAACATGCATTTTCATTACCTATACAGTATACATCATAATAAACTCACAGTATGTATCATGATAGAATTTCCAACACAAACTCACAGTATGCATTAGGACCGGATTTCAAGACAAACTTACAGTATCAATATGCACTATGGAAGAATTCTAAACACAAAATCATAGTATCTATAAATAAAGTTCTAAACACAAAATTAACACCATTTTCAGCAAAAAAAATAAAACTCACACCCAGTATTTATGGTAAATAAATGAAGATCTAAACATAATATTAATAACACTATCTTCAGCAAAAAGAAAATCATGCTCAGTAAGAAGAACTATTTTTCATTTTCAAGTATAACATGCACTAAACCAAACCAATTATAAAAATCTCCACATGATTTCACAGTAACAAACAACTACTGCATAGACAGATACACTAACACGCAAATGATGTCCACACGAGATATAAACAAATCTGAAAAGTCAACCTATGTTCTTCTCTTTCTTTTTTCTAATTGAAAATAACTTAAACTTATTAAACTAAATAATCATTATTAATTCTAACAAAATTTTAAACATAACAAAAAAACCAAATACATGTAAAGTGTAGAAACCAGAACGTAAAATATATATACACATATATAACTGAAATCATAAAGTAAATATATAAATATATAAAAAAAACCAAAACATACAGTATATATATATAAAACTAAAACAAAGATAAATATACATGATTACTTAAAAACTTATCTACATGCATGTAAGAGGCTCTTGACAGAAAATAGCAGCAACATATTGAAAAAAAAAAAAGTTTGTATCTCTCTTACTAAAGATCCATCGTCACACACAAGCCACAGTAATATTGAAACAACCACATACAACATGTTAATCACACACATACAACATCATGATATAACATACTTAAAATTCAATGCACTACATAACAATATCATAGCCAAACATGAATATAAAAGGGAAAGGAAAGCAATGCTAACCGACAAGGTAAAACTCAGAGAAATCGCGGTGTTGCCGTCGGTTTCGTCGGTGTAGCGGATCTGCGTCTCTGGAGCTGGTGAGCGGTGTGAACTGGTTGCTAAAGAAAGCTTTTGTCGGCGACGCAATTTGTGGCGAGCTAATGGATGTTGTCGGAAGGAACGAGGGCTAGCGATGTGTTTATGTTGATTTAGGCCAGCTTGAGAGAAGGTTTGTGTGAACTGTTTATGGATGACTCGAGGGAATTAGAGCAGGGCAAGGTTCTAGCAAGTTTTGAGATTTTCTTGCCAGACTATGGAGAGGAAAGGTAGGGAGATTTAAGAGTGATTTTCGTTGTCCTCCAACAATGGATTATGAGCCTCTTTTTATAGTCATGGCTGCTGGTTATTGGCATGGAAACTCATTGGACATTGGCTTGGTACAAGAGAGAAATATCACCACTAGATACTACACGCCTGCACCACTTTTTACTATCATTTTCGAGCCATGTGTAACTGTGTCTTGGTTGCTTGTAAGTCAGAACAAATGAACAAGATCCAAGTAGTTTCTGATATGAGAAAGTTTTGCACAATGGTTTTGGTTCTTTTGACTTTTGTGTTCATTTGCAAAGTACACAGCATTTGTACTTTAGGAGCCTTTCTTGTACAGGTTTTTGGTGTAAAGTGTGGTTGGAAAACTGGTGAGAAAAAGTCAGTATGGCTTAGAGGGTTTGGTTCAAGTCATGGTTCAATAAAAGTGAAACAAAGTTGCAAAACATCCACACCACAAATCACGTTTTTTCACGACGGTTTTGTACTTGAGCTTGGTGGCAAATGATGTTGGAAAATGGGAACATGGCATGTACTTGTATAGAAATATCTTGGCATTAAATCACGGAATCCTCTGTTATTTGTACCTTTTTTCACTTTTCAATTTTTGAACAATAATGAAAAGAAAGATTAAACTAAGAATAAAAACCTAATTGATATTAACTTAAATTGACTTAAAATTAAATGAAAAGTTATTTTAACGAAAACAGAAATTAAATTAATCTTAAAATCAAGATAAAAATAAAACTGTAATAATAATTAAAAAAAAAAGAAAATAAAATTAAACTAAGTTAAACAAAAATTAAACTAATTAAAATTAGACTAAAATTTAAAGAATTAAAGGCAAAATTAAACTTAAGCTAATTAATAATAAAATTTGACTATAATTAAAAGTAAATTAAATGAAAATTAATCCAATTAAGACTAGACTAAAATAAAGACTAAATTAGAATTAAAAATTAAATTGGCAAAAAACTTTCAAATAAATTAAATTAGATTTGAACTAAGGTAAAATAAACTATATTTAAAAGAAATTAAATGGAAATTAACTAATTAAAAAAATTGAAATTAAACTGAATTAAAATAATCTAAGACAAATTACTTGAAAAAAAAATGACATGGAATGATAAAATTGGATAAAAATGGCATGGTTGATGATCAATGAAATATTAAGTTAAAAAATATAAAAAAAATGCTGACTCAAAATGATACGTGAAAGATCAAAGAATCTAAGGGTAAAATTTGGGGTACAACAGTTATACAAAGGGAATGTATTAGCACCCTAAGTATCTGTAGTACTCTACAGGAACCTCTTGTTAGTATTGTGTTATGTTAAAGTTTGCATGCTAAGAATCTGTACTATGGTAAAGATAAAGACCTAGGTATATACACTAAGTATGGTCTATGGGTGTAAAAAGAAAATGTGGGATCCGAGAAGGCATCGGATGTAAAGGAAAAAGATGGAAAAAGAAAAAAGGTAGCTCGCTAGGATCTCGCAATCCTATGCCTACGTATTCTCAAGGTGAACTTGAGAAATCAGAGCAATCGTAGTTCCCCTCAATACGGGATAAAAGGGGTGAAAAGCTTTAGGAGAAGAGATTAATGGCTATCTCTTGTGAAAGGATTGTGAAGGGTTAAAAGTTGGTGAATGAGAGGAGATTAATGGCTATCTCTTGTGTAGGTTAAGGGAGGGTTTAAAGGTTATAAGAGATTAATGGCTATCTCTTGGAAAAGCTAGTTTTAAAAGAGTAATGAATAGTTACTTATAGCTATGGGATCGAAGGAGGGTAATGAGCTTTTAGTTAGCAATTTAATGCTAAATGAAAAAAATGATTTTATTATTATAATTCCCAATCACTTACTGTCACTAACAAGCATATATTATGATTAAAACTATATATATGTATATATATAAATATAACTAATAAAAAAGGTATATAGTATAACTTATAAAAGATGTATATATTAAAACTTTAAACTAAATAGCAGTATCGAAAGATGAAAACCGAAAGCATGCTATATCTAAAAAACTGGCACTGTGTATTGCAATCAGTAAGTGTGTACATATAAAAAGAAGTATGCTTATAAAAAAGTATGCTTAAATAATATCATACGAACAGCCAGTATATAACAGCTTTAAAAAATTTCACACGATTAAATCATATTAATTAAAAAAATATTATAATAAAAAAACAATTAACAATTATAAATTAATTAAAAAAATGAAATGAAGTTGTATAGTATAATAGTACTAAAAAAGCTAGAACTGAAGTTGTATAGTATAATAGTACTAATATGAAGTTGTATAGTACAAATAAACTTTGAGCCTTTATCCTTTGTTTTTTAAACCATGAACCAGGCCTATGCTCAGTTAACTCAAACTATGCACTCAAATTCCCATGAGTTAGGAATTGCACTGATGATAGTAATGATGATGGTTCAAAATTCAACGGACTTGAGATGACAGTCACTGCTTCTCACAATATTTTGTTGTTTTTTTGGTGAGGACCTCAGTCAACTCGTTTTATCTTTGAGGATTTTGGTAACCTCTTGAATGATTTTTATTATCCCTAACTTTTTCCTGAACTGTGTCATTTGAGCTTACAGCCAGCGGGATGCCTTAATTTTTGCCTAAGTCTCCTTCATAGGTTTTGACTTAGCGGGCTTTTATTTTGATTCTTTTTTCACTCTCTCTTTTTTTTTAGGGACTGCCTTGCTTAATGATTACAGTGAACCATCATTGGCGTTAGACCTGAAAGACATCTTCGACACTTGCTTGCTGTGTGCGAAGGAAAATTATGAGTGCAACATTTTGTTGAAAGTCGTCTTGCATGAAGCTCTTGTAATTAAATTTACAATCAAGTTAACTGAGAACTACCCTGCCCCAGGTTAAAATTGCGGGTTTTTATTTGCAAAGAAAAGAAACTCCTACTTCAAGGCTCGAAGGGGTTAAAGAGGGGTTATCTTCCTTATGTCTCCGGTGTTTGGGAGTTGAAACAATGCCTTACATCGTCAGCAAAGTTTTGATTTGAAAGCATACCAACAGCAATTATGGGTATAACGTTTTCATCATCCTCCCTCCAATCTTTGCATAATCAAAAAGAAAATGGAAAAGAGATAAAGTATTTATTGAAAAAGAAAGCATGGAGATGTAACTAGCAAACACAAATGAATTGAATCAAAAAGTTGCAACGCTCATTTCATTAATTGAGAAAGTACAAACATAATTTGAAGGCAAACAACCATTACAAAATAAAGAAAATGCAAACAACAAGAAACAAGGCCTAGTGACTAATCAACACAAGGATGAGATGTCCTGTCTGAAACACTAGCTTTTAGGAGAATAGCATGCTGAAGTCGACTGAAACTTCACTTGGCGTGCCCTGGCAGAGGGTTACTCTGGACATTGGGATTGTCTTTAAAGGAGAGGACTTTGTTCCTCATCAGCTCTTGTACTCTAGCCTTCAATGCAAAGCATCTTTCCAAGTTATGGCCTGCGCCACCTTGATGGTATTCGCAATGAAGATCAGCCCTATAGCCGGCTGGAAGAGGATTTGGAGGAGGAGGCATAGGCCTTATGGTAATCAAATCTTGTTGAACCAAACTAGGATCAAGTTCAGTGTAAGTCATGGGAATGGGATCAAATTGACCCCTATTACGATACTGGCCCTGTCCTGCAGCTGGATGTTGGAAAGCTTGAGTTGATCATGGTGCAGCAACCACGGGAGTGACAGCAGAAATCGTAGGGTGAGCAACATACTGAGGTTGAGGACGAGGTTTTCTCACTTCAACCATTATAGCATTAGTCTGATCTTCCTGCTTCTTCTGAAAGTTCCCGTAGGATTTCTTCACAGCATTAGAAGATTCAGCAACCTTTGATACTTTTCCCTTCTTAAGACCTTCCTCTAATCTTTGGCCAATAGTAACCAAATCAGTGAAGTTAGAGGAAACACTTCCAACCATTTTCTCCCAATAGAACGGGGACAAGGTATCCATAAACATTCCAGGTAACTCCTTCTCGGCCAGGGGAGGTTCCACTTGGGAAGCCAACTCTCTCCAGCGCTGAGCATACTCCTTGAAAGACTCTTTATCATTCTGAGACATGTTTTGCAGTTGACGGCGATCAGGAGCCATGTCAAGGTTATACTTGTATTGCTTCATGAAGGAATTGGTGAGGTCTTGGAAGTTGTGGATAGAGTTTTGCTCAAGACCCATGTACCATTTGAGTGATGCTCAACTCAAGCTGTCTTGAAAACAGTGGATAAGCAATTTCTGATTTTTGGCATGAGCAGTCATCCTATGAAGATACATGACCAAGTGAGCTCTTGGGCAAGAGTGACCTTTGTACTTCACAAAATCTGGAGTTGTAAACTTAGGAGGTATAACAAGGTCAGACATTAAGCACATGTTGTATGCATCTACATTAAAGAAATCAGTACCCTCAACGGCTTTGAGTCTTCTTTCTATGCTTTGAAACTGCTCTCGGACAACTTCGGGTTCAACAAAGTCCTCATGGTCTTCACCTTGAACACTGGCAGCATTGTACTCATAGAGGGGATTCTCAAAAGGAACTCGAGTAGTCTAAACTATAGGTTGAGGCTCGGTAAAAACAGGAGCTTGAAACACTGGTCTAGCAGCTTGACCAATCATAGCATTGGATACAAGAGGTGGAGAATAGTTATGCGGCAAACCAAACTCTGGCCAAGTTAAAGGTGGCACTTGAACTGGTGGAGGATCAGCACTTGAAACTTCCTGGATGACTGTCCTTTGGGGTGGCTCTCCCCTAGCAATCAAAACTTGGAGCATCTCAGTGAGTTTAGTCATGCTCGACTTAAGTTCATCGATCTCCATTCGGACCTCAACATTGTGTATCTCTTGCTCTGACATCTTGCGTCTGTAATTAGCTCTAGTTCGGTATCGGTGTCGAGGAATCAACTTGACGACTAACAGACAAACAGTGGAAGATAGAGACAATTAGAGATGAGTTGCTGGACAAACAAACGCATGCAACGAGTCATGCAAAGATGCACATGATATGCAATGTGATGCAAACAGGATGCAAAAACACATGTAACAGGATCAAGGGTTCAAGATCACAGCATGGAGTCTGGGTAAAGCACCAACCACAGGGTGTGTACTAGGGTTTATCAACTGTAGAACATGGTTCTAAAAGTTCCCAGAGTCTACGTAAATCCTTCGGATATTATCGGCCTACGTGACTACTCACGTGGGTTAATAATATTCTCAAGATAAACTCGTCTGAGTGTAGTATCGCGTGACAACTACTCGGGACTGGCTCCCTCATAGTCACCGCACTACGCTATAAAGGCCAAGTGGGGTAAAGGTAACTACGGTCCTCAGAATCCCTGGCACTCAATTGAAAAAGTAATATCAATGTGACTGCTCACATCAGACATCAACAATCCCAAAGGGCCTCATCTGAGTGTGGTCATCATATGCCATAAATTGTTGGTACTACTGCCAACAACCGACTATTGATTACACCACGATCCTATCATAAGTGCTCTCAAGTCTGGGTTAGGACTTATCTCACCACTCAAGGTAGCAACCCTGCACACAGAAAAACTCAAGCACAACAGGTATATATACAGATATAAATATACAAATGTATAAGCAAACAAACATGTAAATAACACAAATACAAACAAGATAGGCTTAACCCTCTTAGGGGGCATCCCCAGTGAAGTCGCCATTTCTGTTGCGGTGAAAATCAGATAACAAGCTATTAATTAACTTGCATCATTTTCTTTTACAACCGACTTTGATTTATCCAAAGGAAAGGTTCAAGATCGTTAAAAAAACCTAAAGGGGGGAGATCTAAGGTTCGGGGGTTGGTTATACAAAGGGAAGGTATTAGCACCCTAAGTATCCGTAGTACTCTACGGGAACCTCTTGTTAAGTTTGTGTTATGATATGTTTGCTTGCTAAGATAAATGTTAAAGCTAAGGTAAAGACCTATGGGTATGTACACTAAGTATGCTCGCCAAGACATCGCATCTCGTGCCTACGTATCCTGACGGGAATGGAATCAGAGCATTCGTAGTTCCCCTCAATGGGGGTGAGGAACTCTTGACTGTGGTCAAGGTTCCAAGGGTGAAAAGCTTGAAAGCAAAGCTTGAGAGATTAATGGCTATCTCTCTTGAAAGGATTGTGAAAGGTTTGACCGTCTTAAAGGAAAAGAGATTAACAGCTATCTCTTTGGGAAGGCCAGGTCAGAAGGGAGAAGAGATTAATGGCGATCTCTTGTGAAATGGTTTTTGAGGTTAAGAAGGTATTTGAACTATCTATGACATGAAGTCAATAGAGAGACTTTCCTTTGAAATGGTGTAAAAGATATCAGAGAAACAAGGAGGAAAACCTCAGGTATCAGGAGTAAAATGAATAGCAAAATATACAGCAAGTGCAATAAGATTAAATTGAAAAATGAACATTAGAAATTAATTAAAATGAAAGTATGAAAAATATCAAGATTAACTTCAAAATTAAATAAAAATATAATTACACAAAAATTTCTAAAATAAACTAAATTTCTAAATTAAAACTAAAACAAAATGAACTAATTAAATTAAAAATTAATTGATTAAGTTCTAACTAAACTAATTTCTAAGTTAGCTGAACTAATTTCTAAGTTAGCTAATTAACTAAACTAACTTCTAACTTGGCTAAATTCTAATTTAAAATATTAATTAACTAAGTTCTAATTGAAACAAAACTAAGTAAAAAAAAATAACTAAAATAAAAAATAAAAAAGGAAAATATTTTGGGTATTCTTACACTAAATAATAAATCTCTTTACAGTAACATGCATTTTCATTACCTATACAGTATACATCATGATAAACTCACAGTATGTATCATGATAGAATTTCCAACACAAACTCACAGTATGCATTAGGACCGGATTTCAAGACAAACTTACAGTATCAATATGCACTATGGAAGAATTCTAAACACAAAATCATAGTATCTATAAATAAAGTTCTAAACACAAAATTAACACCATTTTCAGCAAAAAAAATAAAACTCACACCCAGTATTTATGGTAAATAAATGAAGATCTAAACATAATATTAATAACACTATCTTCAGCAAAAAGAAAATCATGCTCAGTAAGAAGAACTATTTTTCATTTTCAAGTATAACATGCACTAAACCAAACCAATTATAAAAATCTCCACATGATTTCACAGTAACAAACAACTACTGCATAGACAGATACACTAACACGCAAATGATGTCCACACGAGATATAAACAAATCTGAAAAGTCAACCTATGTTCTTCTCTTTCTTTTTTCTAATTGAAAATAACTTAAACTTATTAAACTAAATAATCATTATTAATTCTAACAAAATTTTAAACATAACAAAAAAACCAAATACATGTAAAGTGTAGAAACCAGAACGTAAAATATATATACACATATATAACTGAAATCATAAAGTAAATATATAAATATATAAAAAAAAACAAAACATACAGTATATATATATATATAACTAAAACAAAGATAAATATACATGTATACTTAAAAACTTATCTACATGCATGTAAGAGGCTCTTGACAGAAAAAAGCAGCAACATATTGAAAAAAAAAAAAAAGTTTGTATCTCTCTTACTTAAGATCCATCGTCACACACAAGCCACAGTAATATTGAAACAACCACATACAACATGTTAATCACACACATACAACATCATGATATAACATACTTAAAATTCAATGCACTACATAACAATATCATAGCCAAACATGAATATAAAAGGGAAAGGAAAGCAATGTTAACCGACAAGGTAAAACTCAGAGAAATCGCGGTGTTGCCGTCGGTTTCGTCGGTGTAGCGGATCTGCGTCTCTGGAGCTGGTGAGCGGTGTGAACTGGTTGCTAAAGAAAGCTTTTGTCGGCGACGCAATTTGTGGCGAGCTAATGGATGTTGTCGGAAGGAACGAGGGCTAGCGATGTGTTTATGTTGATTTAGGCCAGCTTGAGAGAAGGTTTGTGTGAACTGTTTATGGATGACTCGAGGGAATTAGAGCAGGGCAAGGTTCTAGCAAGTTTTGAGATTTTCTTGCCAGACTATGGAGAGGAAAGGTAGGGAGATTTAAGAGTGATTTTCGTTGTCCTCCAACAATGGATTATGAGCCTCTTTTTATAGTCATGGCTGCTGGTTATTGGCATGGAAACTCATTGGACATTGGCTTGGTACAAGAGAGAAATATCACCACTAGATACTACACGCCTGCACCACTTTTTACTATCATTTTCGAGCCATGTGTAACTGTGTCTTGGTTGCTTGTAAGTCAGAACAAATGAACAAGATCCAAGTAGTTTCTGATATGAGAAAGTTTTGCACAATGGTTTTGGTTCTTTTGACTTTTGTGTTCATTTGCAAAGTACACAGCATTTGTACTTTAGGAGCCTTTCTTGTACAGGTTTTTGGTGTAAAGTGTGGTTGGAAAACTGGTGAGAAAAAGTCAGTATAGCTTAGAGGGTTTGGTTCAAGTCATGGTTCAATAAAAGTGAAACAAAGTTGCAAAACATCCACACCACAAATCACGTTTTTTCACGACGGTTTTGTACTTGAGCTTGGTGGCAAATGATGTTGGAAAATGGGAACATGGCATGTACTTGTATAGAAATATCTTGGCATTAAATCACGGAATCCTCTGTTATTTGTACCTTTTTTCACTTTTCAATTTTTGAACAATAATGAAAAGAAAGATTAAACTAAGAATAGAAACCTAATTGATATTAACTTAAATTGACTTAAAATTAAATGAAAAGTTATTTTAACGAAAACAGAAATTAAATTAATCTTAAAATCAAGATAAAAATAAAACTGTAATAATAATTAAAAAAAAATAAAATAAAATTAAACTACGTTAAACAAAAATTAAACTAATTAAAATTAGACTAAAATTTAAAGAATTAAAGGCAAAATTAAACTTAAGCTAATTAATAATAAAATTTGACTATAATTAAAAGTAAATTAAATGAAAATTAATCCAATTAGGACTAGACTAAAATAAAGACTAAATTAGAATTAAAAATTAAATTGGCAAAAAACTTTCAAATAAATTAAATTAGATTTGAACTAAGGTAAAATAAACTATATTTAAAAGAAATTAAATGGAAATTAACTAATTAAAAAAAATTGAAATTAAACTGAATTAAAATAATCTAAGACAAATTACTTGAAAAAAAAATGACATGGAATGATAAAATTGGATAAAAATGGCATGGTTGATGATCAATGAATTATTAAGTTAAAAAATAAAATAAAAAATGCTGACTCAGAATGATACGTGAAAGATCAAAGAATCTAAGGGTAAAATTTGGGGTACAACACTGTGCTTGCCTTTAATATAAGTAAAAATAATTAATTTAATAAAAAATATATATTTCAAAGAAAAAAACATATTTGTCATGCCACGTAAGCATGCGTCGGTGGAAATTAACGGGATGGACCAATTTTAGGGACAGAAAAGTTTGCGAGGACCATTATTTGAAGAAAAATTTTAGAGGGGCCAATTGAATGTGTAAGAGCAAGAGTTGCCTCTGCAAGTCATCTCTATGTTTTGATGATAACAATGAGTATTTTTGAAAGAACTATTTTGTGTTCTAATGTGTGTTGTGTGCAGATCATAATCATAGAAGATATCAGATCTAACAAACACCAGGAAGATGTGCGTAAAAGATCATATGCGAGTTACTATGTGTAACACAAGTCGCAAGAAGCAAGTATGCTTCTGTATCTGATCATAATTAGAAAGATCCAAGGATACCGATATTGCTGCTGCAATGCTCTTGTGGATGTTGTTCTGAAAGTGGTTATGATTCTGAAGATAGCGAAGCTTCTAAAGATATAATCTTCTGGAGAACCGAAGTGCTGAAGATTCTAATGACTTGAAGTTATGAAGGTTGAAGGTCCTGAAGACCAAGTGCAGAAAGATTCTGAAGACTTATGAGTTCTGAAGAATATGGTTCTAAAAGTCAAGTGCTGAAGACTCTGAAGACAGCTTCATAATGGACAAGTTCTAAAGACGCTGAAGACTTAAAGCATTGAAGATAACGGGTTTCAAGACAAGTGCTGAAGCTCTGAAGACAGATTCCTAATGGACAAGTTCTGAAGACTGAAGACTTGAAGATTCTGAAGACCCAGTTATAAAGTCTCTACTCATGCTTCAATTAATTACCATCAGAAGCCTCTTAAGATTTGAAGACAAATGTTACCGTTAGCAATGAGTGTACATCGTACTAAAAAGATCTATCCCATCACTTCTTCTACAGTAAAAAGAAGATATGGCAGTACAACTTTCATTATTGTATAACGACTCTTTTCAAACAGCCAACAGTGCTTCAACGACTATATTTTACTTGGCTATTTAAAGGAAAGGAGTATGCGCTTCTGAAGGTGTCGATGTGATGATAGTCGCAACGATCAGTTTTCGTTGTTACACTTAACATACAAAGCTATTACCATTAACACACAACCATTGTTGTTGAAGCTCAAAGATCATCATTCAACACAACAATAATCAATTAGTATAGAAGCTGTTGATGAACAAGACAACATTGCAAATCAGTCAAGTCATCAACCAACTTCATCTCTGGCCGATATTGAAGATCTGAAGCAAGGAGTTGTTGCTCAAAGCTTGCTCAACGAAGAAGATGAAGAAGATCTACAAGATGTCATCAACTATCAAATCAACATACATCTTTGTAGTATCTAAAGATAGCAAGGAGTTGTTGCTCATATCTTACTCGAACACTTATGTGTTCTTATGTACTTAAACTTAGGAGCTTATCTGCTTATTTATAAGCAATCATTGTAATCTCCAGAACAACTAATTCTATGTGAATTGGGATTCCTCAAGTGAGCAGTGGGATCGGAGACTTGAGAAGACAATGGCTTGGTGTCATTGTAGAAATCCTGAAATATGGTCAATGATAGTCATATCTCAAAGAGGACCAATTGTGGGTCAGACTCTTGTAATATCACTGATGGAACTCATTGAAAATCTTTGAAGAATGGTCAGTAAACGTTATATTCGTTAAGTCAGATCCCTGAATGTTTAGCTGTGAAATCCGTATAGTAGATCTTGCGAGATTGGAACCTATTAGGTCAATGTTCGTTATATTCATTAAGTTGAATCACTGAACGGTTCATTGTGGGTTAGTCACAGCTGCGGTTGTGCAGGTTGTTAGTCACCGACGTTAGCCCGTGCATCTGTAATCGGTTTTGATTATAGTGGATTAAGTCCTTGTGTTTAAGGCGAAATCAGCTTGGAAGGGTGGACTGGACTAGCTTGAGAGTTGCTCAGGTGAACCAGGATATATCGTGTGTTCTTTACTCTTTCTTATGCTTTGATTTATTATTTATGTTTTTGTATCAATTATCAGAACCTCGCATAGCAAGTCAGAACCTTGCAACTCAACTCTGATAAGCTTCCGCATTGCAAGTCTGGATCATGCATAGCTTATTCAGACTCTATTTGTTGCTCATGCTTTATGCATAACATAGTCTGAATGACGCATTGCAAGTCAGAGTATCTCAATGCAACTCTGATATTCTCTTAGCACATTAACGATAAGAGACAAAAAAGTTTTTAAGAGTTAACACACAATTCAAACCCCCCATTTCTTGTGTCTTTCTCACACCTTCAATTGGTATCAGAGCTCCGGTTCTGTTATTGATGGATATTAAACACTTAACAGTGTCAGAAAAAGATCCAGATATGGTGTGTAGAAATACTCTGGGTGAGATTTCAATCCACTTACGATTTCAGTATCAGTTTAGAAGATGAATAAGTACTAAATTGTAATCAAACAGATTACCTGAGCAAGTAAGTGATTCTTGAAGTTTTGAAGTTGTCAACATCAGAATCTTCTACATTAAAGCTTGGAAGAAGATTGAAGAATCAGCTGATAAGATAGATTCATCAGATAAGAAGTAGCATATGTTGAATGTCTATCTTAGAAATACGATTAGATAAACAACGTATTTGCTCAAGATTAGATAATCGGAAAACAAGAGATCTTATTTGCTGAAGATTATTTCTTTATGAGTTTTGAGATGTTTTCAAGAAATGGGTTAGTCCACCCTTGACTTTCTCATTTAGAGCTCATTAAGAATCTCTTCATGTAAAGAAGAAAGATTGTTGTTCTATGATTTTGAACTCCAGAATGAAGTCTGCAGAAGAAGCCAGAAAACTGAAGAATTCAAACTCTTAGAACTGATTCAACATCTGAATCTTAACTGATAAAGCAGTTAAAAGATTCAATGAAGAATTGAATACTGTTTTCTTGAAAAGCCTTGCAGAAAAGTGAAGAACATTCAGAAAGAGGAAATCCAATGATTCATCAAGAATCTGATTAAGAATGAATTCTGAGTTTTGGTTGAAATAACTTAGACGACTGAGTTCTGTTAACTTGAGATTCTATCTCAGTTGAACCAACTATAATTAGTCAGAATGTTATCTGACAATCTCTCAGAAGTTCATGTTGCATAAATACTTGAATCAGAAGATGCTTGACTAGATGCAAAGACAGAAGTTAAGTCACTGATGTTTTTCAGAATGAAGAAATTAGTAGACATTCTTTTCAGAAAAATATATGTTGTCAATCCCTTGATGGACTAACTCTAAACAAGTTAGATCAACATTGCAAGAAAAATATTGTCATGCAAACTATATCATGTGTTACACATATGTTTGATGATACTTGTATCTGAACAAGCTCTACACCTGTTCGAAGAAACAGAGTCAGAAGATGTTATGAGATGTCAATCAATTCTCTCTAGCACATAACCTCTCAGAGGTGTATGTTTAAGCTAAGGAATTACTGATATTCTAAAAGCATCATTTGGTTAAGAGAGACCTTGATGGAAGAAAGATGTTCTATTGGTCAGAATATCTGTATCTGAAGATTGCTCTCAGAAGTCAGATGAATATTTCGGAAAAAGGAAAGGATCATATGAAGAGAAGATTGATTCTTGCTCTCAACTAGAGATTAGAGTTCAAAAGACACTGATATTTTTCAACGTCAGAATACATAGAATATCTGAAGAATGCGGGAATCAGCAAATTTTTTATAGATCACTCTGAAGGAAGCAGAAGATGAAAGATGATGATCAAAAGCTCAGAGTCAGAATAGAAAGCACTCAGATAAAGTATCACAGTAAAGATTTCAGATTCTCTAAGGTATGAATCTCCTTATCAATGACTGATTAAATAAGTCCAAACAGTAAATTTTCTGATAAGTAAAAATGTTAATGATCTGAAATATTCTCTCTCTCTCCAGGAAAAATCTTTTGATCAAATCTCTGGACAATATGCGCACTCGACGTACCTCAGTCATAATTTCAAATCTTGAATAATCATAATATATCCCTAAGAACATAAGTTCTCTCGAAAATGAGCTACAAATCTTTCGTATGACATATGCAACTCCGTCAATATTCTCATGATTGTTCATGCTGTGTCATATCTAAATGCTCACTGTTTTCAATATCTTATTTGAAATCTATAAAATATCTATTCCTTAGGAAGAGTGTTTCATGCTTTTCTCTCTCTCATTGGAAAGTCTTGACACTTGATAAGTACTTGTCTAGGTCACCCTATAGTACAGTACAACCTCTATCTTAGTGGAATATTTGTGCTATCGAGTTAAGAAAGATTTCATCAAAATCTACGTAGTTAGTAAAAATCTGATGAAATGGGATTGTCATTTAAAAACATTTGTGTTTAGTCACAGTCATCAGAAGATGCCTTAAGTCAGATGTATCCCTGAACAGATGGAAATCCTCTGGTTTTTCGGATTCTGAAAATCTATACGTGTCACCAAAGTAATAGGATCTTCAATGCGTGTAACCTTGGTTTGCCTGAAAATCTTCGCATCTACTAACCAGGCGTGATCATGAACTGACAAACTAGGATTCGCTTTCTTGTTGAAAATAGTAAAAATCTTTATGTTTACCTCTATAATTGTGCACTTATTAGATATGTAAGATAAATCTTCTTGAAATTAGGCAATATATCTCTGTTTTCACTCCTAGTTAATGTTTTCAAATGCCACTCTTACATATGCATTTATTGTGAATTTTGACTCCTGTCAAGAATTAATTAGAAAATTCTATGCGTGAGCTCTTGGCTTTCCCAAGATTGAGAGACTGTTAGACTTAATGCTCGTATCCATCCCTTACCCTATTCATATCTAGTCTAGTGTCTAGGATATGATGAACCTGTCGTTTAGAGTCACAAGCATTTATTAACTCACTCTATTCGTCGCCTATTTAAGGCACCATGTTCACTTCCCAATCCATCATTCCAGCCCATCTTAGTTAGTGTCTCTCTCTCTCTCTCTCTCTCTCTCTCTCTCTTTTTTTTCTCTCTCTCTCTCTCTCTCTCTCTCTCTCTCTCTCTCTTATCCCCTCGCCTCCAAAATGTCTAACTCACATCCAAAAGCTGCTAAAGGTGAAATCTCAGAGTTAAAAGTCCTAAATGAACTTACTGTGAACACCAGTTCTCTCAAAGAACTGGGTATGATAAGAACTTCGTCTAAGTTACGATGTCAGAAATGGGAGGGCTATATTAACATGCTTCCAGGTCTTATTTACACTGACCTATTCAAAGAGTTCTGGGCAAATGCTGGTGTCTTTTCAAACGTGTATAATCAACATATCATTTAGTCAGTCATCTCCGGAATCCCTGTATTGATTAATCCCTCTGTCATTGCACAAGCCATCATGTGTGATGAAATAGGTGATACCACTGAAGATTACAAAGAAAGAAATATCTTCAATAATCTCATTCACAAAATTCATTATGGAAATGGTCCCTCCAACTGTGCCTCCACACTCACTCCCTCAGCTAAAGTCTGGCACAGGATCATGGAAACAAACTTATGACCTAGAGAAATAGGAGCAGGATTGCTGTCTCACTCGGACCGACTATTTATTTTCCTTCTAGTCTACAAAAGAAAAAGAAACCTCTCTCAAACCATGTTCAATTACTTGCAAGAACAAATCTTCTTATCTAAAGATAAGTCTTCCTTTAGTATCCCGTATGGAAGGGTCATATCTCGTTTCCTTGAGATTCAAGATGTGATCACTAGGTTAGAACACATTGGGGCAACCGTATAATGTTCACCTATGAATTATGCGGAATTATCTGGGAATCCCTGAAGGATCATAGAGTAGGGTTATGGGTGTTTGTTGAATGTGTTGCTCTCTGTTTTGTTGCTTTGTTTCTTGCACAATGTACTATCTTCAAGATTATGTATGAAATATCCTTTGAGTCTAAGATCATGAATGGCTTTACTTTAGGATTTTATTCTTAAAAGAATTGCATGAAAATCATTATCATACTCTGAAATACGAAACTCAATCAATCAATCAATGAAATTTCCTAGTTCTATTCCTGAATGGCTTACACGTATTATTATTACTAATTTTGATAGATTGTTCATTATCATATTGATCACATTTAAAATGCTTAAATGCTCTAACTTTTTAATGATGTCAAAAGGGGGAGAAATAGAATATGATTTTGATATATGTTAAAAGAATGCTAAACATCAGCTCTGATATAAAATGCGTTTTACCACTAACGTTTATCTGATGTTTAACCGATGAACTCTGAACAAGTTCACTAGGCATTCTTAGACAGGTTAAATTGAAAGAACTTTGTTAAAGTTCTTAGGAAATTTTTTATCATATAATCAAAGTTGTACACTTCGTAAACATGTGTTCAAAATCAGATTGACCCAGTACCGTTCAGAATTTGAGAACTTTCTGAAAGTCAAAGTTATCGTGATCCTTGTTTCACTTTGTTCAGAAGTTGTAAACTATTTGAGAGTATGATATTCAGATCAAGAATCAGAAGAAGAAATCTTCCTGAAAGTAGTCAAGACAAAGTCTACATTCTAAGATGCTTTTTTCAGAAGAAACAAGCAAATCAGAAGTCGAAGACTGTCTGAAGAACTGGATAGAAGATCCAAGAAGAAGAAGTTCTGATAAACCAAGAATTCAACTCAGAAGAAAATGAATCGGTATCAGGCTCAACTTACAACAGCATCAGATTTTGAATCAAGCTTTGAATAACCACAAAATAGCTTCATTGGTATCTAATTCAGAATCAAGTCTGATTGAACTTAAATTATCTTCATTAACATCAGACTCATCCTACAAGGGTATCAAGACTTCAAATCAAGCTTTGATTGATCAAAAAATATCTATCAATCAGATCAAGAATCAACCTTTGATGAACCACTGAGTTGTGACAGTAACAAGGTTCTGAGAGGAAGGCATGTGTTCAAGTCAAACTCTGAATAGTCAAGATCTTAATTGATAATCAGAACCGGTATGACCAAATCAAAAATCTGAAGATCATCAAGTCTAAAACTCAGGGGGATTTTCTTACGTCAAAAGACAAGTTCAATTCTGCTAAATAGCGTGGCTAAGTTATTAGAAGAGAATTGTTGTATCTCGGTGCTAAAATGAATCTGCTGAAAAGTAGAAATTGCTTCAAAAGACTCTGAAGATTATGAGCTCTGATACGACGTCCAAAGGAACTAATTTCTAAAGATCTAAAGACAGAGGTTTTGATGAACAAGTCCAGATGCTGAAGACTTTTGTCTCCTTAAGACAGATAGGGAAGTTTTCCTTCTCTATTCTATGTTCTGACAACTCAAAATTGTTATTTTGTGAGTCTTTGGATCATATAAGATTCTAGATGATTACAGATAAAATGTTGGGGTTAACACATTCAGGGGAGCTGTTGTTCCGGACTTTGAATATGTTATGTTTGGTGATTACCTTGTATAAAATGTTCAATCAAAATACATGGTTTTGTCATCATCAAAAATGGGGAGATTGTAAGAGCAAGAGTTGTCTCTGCAAGTCATCTCTATGTTTTGATGATAACAATGAGTATTTGTGAAAGAACTATTTTGTGTTCTAATGTGTGTTGTGTACAGATCATAATCATAGAAGATATCAGATCCAACAAACACCAGCAAGATGTGCGTAAAATATCATATGCGAGTTACTATGTGTAACACAAGTCGCAAGAAGCAAATATGCTTCTGTATCTGATCATAATCAGAAAGATCCAAGGATGTCGATATTGCTGTTGCAATGCTCTTGTGGATGATGTTCTGAAAGTGGTTATGATTTTGAAGATAGCGAAGCTTCTAAAGATATAATCTTCTGGAGAACCGAAGTGCTGAAGATTCTAATGACTTGAAGTTCTGAAGGCTGAAGGCTCTAAAGACCAAGGGCAGAAAGATTCTGAAGACTTATGAGTTTTGAAGATTATGGTTCTAAAAGTCAAGTTCTGAAGACTCTGAAGACAAATTCCTAATGGACAAGTTTTGAAGACTCTGAATACTTGGAGCATTGAAGATAACGGGTTTCAAGACAAATGTTGAAGCTCTGAAGACAGATTCCTAATGGACAAGTTTTGAAGACTGAAGACTTGAAGATTCTGAAGACCCAGTTATAAAGTCTCTACTCATGCTTCAATTAATTACCATCAGAAGCCTCTGAAGATTTGAAGACAAATGTTACCATTAGCAATGACTGTACACCGTACTAAAAAGATCTATCCTATCACTTCTTCTACTGTAAAAAGAAGATATGGCAGTACAAATTTTATCATTGCATAACGACTCTTTTCAAACAGCCAACAGTGCTTCAACAACTATATTTTACTTGGCTATTTAAAGGAAATGAGTATGCGCTTCTGAAGGTGTCGATGTGATGAAAGTCGCAACGATCAGTTTTCGTTGTAACACTTAACATACAAAGCTATCACCATTAACACATGACCATTGTTGTTGAAGCTCAAAGATCATCATTCAACACAACAACAATCAATTAGTACAGAAGTTGTTGATGAACAAGACAACATTGCAAATCAGTCAAGTTATCACCCAACTTCATCTTTGGGCGATATTGAAGATCTGAAGAAAGGATTTGTTGCTCAAAGCTTGCTCAACGAAGAAGATGAAGAAGATCTACAAGATGTCATCAACTGTCAAATCAACATGCATCTTTGTAGTATCTGAAGATAGCAAGGAGTTGTTGCTCATATCTTGCTCGAACACTTGTGTGTTCTTATATACTTAAACTTAGGAGTTTATCTGCTTATTTAGAAGCAATCATTGTAATCTCCAGAACAACTAATTCTATGTGAAGTGGGATTCCTCAAGTGATTAGTGGGATCGGAGACTTGAGAAGACAATGGCTTGGTGTCATTGTAGAAATCCTGAAATATGGTCAATGATAGTCATATCTCAAAGAGGACCAATTGTGGGTCAGACTCTTGTAATATCACTGATGGAACTCATTGAAAATCCTGGAAGAATGGTCAGTAAACGTTATATTCGTTAAGTCAGATCCCTGAATGTTTAGCTGTGAAATCCGTATAGTAGATCTTGCGAGATTGGAACCTATTAGGTCAATGTTCGTTATATTCATTAAGTTGAATCACTGAACGGTTCATTGTGGGTTAGTCACAGCTGCGGTTGTGCAGGTTGTTAGTCACCGATGTTAGTCCGTGCATCTGTAATCGGTTTTGATTATAGTGGATTAAGTCCTTGTGTTCAAGGCAAAATCACCTTGGAAGGGTGGACTGGACTAGCTTGAGAGTTGCTCAGGTGAACCAGGATATATTGTGTGTTATTTACTCTTACTTATGCTTTGATTTATTGTTTATGTTTCTGTATCAATTATTAGAAACTCGCATAACAAGGCAGAACTTTGCAACTCAACTCTGATAAGCTTCCGCATTGTAAGTCTGAATCATGCATAGCTTATTCATACTCTACTTGTTGCTCATGCTTTATGCATAGCATAGTCTGAATGACGCATCGCAAGTCAGAGTCTCTCAACGCAAGTCTGATATTCTCTTAGCGCATTAACGATAAGAGACGAAAAAGTTTTTAAGAGTTAACACACAATTCAAACCCCCCTTTCTCGTGTCTTTCTCACACCTTCAGAATGTTGGCATATTTATGAGGACTCCTAACATATTTAACCCTTTCTTTTATGTTTTTTTTACCTTATTCACTTTTAATTTGATATTATATTATATCTTATCAAGTATCCCTAAAGATAGAAAAATAATATGTTTATATTGTTCTTGAAGAACATATAAAGCATTCCTGAAGGATAGCAAAATAATAAATTTTTTATATAGTTTATGAATATAAATTTGGCAGTTAGGTCCAATTTTAATAAAGTTTGGCTAGAAATGGATTTGAAGTTGGTCACTCTTGCGTCTCTAGATCCCAACATAGTGCCTTAGACCCTAAAATCTAGGTGGATGAACGCTCTGGTAATTGTTAGACAGATGGAGTTCAATATCACTCATATATTTAGGAAGGGGAACAAGTGCGCCGACTAGTTGGCCTCGAAGGCCTCTCTGGTTGAACCTCATGTCGTGTGGAACATTACCACTTCCTTCCTTGTCTACTTGTTGTACCATGATAAACTTGATTTGCCCAATTTTAGATTTGTGGGTGTTTAAGTGGGATTTGGCCTATTCCCCTCGCTCTTTTTTCTTCGTTTCAATAGAATTTAGCCGTTATAAAAAATACTTATCAAGCATCTCTGAAGAATTGCAAATATTATTATTAGATTTGTGATTGATTTACTGAAGAACTATATAAAAAGATTTGTGATTGAGTTTTTGAATAACTTTATACAAAGATTTGTGATAGAGTTCCCGAAAAACTAAAAAAAATTGTGATTGAGTTTTTAAAGAACTTAAAAAATGTTATTGAGTTTATCAAGACCTTCAAAAAAAAAACAATTGATATTGAGTTCCTAAAGAACTTCAAAAAAAAATGTTATTGAGTTCTTGAAGAACTAAGCATTTATAGAATATATTGGTTTGCATGTGTATTTTAAAATATTAATAATGAATAATATTTTTGCGTTAATACCCCTTTTGCCCCCTGCCATATGAGCAAAATCTCAAAAACAACCAAAATTTTGACAACAATAATTCTTGAACCCATGACCATTTGCATAATGGTAGTAGTCCTTACCACTAAGCTATTTGATTTCCTTGTCTAATAGGTTGCATCAAAATGTATATATTACATTTACCATGTGTTTGGTATTGTTTTAGAACCTTGAGGACAAGGTTCAAGTAAACCCGGCGGCAATGATAAAGAGTATCAAGTTATATTTTAATATTTTAGTTTATTTACAATTATTATTAATTTAAGATTTTTATATGAGTTGGTATTTTAATTTAATTGTTATTGAATTGGGCTTCCATTAGCATTTGAGAATTTTAGTTAATGGCCCACTAGTATCATTATATATGTATTGTCTTTGACACATTTGAGGGTATCAATGAAAATCAAAATTATCTTTAATTTTTCTTAGTTAGTTTTATTGTTTCTCTTAGTTTGGTTTAATCTTGTTAGGGTTTAGCATTTTGCTTCCTAACATAGAGTCATTTGACTTAAATGCCTTCATGTTGCTAGCTATATGCAGTTTATAGCTTCACATATTTTTCGGGAAGGGAACGATAGCGCAAACCATCCTTGCAAACTTGGGTCTTCATGTCTCCAATTTCACTTGGTGGGAAGACACTCCTAGTGAAATCAAGGATCCTTTCTATAGAAACAAGCTAGGTTTCCCAGAATTTAGATTTGTTAATTTCTAAGGACTTGTCCCTTGGTTTTTGTTTCTCTCTTATGTTCCTATATTGTAACCATTCTCTTCTTTAATATACTTTAGCATGCATTTGCATTAGTTAACCAGGAATTACATGATTGAGTATCGATACACTAATGTGATTTTTAAAAATCAAAATTATTAATGAATTTGCATGGCATTAATTTGAATTTATATTGAATTAAGATGATTGTGTATATAATTATACTGTAACAATTTTACAAAATTTTATTATTTTTAAATACTACAATTTAAAAAATAATGAATTGAACTGTTAGTGTCGATTTATATATAAAAATTTCTTTATACACGAAGAATCTCTAATATAGTAATTTATAAATTATAACTATATCTTTTTATGTTTTCATTTTTGATATTACTCTCTTGAAATTATTTTTTAATGATTTTTTTTTCTTTTATCTAATGTGTAATAAATATATGTATTATATTTTATATCATAAACATAATAGTTTTGTTTAATTTTCTAATGAAAAAATATCTATTTATTTTTTCTATTATTTCAATTTGGTTTACAGAATTATATTTCTTGCATAAATTTTACGGAGTTATTTATATTTGTTCAATAAATTTTTGCATTCTAAATTCTATAAATATAAAGCGTAATAAAATGTATTAATGTAGTTTATGGACCATGTGACAAAAACTTTTAGATGATAAAATTGTAATTGAATTGTATACAATCAATTTTTATGAATATCTTTTATTTAAATTATTTTATTATTCACTATGGATTAAAACAAACTAGAAGAATAAATTCATATGCATTATATAAACCAGAAGTTTACAAATCACACTTACGCGTGTTGGCAAAACCGATTGGGTAATCTTGAAGGTATTATAATGCAAAAACTATTATTATATAAATGAAGTACATGTATTAAATAAATCAGAAGTTTATATATCAAACTTTAGTTTGTCGTTGGCAATACCGGTTGGGTTACCTCATATATTATATGATGCAAAATTTAGTATTGAAAAACCCGAAGTTTTTTCAATCCAATAAATTTTGTATTTGTAAAAGAAATAAAAAAATTTGAGAATTGAGTTTCTCATGACATTAATTGTTGCATCGACTAATATATCATGCAAATATTTATTGTCTACTCATCACAACCATAAGTTTGTGAGATTGTTTTCTCAAACTAAGATCTCAATTTCAAAAAATTTCAAAATTTTCTTGATAAGTATCACACATATTATTAAAATTGATAGTTAACATCTTATAGCATATGTTCATTAAAAATGGACTTGAAATCCATTCTTTAGACGTCTAAAGTTAATTATATGGTTGATATTTATGAGATCATAAATTCTAAATTAGATATTTAAAACACACAAAATATGAATATTAAGATATTTATTCGCATTATGCCAACACATTACTATATGTTTCTCGTCATTTAATGTATAATTTATTTTAGGTTAATAACCTGATATTTCTCATCTAAGAGAACTTTTGGACTGTCGCACGCGAAAGAGATGTAACCTCTGCTAACAAGGTGACGTAATGAAGGGTGACATGAAAAGTTGATATGTATTTTATTTATCTACAAAAATAGTTTCTTATACCTCTTGGTTTATTTAAAAATCGAAGAGTTAGACAATTTTTTTAAAATAAAACTCATTACATTGTTTACACACAATACTAATAAATTTATTTATTTACAAACTACATTGTTTACCCACAATATTAAAGTATAAATGTTATTCTTCATCGTCATCCGTGTCGGTGAAGAACATATATTGGATATCTTGGAGAAGATCAAATGTTGGGATCCTCGTTTCATTGATCTTGAGGAAGATCAAATATTGAATGCAATATATTCTCTATGGCTTTTGTATTCATTTGTTTATGATATAAAAAAAGTTAGCTAAATAAAATAAATATTTAGTTATATGATTATTTAAGTACATAAACTTTAAACCCATGATAATTTTCTGCACTGACAATTCATCACATAAATCTTTATTAGAGTTATATCTTAGGATATGAAAAATCATCACTATAGAATAATTAAGGCCAGCCTTAATTTAATAGAATAAGAAAAGTTCAGCACTATAGAACAATTAAGTTTATCCTTAAATGTAGAGCTTGAATGATTCAACTCTTGAATGTTCAACTTCTCTTGTATAAATAGAGCATCATGCTCCATTCCAATTCAGCAATAATAGAATCAGCTTCTCTCTTTTCTCTTTTAGCTTTCCCTCTATTCTCTCTCATATCTCACTTTAATATGGTATTATAGAGCTTCGGTTCTATCCATGGCAGCGACTCCGGTAACTACAGCTCCGGCCACCACAGCATCTATGTCATTCCAACTTAAAATCACAGAAAAACTTGATGAGAAGAATTTCCTACTTTGGCGCCAACAAGTAGATCCTTTCGTTAACGCGAATAATCTTCAAAACTACCTATACCTTCGTGACATACCGAATCAATACCTAACTGATGAAGATCGTGCAGCTGCTCGTGAGAATCCTGCGTATCGCACCTGGATTACGCAAGATCAGTGGCTTATGACGTGGCTTCAATCCACGCTTTCACCTTCGATTCTTTCACGCGTTCTTAGATGCGTTCATTCCTACGAGCTCTGGGAACGTATTCTTGCGCATTTTCAAAAGCTTACACGTGCGAAAGCAAGACAACTACGAGCAGAACTCAGATCTACAACACTTGAAGGCAAATCTGTTGGTGATTACCTGGTTCGCATCAAAGCTCTTGTTGATGCGCTTGCTTCAGTAGGAGATCCAGTTCCAGATCAGCAACACATTGATGTGATTCTTGAAGGTCTTCCTCAAGACTTTGCCTCTGTTATTTCAGTCATTGAAAGCAAGTTTGATTTAGTAGAACTTGAAGAAGTTGAAGCTCTTCTTCTTGTTCATGAGATGAGATTCAACAAGTATAAGAAACACTCTCAAATGGAGGTGGCTGCCTCAGTGAATCTCACTCAAGCCAATTCTCAACCTGAAACTAATAAATCCAATAACAAGAACACTGAACAAGCTGTGAATTCAACCTTTAATCCAACCTATTCAAGAGGAGGTCGTGCATCTGGCCGTGGCGGTGGACGCGGCCGTGGGAGTGGTAGGTTCAGCAACATTCAATGTCAAGTTTGCTACAAATATGGTCACCTTGCTACTAACTGCTATCACATGTTCAATCAACAGTTTCAACCTAACATACCTGCTGATTTTCAAACAATTAACCTACAAAATTTCTACAATCCGTATCAACCAATTGGTGAACCTCAGTTTGCTCAGCCCATGGTTAACACTTGGTCACGCCCAAGCTATCAACCAAGACTTGCTCCTCTCCCTGTTCCTCAGTCACAGATCACTCCCAATGCTATGATTGCTAACACAGCTTCAGTTCCAAGCAGTGCCTGGTTCCCAGACTCAGGAGCTTCTTATCATGTTACCAATGCATCTCAAAACATACAGCAGACCACACCTTTTGAAGGTCCTGATCAGATCTTCATTAGTAATGGTCAAGGTTTGCACATTCACTCTTCAGGCTCTTCTTATTTTCCCTCTCATTCTAAACCCAACACTCCATTAGCTCTTCATAATTTACTGCTTGTTCCTTCTATTACAAAGAACCTGAGAAGTGTCAGTAAATTCTGTCTTGATAATAGAGTTTTCTTTGAGTTTCATGTTGATATGTGCTATGTCAAATCTCAGGCAACCAATGAAATTCTGCTCCAAGGTCGTGTAGGAAGTGATGGCCTGTACCAATTTTCCCATCTTCAGCTTCTTAAGTCTCCTTCAACAAGTCAAGTCCCATGTCTCACCTTAGACTCTAATGCTCCTGTTTCAAGATCTGATTCCAGCACTATTGATAGGGTTTCAGTTTCTAATCAAAATGTATCAGCTAATAACTCATATAATTCTCAACATACTTAGCATTTACGCCTTGGCCATCCAAATTCTAATACTATGAGACTTGTTTTAGCTCAATGTAATATTCCTTATTCTAATAAACCTAAATCTGTCTTTTGTTCTGCCTGCTGTATGGGAAAGGCACATAGGTTGCACTCCCCTCAGTCACAAACTCAATATCACTCTCCTCTTGAATTAATTTTCAGTGACCTATGGGGTCCTGCCCCAGTCAAATCCTCCCAAAACTTTACCTACTACATCACCTTTGTTGATGCATACTTTAGATTTACTTGGATCTATTTGCTCAAAAATAAATCTGAAGCCTTAACTATCTTTAAACAATTCAAAGTCATGGCTGAATTACAACTTGGATTTCCTATTAAATCTGTCCAAACTGATTGGGGTGGGGAATTTCGCCCATTTACAAAGTTTCTTTCTGATCTTGGCCTTATTCTACGTCTAATTTTCCCTCACACTCATCACCAAAATGGTGTAGTGGAGAGGACGCATAGACACATTGTTGATCTTGGTTTAACCCTCTTGAGTCATGCCTCTTTACCTCTCAAATTTTGGGATCATGCCTTTTTAACTGCTGTCTACCTAATAAATAGGTTACCAACCATGTCTCTCAATCAACATATACCATATGCTGTCCTTTTCAATCAAAATCCTGACTATAAATTCCTCAAAGTCTTTGGGTGTGCTTGTTTTCCTCTCCTTCACCCATACAACTCTCAGAAATTTGACTTTAGATCCCATGAGTGCCTTTTTCTAGGGTACTCTACAGCTCACAAAGGTTACAAATGTCTCTCCCCAAGTGATAGAATATTCATCTCTAAAGATGTCCTTTTCAATGAGTCCAAATTTCCTTACAATGATCTTTTTTTCTCTAATGTTTCTCTCCCCTCATCAACCATTCCATCCTCCTCCTCATCTAAATTAACCCTTAACACACAAGCTCTCCCTAATGTTTTTCCCGTTCCTACTGCTTCCACTACCTCACACTCCTCTTCTTCTTCTCAATCCAATTCCAGCCACACACCTACTGCCTCTGTGTCAGCCAACCCTGTAACACAAACAGCCAGCACTAATCCTACTCCTTCACCCTCTTCAAATGCCAACAATCAGCCTACTACTACCACTTCACCATCCTCCTCCTCTATTTCTGCTCCTAGGGATCCTAACCTTCAGCCTCTCCCCACCAATACTCATCCTATGACTACTAGAACTAAATCTGGTGTACCTTTACCTCGTCTAAATCCTTCCATTTTTCTTGTCAATTCTGAGCCTAAGAGTGTTAAAACTACTCTCCAAGATCCTAAGTGGTTTGCTGCTATGCAAGAGGAGTATGGTGCCTTGATAAGGAACAACACTTGGTCTTTGGTACCACTGCCTGCTAACAGGAAAACAATAGGCTGCAAGTGGGTTTTTCGTGTAAAGGAAAATGCTGATGGGACAGTAAATAAGTATAAAGCTAGGCTTGTTGCTAAGGGGTTCCATCAAGTCCATGGATTTGACTTTAATGAAACTTTATCCCCTGTTATTAAACCGGTCATAATTAGAATTATTTTGACTCTTGCTCTCACTTACAATTGGCCTCTGCAACAGTTGGATATAAACAATGCCTTTTTGAATGGAATTCTTGAAGAGGAGGTCTATATGATGCAACCCCCTGGATTTACTGCCCCTAATTCATCTCTGGTTTGTCACTTGCACAAGGCCTTGTATAGCCTCAAACAGGCCCCAAGGCAATGGTTTGAAAGACTCAAAACCACTCTTTTATCCATTGGCTTTCTGAACAGCAAGGGTGATACTTCACTGTTCATCTACAAGCATCACAGTGCTGTCATTTATATGCTAGTTTATGTTGATGATATAATCATCACAGGAAACTCTCCTCCTCTCATCAAGCAAGTTACTCATCAACTAAATCATGTGTTTTCTCTCAAACAACTTGGTGACTTTGATTATTTTCTGGGCCTTGAGGTGAAGAAACTGTCCAATGGTAATCTCCTTATCACTCAATCTAAGTACCTAAGGGACTTGCTAATAAAAACTGATATGGAGAATTCCAATCCAGTTGCTACTCCTATGGCATCCACCACCAAACTCATCAAAACAGGGTCTGCTTCCTTGTCTGATGCCTCTCACTACAGGTCCATTGTAGGGCCCCTGTAGTATGCAACAATTACATGCCCAGAAATCTGCTATGCTGTCAACAAAGTATGTCAGTTCATGGCACACCCCTTGGAGTCTCATTGGCTAGCTGTCAAGCGTATTCTGCGCTACCTAAAAGGCACTATCACCTCTGGTTTATTGTTCACTCCTGCCTCCACTATTCCGTTCTCTCTCCAGGCCTACTGTGATGCTGACTGGGCTGCTGACCCAGATGATAGAAGATCCACCTCTGGGTCAGCTGTGTACTTAGGACCTAATTTGATCTCTTGGTGGTCCAAAAAGCAAACTGCTGTTGCTCGTTCTAGTGCTGAGGCAGAGTATCGCAGCTTGGCTCACACCACAGCTGAAGTTTTATGGGTTTAAACTTTTCTAGTTGAACTAAAAATTCCATTGACAACTCCAGCCATCTATTGTGACAACTAGAGCACAGTTGCTATGGCTCATAACCCTGTTCTTCATGCAAGAACAAAGCATATGGAAATTGACCTCTTTTTTGTAAGAGAAAAGGTCCTTAATAAGTCTCTCACTGTCTGCCACATTCCTGGTGTTGACCAGAAGGCTGACATCCTCACCAAGCCTCTCTCAAGTTCAAGATTTATGGAGCTCAGCAGCAAGCTCAACCTGTTTTCCTCAAGTCAGCCTTTGCAGCCACCTTGAGCTTGTGGGGGAGTATTAGAGTTATATCTTAGGATATGAAAAATCAGCACTATAGAATAATTAAGGCCAGCCTTAATTTAATAGAATAAGAAAAGTTCAGCACTATAGAACAATTAAGTTTATCCTTAAATGTAGAGCTTGAATGATTCAACTCTTGAATGTTCAACTCCTCTTGTATAAATAGAGCATCATGCTCCATTCCAATTCAGCAATAACAGAATCAGCTTCTCTCTTTTCTCTTTTAGCTTTCCCTCTATTCTCTCTCATATCTCACTTTAATAATCTTTGACAAATTAAATACACTCTCACCAATCACATATTAAATAAACCTAATTTTTTTTGCTCTTGCAATGTATCACAGTGATACTTTTACTTTGTAAAATCTCATGACACTTTAATTAAACATAGAAAGTTTCGCAACAACGTTTGGGTTTCTTGTAGATTCACTACTATCAAATATAAATATTCAGAATGCTTTTATAATGAGAATTTTAGATTTCACGAGGATCACTAATGGTAGTGTCTTGAGCGTTGTTAGTCATTAAATGGACGATGAAGATTTGTTTAAGGACGGGGAGGAAACTGAAAAAACACGATTATATTTTACCTCGGTTATCACTCAAAACTGAGGCAAATTGTATTTCTTTTTAAATAAAATAAAATAAAATATTTTCCATCCCAAGGCACGTACCTCTCGGTTTCTGTTTAAAATCGAGGGGAAAAACTTTTTTTTTATATTTACATTGTTTACACAAAATATTAAAATTAATTATTTAAACAAATCAAGGGTTTGACAAAGGATTCTTAAAGAACAGCTCAGAGGAGTTATCTGTTCTAAACAAGAAAAAAAAATTCGGTGATATCCAAGTTTGCTTGCATACCCTTTAAAACATTTTTTTTTAAAACAAGAATGATTTTCTGCACTTGTAATCTATCAACTGAGTACTCTTCAAAAGTTGAACTTCTTCTTTAACTAAGGGTTATTCCAAAAGTACAACAACGACAACATCAACCCCATTATGTGAGATATATTGCAAGAGAAAAAATTTGTTCAAGATTGAAGAACATTGAAGATTTTTCTGTCTAGCAATCCATCCCAAAGTATGATGCTTGTGAGTTTTGGGCAGCTTCATATTAGTAAGGATTAGGGTAAAATTTGTTTTACGAGTGCTTTTATAGTAAAATCTTATTATTTTATACGTCGGTTAAATAGAAAATTGAATGGTTAGAACATTTTCTTTACACTTATAAACAATAAAAATCATAATGTGAGATAGTTGGGAATCGAAGCTTGTACTGAGTTGTGTTTTCACCTCGGTGTTATGAAAAACCGAGGGATTTCATGGTTTTTTATTTATTTAAATAATAAAAAATAGTGCGTATTGACTTTATACCTCGGTTTTATATTGTTCGTGGTGAAATATTCGTTATGAAAAGCATTATTTGTTGTAGTGTGTAATGTGTATTTTTCAATTTCTCCAATATAATACACTAAGACAAATCCTGAAAGAGTATTGAAAAAATATATTTGACATGAATCTCATTTTTGAGATTTAATTTGAGCAAATAATTGTATACTTGATTGCAGCCTAGTATACTGATTATTAATTGAGAAAATAATAATTCCAATATTAGGGGGAGAGTTTAAGCGGCTGAAGAGTGAAATAGAAGTTCAAATAAATAATTTAAAATAAATTGTTATCTTGATCCTCTTATAAATGTATATGAATGAAAAGTTTAATATATTTCTTATTTTCAAAGTTTATAAAAATAATTATCAGTGACTAATTTTCAAATCAAAGAAGATTCTCCTGTTGGACAATCTAATATTGCAAATGAGTTAAACTCGTGCATGAAGCGTGGTAGAAAAATTGGTTCCAATATGTTGTACCCCAAATTTTACCCCTTAGATGTCATATTTTCTTGCACATACATTTAGACCTCAAGCATGTATGCATTGTTGACTAACCATTTCTTGTCGCAAGTTGTTTCTTTTATTGGTGAAAGATAGGATTTACACAACAAAGACGGCAAGGTCTCCCTAAGACATCTTTTTGGCCAAATGCAACCATTTGAATCTACATGCATCCAAGGAAACTTTTTCAACAAGAAATTAAATGTTTCACCAAGACAAGTTAACCATTGCCTTTCATGTCAAGCAAAGCGTGATCCCAAATCTTGAGAAATTATGCCAATGTGATAACAAACATCCTTGGAATCCATCTTTGAGCCTTAAATATTTTTCTCTCAAGTGCAAGAATTTTTCATGGAAATAAATATTCATCAAGGTGTAACATATCCAAAGTGGTGCCATGGGAAGATTTTAATGTCCTAAGTTTGTCCCCGTAACAATTCTTTTTTATCATGGACATTTGGTTTGTCTCAAAATTCCATTGGGCCCAAAAGATATTATTTGGATCAAAGGCTTTAGAGTGGTGGAAATTCCAAGTTTTGTTCCCGTGTGAATTAAGTAGCAAGGCCTTGTAAATTTATCTAGCCCATGTGCCATTTGTTGGTTGGAAATCTGAAGATGCTTTGCTTCAAAAACAAGTTTTGTGGAGTCACTACACATTACCCTTCTGAGCTCACCCATCCCTGTTGAAACCAAAAGGATACTGAGATACCACGTTGAATTATTGAAACAAGGAGGCTCAGCACAAGAGGCCTGCATGCATGAGCAGAGAATACGTATTCCAAATTCAAATTATTGCTTTTTTTTACTTTCTCTCTCATGGCACTTCAAAAAGGTGGTTTTGGAATAACTACTAAAGAGTGAAAGTAACAGACTGAAACCACCACCTCCTCCGCTGCACTTGTCTAGCATGGTGATTGACCAAGATCAACGGTTAAGGATTGATGCACACAAACCCTAATTCTTTACTCAGCAGACCATACAAACCCTAATTCTTTATCCTGTGGACAAACCAGCTACCCAAAACCCGGATCCACTCTGCTTGGCCTATAAAAGGAGCTCATATCTTCCTTGTTGAAGACACCAGAAATTACCAATAATTTCTCTCTACTTCTCCCTCCCATAATCTTGCAAGTAACACTAAAAAAAACTTGCAAGAAATTCACCATTTCCATTTCCTCTGTAAACAACACAACAAACACTCCCAGAAAAAAGTATCAAGAAACTCATCAAAACCCTCTTTACTTTTCCATTTTTTTAAGTTCTTCAAGTAACCTTCAAGTCTTGCAAGAATTTATCCTTTTTATTTCCTTCCAGTAAACACCTCAAGCCTCCATTATCTTAAACCACCAAAGCTCGTGTTTCGTTCCGAGAGTTTGGTTCTGTAGCAGTTGAGGAAGGAAAGCATCCACCACTTCCAGAAACTCTCGCCGGTGAAGAAGCAGTGGACTTTCTCCACTAGGTATCACTCTATCTCACTCTGTTTTATATACACGATGATCATGTGATACCTATCTGCACCATACTGTTATCATACTTGTTGTTTCATTACTGCCTAATTTTGTAATTACTCTGCTCCATATTGTCATCATGTTGTGATCTTGTTATCGTCTGATTATTGTTCATTTCTGGAAAAAATCATCAACATGTTAGTTTCATTTTATTTTGATTAATCGTAAACTGCTTCGTTTTCGTATTCATTTGGAAATAAAAAAAATAAGAGAGGTAGGTGGCGCTCGCCACATTAGGAGTAGTGGCTCCCGCCACATCATAAAACAAAATAAAATAAAAGAATACACCACGTATAAAAAAATACAAAATAAAAATAAAAACACAGGTAGCGCAAGCCACCTTCACCCACACACACAAGGGGTGACGCAAGCCACGCCCTCACTCACACAACACACACCACCTTAATTTAATAAAATAAAATAAAAAGGAAAAAAAGAAGTTACATGGCGCAAGCCATGGTACACCATGGCGCAAGCCACCATAGGCAATGCACCCATGGCGCCTGCCACACCATGTTAGTGGCGGGAGCCACCACTTTTAATTGGTTTTGTTTTTTGGTTTTACCTCACTTTTCTAATTTTATCTTGGAAACATAATAAAAACATAGAAATATAAATGAACATAACCTCGATTTAATCCAACATTTTTTGTGTAAATAAGATCAACCATCTTTCGTTTCTGTAAATATATCAACCACTTTAAAGAATTTTTATAAACTTGAGAATTACTCACTGACTTTGAACAAAACCGTGTCATGAGGATGTTTTTCCTGATTTTTTTCTGGCTTCTGATTATTAAGGTCGCATGAACTCAAATGCATTCATTTTCAAACCATAAGAATACCTTTTCTGCTATACTTGGTGTATGCATGTGCCCACTGATTTTAAAAGAAGTTATATTGAAAGTATGTTGTGATTCATGAACTTTGTTTTCCTGATCTGTAACAAACCTTACCATGAGAACGTTGTTTGTTTTTTTTGAAGTCACATGATTTAAATCCATTTGTTTTTGGTGTTGTCCATGCCATGCTTGAGACTACTGATTGTGAATTGAGTTTCTATGAAATATACCTGAGTTGTAAAGATCTGTTCCTGACTTCAACAAAGTCTTACCATGCAATATTGTTTGTTTTGCTCTCTGTTAATGAGTGGCATAACCCCAAATGTATTTGCTTAAAATTATGAATGCCTCCTCTGCCATAATTATCACAGTTACATGATCACTTGTATTTATTGTTTTCTATGTTCACATTTGAGAATTCACTTCATGCGTTGATTAAATGCTTACTGTTTTAGAATTCTTGAACTAATATGCTTCATTATATTTCAACCCCACTATAACTCTTGTTTACAAGATGTTATTATCCCCTTCCTTCCAAAGGAAAAGTTTTCTCTATTGATTTCAAGATCATAGAAAGCTCATTGCTACCTTTGACCTCATAGTCTTAGGCATACAACTCTCATGGCCTCATAGTCATAGAGTTACATCTTTAACCTAGACCTCATAGTCATAGGTAGCTCTTGGCCTCATAGTCATTAGCAACATCTTCAACCTTTGGCCTCATAGTCATAGGTAGCTCTTGGCCTCATAGTCATTAGCAACATCCCACCTTTGACCTCATAGTCATAGGCATCCTCCATTAGCCTCATAGTCATGGAAAAGTCTCTCTATTGACCTCATAGTCATAGATAGCTCATTACCATCTTGACCTCATAGTCATCTTACCATCTTGACCTCATAGTCATCTTACCATCTTGACCTCATAGTCATCTTACCATCTTGACCTCATAGTCATCTTACCATCTTGACCTCATAGTCATAGCCCTCTCCCTTGGCCTCATAGTTACCTTCCAACATTGACCTCATAGTCACAAAAGTCTCTCTATGGACCTCATAGTCATAGATAGCTCATTATCATCTTGACCTCATAGTCATCTACCATCTTGACCTCATATTCATCTTTACCTTATCCTTAGCAAACAAACATAACATAACACAAGCAAAACAAGAGGTTCCTGTAGAGTACTACTGATACTTAGGGTGCTAATACCTTCCCTTAGTATAGCCAACCCCCGAACCTTAGATCTCCCCCCTTTAGGTTTTTTAACGATCTTGAACCCTTCCTTTGGATAAATCAAAGTTGGTTGTAAAAGAAATGTGATGCAAGTTAATTAATAGCTTGTTATCCGATTTTCACCGCAACAGAAATGGCGACTTCACTGGGGAAAATTTTGAGGGTTAAACCCACCTTTCTTTTGCTTGTGCTATTCATGCTTGTTTGCTATATTTTGTACATATCCCTTGTATATATGCTTTGCTTGAAATCTCTTGTGGGCATGGAACTATTGAGTGGTGAGATAAGTCCTAACCCGGACTTGAGTGCACAAATATGATAAGATCGTGGTGTAATCAATAGTCGGTTGTTAGCAGTTAGTACCAACAATCTATGGCATATGATGACCACACTCAGATGAGGCCCTTTGGGATTGTTGATGTCTGATGTGAGAAGTCGCATTGATATTACTTTTTCAATTGGGAGCCAGGGATTCTGAGGACCGTAGTTACCTTTACCCCACTTGGCCTTTTAAGATGTAGTGCGGTGGCTATGAGGGAGTCAGTCCCGAGTAGTTGTCACGCGATACTACGCTCAGACGAGTTTATCTTGAGAATATTATTAACCCGTGTAAGTAGTTACATGGGCCGATAATATCCGAAGGATTTACGTAGACTCTGGGAGCTTTTAGAACCTTGTTCCACAATTGATGAACCTATAGTCCACACCTTGTTGGGATGGGTAGACCATGACTCCATTCATGAGACCTCAAAACCTAAGGCTTGTGTGCTATGATTGTGTACATATGTTTATATGTTTGCCCATGTTTGCGCATTGCATACACCTCATTGCATCCATTGTTGGTTTCAACGAATTCAGATATTCATTCCTTTTCAAAGATCAATAGAGCTTGGATCCTACAAACAAACTTCTTCAGTTTTTCCACAAAAATTTTTTGCAACTGTCCTTTGAGTTCTTTGAAACCACGTGGCTTGTATTCGCATTCCATGCGCATTCGCACCTCATTTGTATTTGTCGATCTTGAGTCTCTCCCTCTATGTCTGAAGGATACCTAGCACCTATTCAAGACAATGGCAACAATGAATAAAATTTTGAAGAACCAGGAGGAGTTGAAAGAGGAGGTCGGAATCCTCAAGTTCCAGATGAATTGGGTTCTCAAAACTTTGTAAGCTCTGATGAAGAAAGAAGAGTGCGCTCACCCTGTCACTCCCAGAGAGGTTGTCAGTTCATTACATCGTGTGGATCCTCCAACTCAAGGACCTCCTCAGTATCAAGGACTGGACCACCGTCAACCACGCCAGCATGTACGACCAAGAAAGCCAGGAAGAAATTACACTCCACTACCAATGTCGTACAGTCAATTACTGCCAGGAGAATTAAAGCCAGTACCATTTCCGTATCCACCAAGCTTTGACGCCAATGCTCGATGTGACTACCATGCTGGGGCACAGGGGCATTCAACTGAAGACTGTAAGGTGCTCCCGAGTAAAATTCAGAACATGTTAGACTCTGAAAGGATCTCATTCACGCCTAAAGGCGTTCAAATCAACAACCTTTCGCCATCTCATGTGGTGCTCCCATGTCAAGGATCTGCCTTTGGAGAAAATTCATACCAGCCAGCACTTGATCTTAGTCTTATACCAGAATCTCATCGTCACCAGATGTCTACCAAAAGGGCACTCCAGCCTCCAACGGTTGTTTCTCCTCAAGGTGTCCGAGACCAAAGCTACGCTATTGAAAGAGGCCAAGTTAACTGCCAGCCTATCCCTGTGCCTTTGACCAAACTCTTCCCACTGTTGATGCAGAACAAGCTGGTAACTCCTCGACTCCTCAACCCTGTGCCCGGACCTTGGCATAATCCAAACCTGACTTGTGAATTCCACAAGGGAGCCGAAGGGCATGACTTGGACGGGTGCCGAGCCTTATAAGCTACTGTACAAAGGTTGATCTATGACAATGATCTGATTTTTGAAGAAGATCATCCAGAGATTGAATGCAAATTCCGCATCGGGACGATGGGGCATCTCATTGAGGAATGCAGAGAATTCGAAACGAGACTGCTAAACCTGCTAAGAACACTGCGACCTCAAGAAGGTACATCAGATGTCAATGTCTCAATTTCTGAAGCAAAAGGCAAAAGACTTGCAAGGCCTCTCAAGATTCTGTATCACAAGGAACTAGTGATTAGTGGCGAAGGTCTTCCCACACTTGGGCCCGGAAACTGAAATCTTTTGAAAACAATTCGCCAAAGCTGGCTGTATTTTGTTCATTTCAGTATTTTCAATTGTATTTCTTTCACTTTGAATTTATATTTTCTTATAAGCTTTGTTGTACTTTCAAATTGGCAAGATTAATGAAGTGTTTATGCATCTTTAGATTAAGTCCATTCGTTTCACTCATTTACTTTTACGTTCGAAAAAAAAAAAACAAAAAAATATCTTTATCTTGTTTCACTCCCTTTATCAAACTGTTTAGGAGGATGATGAAAATATTTTCCATAATTGTTGCGGTATGCCTTCGATTAAACCTTACCGAGGATGTAAGGCATTGTTTCAAATCCCCAAACACTGGAGAAATAAGGAAGATAATCCCTCGTTAACCCTTCGAGCCTAGAAGTAGGAGTTTTCTTTTCTTACAAAAAAAAACCTTAAATCTTAACCTTGGGGTGGGTAGATCTCAGTTTAACTCGGTTACGCATTCGAATGTAAGCACTTCACGCAAGACGCCAGTCAGTTTTCTCCAATCAAGTGAATAAATGTTGTACAAGCTGTTCCCGAAGTGACAAACAAGGAAGGATCGTTAAGAAATCCTTAATCAAAGAATGAGCCGAGTCCCTTTCAAGGCAAAAGCCGAGAAAGGTGGAAAACCCAAACTTTGCCTTATATAAGAAGGCTTGTCCAACAACAAAAACAAAAGGTATCAAAACCTCAGTGAAGACAAGAAGAAGTCTCAAAATCTTAATCCAGACAAGAGATCTCAAAACCTCAGCGAAAAAGTCTCAAAACCTCAACGAAGACAAAGATAAGAGGTCTCAAAACCTCATCAATAAAGGATAACCAAATGCTGCAAGAGAGTAATGACTACCCTAGGTGTCTTAATCATCACCAACTATCATTAGTTCAATTTCCTAGCCTATGGGAATATGAATGTATAGCCTAAGTTGACTGAGCGTAGGATTGGAGTTCATCACGAAGATGGGGTGGGACAAATAAACTTTGAGCCTTTATCTTTTGTTTCATAAATCGTGAACCAAGCCACGTTACAACCCTTAAAAGACCTAATTGAGGTAAGGTTGTTTTGAAAGCATACTACAACAAGGTTGATTAACCTGACTCCTAATGATCTTTGCTATTTGCGTGTGTAGATCACTTCATCTGTCATTCCGTAACTGGCTAGATCCACCTTGGTTTAATTATTTGATCATTCCACTGTGTGTGTTTCGTCAATAAAAATTTGTTTTCAAAAGCTTGCATGAATTTTGCATTAAAATTGCCAATTTTAAATGAACAATACTTGTTTGCAAAACAATTAAATATCAAAGGAATCCCGACAAATGCAACCAGCTAGGGAATTTGACTTGACAAAAGGGCTCAGACTGGGGCATCTCCTCCATAGATCCAACATCTCAAGAGCTACTAAATCATAGGCAGAAACACTTCAAATTCAGGATATTGGGGCAAGCCTTCTTAAGGTCATCTTACGATAAGTTTAGACCCCAATGACCTACCAACAGGGGCAAGTGTGTTCCCCAGTTGTTTCTACCGCATTCCGAGGACTTTGTATCGTGAATACCGTTAATCAGAAGCAGTCAGGTCGAGATTAGACAAATCTCTCAAAGGTCAGTTAGTCTGGGCATCTACTTAGGATGGCACAAGTCTGTTTCCCCATTGCTACTCCCACAGTCTAAAGAGCAGGTTCAAAGACTTTGTTGTGCAAACGTCGTCTATCTGGGACAGTTATGCCGGGATCTGTGAATCTCTCCAAGAGTTTGAAGATATTAAAGCATTTCGTATGTCAATTCTTCTGTAAAATCCTCTTGGTATCTTCTCCCAAAAGACCATGTAATCTGGGGCAGTGAATATTTGAAGATTACCTGTTGAAAGAGCTGTTGTTTATTATGGTAATCATCATTCAAGTCAGGACGCAGAATGACTCTATTCCTATGATATCCTGTGCCATTTCGGTCGAGCTTGGCTAATGTCCATGGATCTTCCTCCTCCAGTAAGGAAATCAAGCTCATGATGGCAATCCTAGTGAAGTCATGCCATACCTCCAGTGGAATACTCTTTTCCCCAGTGAAGTTGTCGATTCTTCTTCGCCCCTAGTAATGGTCCGATCTGTTGAGGTCGACTAGGTATCCTTTTCGAGATGTTTATTTCATCTCCGGCCTTACTTCATTTTGTCTGTTTTGTCATCATAAGCATAAGCATGGCATGAGCATGGCGTAAGCACTCATATACATAGCATCTTAGCATTTTGCTATCTTCCTGGTGTTTACCTGTTTTGTTCACTTTGGCGTTTATCTCCCCAAGTGACTGGGTTTCTCTATTCACTCCAATAGAAAGTCAGCCCTAGGCATAAAGTGCCCATCCTTTCTGAATTCCCCACAGAGTTTGATTCTCGTGGATGATGGTTGGTTCAGTTATCTTTTCCATATGTGGATAAGATAAGTCCTCATTTGAGTTCATCCCTCAATTGGAGTCTTGTTTGACCGTTTCTTTCTAGCTTGTCCCTAGATCGAACTTTGGTCCCTAGCAGGTGTGGTTGTTGAACCTAGTTTGAGCGTGCATTTACTTTGCACTGTATCTCGCAAAAGGAATCTTTTACAGATCCTCGTTGAAGACAAAATCATTTCTCCGGCAGTGTGGTGATATAAACATCTCCTTGGAATTCATAAACAATAACAAGTAACAATCTCCTTGAGAAGCTTGTTTTGCTATCATTACCTCTACAACGATAAGTGGCAATCTCTCTTCTGAGAAGCTTATCCATCCTTGGTTTCATTCATACTTCCACAATTACTAATGGTGTTGCCTTCAATCAGTCACTTTCCATCAACTTGTTTGATGTGATCCCTGTTTGACGTGTCTCTTCCCTTTAATCTGTTTGATGAGGTATTCCGAGCTCAGGTTTCATACCTTCGGATATGTTATTATTCCTTCCCGTCAATCTGTGTGATGAGGTGTTCCGAGCTCAGGTTTCGTACCTCCGGATATGTTTGGCTTTTTCCTATCACTCTGTTTATTGATGTCTTTCGAGCTCAGGTTTCGTACCTTCGGATATGTCTTATTTCTTGCCATCAACTTTGTTTGCTGATGTGTTCCGAGTTCAGGTTTAGTACCTTCAGATATGTCTTATTTCTTGCCATCAAATTTGTTGTTGATGTCTTTCGAGCTCAGGTTTCGTACCTTCGGATATGTCTTATTTCTTGCCATCAACTTTGTTGTTGATGTCTTTCGAGCTCAGGTTTCGTACCTTCGGATATGTCTTATTTCTTGCCATCAACTTTGTTGTTGATGTCTTCCGAGTTCAGGTTTAGTACCTTCGGATATGTCTTATTTCTTGCCATCAACTTTGTTGTTGATGTCTTTCGAGCTCAGGTTTCGTACCTTCGGATATGTCTTATTTCTTGCCATCAACTTTGTTGTTGATGTCTTTCGAGCTCGGGTTTCGTACCTTCGGATATGTCTTATTTCTTGCCATCAACTTTGTTGTTGATGTCTTTTGAGCTCGGATTTCGTACCTTCGGATATGTCTTATTTCGTGCCATCAACTTTGTTGTTGATGTCTTTCGAGCTCAGGTTTCGTACCTTCGGATATGTCTTCTTTCTTGCCATCACCTTTGTTGCAATGTCTTCCGAGTTCAGGTTCCGTACCTTCGAATATGTTTGTTGATGTGTTCCGAGCTCAGGTTCAATACCTTCGGATATGTCTTATTCTTTGTCATCAATATCATCTTGGCCTCAAAGCCATTTGTTTCACCTTTGACCTCATAGTCATGGGTAAGCTTTGACCTCATAGTCATAGCCTTTATTCAACCTTGACCTCATAGTCATAGGTAAGCTTTGGCCTCATAGCAATAGTCATTTCCCCTTTGACCTCATAATCATAGGATTCCTTCATAAGTTCATCTCATACTGGCACTTCAAAACCAGCTCATACTGGTACCTAAGGTTTATCTCTGTCTGTTCTGGTTTTTCTTGAAGATCCCGTTTGAACTCTTCAGCATAAGAAAATCCCAGAAAATCTTTGGTTGATGCCTATCTTTTTATCCAGATCATGGTTTCTTGTTGGTTTCATGCCCAGCAAGAATACGTTTTATTACCCAGTACCTCCATAGATGTTTGTGGAAAATGTGAAAAGCTTATTTCACCAGTGAAGTGAAGACATTCCTGGATTATCTCCAAAACCTTTTTTCGGGCTAGGCTTACGTTCGGTCTTCAAGCGCCAGATTCCATTTCTCTGTGCATTATTCCCAGTAAGTCTAATTTGCAACCCCGGTTTTAACTTGCCAGTTCATGCTGGTATCCAAAATCCAATTCATGTTGGTATTCAAAATCCAGTTCATGCTGGTATCCAAAATCCAGTTCATGCTGGTATCTAAAATCCAGTTCATGCTGGTATTCATAAATCCAGTTCATGCTGGTATCCAAAAATCCAGTTCATGCTGGTATCCAAAAGTCCAATTCATGTTGGCATTTAAAATCCAGTTCATGCTGGTATCCAAAAATCCAGTTCATGCTGCTATCCAAAGTCCAGTTCATGTTGGCATTCAAAATCCAATTCATGTTGGTGTCCAAAATCCAGTTCATGCTGGTATTCAAAATCCAATTCATGTTGGTGTCCAAAATCCAGTTCATGCTGGTATTCAAAATCCAATTCATGTTGGTATCCAAAATCCAGTTCATACTGGTATCTAAAATCCAATTCATGTTGGTGTCCAAAATCCAGTTCATGCTGGTATTCCAAATCCAGTTCATGCTGGTATCCAAATCCAGTTCATGCTGGTATCTAAATCCAGTTCATGCTGGTATCCAAATCCAGTTCATGCTGGTATCAAAATCCAGTTCATGCTGGTATCCAAAGTCCAATTCATGTTGGCAGTTAAAATCCAGTTCATGCTGGTATCCAAATCTAATTCATGCTGGTATCCCAAGTCCAGTTCATGTTGGTATCCAAAGTCCAATTCATGTTGGCAGTTAAAATCCAGTTCATGCTGGTATCCAAAAATCCAGTTCATGCTGGTATCCAAATCCAATTCATATTGGTATCCAAAATCCAGTTCATGTTGGTATTCAAAATCCAATTCATGTTGGTATCCCAAATCCAGTTCATGCTGGTATCCAAAGTCCAATTCATGTTGGCAGTTAAAATCCAGTTCATGCTGGTATCCAAAAATCCAGTTCATGCTGGTATCCAAATCCAATTCATGTTGGTATCCAAAATCCAGTTCATGTTGGTATTCAAAATCCAATTCATGTTGGTATCCCAATTTCAGCTCATACCGTTATTCTTCCTAAACCAAGTCCTATTGTTATCCCAACCAACTCATATTGGTACTTTAGACCCAATCACCTCATTCACCTTTGGCCTCATAGTCATAGGTAAGCTTTGACCTCATAGTCATAGCCTTCTTTAACCTTTGACCTCATAGTCATAAGATTCCTTCTTATCCAAAAATCCAGCTCATACTGATACCCAAAGTTTGTCCCTGTCTTTTTCTGGAGATCCAGTTTGAACTCTTCTGCATAGGAATCCCCAGAAAATTCTTGGTAGTTTGTCTATCCTTCTATTCCAAGTTGATCCCCAGTGGAGATCACGTCTTCTTTCTGGTTTCAGGCCTAGTAAGATTGGTTTTTTATTTCCCCAGTGTCGTCCGGTCATTTTTGCACTTGTCGTCCATCTCCCTGGATCTTTCCCCAGTGGAGAATCCTTTCTTTGGCTCCTATTCTCCAATGAGGATCTGCAAGGTCTTTCCCCTTTATTTCTCTATCCCCAGTGTTTCCTTTGAGTCCCCCCAGTGAGTCTCTTTCGTTGGTTAGTTTGCATCCCCAGTGAGTCTTTCTGGTGGATACTTCCTTCATCCTTCCCAGAAAAGCTCATCTGTGTTTGGTAGCTCTTTGGTGTCGTCTGCGTTTTTGCACTGTCATATCATTATATCATCATATTAGAGTTCATGGCATGTCAGCATATGCATGTTTGTTGCATGTCCTTAGCATCTGCATTCCATCTAAGGGCAAAATTTTCGGTTTGCTATATTTAAATATCTTCCACCTCGACGTCCCGAGGATTTCCATTCCTCGTGCCATCCGGTGAAGCTATTTAAATAGGGGCAACTGTTGTACCCCAAATTTTACCCCTTAGATGTCATATTTTCTTGCACATACATTTAGACCTCAAGCATGTATGCATTGTTGACTAACCATTTCTTGTCGCAAGTTGTTTCTTTTATTGGTGAAAGATAGGATTTACACAACAAAGACGGCAAGGTCTCCCTAAGACATCTTTTTGGCCAAATGCAACCATTTGAATCTACATGCATCCAAGGAAACTTTTTCAACAAGAAATCAAATTTTTCACCAAGACAAGTTAACCATTGCCTTTCATGTCAAGCAAAGTGTGATCCCAAATCTTGAGAAATTTTGCCAATGTGATAACAAACATCCTTGGAATCCATCTTTGAGCCTTAAATATTTTTCTCTCAAGTGCAAGAATTTTTCATGGAAATAAATATTCATCAAGGTGTAACATATCCAAAGTGGTGCCATGGGAAGATTTTAATGTCCTAAGTTTGTCCCCGTAACAATTCTTTTTGATCATGGACATTTGGTTTGTCTCAAAATTCCATTGGGCCCAAAAGATATTATTTGGATCAAAGGCTTTAGAGTGGTGGAAATTCCAAGTTTTGTTCCCGTGTGAATTAAGTAGCAAGGCTTTGTACATTTATCTAGCCCATGTGCCATTTGTTGGTTGGAAATCTGAAGATGCTTTGCTTTAAAAACAAGTTTTGTGGAGTCACTACACATTACCCTTCTGAGCTCACCCATCCCTATTGAAACCAAAAGGATACTGAGATACCATGTTGAATTAGTGAAACAAGGAGGCTCAGCACAAGAGGCCTGCATGCATGAGCAGAGAATACGTATTCCAAATTCAAATTATTGCCTTTTTTTACTTTCTCTCTCATGGCACTTCAAAAAGGTGGTTTTGGAATAACTACTAAAGAGTGAAAGTAACAGACTGAATCCACCACCTCCTCCACTGCACTTGTCCAGCATGGTGATTGACCAAGATCAACGGTTAAGAATTGATGCACACAAACCCTAATTCTTTACTCAGCAGACCATACAAACCCTAATTCTTTATCCTGTGGACAAACCAGCTACCCAAAACCCGGTTCCACTCTGCTTGGCCTATAAAAGGAGTTCATATCTTCCTTGTTGAAGACACCAGAAATTACCAAGAATTTCTCTTTACTTCTCCCTCCCATAATCTTGCAAGTAACACTAAAAAAAACTTGCAAGAAATTCACCATTTCCATTTCCTCTGTAAACACCACAACAAACACTCCCAGAAAAAAGTATCAAGAAACTCATCAAAACCCTCTTTACTTTTCCATTTTTTTAAGTTCTGCAAGTAACCTTCAAGTCTTGAAAGAATTTATCCTTTTTATTTCCTTCCAGTAAACACCTCAAGCCTCCATTATCTTAAACCACCAAAGCCCGTGTTTCGTTCCGAGAGTTTGGTTCTGTAGCAGTTGAGGAAGAAAAGCATCCACCACTTCCAGAAACTCTCGCCGGTGAAGAAGCAGTGGACTTTCTCCACTAGGTATCACTCTATCTCACTCTGTTTTATATACACGATGATCATGTGATACCTATCTGCACCATACTGTTATCATACTTGTTGTTTCATTACTGCCTAATTTTGTAATTACTCTGCTCCATATTGTCATCATGTTGTGATCTTGTTATCGTCTGATTATTGTTCATTTCTGGAAAAAATCATCAACATGTTAGTTTCATTTTATTTTGATTAATCGTAAACTGCTTCGTTTTCGTATTCATTTGGAAATAAAAAAATAAGAGAGGTAGGTGGTGCTCGCCACGTTAGGAGTAGTGGCTCCCGCCACATCATAAAACAAAATAAAATAAAAGAATACACCACGTATAAAAAAATACAAAATAAAAATAAAAACACAGGTGGCGCAAGCCACCTTCACCCACACACACAAGGGGTGGCGCAAGCCACGCCCTCACTCACACAACACACACCACCTTAATTTAATAAAATAAAATAAAAAGGAAAAGAAGAAGTTACATGGCGCAAGCCACCATAGGCAATGCACCCATGGCGTCTGCCACACCATGTTAGTGGCGGGAGCCACCACTTTTAATTGGTTTTGTTTTTTGGTTTTACCTCACTTTTCTAATTTTATCTTGGAAACATAATAAAAACATAGAAATATAAATGAACATAACCTCGATTTAACCCAACTTTTTTTTGTGTAAATAAGATCAACCATCTTTCGTTTCTGTAAATAAATCAACCACTTTAAAGAATTTTTATAAACTTGAGAATTACTCACTGACTTTGAACAAAACTGTGTCATGAGGATGTTTTTCCTGATTTTTTTCTGGCTTCTGATTACTAAGGTCGCATGAACTCAAATGCATTCATTTTCAAACCATAAGAATACCTTTTCTGCTATACTTGGTGTATGCATGTGCCCACTGATTTTAAAAGAAGTTATATTGAAAGTATGTTGTGATTCATGAACTTTGTTTTCCTGATCTGTAACAAACCTTACCATGAGAACGTTGTTTGTTTTTTTTGAAGTCACATGATTTAAATCCATTTGTTTTGGGTGTTGTCCATGCCATGCTTGAGACTACTGATTGTGAATTGAGTTTCTATGAAATATACCTGAGTTGTAAAGATCTGTTCCTGACTTCAACAAAGTCTTACCATGCAATATTGTTTGTTTTGCTCTCTGTTAATGAGTGGCATAACCCCAAATGTATTTGCTTAAAATAATGAATGCCTCATCTGCCATAATTATCACAATTACATGATCACTTGTATTTACTGTTTGCTATGTTCACATTTGAGAATTCACTTCATGCGTTGATTAAATGCTTACTGTTTTAGAATTCTTGAACTAATATGCTTCATTATATTTCAACCCCACTATAACTCTTGTTTACAAGATGTTATTATCCCCTTCCTTCCAAAGGAAAAGTTTTTCTATTGATTTCAAGATCATAGAAAGCTCATTGCTACCTTTGACCTCATAGTCTTAGGCATACAACTCCCATGGCCTCATAGTCATAGAGTTACATCTTTAACCTAGACCTCATAGTCATAGGTAGCTCTTGGCCTCATAGTCATTAGCAACATCTTCAACCTTTGGCCTCATAGTCATAGGTAGCTCTTGGCCTCATAGTCATTAGCAACATCCTACCTTTGACCTCATAGTCATAGGCATCCTCCATTGGCCTCATAGTCATGGAAAAGTCTCTCTATTGACCTCATAGTCATAGATAGCTCATTACCATCTTGACCTCATAGTCATCTTACCATCTTGACCTCATAGTCATCTTACCATCTTGACCTCATGGTCATCTTACCATCTTGACCTCATAGTCATCTTACCATCTTGACCTCATAGTCATCTTACCATCTTGACCTCATAGTCATAGCCCTCTCCCTTGGCCTCATAGTCACCTTCCAACATTGACCTCATAGTCACAAAAGTCTCTCTATGGACCTCATAGTCATAGATAGCTCATTATCATCTTGACCTCATAGTCATCTACCATCTTGACATCATAGTCATCTTTACCTTATCCTTAGCAAACAAACATAACATAACACAAGCAAAACAAGAGGTTCCTGTAGAGTACTACAGATACTTAGGGTGCTAATACCTTCCCTTAGTATAACCAACCCCCGAATCTTAGATCTCCCCCTTTAGGTTTTTTAACGATCTTGAACCTTTCCTTTGGATAAATCAAAGTCGGTTGTAAAAGAAATGTGATGCAAGTTAATTAATAGCTTGTTATCCGATTTTCACCGCAACACAATATTAAAAGTCGTGTACAAGAAAAAGAGATAAATTAAAGATGACTCAAGTGAGGATATGAAAACTTTCAGAGTACTTTAATATAATTTATTTTTGAGTTCTATAAGAACTAATCAGGTACCTGAGATTTATGAAAATAAAGAGATCTCGATAAATTATGTCATGAATGGAATATGATGGAACCAAAATACAGTTGACATTGGCAATTTTTTATATACAATATAACGCCAAAGATTATAAATGATAACGATGATCATGAATCAAATTCTATCAAAGATTGTAGATAAAGTTAAAATTGGCCAAAATGAACATATCCAATTGATGAAGAATTAAATACACTTTAAAAGCAACTCGCTCTTAGACCTATAGTCTGGACACTTCAAGGTGTAAAACTAGTTGGATGTGCATGAGATTCTTTAAGAACTCGAGAAGAGGATTAAAAATTAGTTGGTTTAGAAGCACCTATATGGAAAAATCTCATATGTTGTCTACCCCTATGATGTCAAATTATTGGATGTGCAGAAGATTATTTAAGACCTCGAGAAGATGATGAAAACAATCAGTTGGTCCAAAAGTACCATATCTCATTGTAATTCGAGCATTGATTTATCTTGCTAATTAGACATGCCATGATATATAAATTTCGATCAGTATATTATCAAGATATATTTTTTCACTTACACGAAGACATTAGAACAAACTTAAACATATACTTTGTTATCTTAGGAGTACAATGGACATAAGTTTGTTTTATTCCAAAGTATCCAAATTATAACTAACATGTTATGCAGAAACAAATTACTTGTCATCACACATATTATTTGCTTACTTATGGTGGTACAACTATTTCATGGAGGCCTGTGAAATAAACCATAAAATCAACTTCATCTAATCATGAAGAAATTTTCAGCACTGCATGAGGCAAGTCAAAAATGCATTTGATTGAGATACCTAATTCAACACACATAAAAGACTTGTGGTTTGAATTTTGGAAAAATAAATACAACAACCATATATCAAGATACTATGCATGCATCGCTCAATTGAATGATGGTTACATTAAAAGAGATCGAACAAAACATATTTCTCCAAAGTTCATTTCATTCATGATCTTCAGAAAAATGATAATATAAGCATCAAATGAATTCGTTCATGTGATAACCTTCTAGACATTTTCTCAACGTCACTCCCAAATAGAATTTTTAACCAACTAGTACAGAAGATTGTTCTTCGTCAAGATTGGTATTCTTCATCGAATAAATGATCCTTCAACTGAGGGGGAGAAAAGAATATATCATAAAAGAATATTGTACTCTTTTTCCTTCACTAGATATTTTTTCATTGGATTTTTTCTAGTAAGGTTTTAACGAGGCATATCCTAAACCAACATCCAAAGGTAGTGTTATAAATAATGATTGTTAAATATTATTCTCCCAAATATTACTTATTTGAAATAATTTTTATTGATTATTAACTAGAAAATTTCTTAATGAAGAATATTGTACTCTTTTTCTTTTTCTAGGATTTTTTTCCACAAGAATTTTTCAATAAAATTTTAATGTGGCATACTTTTTTTGGACGTCCAATAGAGGGTGTTATAAATGGTATGATTCATAAATGAATGAATTTATTATTAATTATCCATTTATTAAATATTTAATATAAATAGAACTCATATTTTATTCGAAGTAAATAATGAGAATAATACACTATATTCTACTCTTCTCTTTCTTGCTTCTTTTATTTTGTTTTTTTTTTTTGGTACTTAAGAGGGCCACAAGGCCCAAAGAGAAAGAAAATTACAAAACAACTTCCCTTAAGGAAGATTTCCCTTCAATATCCTCAGCTAAAAGCTTTTCTACAAAACTTGGAGCATAATGAAATATAGTTAGCTCACTATTCAACCGACATCCAGCCTTTGCCAACGCATCTGCACACCTATTTGACTCTCTGAAATTATGAGACACTGAGGAGAAATCAAACCTACTTAGAAGGCTCTCTATCTTCCTAAGCATAATAATTCCTTCGACTCTCTTAGTCTTCCTTTGATTGATATCCGTTGCAAGTTCAATTGAATCTATACTCACTTCCACTTTCTTGATTTCCAAATCTAACGCTAAAATCAAACCTTCATACACCCCCTTCTAGTTCCGCCAAGTAATTATTACCAACATCCAATTTCTTTGCGAACCCTCCTATCCAGCCACCATATTCATCTCTAATTAAACCCCCACACCCAGAAGCAACGCCTTCCAAAAAGGCACCATCCACATTTAATTTCACTCTTCCATGATTAGGAGGAATCCACTTGATAATCAAAACTTCCTTATTTCTACCCTCTACTGTCTTGGCCAAAAGAGTCGCTTGATCATACTCCTTTAATTTATTATCCATAACCAACGAGGTATTCGTAGGGCGCAAAAATTTTGTATTATGCTCCTCCTGATTCCGCCAGTACCAAAGAGAATGGCAAGCAAAAGCCTAATAGGAGCTCCAATTATCCTTACTCGCATTAGTATAATTAATATTCAAATTAATCCAATCTTCCAACTCCAAATTCTGAAATCTATGTTTAATACTTAGCGGAACTTTATTCTCCCACACTTCCCAAGCATACCTACAATCTCGAACCACATGTAGCGCAGTTTCTATAACATGGCCACACAATCGACAAGAAGCTGCTCCAATACCTTTCCCGCTCTTACTATAATTTGTCAACAATCTATCATGCTTAAGAAGCCAAATAAATGTCTTAACCTTCTCCGGAACATTAAGTCTCCACAACTTCCTCCAATCATTGTCAATTTATTCATCCAATCTATATATCATGTTATAAAACTGTTTTACTGTTCCCGTCGCTTTATTTTCACCAACCAACTTGAAAGTATCATGACCTCTATTCACATTTAGAGGTTGCACTATCATAATTTTATTAATCACATCCTGAGGCAAAATATTCTCTAACAGCTGCCAGTCCCATGAACCATCCACGGCTGTTAGATCAGTAATGTTGGCATCTACATTAATAGTCTTGCCATCACCAATAATCCACAGCCCGTGTTGCATTAGCATAGAAGCAGCTTTCGTAAAGTCTCTCCACAAACCTGATCCTGTTTTCGTATTCGTTGAAATGGAATTCAGCTCACTGTTCTTGTACAGGCCACGCAACACTTGACACCAAAGATCATCAGCCTTATTAGTATACTGCCACACCAGTTTCATAATACAAGCCATGTTCATTTTAGAAATATCTCTAAGGCCAAGTCCACCATATTCCTTAGCACGTATAACTGACTTCCAGTTGACAGCATGGATTTTCTTATGCTCATCCGTATCACCCCAAACAAACTTCCGCTGAATTTGCTGAATATTGTCCAGGCATGCTTTTGGCAGCAGGTTGGCCATCATATGGTAAGTCGGGATAGCCTCAATTACACTTTTCTCCAGGGTTACACGACCAGCAAAGGAAATGTAGTTTGATTTCCAGCTTGCCAATCGATTTGAGACCTGATCCACAATGTACTGGCAGTCTGCTTTTTTTCAAAGGTCTACCACATAAGGGAACTCCTAGATATTTAGTGAATTGCTTGGTTTCAATAAACTTGCACCTGTGGAGAAGATTTTGACGCACTCGCCTCTAGGTATTCTTGGAGAAAAGAATACAAGACTTTTCTGCACTAACCTCCTGCCCCGTAAGAACACAAAATTTCTGAAGAGTTTTCATAACACAATTGATATGATTTTCCGTAGCCTCACCAAACAACAGCAAATCGTCCGCGAACATGAGATGCGAAATAGAAGAACCATGTCTTCCCATTTTGATAGGCTTCCAATTACCACTTATAATCTCTTCCTCTATGATATGAGACAGTTTATCCATACATAGGACAAAGATATAAGGGGATATAGGATCACCTTGACGTATACCCCGTTGCGGCCGAAAAAATCTCCCCTCGCACCATGCCAATTTACATTAACCTCTGTGCTTGTAACAGAATGCATAATGATTTTTATCAACTGGTCTGGAAATTTTTCTTCTTGAAGCACTTGCCATATGCATTCCCAGCTGATTTTATCATAAGCTTTAGAAAGGTCTATCTTAATTGCAAACATGCCTTTCTTTCCTTTTTTATTTTCTATCAGCCTCATGACCTCTCTAGCTATAATAATGTTTTCCTGAATTGATCTTCCTGGCACAAACCCTGCTTGAAAAGGCGAAATTAATTTTGGCATACAACATTTCATTCTTTCCACTATAACCTTGCTGATAATCTTGTAGTTCGAATTGCACAAGGATATAGGTCGAAAATGCGAAACATGTTGCGGCGTATCCTTCTTAGGAATTAGGCAGATGTCAGTCTGATTTATCTTGGCAATTTCCTCAGGCTTGTTCCATAACTTTTGCATAAATTGGCAAACGGTTTGTCCCACAATGTCCCACGATTTCTGATAAAAACCAGCCTGAAAACCATGCGGGCCAGGAGCTTTCCAAGGCTTCATAGCAAAAACTGCTCGCTTAATCTCAGCATCAGTAATAGGCTTATTTAATTCACAAGTATCTTCCTTAGTCAGACTTGGATAGGAAATTTTAGTGTGAGTCCATTCCTGCCAAGAAAAGTTTGCCGCAAACAAGGACTTATAATAACTTGTAACCAATTCTTGCAGTTGATTTACTTCTTCTATCCACTGCCCATCATCATTTTTCAACATTTTTATCCTATTCCTTCTTCTTCTATTCACTACTTTTGAATGGTAATATTTCGTATTTCGGTCGCCATCCACCAGCCATTTCGTACGAGCTCTCTGGAACCACATTATCTCCTCCTGTTTGAGAATAACATTCAACTCCATAAGTAGTTTATTCTCTAACATTTTCATGCCTGCAGCATTGTCATTTCTCTGGATGCAGTTTTTAATACCATTAAGTATGACCATATACTCTTTTTTCCTCCTCCTCACTTGCCCTAAAGATAGATCTTTCCACTTAAGCAAAGCTTCTTGTGTCATATTTAAATTCTCATCCATACTTAGCTCTGAATTCCAAACTTCCTTAATTTTCATATGATAGGATTCTTCCACCAGCCAAGCGCTTTCAAACTTAAATGGACGCGTGATGTTTGAAGCAAAAGGAACCGTAGGCATGATCAATAAGGGATGATGGTCCGAGAAATCGACTCTAGCTAAAACTTTAACATGAGCATCCGGAAACACCTCCTTCCAATCAGTATTGCATAGAGCTCTGTCAAGCCGTTCATAAATTCTTTGACCTCCATGAAAGGTCGGCCCCCTCCATGTAAACTCTAGGCCAGAAGATCCAAGATCAAGAACCTTGCAATCATCTAATCTTTCTCTAAACAAGTTGCATCTCCTAAATGATACACCAACACCTCCTTTCTTCTCGTTAGCATTTCTAATGTCATTAAAATCGCCTACCAACATCCAAGCTCCTTGAACATTAGTGGCAAGTCTTTTAAGTCATTCCCATAACACATTTCTATTGCCTTCATTAGGACTAGCATATATTGCTGTGAAAAACCATTTCCTACCTGTCTACTCCTGAATCTCTAGATGCATATACTGAGTGTCTTTTTCACACATCACTATATTCAAATTCTCCGTTTTCCAAGCCACCCCTATACCAGCTGCATAACCTTGATTTTCCATAGCTAAATAGCCATCAAACCCCAACAATTTGAGACTCATATGTAGCTTGTAAGGGTCACATCTTATCTCTAATATAACATAAACAGACGGTTTATAAATGTCGATATAGTATTTACTATATCTGTAGAACGCTTTACTCGCAGCTCCGCGATAATTCCAAATGAGAATTTTATCTTTTGTACTTATCATCATAATAATGACTCAGAGAAGTAATCAATCTCACACACAAAACTACATAGTTAACTGAGTATTATGCGCTTCATCCTTTTCTCTCAACACCGCAACCTCCTCTTTTTGAGCATTTGTGTTTTCATTCTTGCCATCAATTCCTTCCATTTCTTGTATTTCTGGCGGACGGGTCAGAGCAAAGCTATTATCATACGCCTCTCCTCCATGTATTATTGATATTGGTACTTCTGAACTATTATTGCACTTTATTGACTCTTTAGTCTGCATCCCATGCTTACTTTTCATACTTTTATCTGGTCTCTTTAGATTAACTTGTTCTGTCAGGTTGCTCTTCATCTCTCCTCCACAAGCCATAATAACCTCCAGCTCTTTTATGTTAATCCCACTTGCTTTACCTTTAAAAACACCACTTCCACGTGTAGTCAACTGCTGAACCTTTGTTATTAATTTTTTCTCAGCTCTTCTCTCCTTATTACTAGCAGTTTTCTCTTTTGGTATGTTCCTTTCTTGAGACCCGTCTTCAATCATTGCTTGAAACTCATGTCTTCCACCTATTAATAGCTTGTCCATAGATGTTGTCAACTCATCAGGTTTTGTCGGTTTCTTAACTGTCTTGTGTGGACCCACACTGTTCTCATTAACTGTCATAGTATTGCCTTTAGCTACTTTTGAATCTGCTTTATTTGTCCTATCCTCATTTATTACCTTCGAGCATGCAACATTCTTATTAACTTCCGTTATGAGCAAATCATTTGCCTCATCTTTATTCAAATCATTACCATTAATTGCCAATTCATTAGTTGTCTTCCCTTTGTCTCCACTCTTCTCAGCTCCAATCATTACCTCGTTATTGTCATTATTGTTCATTAAGGATGAGAATCTCGAGCCCCCAGAATTCGTATCAGCATTAAATCTCGCCGGAACTGTGTCGCGTCTACCATCCACCTGCTTCTTTCCTTTTCTATGTTTCTGCACCACTCTCCACGGACCTTCTTCTTCCTTATCAGTAGTTATTCCTGTGATACTCATTGAGCTAGAAGCATTTGCAATATGACTTCCTGATTGCCTTGCCTCCATACTCCCTTTTGCATTATTCTTGAAGTTACATCCTTCCTTGTAATGCCCATACCTACCACAACTTAGACATAGCAGGTGCAATCCTTCATACTCAATACGGTAATTACGCCCTTTAATGTTGAAGAGAGCCAGCAAAGGTTTTGACAAATTGACTTGCACACATATTCTAGCATATTTCCCCCTCTCTTGTTGCATGGTATTCTTATCCACCTTAATAGCTTGCCCAACCCTATTACCAATGAAGGTTAAAACTTTGGTATCATAGTATTCTATCGGTAATCCGGTAATTCGTATCCAGACTGCAATTTCATCAATGGTGTCCTTTTCTGGCTGGAAGTTAGGACACCATTCCTTAATCGTTAGGTAGTGGTCGTAAATAAACCAAGGCCCATGCTCCATAGCTATCTTCTTATTATCTTCATGTGAAAATGCAACCAAATAATAATCATTACCCAGGTCAATGATTCTGATGATACCGTTTTTAACCCACATTTGTTTCAGTCTCGTTTCTAATGCTTTGTAGCCTATCTTCCGTCCTAACAGTTTGACTATAATCCCTCTTCTCCATGGTTTGTAGATCCGTTTCTCTTCCTTTGCTGATAACACGAAGGCAGGGTAATCATAGTCTCCGATTTTCTCTTCCACGATCATAAGGTCTTCTCCTTCCTCCTGATTATCTTCTTCATTCAGTGTCTCTTCCACCTCCATATTCATATCAGGAATACAAGAGATTCCTGTAACTGTATCTTTGAACGATCTGATCATTCCGGTCGACGATCCACCCACAGCAGTCGTGCCATCTTTTATCTTCTTTGTACTTCTTTCTTGCAAGTCAATTTCATCAACACTTTTTCCCGCGTTTTCCTTCGTGATAAACCCTAGCAGATGATTCATCATGTTTACTAGCTAATGTTCTTATTCTTTTATTTTGTTTAGTTTCATAACAAAACCAATAAAGTAATAAAAGGATATTTTATTAACAAAAAAATAACGTAATAGAAAGATAATTTATAAAGCATTAGAATTACAAATTATAAATAAGGATATTTTTGAAAAAAAAAAAGTATTATAGTAACACAAAATTTATTTTAAAAAAGCTTTGAATACAAAACCTAATTTAAATAAGAAATATTTTAAATATTTGTCCTTTTATTATAAAAAATTTAAAAAATTATTAAAATTTAAAACTACATTGTATAATTTTACTTATAAAATCATTTTGAAAATATCTATAATATAGGAACTTTTGTGGCTCTGGAAAACCACTTTCTAACCCTTCTAATTAGCTCGCCATGTCAGCATTAGAGGGGTATTTAGTGTCTAAAACCAACAATTTTGAACCAAAACATCACTTACTTGGATCCTAATGACACTCTTTATCATACTTACACTAAATTGTGGGCAAAAAGTAACCATTGTAATTTGATTCCTACCACAACCAGCTGGATCGTACACTATCTTTCTCTCTCACCGTCCTTTACTCCTTTCCTTCTTTCCCTTTCTTTCTCTTTCTCTTTCGCTTGGTTTCTCTCTCCCTCTGCACTGCGAACTTCATCTTCTTCCTCTTCTTCTTTCATCTCCTATGTGTTTGGGTTTTTCGTCAATGTTTAATTGCAGAAACTTCCAATACGGCCCAAGCATCATCGTTCCACACCGCTACAAAAACCTAACGCAAATACCGGAGCAAAATCATCGGAGGTACAACAATGGAAACCTAACTCCGAACCTGTATTCAAACCGGTATCAAAGCTCGATCTTACACATCGTTGTCCTTCTTCTAATTAAATGTTAGGTTGGTGTGTGGTTGTCCATCTTGAAATTTACTTTAATGTTCTTCAGTTTTTAGTTCTTCAGTCTTTAGCTCTTATTATAGATTTCTTCCTTTTGAAACATACTTCATGGAAATGAAAAGAATATTAACAAACATTGTTATTATTTTCAATGACAAGTTTTAGGTCTTATGGTTTCCGGTGCTGTAACATGAGGGTTTTCATAAGGTACCTAATATTCCTTTGTGTATGGTTAATTCTATTTTAGGACAACACAAAATAGCTTTTAAAAGCATAACATTTATTTTTATATGTTTGACTATACTTATTCTTGGAATTATTCAACATGTTTACAACGTTTTCGAAAGGTTTATACTTGCGTAATCTGCGTCTACCATCATTTGCTTATATATCTATCACTGTCTGTTGTATTTTGCTTATATAGGTATCACTGGAATCCTTTGGAAGTGAGATGTACGGGACAGAAATGGTGTACCTGCGATAAAAGAGTCAATGGGAGTTTCTCAACACACTATTCTTTGTGTTTGAAGCAATGGCCTATATGCAGGTATGTTACAAACCATATAACTTTCACAATGCAAGTGATTATTGTATTATAACGAGATCTTATTGATGATATATAAATTCTTTCAAATTCTTCACAGATTACATGATGCAACCATACAGACAGGAGGAGCCCCTTTGATTGTAAAGGTCTTTTTAAGGTAATGTGATGCAACAAAATCTGTAATATTATTAAATTTGATGATGGAATGTACATGTTTTTTATTTCAGAAACATCTTCTGCCGGATTAAACATGTCCTCTCAAAGATCTCTCATTGAGGTTATGTTTCTGTAATTATGATAGGTCCTAGAACTGATAACGACCATATGTATGTTGTCTTCATTTTTGAACATCTTGTCATAAGACCACGTGTTAAGTTAACTCAATTCTAACTTAATTGTGACCCTCTAATTCTGCAGAATGCTTGGGAGGATGTTGATCCTGATGAACATTCGAATGACGTAAATTTGATCAATATCAAAGTTTATATTGCCCTTCCTACTTTTTTAATGGCTTCTCTCATGTTTTAAAAAAATCCTTCAATTATTTTAGGAACTCCTGGTATTGGGTGAGGTAGTAGGAACTGAGAGCAGAGGCCTTTCGACTGATACTATTGCCTGTTTACCTTCAGTCAACTATAAGACGGGGAGTGATCAGCATGGGAGGGATGATTCGTATGTCAAAATAATGCTCCTTCTATCGTTAGCTTTCTGCGATCTGAGGCTGTTTTTGAATTGGTAGTGTATGTGTGACACATTTCAGTTTGTTTTGGTTTTTAGGTTTTCAGATGGCGTGGTTAAATGCGAAAAATGCTTGGCGTGGGGTTTAAGGAGACTATTATTGACATGATTGTGGAATTGATTGTGAAGAAACAACAAGATTGGAGTGGCGTTTGGGAAACAACATTCTGAGACAGGTTTTCGTTCATATATTAGACACCTTGAATTATTTTATATTTTTTTGATTTACTGACAGTGTCATATAGATGTGGCCATACCTTATTCAGAAATCCTAACTTGGAGGACCTGATGTCATTGAAACCTATGTTCTCTGGAACTGACATGAACCTCTTCAAGGCCAGCTTCTCTTTCCTTATTTTTCTCTCATATTCATCTTGCTTTCACTTTTAACCATTGCATTACATTGTATAGGAACTTAGATGGCTCTACGAAATACATCACTAACCTTCTTCTACAATTAATCCACATCAGCTTTTTAGGGGTAAATCATGTCCTAATCCAACAATTTACAACCAGTTTTGGGTTGGTTACCCATGTAACTGGGTAGTTAGCGTCAAAACATGCAAAACAAACTGCTCAAGTGAACTACAGCCTTGGAGTTGCGAGCAGATGTACAAACAACCGTGTACAGAAAGGCAATGTTAGTCATCATCAGCGCAGCTTTCGAAGCTCCTGCAACACACCAACCCACCCATACCTGCTTCTTTGGTTTACCGAGGGAGAAGGGTGATCATTTCACTACCACTGTCTTTGTGTTTCAAGTAACATCAGAACACAGACCATATTTTTTCCACTTCCTTTGGAGTCACAAGTTTCTTGCTTTTTGCTTTTTGCTTACATACGTTTGTGTTTTTTTACCATGTAGGTTGAGTTCAAAGATAACTACTACATGTGTGTTATTTATGCAGGAAGCATTGTAATGAGGCACAGTGTTCCAGTTCTTCCAATTTCATTCCTTGCCATTTCATGATGACATCTTATAGATTAAGAATTAATTAGATACTTCAAGTTTACTTCTATCTGTATTTGGCTTTGTTTGATTTCTCTTCCTTTTGAGCAGGTCTATATGGAGTTGTAGTTTGCAGTGTTATTTTCCATTGTCGGATCTGTCATGGGGTTAGAAGGCTTGCTTTCCTCTGTTTGTGTCTGATGCGGTGTTACCAACGTGAATATGTTGGAGTTTTGTTGATGCAGTGGATATGCACAACTAGATAGTCAGGAAACAACCATCAAGATTATATGATGAATTCAGGATTGTTCTGAACAACATTATGAATTCTACAATCAACCATTGTAAGCATTATGCGACTTCACTCAATTTGATTTGTGTTCTGACTAAGAGTCATTCATGGATTGTATTTAATTTACATCTTGGTTTATTGTGACATTAATGTTTGTGTTGATTTGCTATATTAAGGCATGCCTTAAATTAAAGTCCAGTATTACATTTTTATTTTCTTTTTTGTTCAGGCTTATACGATGCAATTAGAAGCACAAGTTGATAAATTATAAGAAGACAATGAAGAACTTCAGAAAAAGCAGGTAATTTTGGCTTTTTCCGCATGTCACAACTCGACACGGGCGTGTACTAGCAGCATTTGTCAGTACTCAATACCATGTGTGAATACTAGCTTCATATTAAATTAAAATTTCCATAACCATTGACTGATTAAAAATTGTGTACATCTTACAGGTTTTTGTGAGGGTGGATGTGTTGCAATAGTGGACTCAGTAACATGTTTAAGTGTTGGTTCTTCAACAAATTATTTCTATACTTTTTTACGTGTTTGGTTGTGATTGGATTACACAATTTCTTATAGCATGCTCATCAATATCATCAATATGAGTCATACATATTTGTCCTTTTTTCATGCTTCTAACTTGCTTTAACATATACAACTGCTGTAACTTTGTCTCAGGCTTTAGGTATTTTAGCTCAAGTCAAGACTGACAAGGATTAGGTTGAGATGGACGGATCAAAAGGTGTTTTCCATGATTTGAATTTCACTTTCTCACCTGTTATTTTGTTGCTTCTAACTTTCATGTTTGTTAATATTAGATTTGATGGATGTTGGAAACTCTCCCATATAGTTCTTCCTGTTGCGACTTCTTGTACCACATGATCATTCGGCGTGTTGACATCAATCACATTTTTTCCAGGTTTTGTTCGTACACGATGATTTATTTTAATGCTGAAGCTGTCAGAAGTCATGGAATGGATGTCAACTAGCACGATTGTATTGAATTGGATATCTCGGAAGGTGAGTTCATTCTTCATATTGAAGTGAAGGCCTTTAAATTTCTGGAGATACATGATATAACTTAATTGTCAAAGAAGCAATAGCTATCAGCCCTGTTTTCAGTGTTGTCATGCTTCTTCATTTGTTTGTGTACATTATATAACTTAATTTTCAAATAAATGCATGTCCTTATAGGTAAATTTTCAATGTCGTCATGCTTCTTCTTTCAGCCCTGTTTTGGTTTTGTGAAATGATGGCATTGTAGAATGGTGGCATACAACACCTCTAGGTAGAAGGCATTATTTTCCCATTCATTTGATAACATCCAATAGCTATTGTCATGCAATAAGTAGTCTGTAGTGTTATGTCTATGCAGAGTTTTAACCAATCCCACTTGCTTCCATGTTGTATTTCAATTCATTATGGCTGGATTTTTATGGTTATAATAAATTCAATTGTTAGTTATATTATATATATTTTGCATTCCAATATTTTGGTCCAGTACGTGTTGTTTGCTTTAATGATCAGTTCATTGGTGTTAGGTGGCTCTGGTGTTAAGTGGAAGCTTAAATTTAACATGTTCATTTTTAGTACAACAAATCTTGCAATTTGGGGGGATATTTGTTCCATTGAGCCATCATGTTCTGTACGGGAGACGTCCTATGATTTTAATTACTATACATTGAGGCATTTCATAAAATCGGAGTTGGAATATTTAACCATATCAGGGTCATAAACCAAGCTATGACAGAAGTAAAATTTCTTTGAAGTTTTGCAGCAACATTTACATTTATGTCACGAAATTCATTATTTTCTTTGAACATTTGCAGGGTCATAAACAATGGTTACAGAAGTTCAATTTGTTGGTGTTGTGGCGCAGACAAACCTTCTGAAACTTATTCGATATTCTGCTTTGGATGGTGATACATGGATTCAAAGAATACTCATGTCACCATGCTTAGTCATGTCAACATTCTGTCCATATTGTGTCCGTCTGTAAATTAATGTTACTACTCAATGTCTACCTGTGTAGCTGTTAGTTGATAAGAATAATATCTAATGTGTCTTTTGGTTTATGAAACATTTTTAAGTGGCATTTATTTTGTTCTAACTGCATCAGGTTGCACTAACATGCATACATTTTTGGATTACTCATTTTTTTTCATATTCCAGGTGATTCGTTACTTTTTTCCTGGCATTAATGGACTTAAGGTACCTACATTAATATCTCAATTTGTCTATACATAATAATTGTTATGCATACTTCAAAATGTCTTTAATGCATACTCACATTATACATTGAATTTGCAACTTAATGAGAATATTTACTGTCGCTCCCGGGATTTTCATCCAGGTACAAACGCGAAAGTGGCATCGAAACAGAGTCGCCAGCAATGTGTATTTATCCCAAGAGAGGGAAAGGAAACACCGCATAAACCTGAAGGAAGGAAAAGAACATGGTCTTGCGACCAAGAGAAAGGGTAAGGGAGTCGGTTACGCGAGAGGAAGGTATTAGCACCCTCTCGCGTCCATCGTACCCGATGGGATCCACGCTTGCTTGCTTCAATCAAAGGGTGTAAGAAAAGGATACTGGAAAAGGAGCTGGAAAAGGAAAGAGCAACAAATGTAGGGAAAATAAAAGAAGTGCTCGCATGGGCCCTACCCCACTGCCTACGTATCTCATCGGGAGCATGAGAATCAGAGCGACGTAGTTCCCCTCACCTAGGGAAAGTTGTTTGTGTTTTTTAGTGGAATACGTCAACGTTCGCGTCCTAGCAATTTAGGTGTTGCAGCTCGCTGTAGGGAGACTTAGGTGTTACCTGTTTGCGGTAGAACGGAAATGACGCATCCTTAAGGAAGGAGTGAATGAGATGAGAAAAGAATTCCCGAAGGAGAGACGTTATTGTTTGTTTTGTCTTTTAAAAGTTTTGTTATTTTGTGTGCATATGATAGTGTATCTAAATCTTAGTCATTGGAATGTGTACATTCTCACATTCCAAGATGGAATGAGTAAGAAAGTACACTAAGGGTGAAGAAGACCCCCACACTTAGTTCCAATTGTTAAGGTTCAAACACACTAGCATATTTGTGTTTATTAAGTGTTTTTGTTGATTATGAAATGAAGAAGTGTTTTTTATTTATTCTTCAACAAGTATTGCATTTAAGTCCCTCATACAAGATCAAATGTTTAACACATTGACCCAAGATGGGCTATATGCTACACATTCTAAGATTATAAGAGAAGACCCCTTTATAATCTTTTCTTTATATGAAAGGCCTAAATGCAATAAATGCCTACCTTTATTACATGTTTTGAATTTTCTTTGAGATGAGAAGATGGAAGACTCAAGAGAGGAGAAAAGGTAAAAGTCTATATGAACTAAGACTCAATCCTAATTGAAGATTAAAGGGAGTGATCCTAATGGTTTGTGAGGTTTAAACCTAAAGCCTAAAGAAAGAAAGAATTAAACAATTCACTTCTAAAGTAGAAGATGAATTGTAATTCAAAAAGGGAAAGTGATGAGTTATTAAAAGAAAGCACATAAGTGCTTAACAAAACACAAAAATGGAATTGTAAAAGAGGTGAGAGGAAAGAAGTTTGAATGTGGATTCCTTATCCACACTCAATTGCAACTTACCAAAGCCCCTACATGGTTAGTAAACATGTATAAGAAGTATAAGAAATAAAAGAACATTTAATGCACTATAAAACTCAAAAGAAATAGATGAAAAAAAATCAAAACCTATAACCACAACCAGAATGTACATCATGTGGAAAACAAATTATCATTATCATGCAAGTCCAAGTGGGTAGGCAACAAACATCATCCATGGCATTAGAACATGATACCATAAGAAAAGGGAGAATGAAAGATGAAAAGAAATGAAAAGAAACATGCATAAATGGAGCATGTAATCCAAGGATCAGAATTGGAATGAAATGAAAAATGATTCACAAACATCTCACAAGTATTTATGAAGCACATCAAGACATTTAAGAAGTGATAAAAGAAGTAGAATTGAAATGAGAGTTCAAAAGAAAACACAAGTACTTCATATTAAGGACACACAAAGTTCAAATGAAAGTGAACATGCAAAGATGACACATAACATGTACCAATGACCTATAATGTCAAATGAATGGTTCACCAAATATGCAAATGATCATGCAAGTATGTACAAAAGAAATCATGTGAACATGCACAAAGATTACAATGATATGACAAGTTGTAGTGCTTCAAATGAAATGTATTAAACAAAAATCAAATGAGTTCATGAAAATTATGGAAACATGGTATTTGAAGTTCACAAATCAGAGATGAATCACATACCAAAGTAGCATGCAAGAAACCAAGGCAAAATGATGTCAAACAATGCACTTAGGTCAAGTAGACATATCATACAAAGTAGCACAAAAATGAACACCAAACATGCCATAAACTGACCTAAAAAAATCAAATAAAAATCACTTAACACACCTCAAGATGATAATGACTCAATGCAAAAAGAAGAGCATCAAAACAATTTTTAATGATCAAGAACAAAAATGCACAAATTCATGTACCACATTAAGAATGCATACAAAAGAAAATCAAAGAAAATTATGGAACAGGGGCAAAAAGGTCATAAAATCAAGAAATAAAATCATGAAAAATTTTCTAAATGTTTTAATGATGCTCATGAATTTTTGTGGAATTTTATAATGCCATTTGGTATTTTTAAAAATTAAAAAGCAAACGTGTAGAAAAAATGAAAAAAAAAAATGCAACATGAATGGGGGTGCATGCATAGTAATTACTCAGTTCAAAATCATTGGGCTTTAAACAGAGGGGGTGCGAATAGCATAAAGACTTAAGTCCAAGTTTGCACAAAACACCATAATAAGCATGTACACTCAGTCAACCAAATTGACTCATTAATAACCATTGGATGAGGTCTCAGTCAAGCCAAAGTCAAAGTATGCCAAATCAACGCACGCGCACGCCTGAGCACCCTTACTATCATGTACCATGCCACACCAAGTTTAAAATAAAATCAGAAAAGCACACGTGACATGCACATGAAATTTAATGCGCTGGCACGTTTTGGAACGCACGATCATAGAAAATGGACGGACGCGATTAAAACAAAGCAAAACCCTAGCTATTGAAGTCACCGGCCGGAGGTGACTTCCGGTCACCTTCTCCGGCCATACCACCACCGTCTGCAACTTTGATCTCTTCAGAAATCCACAAAATATACATCAAACTGAAGCTGAGCTCATGTAGATTAAGAATTCACTCACAAAAACAATATATCATGCATACACAGCAAGAACAGAGGAAATGAATTTGTGCCCTAAGTTTCGCAACTACGCCTTTAGAAGGCCTATCAACTAGCCGGAGTTAGGAATGCTTCTATTAAGCTCATATCAACATGAAAACAACAAACTAAACCATAAATCGCCAGAGCAAAGTTTGAGAGTTTGGAACCTGAACTTGAGGATGCTTTGAATACACAAGAACACCAGAGGAAAATGCTTCTTCCTTGAGCTTCTATTGGCCAAATAAAGGCTTAACTGAAGTGGTTGATGATGATTCAATAGAAAGAAACTGGATCCAAGCTTCCAAAACAGTTGCTCTTTGGTGAAATTGAGAGAGATTCAAAGAAGATTTAGAAGGAGGATGAACAATGTGAGCTCGAGAATCCTTTGCAAGGGTGAGATTAGGAGTAAAGCAGAGAGAGTTTTGGGGAGAATGTGAGAGAAAATGAAATTGAAAAACGAATTTGTGAAGGAGTTTTCTATTTATAATGTGAGCTAACTACAGTTTAATGAGTTGAGTTAGGGTGAGTTATCATGGTTAACTGAGTCATCCCTAACTAACTGAGTCAAGTTAGTTAGGGATAGCAAGGATATGGTGGTGATAGTTCATGGTGGGTTATGGTAGAGCTGAAAATGAGCTTGTAATGGCACGGCTGATTGTATCAGAAACTTGTTCAGCAAGTTTATTCTTTCCACTTTCATGCAAGGTACGTGCTAATGTGCAAGGTGGAGGTGATATGTGCTTGGCTTAATGTGGAAATAAAGTGCAAGGGTTGTTTGATGGATGTCTAAACCAAACTGCAAATTCTGGTGTGATTCATCAGTTGGAAATGGTGATGTTTACGCATGGATATCTCTCTCCTCAAGCCATGGACATGAATGATCTTGGTATCATTACAAAGTGTGTACATGATACAACAACTTTGATGTTGAAAGTAAATGAAAATGAGACTTGCAACAACTTGGAAATGTGCTTCAAACATGTAAACTCAAAGCTGACTCATAATGCACGCATGTGGGGCAAGACCTGGTTGTGACCTAACCAAACATTCAGTTATCTTGACCTTATTTTGAGCCACCACAACTTCTCAATCATTGGTCTAATGAAAAAACCATAAACATACACTTTGAAGATCTCACATAGAGGAACAACTTTCGTGTTGAAAGAGTTTTCATTTGAGGCCTCTAACCTTGAGAAATTGACCCAAACATTTGGCCCACCACGTGCTTGTGAAAATGACACGCGCGTGACCTGAAAGTTCTTGGTCACGACCTGGTTTTTGCCCTACTTTCCTCCAACTTTGATCAATCATATCTCCCTCAATTTTTATCCAATGGAGATGTTCCACATATGAATGTGAAGCCTAAAACAAGATCTTTTGTTGTGGCCGAGTGGAATTTTCATTTGGTGCTTCAATTTTAAATGGCCTTGGTTCAAACTCTGATGCAAAATGGCCAAAACTTGTTATTTTTAGTAACCCTTCTTCATCCAAAAATGGCAACTTTCCACATCTTGATTTTTTTATGATTCCTTTGGAGTTTCTTGACCAAATTTTGTACATTGGACACATATAACATGAATTTTATGAATTTGGCCTCAAAATGTCAAGAGTTGACTTTTTCTTCTGATTATTTGACTTGGCCCCCAAATTTCCTGATTTTTTATCCTTCTTCCAATTGAACCACTTCTAAAACCAATTGAGAGGTGATTTTCCACATACATACACTTAGGGACATATAGAATACCATGACATCAAGTTTTGTCCAAAAAATCAAAGATATCCTGATTTTATTAGAAACCCTAGTTTTGGTGCCCACCTCCTAGGAGAAATAAGTGCAGTCTTCAATTTCAAATTCCTCAGAGTATGTTGTGTATCCTCTTAAAGGATGATGAGATATACCATTTGAGGATGACTTTGGATCAATGAGCTATCTCTTTTGAGGGTTTTCCTTCAGTTTTTGAACCTCTTGCATGTTGAAGTATGTATTGCTTCAATCTCCCATTGGATCTCACTTCCTTGAGATTGTGGATGATCAATTGAGATGGTATGAGACATGAGAGACTCTTGGCTTGCCTGGAGGCAACTGGATTGCCCTTTTTGTGCTTTGAATGATCCCTTGATTGTCCATCTTCCCCCTGATCACATGCCTTGATGGTAAGAGGAATGTTATGCTTCATTTTTCTATGTTAAATGCAATGCAATACTAATGAGATGGATATGATATTGTAAATGATAATGCTATGCTAAGATGTAAAAAAGGGAGAGCAAATTTTAGGGTATTACAGCTGCCCCTATTCAAACACTGTAGACCTGAATGTCTGAAAGCGAATGCTTTCAGACTTTCAAGGTATATAGTGATTGAATACCAAATATAACCAAAAATTTGCTCTGGATGATGAAAAAGAAAAGGGATATAAACCCGACGAGACTGCTGGATTGAATCTTCAAATGAAACGTTGTCGGAGAAGTCTGTCTTTTGAACGACGCCAGACGACTACTGGCTTGCCATACTGTCGATGGACTTGGGCTGTTCTGCCAATCTGTCGTTGGACTTCCTACCAAACTGTCGTTGGATTTCTAGTGCTTACCAAACTGTCGTCGGAAGCCTCACCAAACTGTCGTTGGACTTTCAACAATGTCTTTTTGAACGACGCCAGACGACTACTGGCTTGCCATACTGTCGATGGACTTTCGCTGCTCTGCCAATCTGTCGTTGGACTTCCTACCAAACTGTCGTTGGATTTCTAGTGCTTACCAAACTGTCGTCGGAAGCCTCACCAAACTGTCGTCGGACTTTCAACAATGTCTTTTTGAACGACGCCAGACGACTACTGGCTTGCCATACTGTCGATGGACTTTCGCTGCTCTGCCAATCTGTCGTTGGACTTCCTACCAAACTGTCGTTGGATTTCTAGTGCTTACCAAACTGTCGTGGGAAGCTTTGCCAAACTGTCGTTGGACTTTTACCAATTTGCGTTGGATTTCTACCAATCTGTCGTTGGATTTTAATGATTACCAAACTGTCGTTGGAATCTCACACTTGCCATCTTCAGATGGACTTTAGCAGCTTTTACCAATTCGTGTTGGATTTCTACCAATCTGTCGTTGGATTTTTAATGATTACCAAACTGTCGTTGGAATCTCTGCCAAACTGTCGTTTGGACTTTCATGATTACCAAACTGTCGTTGGATTTTTAATGATTACCAAACTGTCATTGGAATCTCACACTTGCCATCTTCAGATGGACTTTAGCAGCTTTTACCAATTCGTGTTGGATTTCTACCAATCTGTCGTTGGATTTTTAATGATTACCAAACTGTCGTTGGAAACTTAAAATTGCCAGATGATCACTCCACCTGCTGGAATAACATGACCAAATTGTACGTATGCTAACAATAAATTGGACTTTGGATTGTAAATGAGCATTGCTGAGAATTACACCACTTGCTGGGTAATATCATATGTTGACACCTTGCTGAAGGAGAGATTCTGTCGATCTCTTTAAACCCTGCTGGGGAACTTACCGCGACTCGGCTGGGGAGTATAGCAGCCAAGATTCAATGCTGAACTCTGTGGGGATACCATTACCAAAGATATGATCCTGTCGGGGACCAGGGCGGCTCTGCCGGGGACATCCAAATCTTGGTTGAAAGCCAATCCGTTGCAACATGCTGAGAAAGAATCCTTAGAGATCTGCTGAGGAAAATGACTGTCGGGCTTAGGGTAAATGTCACAATGCCCCCTGTTGGGCGAACTTTCCCTTTGACGACTCCGCTGGGAATAATGAGTTTACAACACACTCTGCTGGAGAAAACTGCTTTAAAGCATCTCTTGTTGGGGCTGCCCTTCGAGAGGATTTTACAGAAAACCAAACGTCTTCAAACTCTACTGGGGATAGCAGGTCAGGAACATCTTTTGCTGGGGAGATAACATGCCCCAGGCTTGGGAAATTCAATAACTCCGCTGGGGATTATTCTTCGACAAATTTCCCATGCCGAAACCTGCGGGAGACATGATACTACCACTTGCTGGTACATCCTGCCAAGAGCGAACTCCACAAGGGATGTTATCACTAAAAGTTTCATCTCTTAAGAGGATTTTATAGAAAACCAAACGTTTTCAAACTCTTAGACAAACACTCTGCCTTGAACTACCTTTCACATCGTCTGCAAGGTACTGGAGGATTGGCACTTGTTGTCAACCTGGAGTCTTCACTGCATTAATAACCGTTATCAACACAGAAGAAATCCATCTTCGAATACCGTTGCCGTCACGAAACTCGGTGGGATCTCTTGAATGGAAGAATTGACTTAATAAGATACAACAGTATCAAGTCATAGCAAATATCTGCTCGTGGTTACGATCATGCTGCTTGGATCAATCGCGCTCATTACCTGTAACAGAAAAAGAATATGCACATGCCCCAGGATATTGCGTGGTCTTTTGAATCCACCATCCAAGGTCGTTCAACAAGCAAAGTAATTTTAATTGTCTTTTTGCATGTTTTTGCAAGACCAAGATATTTTCAAAGTAATGTTTTATTATCAAAATCAGACGTTTTTGCAAACAAAACAGTAAAATGAAAATAAAAGCTTGTGATTGAATATTCAACTTTATTGATGAAATGCCAAAAATTGGCGAATTTACAATCAGAAGCAAACCCCTGAAAGAGGTGATTGCCATAAAATTGAGAAAAGAAATCTATCCTAATGATAATGCGGAAATTGGATTCCGACTGATTTCTGATTCTGTTATAGCCAGTATATACTCCAACTCTCCTGATTATCTTTGCCTTCAGAAGCTCATGATTGGACCAATTCCTCCTTTGGAATTTTGCCAGTTTGCTGAAGAGTAGAAAACGTACAGATTAATTCAGACTGCAGTCATTCGCTTTAATCCCTCTTTTGTGTGGATCGCCTTTTCAGGTTTTCAATCCACCGGGATACCCATTTTTGCCTAAGTTGCCCTTTCGGGTTTTCAACTTACCGGGTGTACAATTCTTTTCATTTATATCCCTAATTTTTGCCCGAACCTTTATTCTGTTTTTGGTTCGCCGGGATGCCCTTTTTTGCCTGGATTCTTCTTCTTTCTTTTTTTATCCAGCGGGTCTCTTTATACGAAGTATTTTTTAACTGCATCTGAATTAACAGGGGATGAAAAATCTTCACCATCCATGGTTGTCAGCAACAAGGCTCCTCCTGAGAAGACCTTTTTTACCACGAACGGACCTTCATAGTTAGGAGTCCATTTGCCCCTGTGATCTGTACTCGGAGGAAGTATTCTCTTGATTACCACATCCCCGACTTTGTAGACTTGAGGTCGAACCTTTTGATCGAATGCCCTCTTCATTCTGCGCTGATATAACTGGCCATGGCATACCACTGCTAATCGCTTCTCCTCAATAAGGCTCAGCTGATCAAATCTGGCTCGTACCCATTCAGCTTCATCTAGCTTAACGTCCATCAATACTCGGAGAGAGGGGATCTCAACTTCTATCGGTAGAACTGCCTCCATACCATATACAAGCGAGTATGGTGTTGCCCCAGTGGACGTGCGGACTGATGTTCTATACCCATGCAAGGCCAGTGGTAACATCTCATGCCAATCTTTGTACGTGACAACCATTTTCTGCACAATCTTCTTGATATTTTTGTTGGCCGCTTCAACCGCGCCATTCATTTTCGGGCGGTACGGAGAAGAGTTGTGATGCTCAATTTTGAAGTCCCGACATAGCTCAGCCATCATCTTATTGTTCAAATTAGAACCATTATCAGTAATGATTCTTTCGGGCACTCCATATCGACAAATGATATCTCGCTTCAAGAAACGAGCCACTACTTGCTTAGTGACATTGGCGTAAGATGCTGCTTCAACCCATTTAGTGAAGTAATCAATGGCGACCAAGATGAAACGATGGCCGTTTGAAGCAGTAGGCTCAATTTTCCCGATCATATCAATGCCCCACATTGCAAATGGCCACGGAGAGGACATGATACTCAACGGATTGGGAGGAACGTGCACTTTGCCTGCATAGATCTGGCATTTGTGGCACTTGCGAGCATACTTGCAGCAATCTGACTCCATGGTCAGCCAATAATACCCTAATCTCAATAATTTCTTAGCCATCGCATGTCCTCCGGCATGGGTACCGAAAGAGCCTTCGTGCACTTCAATCATAAACAGGTCTGCCTCGTGTCTATCCACACATCTGAGCAGAACTGTGTCAAAATTCCTTTTATACAGCACACCATCTTTGTTCAAGAAGAAACTACCAGCTAGCCTTCTTAATGTCTTCTTGTCATTGGAAGATGCCCCAGGCGGGTATTCTTGATTTTTTAAGAAGCATTTGATGTCATGGTACCAAGGCTTATCATCAGACACTGCATCAACTTCAAACACAAAAGCAGGCCTATCAAGACGAGATACATCAATCCTGGGCACAAAGTTGCAACCATGCACTTTGATCATCGAAGAGATAGTGGCCAAGGCATCTGCAAACTTATTTTCCTCTCTAGGAACATGGTATAACTTGACAGTTGTAAAGAAGGTCAGCAATCTCCTCGTATAATCTCTATACGGAATCAAATTCTGCTGATGTGTGTGCCAAGTTCCCTTTACTTGATTGATTACCAGTGCTGAATCACCAAAGATATCGAGGGTCTTGATTCGTAAATCAATAGCTTCCTCGATCCCTAGTATGCAAGCTTCGTATTCTGCTTCATTGTTGGTACACCCGAAAGTTACTCGGGCAGTGAAGGGCATGTGAACACCTTCAGGCGTAATAAGGACTGCACCAACTCCGCACCCATTCATATTAACTGCCCCATCAAACATCAAACTCCATTTGGACTCAGGGTCAGGCCCCTCCTCTAGAAGTGGTTCCTCGCAGTCTTTCGCTTTGAGAAACATGATGTCCTTATCAGGGAAATCAAATCTCATGGGCTGGTAATCATCAAGAGGCTGTTGCGCAAGATAATCTGACAGTATACTTCCTTTGATTACCTTTTGCGAAGTAAATTGAATATCGTACTCTGTCAGTACCATCTGCCACCTCGCAACTCTGCCTGTAAGTGCTGGTTTCTCAAAAATATACTTGACCGGATCCAATTTAGAGATCAACAGGGTTGTATGTGTGAGCATGTATTGTCTCAATCGCTTGGTGGCCCATGCGAGTGCACAGCATGTCTTCTCAAGCATTGAATAACGCGATTCACAATCTGTAAATTTCTTGCTCAGGTAGTAGATAGCATGTTCTTTCCTACCTGTCTCGTCGTGTTGACCGAGAACACAACCCATGGATCCTTCGAGCACTGTCAAGTACATAATCAGTGGTCTCCCTTGAACTGGAGGTATCAGAATTGGAGGTTCCTGCAAATATCTTTTTATTTTATCAAATGCATTTTGACAATCATCATTCCAACTGACCGTTTGATCTTTTCTTAGCATTTTGAATATCGGTTCGCAAATGGCAGTTAGGTGAGATATGAACCTTGAAATGTAGTTCAATCTTCCTAGAAAGCCGCAAACTTCTTTCTCAGTCTTTGGTACAGGCATATCTTGTATAGCTTTCACTTTAGCAGGATCAACCTCTATCCCTTTTTCACTGACAATGAAACCAAGCAATTTTCCGGACCGCACGCCGAAAGTACACTTGTTAGGATTCAGTCTCAACCTGAATTTCCTCAGCCTCTCAAATAACTTCTTCAAGTTGATCAGATGTTCCTCTTCTGTCTTTGATTTAGCAATCATGTCATCCACATAGCACTCGATCTCTTTATGAATTAGATCGTGGAATAACGTCACCATTGCTCTTTGATAAGTTGCCCCTGCGTTCTTCAACCCAAAAGGCATTACTTTGTAACAGAAGGTACCCCACGGGGTAATGAATGTCGTCTTCTCCATGTCTTCAGGCGCCATCTTTATCTGATTATACCCAGAGAATCCATCCATGAATGAGAACACTGAAAACTGAGCGGTATTATCAACCAGCACATCAATATGAGGGAGTGGAAAATCGTCTTTAGGGCTCGCCCTGTTGAGATCTCTGTAATCCACACACATTCTGACTTTGCCATCTTTCTTCGGCACCGGTACTATATTGGCCACCCAGGGAGGATAGTTGGTTACTGCCAGAAAGCCTGCATCCAATTGTTTATGTACTTCTTCCTTGATCTTCAAAGCCATTTCGGGTTTTGTCCTGCGCAGCTTCTGCTTGACCGGTGGGCAGTCCTCTTTCAATGGTAGTCTATGCACAACTATGTATGTATCTAAACTTGGCATATCTTGGTATGACCAAGCAAAGATGTCAACATATTCACGTAGCATGACTATCAGCTCTTGCTTTATATCAGCCCGCAGACTCGCACCAATCTTGATCTCTTTCTTGCTTTCCTCTGACCCAATATTGATGATCTCAAGAGCTTCCTGATGAGGCTGAATGGTCTTCTCTTCCTGTTTCAACAACCTAGCCAACTCTTCCGGGAGTTCATAGTCTTCATCACTTTCTTCCTCAGCTTGATAGATCGGATTGTCGAAATCATACGTGGGCATAACAGAATCATTTTCAGAGAAATCCACAGAATCCAGTCTGCATGATTGGGTTTATGCTTTATTTTAGATTATTTTTGCTTGAAAACAAAAGAAAAGAAAGTGCATTATCATTTTTAATTTTCTTTGTGCAAAAATAAAAATAAAGAAAGAGTAAAGGAACACAAATTTGTAAACAAAAACGTCCTTTTATTGATATTTGATCATTATATGAGAAAATATGGTGGCCCTACAAATGGATCGTCACACCTTGGGCAGAGTGTGGGATTTCATGCATTATGAAAGACAAGAATTGTTACTCTGCATGGTGAACAACATGAACGATTTCTTCGCTAGACCAATTTTGCAACGCCTTGCCTGGAGCCAGTGCATATACCCATCTGTCCAGATAATCTGAGCTTTCAGCGCCATCTTCTATTGCTGAGCAGGACTGGTTGGGATTGATAATTCCTCCACTGTTGAAGTTGATTGGCCCACGGAATCGGGGAACTGGCGTCCGGCCCGGCTGGTATCCAATGCCAAACTTATCTTCTTTCACGAACACATCTATAGCTTTGCCCCAGCCTTGGGCATTCCCGCTTTCGACCACTTCTCTGGCCTGCTTGTACGACGCAATTGATGCACTCTACCCACCTGGCACATTCGACACCACCGCTGCTGAAGTAGATTCTGGTAAGTTGTTGATATTCAGGGCTTCAAAAGATTGGCACAATGTTTCATGAATCTCTCCATCCATTTCCACATATTTGAAAGTGGATAGATGACTCACGAATATATCTTCCTCGCCGCAAACAGTAACCACTTGACCCTCGAACACATACTTGAGCTTCTGATGAAGTGTGGAGGTAACTGCGCCTGCTGCGTGAATCCATGGTCGGCCCAACAAACAGCTATAAGCAGGCTGAATGTCCATAACATGAAAGGTCATCTTGAATATCTGTGGACCAACCTGTATAGGTAGTTCAACCTCCCCAAACACCGATCTTTGGGATCCATCGAAAGCTCTCACAATCAGATCGCTGGGTCTCAGAACCAATCCATCTACTTCAATTTTCATCAGGGCCTTTTTAGGTAACACATTTAAGGAAGAACCTGTGTCAACCAGCACATGCGACAAAACAGCTCCTTTGCATTCAAGTGTGATGTGCAGCGCTTTGTTGTGGTTACGTCCATCTGGTGTCAAATCCCTGTTCATAAATCCCAACCCGTGGCTCACATTCACATTAGAAATTACCCCCTCCAACTGATTCACTGTAATCTCTTGGGGAACGTATGCCATATTCAGAACTTTCAACAAGGCAGCCCGATGTGCATCTGAACTCATTAACAGGGATAATATCGAGATTTTATAGGGTGTTTGATTAAGCTGGTCAATGATCTTATAATCACTCTTTTTGATAACCCTCATAAATTCCTCAACATCATTATCAAAATTGACTTTAGGGTCCTCTTCCTGAGCAGGCACCTTGTCATCAACCACCTGTTTTCCTTTTGCTCTTGCAGCGACTTCAACCTCACTCCTTAAAGTCTGGGGAGCAAACAGTCGACCACTCCTAGTAAAACCACTTGGTCCACTGACATTCCCAATGCTAGTACCAACAGCCTCTGCCTTCTGCCGACTTCCTCCCTGACGAGTATCAGTTCCATACTGCCACGGAACTGCCCTATTAGACACATAAGCAGCCGATTCAGGAACTATAAACGTAACTGGTCTCGGCCTCTCAGGCAAGATGATAGCAACAGGCTCTGCAACAGGCACCTGTATCTCGACTGGATTATAGTAAATGGTAACGGCAGAAACATCCTGTTCTTTCTTTACTTTATCAAACTGAAGACTTCCCTCGTCTATAAGATCCTGCAGTCCAACTCTCAACTTACTGCAGCCATTAACCTATTTCGCACAGCCCTCACAATCAGAACTACACCCAGGAAATACCTGTCCTTTTAACAAACGTTCTTTTACGGTCAACAACGGAGTCTTTACCAAGTTAATGTCGGTGATCAGATTCAATTTCTCACCATCAAAAATAGCATTCGTGCCCGCACCTCCATGATTAGGCATTGAATTGTCACGAACACTCGGCGGCCTGGAGAAATTAATAGCTTTCGCGTCAATCAAGTCCTGAACTATGTGTTGAAAAGCCCAGCACTTTTCTATTGTGTGACCTTGCGCACCAGAATGAAATTCACACCGAGCACTAGCATCGTAACCCTGAGGTAATTTCCCAGCATCTAGCGGCCTCATTGTCCAGAGTTCAACCAATTTCTCTTTGAGCAATTGTGGTAACAAAGCAGCATGCGACATAGGCAAAGGATCAAACTTACGGTCCCTTGGTCTATTATTCTGGAATCGGGGTCTACCTTGCTGATTGGGAGCTTGCTGTCCAGCTGGAACCGGAATGGTTACAGCATCCACTTGATGATAGGGCTGAGTCCTGCCTCTGCCCCCTCCTCTATACATGGCGCTGAACTCCCCTTCTCTTTTCCTTGGTCCATTGGCAAAGGGTTTCTTTGAACTTGAAGCAACATCTTGAATCTTACCCAATTTCAACAGACTTTCTATTCGTTCCCCAGCAATAACAATGTCGGCAAACCCTGTGGAAGGACATGCAGCCAATCTATCCAGATACAACCCTTGGAGCGTGCTCATGAACATATCAGCCATCTCGCGATCACCCAGAGGTGGTTGAACTCGAGCAGCCAATTCCCTCCATCTCTGGGCGTATTGCTTAAAGCCTTCCTTAGGATCCTGAGTCATACTCTGCAGCTGAGTACGATTGGGTGCCATATCCAAATTATATTGATATTGCTTCAGAAATGCAGCACACAAATCTTTCCAACTCTTTATACGAACCCCGTCCAGCTTGACATACCATTCCAGGGATGCACCTGACAGGCTATCCTGGAAAAAATACATCCAGAGCTTCTGGTCATCAGTGTAAGCAGCAATCTTGCGATTGTAAGCTTGCAAATGTGTTTTGGGACATGTACTGCCGTTGTACTTATCCAAAGCAGGAAGCTTGAACTTGGGAGGGATTCGCACACCCTGCACGAGACCCATGTCTTCTACATCAATTCCAAGAGGATTTTGGCTCTCAATAGCCTTGAGTCTTTCATCCAGCCCTTCATACTTCCGGTCGTCATTGTAGAAACCCATGTCATTGTTGAATGCAGTGAACTGGTCCTCCTGACCATCCTCATTGTTATCAAAGCCCAGATGTGCCCCACCAGCAGGGATTGTGCCAACAGGAGGAGTGCGCACATTGCGATTTGGGATTTCAGTTTCCAGCCTCTGGATAGTGGTTCTCATAGCTTCTTGTCCAATCCTCATGTTTTCTTGACCGGTCCTTAACTCTTGCTGACCTTGAGCAATCCCCTGCATGAGGTTCATGAACTGTTCCATCCTTCCCCTCAAATCGGCTAACTCCGTCTGAACTTGCTCCATTACTCTTGCTTGATTGCGTCGGGTAGAATATCGGTGAACTGGGGTATCAGCTATTGTGCCTGAAAACCAAATAAAGGTTAGCAGGCGCCTGCAAAAGGAAAACCTGCAATGTAAAAATGATATGCAAATGCAAATGCAAAGTTATGTTTGTCATTTCAAAATGCTTTTCATATCCTGATTCCAATCGTAACCAAGAATTCCTGAAGACCAGGAGTCATGATTACTGAGTTTTGCCATGAAGAGATATTCATATACATCGATCACGGATGTCTGAAGACCAGAAATAGTGATTTTGTAGTGTGCTAGTGTGCAGATATCACAACACATAAATCTGAAGATCAGAAATTGTGAACAGAAGTAACCCATTTTGTACAAATTCCCAAAACTTCTCAAGCACGTTTGTCGTAGTTTCAGCAACAAAATAAAAAACAGGCAGTCAAATGGATCCATCAACAATTCTGATGGTAACCATTACAAATTACAAAGAAATGACAAAAATCACTAATCTGACATCTCTACATCTTTCAGCTTCTGACTAGAGTACTTGATTTCCTCAAATAGGATGCGAGTACGCTGATGATGCGGCTTCTCAATCAGCTCCTTAATCACTGCGTCCCTTTTTTCCAATGCATCCTCTAATGACCCCACGTGCATCAGCAAGGCTTCATCTTCATTGGCTCCTTTGCGCCTCTTGATTCCAGCTTGAATTTTAACCAGCTTCAGCTCTGCTGTGACATCTTCAAGCTCCTTGTTGGTGATTTTCAGCTTACCTTCAGCATTTCTCACTTGTTCTTGACTTTTGCCAAGATCTTCTCGATACTTTCTTCTTTCCACGTGCGCTTTCTTCAGCTCTTCGTCTTTATCTTTTAGCTGGGCCTGCAATTCGGAGTTCTCAATTCTGACCTCATCCCAAGCTTGACGGATTTTAGCTAACGAATCCTTGCTTCGGGCCAGCGCCTGCTTTGTAGCCTTATGAGCCTGACTAGTATCATCTGCTCCCAAGGTAAGCTTTCGGAAGTATCGAGCTCTCTCATCAAAATCTTCTTCTTTGTCCGCCAGGTTTTTTTCTGCTTTCAACGCTCTCTTTTCCAACTCTTTGTTGTCAGCTAGAGCTTTCTGAAGACATCTGCTCATCCCAGAGTTCTCTATCTGTAGATCTCTAACCATTTTCTTCAATTTCTCGTACTCCTCGGCCGGTACTGTGGAATGTTGATCTGGACATGAGAGAACTTCTCGGGAAAAGGGTAACAACAGCTTTTTGACCTTCATCTCAACCCAGGCATCGTAGTCAGGGTATGATCTGCAGTCTCCTTTGCCGAAAGTCACTTTTCCCTCTCTTTGCCTAAATTTCCAAGCATTTATTACTTCCGGCACTCCTTCGTTCTTGGTCCCTACGAAAAACAGAGAAGCGCTAATCTCTTCATCAGCAGGAGGATGTCTCGAGGCATAACCAAATTGTCTAACTGCCAACACTGGGTTGTAATTAATCCCACCTCTTCTTCCAAGTAGAGGTACATTAGGAAAACTTCCACATTTGACAGTAAGCTCTATCGTCAGTAATTTGGGATCAAACCAAATAATATTATTGGCAGTTAAACCTATCAATCTCTTGGACCACTTCATTGTCTCAGCAGTTTCTACGAACGCACCAGTCCGGGGTAAATGTTTGAAGAGCCAATGGCATAACAATTGGGTGCAACAACTAACCAAACTCCCTCTTGCCTTCTCATTTTTGTAGTGTACGGAGTGATAAAAATCCCCTAGCAGGGTAGGAATCGGATTCTTCGAGACAAACACTTTCAATGCCTGCATATCAACAAAATCAGGCTGACCGGGGAAAAGCACCAAGCCATAGATACACAGAGCTAACACAGAGTTGTAAGTAGTCCAATTGTTAGCCTTGGCAGCTTGTCGAAAAAGAAACTCCAAATGAAATCCTTCATCTTCTTTGAGTCTGCTTAGGCCACTTTTCACAATAAACAGGTCTAGATGCAGGATAGCAGCGATTACTTCAGGGGCAAGAGCACCTTCAGAAAAATACGGTATAGCAGACGTGATTGGAATTCCCAAAATAAATGAGAATTCCTCCAGAGTGGGCATCAGAATGTAGTCAGGGAATAAGAAACATCTCATTGATGGCTCATAGAACTGTAAGAAAGTATGCAACCCATCCTTCTCATACTTTGTGAATGCACAAACCATCTTAATCAGCTCTCCATACTCCTTCTGAAAAGTGCTGAGAACATCAGAACCAGCCATACCTATCATCTTGTTCAATACACCCAGCTTAGGATCAGGGAATTTGTATGACACATTATTCTTCCTTTTAACCTCAGCATCTTGGGAACTCATGATTGGAATCAGACAATATGGTAAGTACCTGAAAATGACAAACATAACCTGTTATGATATGATTATGCAAATGCAAAAGGCATGTGATCAGGTATCCAGGTGTCGGTGTCTGTGTTGAACTGTGTGCACTGTGTCTCTGTATTGAATCTGGCAATATATCTGAGACGAATACTCAAAGCACTGTCATAGGATACACTGTCTGTAATAATCAGAGAATCACAAGTACGGTATGTAGGAGGTTGGGTTACCTGCAAACCTGTAAACATCCCACCCATACTCACATGTGGTTCCTAGAAAATAAGGCTTGTCAGCTTCGGAGGTTTGAGAAGCGATAGCACATTCAGCCCATAGGATACAATGCTATGCCAATCAAAGAGGTCGTCCACTGACTCACCTTAGAAAATAAAGGTCATCCTATGCAAGTACCAAAGTAGGCCCTCGGGTGCGAGTGGGTTTGCCACAGAATGTGGTCTGCCACTGTCACCACTAAAGAGAGATATTTCCACTAAGGTCCTCATGATCGGTCACTAGAGTCGACAGCTCTCTAGATCGACATCCTGGAATACGCAAGATGCGCACGCCATGATGGGTCCCAAGATAGCCTCGTCTAGCTGTGAATTTCGTGATTACCCACGTACACAGATGGCATGTAGGTCCCACTACTCTCCACTCTAAGTCTAAGTGTATACTCGAGCCTGTGTACTAAGCTCATCTCTCAGAAATCCCCTCCCGCCAAACAGAAAATAACACAGTCCAGCACAACGGTAATAATATGATATGTAATGCTAAAAAGCAGTAAATACAGTAATGTACAGTAAAGCCATAAATAACCATACAATAAAACGGTAAATACAGCCCAACAATAAACACCCAATGAAAGAAAACAGACAAGCGCTAGGATTGACTCGCTTAGGATGGACCAGCAATAGGTCAACCTGTCCCCAGCAGAGTCGCCAGCTGTCGCTCCCGGGATTTTCATCCAGGTACAAACGCGAAAGTGGCATCGAAACAGAGTCGCCAGCAATGTGTATTTATCCCAAGAGAGGGAAAGGAAACACCGCATAAACCTGAAGGAAGGAAAAGAACATGGTCTTGCGACCAAGAGAAAGGGTAAGGGAGTCGGTTACGCGAGAGGAAGGTATTAGCACCCTCTCGCGTCCATCGTACCCGATGGGATCCACGCTTGCTTGCTTCAATCAAAGGGTGTAAGAAAAGGATACTGGAAAAGGAGCTGGAAAAGGAAAGAGCAACAAATGTAGGGAAAATAAAAGAAGTGCTCGCATGGGCCCTACCCCACTGCCTACGTATCTCATCGGGAGCATGAGAATCAGAGCGACGTAGTTCCCCTCACCTAGGGAAAGTTGTTTGTGTTTTTTAGTGGAATACGTCAACGTTCGCGTCCTAGCAGTTTAGGTGTTGCAGCTCGCTGTAGGGAGACTTAGGTGTTACCTGTTTGCGGTAGAACGGAAATGACGCATCCTTAAGGAAGGAGTGAATGAGATGAGAAAAGAATTCCCGAAGGAGAGACGTTATTGTTTGTTTTGTCTTTTAAAAGTTTTGTTATTTTGTGTGCATATGATAGTGTATCTAAATCTTAGTCATTGGAATGTGTACATTCTCACATTCCAAGATGGAATGAGTAAGAAAGTACACTAAGGGTGAAGAAGACCCCCACACTTAGTTCCAATTGTTAAGGTTCAAACACACTAACATATTTGTGTTTATTAAGTGTTTTTGTTGATTATGAAATGAAGAAGTGTTTTTTATTTATTCTTCAACAAGTATTGCATTTAAGTCCCTCATACAAGATCAAATGTTTAACACATTGACCCAAGATGGGCTATATGCTACACATTCTAAGATTATAAGAGAAGACCCCTTTATAATCTTTTCTTTATATGAAAGGCCTAAATGCAATAAATGCCTACCTTTATTACATGTTTTGAATTTTCTTTGAGATGAGAAGATGGAAGACTCAAGAGAGGAGAAAAGGTAAAAGTCTATATGAACTAAGACTCAATCCTAATTGAAGATTAAAGGGAGTGATCCTAATGGTTTGTGAGGTTTAAACCTAAAGCCTAAAGAAAGAAAGAATTAAACAATTCACTTCTAAAGTAGAAGATGAATTGTAATTCAAAAAGGGAAAGTGATGAGTTATTAAAAGAAAGCACATAAGTGCTTAACAAAACACAAAAATGGAATTGTAAAAGAGGTGAGAGGAAAGAAGTTTGAATGTGGATTCCTTATCCACACTCAATTGCAACTTACCAAAGCCCCTACATGGTTAGTAAACATGTATAAGAAGTATAAGAAATAAAAGAACATTTAATGCACTATAAAGCTCAAAAGAAATAGATGAAAAAAAATCAAAACCTATAACCACAACCAGAATGTACATCATGTGGAAAACAAATGATCATTATCATGCAAGTCCAAGTGGGTAGGCAACAAACATCATCCATGGCATTAGAACATGATACCATAAGAAAAGGGAGAATGAAAGATGAAAAGAAATGAAAAGAAACATGCATAAATGGAGCATGTAATCCAAGGATCAGAATTGGAATGAAATGAAAAATGATTCACAAACATCTCACAAGTATTTATGAAGCACATCAAGACATTTAAGAAGTGATAGAAGAAGTAGAATTGAAATGGGAGTTCAAAAGAAAACACAAGTACTTCATATTAAGGACACACAAAGTTCAAATGAAAGTGAACATGCAAAGATGACACATAACATGTACCAATGACCTATAATGTCAAATGAATGGTTCACCAAATATGCAAATGATCATGCAAGTATGTACAAAAGAAATCATGTGAACATGCACAAAGATTACAATGATATGACAAGTTGTAGTGCTTCAAATGAAATGTATTAAACAAAAATCAAATGAGTTCATGAAAATTATGGAAACATGGTATTTGAAGTTCACAAATCAGAGATGAATCACATACCAAAGTAGCATGCAAGAAACCAAGGCAAAATGATGTCAAACAATGCACTTAGGTCAAGTAGACATATCATACAAAGTAGCACAAAAATGAACACCAAACATGCCATAAACTGACCTAAAAAAATCAAATAAAAATCACTTAACACACCTCAAGATGATAATGACTCAATGCAAAAAGAAGAGCATCAAAACAATTTTTAATGATCAAGAACAAAAATGCACAAATTCATGTACCACATTAAGAATGCATACAAAAGAAAATCAAAGAAAATTATGGAACAGGGGCAAAAAGGTCATAAAATCAAGAAATAAAATCATGAAAAATTTTCTAAATGTTTTAATGATGCTCATGAATTTTTGTGGAATTTTATAATGCCATTTGGTATTTTTAAAAATTAAAAAGCAAACGTGTAGAAAAAATGAAAAAAAAAAAAAAATGCAACATGAATGGGGGTGCATGCATAGTAATTACTCAGTTCAAAATCATTGGGCTTTAAACAGAGGGGGTGCGAATAGCATAAAGACTTAAGTCCAAGTTTGCGCAAAACACCATAATAAGCATGTACACTCAGTCAACCAAATTGACTCATTAATAACCATTGGATGAGGTCTCAGTCAAGCCAAAGTCAAAGTATGCCAAATCAACGCACGCGCACGCCTGAGCACCCTTACTATCATGTACCATGCCACACCAAGTTTAAAATAAAATCAGAAAAGCACACGTGACATGCACATGAAATTTAATGCGCTGGCACGTTTTGGAACGCACGATCATAGAAAATGGACGGACGCGATTAAAACAAAGCAAAACCCTAGCTATTGAAGTCACCGGCCGGAGGGGACTTCCGGTCACCTTCTCCGGCCATACCACCACCGTCTGCAACTTTGATCTCTTCAGAAATCCACAAAATATACATCAAACTGAAGCTGAGCTCATGTAGATTAAGAATTCACTCACAAAAACAATATATCATGCATACACAGCAAGAACAGAGGAAATGAATTTGTGCCCTAAGTTTCGCAACTACGCCTTTAGAAGGCCTATCAACTAGCCGGAGTTAGGAATGCTTCTATTAAGCTCATATCAACATGAAAACAACAAACTAAACCATAAATCGCCAGAGCAAAGTTTGAGAGTTTGGAACCTGAACTTGAGGATGCTTTGAATACACAAGAACACCAGAGGAAAATGCTTCTTCCTTGAGCTTCTATTGGCCAAATAAAGGCTTAACTGAAGTGGTTGATGATGATTCAATAGAAAGAAACTGGATCCAAGCTTCCAAAACAGTTGCTCTTTGGTGAAATTGAGAGAGATTCAAAGAAGATTTAGAAGGAGGATGAACAATGTGAGCTCGAGAATCCTTTGCAAGGGCGAGATTAGGAGTAAAGCAGAGAGAGTTTTGGGGAGAATGTGAGAGAAAATGAAATTGAAAAACGAATTTGTGAAGGAGTTTTCTATTTATAATGTGAGCTAACTACAGTTTAATGAGTTGAGTTAGGGTGAGTTATCATGGTTAACTGAGTCATCCCTAACTAACTGAGTCAAGTTAGTTAGGGAGAGCAAGGATATGGTGGTGATAGTTCATGGTGGGTTATGGTAGAGCTGAAAATGAGCTTGCAATGGCACGGCTGATTGTATCAGAAACTTGTTCAGCAAGTTTATTCTTTCCACTTTCATGCAAGGCACGTGCTAATGTGCAAGGTGGAGGTGATATGTGCTTGGCTTAATGTGGAAATAAAGTGCAAGGGTTGTTTGATGGATGTCTAAACCAAACTGCAAATTCTGGTGTGATTCATCAGTTGGAAATGGTGATGTTTACGCATGGATATCTCTCTCCTCAAGCCATGGACATGAATGATCTTGGTATCATTACAAAGTGTGTACATGATACAACAACTTTGATGTTGAAAGTAAATGAAAATGAGACTTGCAACAACTTGGAAATGTGCTTCAAACATGTAAACTCAAAGTTGACTCATAATGCACGCATGTGGGGCAAGACCTGGTTGTGACCTAACCAAACATTCAGTTATCTTGACCTTATTTTGAGCCACCACAACTTCTCAATCATTGGTCTAATGAAAAAACCATAAACATACACTTTGAAGATCTCACATAGAGGAACAACTTTCGTGTTGAAAGAGTTTTCATTTGAGGCCTCTAACCTTGAGAAATTGACCCAAACATTTGGCCCACCACGTGCTTGTGAAAATGACACGCGCGTGACCTGAAAGTTCTTGGCCACGACCTGGTTTTTGCCCTACTTTCCTCCAACTTTGATCAATCATATCTCCCTCAATTTTTATCCAATGGAGATGTTCCACATATGGATGTGAAGCCTAAAACAAGATCTTTTGTTGTGGCCGAGTGGAATTTTCATTTGGTGCTTCAATTTTAAATGGCCTTGGTTCAAACTCTGATGCAAAATGGCCAAAACTTGCTATTTTTAGTAACCCTTCTTCATCCAAAAATGGCAACTTTCCACATCTTGATTTTTTTATGATTCCTTTGGAGTTTCTTGACCAAATTTCGTACATTGGACACATATAACATGAATTTTATGAATTTGGCCTCAAAATGTCAAGAGTTGACTTTTTCTTCTGATTATTTGACTTGGCCCCCAAATTTCCTGATTTTTTATCCTTCTTCCAATTGAACCACTTCTAAAACCAATTGAGAGGTGATTTTCCACATACATACACTTAGGGACATATAGAATACCATGACATCAAGTTTTGTCCAAAAAATCAAAGATATCCTGATTTTATTAGAAACCCTAGTTTTGGTGCCCACCTCCTAGGAGAAAAATGTGCAGTCTTCAATTTCAAATTCCTCAGAGTATGTTGTGTATCCTCTTAAAGGATGATGAGATATACCATTTGAGGATGACTTTGGATCAATGAGCTATCTCTTTTGAGGGTTTTCCTTCAGTTTTTGAACCTCTTGCATGTTGAAGTATGTATTGCTTCAATCTCCCATTGGATCTCACTTCCTTGAGATTGTGGATGATCAATTGAGATGGTATGAGATATGAGAGACTCTTGGATTGCCTGGAGGCAACTGGATTGCCCTTTTTGTGCTTTGAATGATCCCTTGATTGTCCATCTTCCCCCTGATCACATGCCTTGATGGTAAGAGGAATGTTATGCTTCATTTTTCTATGTTAAATGCAATGCAATACTAATGAGATGGATATGATATTGTAAATGATAATGCTATGCTAAGATGCAAAAAAGGGAGAGCAAATTTTAGGGTATTACATTTACCATCAGCAGTCTTTATTATTCTCCCTTTCATTTTTTCCAACTAAATTGTTTCAGCTGTGTTAATGTATTTCCATTTCCAATGTAGGGGGGAAGCTCCACAGTCACAGCCCTGCTTATTTAACCCTTCCACCTATTATGTACTTCAGATCCCACTTCTCAGAAATACCCAAGTTTTTCAATGGCATCCAACCTAAATTTCCAACCCGCTGCCCCGATTCACGTCGATACAGCAACTGACGAAATGCATGCTCCGGAATTGCAAGGACCTCACGCTGTCCATCATCCTGTAGACCCCCAACCAACTATACAGGTTCATGAAATAGTTGCACTGTGGTATGTTATTCTCACTTAATTTAACTGTCCCTTATTCTTTCAATGTTATTATATACTATAATTTTCTTAACGTCTGCAGACCCAACAACATGTCGAAGCTGCCGTCCACCTACAACCTGATACTCAGATCCGACCACCTACGGAGGTTCAACCATTCCCGGATTCCGAGCGCCGTCAACCGCACCAAGAGGGACCCAACTTTCAACCAACTCTGCAGGTCCCCCCGGTACATTTCAGTTTTCTCTCCTTATCTCAGACGATCTGTATCTTATTTATTTTCATGTTAACACATACAGTATGTCCATTTGTTCTTAACTGAGTCCTACAATATCGTACAATACATCATAATTTCAGTTTTCTCTGCATATCAGTTGACAATATTCGTTGACTGTTTTTTTTTCTACAGCTCCATAACCCTCCTCCAGTACGACATTCAAGAAAGAGGAGAAGAAGAACGACTTCTGCTTCATTCGTGACCCGAGTAATTTATTTGAATTTAGATGATGACCAACAACCTGACTACGAACCGGTTGATTCCGATGATGACGATGAGCGGGACTATACATGGGAGAACTTTATGTATGGAAAGAGTTACACAGATAGTGATTAACTATGCAAGTTTTATTTCAGTTTGTTTTAAGTCTTTCAATATGTCTTTTGTATTTGAGTCCAAACTCAACTTTAAAATTTGACCTGTACTGTCACTATTCGTATCCCATTAACTTAATTTGAATGAACTTTTTGTCTTCTTGAATTAGAAATCACAACTTCTTAAGCATTACTTTTAATACCATTAACTTTTTGTCTTCTGCAATTATAAATTAAAACTCTATTTTATTTTAGTTAATGCTTCAATACACATGAAAATAATAAATTATCAATTTATTTTTACTCAAGTACTTCATTATTATTTTAGATATTACTTTATAATTTATTATCATTATGTAGTCTAAATATATGTGTTTTTTTTTTTTATCTTCTATATACAAAAACATTCACTATTAATTTGTCCAAATATTTCTTTATAATATTCACAGTACAAATATTTTAGTACCAACTTTTTTTTTTCAATCACTTAACTTGTGTGTTATACAACATTATTTATATAGTGTTTTCTATTAAACATTGAAATATATGTTACTTAATTCTTTCAATAAGAAATTTTTATTTAATTTTTCTATAATTTTAAAAAAGTATATACATAATAAATGTATGACTTACTATGTATTTATTTATTTTATTTTATTTTTTTATTTTATTGTTGCTTATTATTTATTTTAAATATGTTCAATGTATCTTATTTTATTTCAAAATAAATTAATATTTAAGCTTCAAATATACCGTTCTTTCTAACTTATTAATATAGGGGAAAACTATATTTATGCTTCAAATATAAATATGATGGAACGCATATCATCGGAACGCATATGTTATTATACGGGCTCAATTTCGTTGTTGATTATACCCACTAAATTATTATATCTTTTAAAAATAATTATTTTTTTGTTTAAAATTTTAAATTTTTTCAATTTTAATTTCAAATAAATGCGCGTACCATACCAGCACTCGTGCGAATGCACGGTCTCCCACTAATGTTTTTAAAAAGTTGTGTAATTTGAATTTTTATATGAAATTCTTTTAATAATAAATGTTTAAGTTATCGAATATTAAAGATACTATTTTATTTCATAAAATTTTTTAAAACAACTTTTAATTTAAAAAAAAAAATCTAATATATATAAAGAACGTTTATCGCATAAAACAATCTCTACATGGTAAAGGTAAGGAAGCTATATGAAAAGTTTCTTTTGGTAAACATTAAAGTGAATTTTATAAGGGAAACTTTTTTTTCTTTTCTAAGTTAAGGAATCTAAATAAAAAAAAATTAAAAAGTAAATTAAATGTGATTAAAGGGAAACATAATCCTGGCAATTATTGACAATATTTTTACATTGAATAACTCATTCAAAAGTTATCCTTTTCACTTCAAAGTCTTTCATTCTCCTACATGTGCATTAGTGTTTGTGCAGTACATTTTGAAGTTGTTGTCCGTTTTCTAACTTATAACCGATAATTTCAAACACTGCAAGATTGTTATCAAATTGAATTTGTTAATGTATTATTCGGTCCCATATGCATTCTCATTTGTCTTCATCTATTACTCACATGCCCTTGTCTCTATATAACTATTCTAACAAAAATCGGCAAATATATAATATGCATAATAATAACAATAATAATAATTAATGTATATATTAAAATTTCAATAAAAGAATACAGTTTTGTTTATGCAGAAAGAAAAAAAAAACTATCACAGAGATTGAAAGAATGATAAAATATTTCATCACATTCATCTTGTGCTTGATCCTAACCCAGCCAACCTCCCCAAAATCCCTTGTTTATAAGGCAAAAAAGTTTTCTTCTTCAAATCCTCAGTTTCAGCTTTCTTTCTAGCGTAATGCAATTCATGTGCAGAAACAACAGGTTCTTTTCTTCTAGACATTGCCGAACCTTTACCTTCTTCAGATGATTTCTTATTGTAATAAACCGGAAATTTCCTGAATGGATCCTTGCTCGTACCTCTCCCTTCTGAAGCACTACGAAACAACAAGAAATCCTTCAATCTCCATATTCTAGAGCTTCTCCATGAATGAGATGAAGCAACAGATTCAACCGATTCCTCTTTAATAACCTGTTTACTCAGTTTTTGTTCTTGTCGATGTCGATGTTGTTGCTGTTCTATCCACGTGTATTGTGGTTTTCTACCCGGAGAATCAGAACGAATGATTCTTCTACCAGATTTCGATGTAGAAAATTCAGAAGACGGTGTTCTGTCTCTACCTCTTCTCTCAGCAGATAAATCCTTCTTATTCTTAGATGAAAAAGCTTCTATAATCGCTTTCTTTCCTTTCGCTATCGGAGATTGTTTGACTCGATTCGGAGACAAAAGAGGCGAATTATCAGATTCCAACGGCTTGATTATCCCATGGTCGAAGAGTTCTCCGGCTGAACGAGGCGATGAATCTTGTTCTCTGTTAACCGGAAACGCGAATCCTTCATCTTCGTCGTCTTCGAATTGGGCGTAAAATCTTGACGGACTAGTAGGGGCACTTAAGTAAAAAGCTTCACCGAATCGCTTTGGTGAAGAAGGTGCGGTATATGAAAATCTATTGAAATCGAAATCATCCACCTTCTTATGACCAGGACTCAGCACTTCCATTTTGTTGTGATGAATCAGTGTAGCTATGGATAAGTAGGCTTATATATATATATATATATATATATTTGTTGATTAATATATATATATATATAGACACAGATGTTGCAAAAGTAAGATAATTGATTGATAAAGGGTTGTGATTTTTTGGTTGACTAGTGGCATATATGGTATATTGGTATGGGTCACTGCTAATGTCATGGCCTTAAGGGACAGGATTGTAATTCTAGCCGCCCTTGTATACCAATGCTTTGGTTTTTCGTTGAAAATCGTTTGCATCAATTATCGTTTTCATATGGTATGTGACTATGTGGTGTGAATTAGTATTAGATCTAACTATGTATGAGAAAAAGAAATCATCTAACACGTGTGAGATTTAATTGATTGATAAAAATGAGTCACGCACGTGCGATGGTCTGAAAAGGACGGTTGGATTCTTTAACTTATTTGGCTGTTTTTATATGAGCTTTTTTTATTTAAAAATATATATAATATTTGCTTATATAATGCTTCTAGATGAGGATTTTTTTATTAAATTAAATAAATGAATGTATACGTGTATATTTTATTATATACACAGAATTGTGTACGTGTTAGAATGGTATTTATGGGAGCTTGCCTTTTTATTTTTGACAATATTAAGTCGGTCAATTTGAATCTTCTTTTTTTATTGACAATTAGAATTTGATATTAAAATATGAAATCTTTGGATGTTTATCCATTAAGGTGATGGATTTCATAAGAGAAAATTACACTCTTTTTTGAAAAAAATAATAGGTCTATAATTAGAATCACTTTTCCAAATTTATTTTTAAAATAATTCAGATTTAAAAAAATTCTCAATGTACCTAGCTTTTAAACAAAAATATATATATATAAAAAATGAGTTGCTAGCCAATTGACGCCAGCACTTAATTTTTTAATGGAGATTTCAATTGAATTGACGACTGCATATCGTATTGTCAGCTTAATATAATGTACAAATTATTAAAGGAGACGCCAATTCATTTGACATCAGTGTATATTGTGAATTTTTTTAATATAAATTGTAAACATTAATATTTAATTTAAAATACTTTTACAGACACTAACGATGACGATCGAGTTGATTATATCGGCCACCGGTTACACACCCATAGCTATCCTAACTTGTTGCACTCGTTGTTTATTAACCCCAGATGTTTGGGGATTTGAGGTCTTAGGAACATCACCAGAATCTCTAAGAAGTTCTTGCATTTCTAAGAAGTCTTGTGTATAGAGCGACACACTACCGTAATTGAGTTCGCGACCCATGCCAGAGTAGTTGTAATGTATTCATGGGGTTATTAGTGTGCGTTCTGGACGACTGAGGGGGGCATTGATGTGAATGATTCGTTGGAGAAAGATTGAATTGGTTGTTGCGGTGTTTGATACCCATATGGTTGTTGTGATGTTTGGACGTTATGGTATGATGAAAGGTTGGTGTTATATGTTCCTTGGGTGTTTTGGCTATGGTAGGATGATGTGTTGGGGCATATGCATTTTGGGGTTCATGATAATAGTAATCTTGTTGGCGATGATATTGTGGTTGGGTGTCTGACATGTTTTGGTTGTGGGTTTATGTGATTGTTGGTCGGTAATTTTGTTGGGTAGGGGGTTGTGAGTAAAAGGTCTGATAATTTTGTGGGGGGTTAGACGTTGAAGCTTCTTGTGTGAACTGGTTTGTCGTGGGTTGTATAGATACCTATCTTTGGAGACAAACCCAATTACAATCGATGTGTACCAAGCCATATAAGTATTAGTTAGTTTAGATGAGGTTGGCATCACAAGGTCATCTAAGACATGGTCACGACAGTGCCTCCATTTATAGCACTCGGATTTAGCAAAGTCCTTTGTCAAAGTTCCATTGTTCATTAATTTTTTGTTGGTGCCACTGTTCGAGCCGCGTTAGGGAATCTGGGGTGTTTTGAAGCCTTCCGAACTGTAATTTCACACTGTCAATATGGTTCATCTCTACAGTGGTGAACCCAATGTTTGGCATACATTTCGTTCAAACATTTGCATCTCCTTCTCCGACTTCATGTTGATGTTCCAAGTTTAGATATGAATGGTAAATAAACAGTAGAAGAAAATAGATTTGATTAAAAAAATGGGTAATATTTAAAATAAATTGTATCATTTAGTGGCAATACATCTTCTAGTATAAGATGATCCAAGAGATTGTGATATTGAATGATACAGTGTCTATGACATCTGTTGTAAGTCATACTAGGAGCCTACCATCTAAACCAAAAAAGTTCAAATAAATTATTTAGAGATAATAATCAGTAAAGTAAGTAAATGAAAATAATATTATGTAGGTGTCTTAATAAGGGTAAATACATAACATGCATACTAGAACCACTACCTTCAGGAAGTAATAACGAACCAATTAAAAGCATAATATAACACCAAGTTTTTATTATTTACCTTCGGTGGAATTTTCATCTAATGTTAAACTGTTGTGATATGTCTTAAGGCGTGAAAGTAAGATACATTGGCCTCTCAGGTTATTATCCAACAAGTCGGCAACCAAAAGATCCTCGCAAATTGAATTTGCGAAGTTGGTTTTTCCATTGACCACCTTACCCTGAATAGGCAGCCCCAATAACATTTCTCTAACATTACAGTACATTCTCTAGTTGGAAAAAAGAAAGTATGTGTCTTGGGTCACCATCTTTCTTGTAAAGCTAGTATAAACTTAACATCAACCGAGTAAGATATGATTTTGCTAACATGTCCAAAACTGGCAAGCTCAATATAAGGTTCAAGAGAAACTTCAGGGGTAACATATTCGTGTTGACAAATACAAAACCTAGATGAATCCTAAAAAAATGTTGTAAAATTTTTTTTTATAGTGTGCTAGAAAAAATATAACCTATAGTAACGAATTAAACACTTACATAAGTCTTAATGTTTGCGACGGTCCCTCTATGCATTTCACCCACAACCAATAGACCCATCTTACAAATGAGATAATCTGAGAGAATGTGAGAGTAATATTTGTTGCTGATGATGGAATAAATTAATTTTATGTGTATTTATTGGGATCAAAAGATATTGAGTAATTGTACGTGATTAATGTGAGCTATGCATGTCGTATGTGTGGCAGGATTCCCATGCTATGTCATGTCTTACAGGTTTTGCAGATGCATAGGCAGCTCACACATGGCCATGCAGTAGCGCCAGTTGGACTGGCGACAACTATTAATTTTTTATATAGAAGGCACCAATTGACTTGGAGAGTGTTATTAATGTTGCATGAATGTGTCCAACTCTATTAAATTTGCATGACCAAACCAACACCAAATCATTCTCATATCAACCTAAACCATCACCAGATCATTCTGATACCAAAATACTCAAGCTATATCATCTGCACTGAGATACATTATTAATGCTCACTAAAATGGAGAGACACATGTCTCTGATGTATATGGGTTTTGTTTTTAAAACACTAAAATTGTATGATTTACAATCAATAGAAATTCAAATTTCTAGCATTTGAAAAATAGAATAGAATCAAAACTAGGGTCTGGTTCGGTATCACAAATTATATATCAAAATCCATGTTTTTTTTAAAAATGACCACGTTAAATTTTATCCTCTTAAGGTTCGAGACGATGAAGATGTTGAAAATATGTTTGTTAGTCACGAACATTCTGGTTTCAATTATATTTAGTTGTATACTTTACTCCAACAAACTCTTCCACCTCAACAATCTCAGATGATTGACCAATCTGAACATGCATCTGTATATTCAGATGAAGCTGAAGACGTAGATTCATATAAATTTGGGTCCTCATTGATAATTTGTACACTGGCGGCAATAGAGCTAACAACACCATATGCAGTCGGCAATCCAATTGGGGCTTCCATTAAAAAATTAAGTGTTGTCACCAATTGGCCTGATAACACCACTTTTCCCCAAAAAAAATTGTTTGAAAGTGGGATATATTGTGATTTTTTTAAGATCTGGGTTATTTTAGAAATAAATTTGAAAAACTGGATTATTTGAATAAAGAATTTCAATAATTATATTTAGGCTTAAATACACTTTTGATCCCTCTAATTTGATGTTTTTTAATTTTTAGTCTCTCCATTTTAAAAATCAGTTTTTTGGTCCCTGAACTTTACATCACTTGGGATTTTGATGGTCCCCCTCCAATTTTTCATACGTGGCAATGATGATTGGGATATAAAATTATTTTTTAATGACATGAAATGGCTGACTAGGATATTTTTTAAAAATTTTTTTATTAAATAAATTAATACTTTTTATTATTTTTTAATGACATGGCATTGATTAATAAGATTATTTATTAATTAATTAAGGTTTAAATACACTTTTGGCCCCTCTAGTTTGGGCGTTTTAAACAATTGATCCCCTATTGCAAAACCAACTATTTTGGTCCCTTAATTTTGATGGTTTTTGGATTTTTGTGGTCCCCTTTCCAATTTTACTTGTGTCATCTTTATTAATGAGGTGGCAGCTTGGTTTTGCATCCATGTCATTAATTCATAAAATTTAAAAAAACAATTCAATATTTTAATTATAAAAAATAAAAATAATGATAATAATATTATCTTTATTATTTATTTATATTAATGACAATGATGATAATAATGTTATTTTTATTTTATTATTATTTTTTATGTTCCGGACTGGACCAATGGCTAGGCATGACTCAATCTACTTATGCTTCCAGAACGACCCAATTGCCTAAGTCCAGCTGGTACGGGGCAACATTTACCTTTCTGCCCCTCTACCGGGCACATATGGACAGATGAACCTCAAGGTCATTTGCTCCTCCCCGGCATTCCTGCCCGTTAAATACGACTCCATCATCCAAGAACGGTCATGACGCCTGTGCCCGGAACTACGTCTTTTGTGACGCCCCCAATCTATACCCCCAATTACACACGCAATTAAAGCGGTAAAAAGAAAATTCGAAAATTGATCAGAGTATATTTAAAACATCATGGCATAGAAAGGGAGAATCACATCAAAGTAACCAAACATACACATAACATGCAACACCTGCCCATAATGATATGCAATTGTGGGGTAGCAATCATACAGAGGAAACTTCGTTCCTTACACCCACTTATCAGAAATTAGAATTAAAGCGGAAAGATCTAAAATCTGAATAACACATATACATATCTACATATAAACTTGTCCGTCATACATCAAGTTATACATGTGCAGCCAAAATATATCATCAGATAAACAAAACAATCACACACGGCCACCCTATGCTATCCGGAGTCACATATCAGAGCCGACCGACCAAAATAATGAAGACGCAACGCTTCACAAAAGAATACCTCCAGCAACTCTAATCTGCAACGCCTCATAGAGCGTTATAAAACAGCAGAAGGGTGAGAAAAACAACCATAATATAATTGCATAAGATTATATATTAACACCAAAAATGCACAATAACGTATTCTCACCACCAAAACACACCGATTAATTATAACAACACACAGTACAATTCACAAGTGTCAAATACCACTACCACCACCCATATACCATACAATCGTCAATCACATTCACAAATTCACGCACAATTAATTCATGATTTATGCAATGCACATAGACCGACACAACGACTCTATGCACATGCCATGCGGTACCGACTTCCAATGTCTCATGTCTCATCATCAGTTCACTCAGGAACTATTGGAACCATCGCTCGTTACTGAGAATCTCAAGTAACTCCCCGTCGGGCCTACGATGTTCACCCGTCGCTTTAAGTCCTCAGGCAACGCCTCATATTTTCGAGGCACACGACGTTAAGGATTGCTTTAAGTCTCCAAAGGAGCCCACAATCGTCTATACTTATCGCTTTAAGTCCTCAGGCAACACCTCATATTTTCGAGGCACACGATGGTATAGTGGATTCCCTCAAGAATCAAATCGTCACTCAGGACGTTTCAACAATGCACAATATGATGTTTGGCATACAACGACTCATGACTTTCACATTGCATGCTCACACACATCAACAATCATGCATATATCATCCAATATCACACTTAGCATTTTCTTGCCTTTCGGCCACAAATCGTCATCACAACATTTCATCAAAAACAACTATTCACGATTAATCAGTAAAGTCGGTCAAAAGTCGGCTAAAAATAATATTTTTCTTCACCAAATCATAGAATATATTTTTAGCTTCACATCCATATAAAGAACACTTAAATCGGATAAACAACGAAGAAGATACGAATATTTCAAATAACGTAAAAACATAAACCGTACACCCGACACTACGAAACGGTTCGAAAAAAACTGTACCGATTGGACTAGGTTCAGACCTCAAAACTATTTTTCCTAGAAAGAACATCTCGTTAGCTTCCCAACGCTTCAAACGGGGACCAAAACCGACTTACGGTTCAAGAGATATGAATTTCCGAAGTTTCCCCGACAAACCAGAATTTCATGGTTCAGCACAGTATGTATCGATACATAGGCTTTATGTATCGATACAAAAAGACCTCATGTATCGATACATAGCACGCATGTGTCGACACATGCTGTAGTGAAAATGCTGTTTTTCCCAATTTTCACAGTATGTATCGATGCATAGGGGTTATGTATCGATACATAAACCATTTCGTATCGATACATAGCTGTTATGTATCGATTCATACTCTGTTTTTCCTTAAAAACCAGAATTTCTCAAAATACACCATTGCTGTCCCTTTTCCAAAATGCCCGGAAACTCGACTAAATTGAACATTTTCACCGAAACAAACATATACGCCCAACCACCAAATACAAAAGAACAATTTAGAACACATAAACGAAATTTCTACGACGTTCGATTTTTCGATTAAATTTCAACCTTTCAAAAACCAGATTTTTCAAACCTCACCGAATCGAATAAAAAGCACGCTATACGACGACCTAACCTTGCTCGATACAACTACGTAATTTATTTCGAATTCTAACCGTGAAAACATCGGTTTCTATCGATTTCCTACAATTCGACCTAAACGGACAAAACAACGGAAACATAACGAAAACTAACCAAAACATAACCGAACTTCATGAAACTTTAAACAGCAGCTCACATACATATAACCAACCAACACATGTATTTATACGACTTTTCGACCGTAAAAACATCGGTTTCTATCGATTTCGTCAAATACGGCATAAACGGATACATATGGAAAACCAACCAAAACATCCACACAAAACATACATAATCATACACAATCACAGTATAATCGAGTTTCGCACCCTTACCCGATTTAATCGCGTTCTAGAAAGTCGGGAGATTGATTTCTTCCTTCACAGGTTTTTCCTCTCTATTCTTCTTTCTCTTCTCTTTTCTTCTTCTCTATTTTTCTGGTTTTTCTTTCTTTTCTCTCTTTTTCTTTCTATTCTTTCTATTTATTCTAACTTAATCAAAATACATCCCAAATGCCCAAAATACCCCTACACTCAAATTTCTCGCAAACGATCCCAAAACGCGATAAAATATATTCACGACGAAAAAAAACATATTTTCACATAAAAGTCGAAAATAAAATAAAATAATAATAAAATAATCAAAACGACTCAATAAACAAAATTGGCAAAACGGGGCGTTACAATTCTCCCCCACTTAGAAATTTTCGTCCTCGAAAATCTTACCTGATACAAACAACTCCAGATACGACTCCCGCATCCTACTCTCCAATTCCCACGTCAAGTTACCCTCAGCAGCGCCTCCCCACGCCACTTTCACAAGTGCAATCTCTTTACCCCTCAACCGCTTCACCTCGCGATCCAAAATCCTAACTGGTAATGCCTCGACCGTAAGGTTATCCCTTACCTCAACCTCGTCCATAGGAATCACATGTGAAGGGTCCGGAACATACTTCCGAAGCTGTGAAACATGAAAAACGTCATGCAAATTCGACAAATTCGGCGGTAATGCCACACGATACGCCACAACACCAACTCTCGCAGATATCTGGTAAGGACCAATAAATTGAGAAGTAAGCTTCTTAGATTTCAAAGCACGACCAACACCCGTTACCGGCGTAACCCTCAGAAATACGTGATCACCCTCTTGAAACTCAAGATCCTTTCGTCTCTGATCATGATAACTCTTTTGTCTACTCTGAGAAGCCTTCATTTTCTCACGAATAAACTTTACCTTTTCCGTCGTCTGTTGCACCAATTCCGGTCCAACCACAGAACTCTCACCAGTTTCGTGCCAACACAACGGCGTTCTACATCTTCGCCCATATAAAGCCTCAAAAGGTGCCATTCCGATACTAGAATGGAAACTGTTATTATACGTGAACTCAATCAATGCCAGATAACTGTCCCACGTACCACCTTGTTCCAAAACACACGCTCTCAACAAATCCTCCAAAGACTGAATCGTTCTTTCGGTCTGACCATCTGTCTGCGGATGATAAGCCGAACTCAACCTCAATCTAGAACCCAAAGCCTTCTGTAAACTTTCCCAAAATCTCGATGTAAACCTAGGATCTCGATCAGAAACAATACTTAAAGGAACCCCATGCAATTTCACCACCACACTGATATAGATCTCAGCTAACCTCTCCAAAGAAAAACTGATGTCAATCGGAATAAAATGCGCCGATTTAGTCAGCCTGTCTACAATCACCCAAATAGCATTATGCCCACGCTGAGTATTCGGCAATCCCATTACAAAATCCATCGAAATGCTATCCCATTTCCACTCAGGAATATCCAACGGTTGCAACAAACCACTAGGTCTCAAATGTTCCACTTTCGATTTCTGACAAGTCAAACAAGCATACACAAACTGAGCCACATCTCTTTTCAAACCAGACCACCAGAAAATCTTCCTCAAATCTTGGTACATCTTATTCGCTCCCCGATGAATACTTAAGTTACTCCGGTGTCCTTCCTCCAAAATCATTCTTTTCAACTCCACATCATCAGGAATACAAATCCGACCACGAAATCTCAAAACACCAAAATTATCCACCTTGAAATCCACATTCTCATTCATCATCAAATCAACAAATTTCAAATCCAACTTTTGTTTCTCACTAACCGACATCAAAAATTCATTCGTAACTTTCAACATACCAAGTCTCACACTAACCGATGTCACTTCACAAACCAAACTCAAATCTCTAAACGATTCCAAAAGTTCCAACTCTTTCACCATCAATGCGGACATATTCAACGATTTCCGGCTCAATGCATCGGCTACCACATTAGCTTTACCAGGATGGTAATTCAAGCCAAAGTCGTAATCTTTCAAGAATTCCAACCATCTCCGCTGCCTCATGTTCAACTCTTTCTGATCAAATAAATATTTCAAGCTTTTATGATCACTGAATACTTCGAACCTCGCACCATAGAGATAGTGCCTCCAAATCTTCAACACAAAAACTACAGCTGCTAATTCAAGATCATGAGTAGGATAGTTCTTCTCATGAACTCTTAATTGCCTTGAAGCATAAGCTACAACTTTACCTTCCTGCATCAGAACACCACCCAAACCAATTAAAGAAGCATCGCAATACACAACAAATGGTTCATTAGGATTAGGTAAAATAAGAATCGGAGCTGTCGTCAATCTTCTCTTCAGCTCACAAAAACTCTCTTCACATTGAATATCCCAAATGAACGCTTTGCCCTTACAAGTCAACTGCGTCAAAGGAAGTGCAAGTTTAGAAAAACCTTCAATGAACCTCCGATAATAACCAGCCAAAACTAGAAAACTTCGAATTTCAGTAACGGATCTAGGAGCCTCCCATTGTAGAACTGCTTCTACTTTAGATGGATCCACAGCAATACCATTACCAGAAATTACGTGCCCAAGAAAACTCACCTCAGACAACCAGAATTCACACTTGGACAATTTGGCAAAAAGTTTCCTTTCCTTCAAAACCTGTAAAACAATACTCAAATGCTCTGCATGTTCCTCACGAGACTTAGAATAGATTAAAATATCATCAATAAACACCACCACAAAACGATCCAAATGCTCGTGGAAAATCCGATTCATGTATTCCATAAACACACCAGGCGCATTAGAAACCCCGAACGACATCACCGAATATTCATAATGACCGTACCGTGTTCTAAAGGCCGTCTTCTGAATATCCTCTTCTTTCACTCTTATCTGATGGTACCCCGATCTCAAATCGATCTTACTAAATACACAAGCACCAACCAACTGATCCATCAGATCATCAATCCTTGGAAGCGGATACTTATTCTTAATCGTCACTTTGTTCAACTGGCGATAATCAATACATAACCGCATATTCCCATCTTTCTTTTTCACTAACAAAACTGGAGCACCCCAAGGAGAAACACTTGGTCTCACGAACCTCTTTTCCAACAACTCATTCAACTGCTTCTTCAACTCCACCAATTCAGATGCCGACATTCTATAAGGTGCCATAGAAACAGGTCTAGTACCAGGAACTAGATCTATCGAAAATTCCACCTCTCTCACCGACGGCACATCTGAAATATCCTCAGGAAACACCTCAGGAAATTCGCACACAACAGGAAACACATCAAGTGAAACTTGACTATCCACCGATAACGATGCAAACACACCAAACAACTGAGCTTCATCCGCTAAAAGTTTCTTCAACTCTTTAGTAGACAAGAAACTCGAGTCTTCATCTCCCTCAAGAGAAGGAAACCTTACAAGCTTATGATAACAGTCAATGTGCACCCGATTAAATTGCAACCAGTTCATTCCTAACACCACATCTAAACCTTCCAACGGTAAACACACTAAATCCATCACAAAGTCTTTGCCATAAATGGCCAAAGGACAACTTAGACACACCAAAGAAGTAGTTACTGACCCCATCGCTGGAGTATCAATAACCATCTCAAAATCCATCACAGACAACACAAGATTCAAACTCTTCGCGCACTCAGACGAAACAAACGAATGAGTCGCTCCAGTATCAATAATAGCAATTAAAGGCGTATTATTAATAAAGCAAGTACCTCTTATCAAACGATCTGCCTTTGAAGTCTGAGTTCCCGCCAACGAAAACACTTTCCCACTAGTCTGAGCCTTCTTCGGATTAGGACACTTCGAACTAATGTGACCAGGTTCTCCACAATTGTAACACTTCACGACATTCTTCCTTTTACAATCAGCTAAGACATGTCCGATACCACCACAATTAGAACACTTAATCACATTCCTCCTACACTCATGCTGGCGATGACCCAATTCACCACATTTAAAACACCTAGGAGAATTAGACATTCCTCCTCCACCTGACCTACGATCAAAAGTACTCCTTTGTTTACCTTTTTCAGCCGGTGACACATACGGACCACCACGGAACTGTTGTTTCCCTTTCCTGTCACTTACACTTTTATAATGAGCTGAACGAGCCTTACTGTCCTCGTCATAAATCCTACAGCATTCAACCAAATCAGCAAACCTTCGAATCCTCTGATAACCAATCGCCTGCTTTATCTCAGGACGCAACCCACTTTCATACTTTACACACTTTGAAAATTCAGCTGTCGCTTCCACATAGTGAGGATAAAACTGCACAAGCTCCACAAACTTAGCAGTATAATCAACAACAGATAAGTTACCTTGTTTTAGTTCCAAAAACTCAATCTCCTTCTTTCCTCGGACATCTTCCGGAAAATACTTCCTTAGGAACTCTCGACTAAACACCTCCCAAGTAATCTCTTCTTCCTCCTCCTCAGCTTCCAACACTTGACGAGTACTGATCCACCAGTCGTCAGCCTCTTCATGCAACATGTGAGTGCCCAGCCTCACCTTATCCTCCTCGTCACAATCCATTACTCTGAAAATCCTCTCAATCTCTTTCAACCACAACTGCGCACCATCCGGATCATGTTTCCCTTTAAAGACCGGCGGCTTATTCTTTCTAAACTCATCATTTCCTGCCGCATTCGGTGCACCCTGCACAGCTCGTGCCATTGCCTCCATCGCAGCAGCCAAAGCAGCATCATTACGACCAGCCATATTCTGTTCGTCCAAATACAGAACTATGGTTAACAACAACTCGCTCAACACAACTCGCCCAATATGCCAGACACAACAGCCACAAACGACACAACTGACACGGACTGGCTCTGATACCACTTAATGTGACGCCCCCAATCTATACCCCCAATTAACACGCAATTAAAGCGGTAAAAAGAAAATTCGAAAATTGATCAGAGTATATTTGAAACATCATGGCATAGAAAGGGAGAATCACATCAAAGTAACCAAACATACACATAACATGCAACACCTGCCCATAATGATATGCAACTGTGGGGTAGCAATCATACAGAGGAAACTTCGTTCCTTACGCCCACTTATCAGAAATTAGAATTAAAGCGGAAAGATCTAAAATCTGAATAACACATATACATATCTACATATAAACTTGTCCGTCATACATCAAGTTATACATGTGCAGCCAAAATATATCATCAGATAAACAAAACAATCACACACGGCCACCCTATGCTACCCAGAGTCACATATCAGAGCCGACCGACCAAAATAATGAAGACGCAACGCTTCACAAAAGAATACCTCCAGCAACTCTAATCTGCAACGCCTCATAGAGCGTTATAAAACAGCAGAAGGGTGAGAAAAACAACCATAATATAATTGCATAAGATTATATATTAACACCAAAAATGCACAATAACGTATTCTCACCACCAAAACACACCGATTAATTATAACAACACACAGTACAATTCACAAGTGTCAAATACCACTACCACCACCCATATACCATACAATCGTCAATCACATTCACAAATTCACGCACAATTAATTCATGATTTATGCAATGCACATAGACCGACACAACGACTCTATGCACATGCCATGCGGTACCGACTTCCAATGTCTCATGTCTCATCATCAGTTCACTCAGGAACTATTGGAACCATCGCTCGTTACTGAGAATCTCAAGTAACTCCCCGTCGGGCCTACGATGTTCACCCGTCGCTTTAAGTCCTCAGGCAACGCCTCATATTTTCGAGGCACACGACGTTAAGGATTGCTTTAAGTCTCCAAAGGAGTCCACAATCGTCTATACTTATCGCTTTAAGTCCTCAGGCAACGCCTCATATTTTCGAGGCACACGATGGTATAGTGGATTCCCTCAAGAATCAAATCGTCACTCAGGACGTTTCAACAATGCACAATATGATGTTTGGCATACAACGACTCATGACTTTCACATTGCATGCTCACACACATCAACAATCATGCATATATCATCCAATATCACACTTAGCATTTTCTTGCCTTTCGGCCACAAATCGTCATCACAACATTTCATCAAAAACAACTATTCACGATTAATCAGTAAAGTCGGTCAAAAGTCGGCTAAAAATAATATTTTTCTTCACCAAATCATAGAACATATTTTTAGCTTCACATCCATATAAAGAACACTTAAATCGGATAAACAACGAAGAAGATACGAATATTTCAAATAACGTAAAAACATAAACCGTACACCCGACACTACGAAACGGTTCGAAAAAAACTGTACTGATTGGACTAGGTTCAGACCTCAAAACTATTTTTCCTAGAAAGAACATCTCGTTAGCTTCCCAACGCTTCGAACGGGGACCAAAACCGACTTACGGTTCAAGAGATATGAATTTCCGAAGTTTCCCCGACAAACCAGAATTTCATGGTTCAGCACAGTATGTATCGATACATAGGCTTTATGTATCGATACAAAAAGACCTCATGTATCGATACATAGCACGCATGTGTCGACACATGCTGTAGTGAAAATGCTATTTTTCCCAATTTTCACAGTATGTATCGATGCATAGGGGTTATGTATCGATACATAAACCATTTCGTATCGATACATAGCTGTTATGTATCGATTCATACTCTGTTTTTCCTTAAAAACCAGAATTTCTCAAAATACACCATTGCTGTCCCTTTTCCAAAATGCCCGGAAATTCGACTAAATCGAACATTTTCACCGAAACAAACTTTTACGCCCAACCACCAAATACAAAAGAACAATTTAGAACACATAAACGAAATTTCTACGACGTTCGATTTTTCGATTAAATTTCAACCTTTCAAAAACCAGATTTTTCAAACCTCACCGAATCGAATAAAAAGCACGCTATACGACGACCTAACCTTGCTCGATACAACTACGTAATTTATTTCGAATTCTAACCGTGAAAACATCGGTTTCTATCGATTTCCTACAATTCGACCTAAACGGACAAAACAACGGAAACATAACGAAAACTAACCAAAACATAACCGAACTTCATGAAACTTTAAACAGCAGCTCACATACATATAACCAACCAACACATGTATTTATACGACTTTTCGACCGTAAAAACATCGGTTTCTATCGATTTCGTCAAATACGGCATAAACGGAAACATATGGAAAACCAACCAAAACATCCACACAAAACATACATAATCATACACAATCACAGTATAATCGAGTTTCGCACCCTTACCCGATTTAATCGCGTTCTAGAAAGTCGGGAGATTGATTTCTTCCTTCACAAGTTTTTCCTCTCTATTCTTCTTTCTCTTCTCTTTTCTTCTTCTCTATTTTTCTGGTTTTTCTTTCTTTTCTCTCTTTTTCTTTCTATTCTTTCTATTTATTCTAACTTAATCAAAATACATCCCAAATGCCCAAAATACCCCTACACTCAAATTTCTCGCAAACGATCCCAAAACGCGATAAAATATATTCACGACGAAAAATAACATATTTTCACATAAAAGTCGAAAATAAAATAAAATAATAATAAAATAATCAAAACGACTCAATAAACAAAATTGGCAAAACGGGGCGTTACATCTTTGCCCGTGGTAACGGCTAGTTTTGGGTATCTCTGCCCGTCATAACGGCTAGTTTTTGGCAGTTACCTATTCTTCAGGAAACGGTTATTCTGCCCCGAAAATAGGGACCGTTAACCATGCGCTGGGGACATTATAAAAACCCTCTCATTTGAGAGGGTCAGGTATTCAAAATCCTCCTAAGAAACTCATACTTGTGTACTTGCCTTTCTCTCTCCCGATTATTACTTTAGCATCGGAGTGCCTTGCAGGTACACCCCCTCCTCATCTCACACACCCAACATCGCAGACGTTCCTCTTGGCCCACTTCAAGTTCTGATCAGCCTTCGCGATCAGTGGCGCCGTCTGTGGGAACCTTGTTATCCCCGTCTTAACATCCACCTTAGATTTAAAGACCAAAACAAACTCTCTATCCAAGATTATGATCATGGCTTGCCAATATCACGTCCAAGATGCTCACAATTCTTCTTTTCTCCTCGTCAACAAAACTGGTGCTGACTGATCTATATCCTTCCTCAGAGGAGACGTCCGTCGTTTGAGAGACGAAGCTACTGCGTCTCCCTCCCCCACTCGTACTGATCGTGTTGACGACTAGCCCTTGCTGGCCCTCCAACCCGTTCCAGCTCCACCCAACGCCGATCCAGCCGTGGTGGCCCTCCTTGAAGCAATCAACAAGACTAACTTCTTGATCCTCCAACAAAACGAGAGGATTGGGGTGTTGGAAGAGTCTGCCCGACCAAGATCCCCTCAGCCGAGGAAAGACTGACGACTATCCAAAAGTCCACATCCCCGGCGGGAAGTTGATCGCCGGGTGCGCCAGGAACCAGAGTCCTATGCCGTCCAGAAGCGTGACCACGTTTCCCCGCAAAACCAATATTCCCCGGGCAACAAGAGAACCCGGAGAGATCAACCTTCACCCCCGATCAGATCGAAGGGCCGGGCACGAACACCATCACCCCGTAGAAGTCACCGCCATGTCCCCGAGCGAAGCATCCGCTCCACTTCCTGGACCAGTTCCAACAGCGACGATAAGCCCCACGACCCATTGTCTCAGGAGATCTTGGCTACGCGTCTCCCCAAAGGCTTGGAGAAACCACCATCTTTGGGCACTTACAATGGAACAACAGACCCAGATGAGCACATCAAAAACATCAATGCGCTGCTAGACTATCGTGGCATCCAGGGCGCCATCAAATGCCGTATATTCCCTACCACGCTTCGGAAAGGGGCAATGACCTGGTACAAACAACTGCCTGAGGAGTCCATCACCAATTGGAAGAAACTGGGAAGAATTTTTTCCAAACTTTACGGCATCACGCCACTATCCAAAGATCGAAGCCTCCCTTGAGGCCATAATTCAAGGGAAGGATGAGCCTCTCCTGGCATATATTGAGAGGTTTAATAAAGAAGCGGTGCAAGTCTCCACCACCGATGACATGAAGAAGTTTCTGCCCAAAAGAGGACTTTGCCCCCATTTAAAATTTTCTAAAGTTGTTGGCCTTGCACCTCCAAGGAGCCTGGACGCCTTCCTCCTCAAGGTGCAGGCGTATATTCAGTACGAAGAAAAAGAAGCGGCCAGCTCCGCCCGAGCCTCACGCCATCAAGAAAATGCCCGGGCCTCCAAAGGCGACGAACCCTCAATAACATCCATTTTGTTGGTGCGGTAAAGCGGCAAGCAACAAAAAGATTTAAAAGTATTTTTCTGGGAATTTATCGTGTCCACAGAGATTGGTGTTATTGAACTGCCGCTCGACAATTTAAATGTTATTGAGTTTGGGTTTAAAATGGTTCAAACATAGAAACAGAAAAGTAAATATTAACACAAAAAGAATTCATTAATCAGAGAGAAGAAACTTATCCAGTATGCATATAATCCACTCCTCACAAACTTAAACTTACCGACCAATTATACTCAACCTACAATACTCCTCAATATCATCCAACATCGCTAACAACAGAGTCCATCTCTGACACACTGAGCTGAGAGAACAACTGTGTTACTCTCATTGACGCTCTCGCACTCGACTCGAGATACGAAGGCATTAAGCTCCGACACCCATAAAGATTGTTAGCTCTAAATCTATCTCTAGCATTCAGAAACTAACAGATAATCATCCCTAATCAAAGTTTGCGATGTTTATATCTAATCAAAGTATCAATAAGTGCAACAAAACTTATATACAAAAATAACTACAATTTTCATTTATCAGTCACCGCTGCAGAATGCAGAACCACTGCAGAATGCAGAATTCTGCATCTTTTCACCATTGGAGGACTTCCGGATCTCCGATCTCGATTCTATAAAAAGTCAAATGCTCAGAATTTGACACAATAATTATATAACAATTATACAACAACCAACACAAATATACAGACCCAGTATCAAATAATCATAAATCAATCATGGAATTTAACATGTTTTGTTCATCAACTTCACAACAACACATGAACACGCCTTCATACCAATTTCATCAACAAGAACACATAATTTTGCTTTGCAAAATAGTGCATGAATTTGCAAGTAAATCATGGTATAAAAACACAATTTCAATCAATTATTCATCATACAAAACAAATCAACAAAGAGAGAAAATCATATTGGAGGTTAATGGAAACCTCTCTATCCTTTTATGAATTAAGCACCCATAGATGAAGAATTTTCCCCCTTACCTTGTAATTTCAGAAAATTCAGCAAGACAAGCTTCAATTAATTTCTTCTCTCAAACCCTAACACTCCCTTCCCAAGCTCTTTCTCTCATTTTCCCTTGTTTTCACGTACTGATGAAAATAGCTATAAAAATCTATTTTTTTTGTCTAACTTAAGAATATATATTATTTTATTTTAATTCCTCTAAATTGAACTTTTTGCTCAACTAAAGTTCCACCTTTATCTTCTCACCACTACACTCTCACAATTTCCAAAATTGGCCCAACTCTACAATTTCTCACCAATTTCCAATTAAATTATTAATTAATTTAGTCAATTCTCACTACCCCAATTAATTAACACAAAACACCACAAACATCATCAGTGGCCAAACATGTTACATATTCACAAAAATAATCATTTAAATAAAAATACCCAATTAAATTAAATAAATAATCAAATATAGTAAAAAAATTAAATTGGGGTGTTACTTACACCCTTGTCAGACCATAATAGAATACCTCACTAGAGTTCACCGTTAGATATCTAGTCACTCTATATAGTTGAATAAACAATTTCATTCTCGTATCATTTGGCGTCACGTGTGGGAAACATCCTCTGAAGTTTTCATGTTCTCACTTAAAATGCCTAATTATGAATAAAAACAAGAAAGATACGACATCCACCACCACCATAGCATGTTGATCTTTCACCGCCTCCTATAGTTACAACCCAAAACAAAGATGTTCCACCATCACCTGCCTCCACATCCTTGGTAACTAACCATGAAATAAATGTTTTACTGATAGGCTTACTTTTTACGTCTAGGGGAAAACCCTTGCTATGGAGCAAAGAGGTAAATTTGGCCCTTATGTGTCTCCTCCAAGTCCCTGAATAATAGACCAAAATGCAATCTCTTTGGAAGAGGAAATCATCTTATTCACTGAAGAATATCATGAAACATTCCTTTGCTTCCATAGATTACAAAGCCACGAGAAGACCAGACACATATCCATAACATCATGATGGCTTTCTCCCTCTAAACCTCATTATCATCATTATCAACACTGCAGGTCTCAAAGAGGTTTTGACGTTGTAGTTCCTATAAGAGATCAAAGGGTGAAGAGTATTCCCCAAGAAGGAACATGTTTGCACAAGGGATTGATAATTACCTCGTGTTTAAGGTCCTTTAGAATCCTTTAAGGATAAGTACTTATGATAGAATAACACATACCAACGACCACATCTAACTCATGGATTTCCTCGCCAACTTCCTAGATGCAAGCAGGCCTGATAAGTAAAAAATGTTTGTCCTCACTATAAAATGGGGATGTGCCTTGGTTTAAAGGCTTTAGTGATGAATCTATCAACTCTTGGAGCAATTTGTACAGGAGTTTCACGACCCACTTCATTGCATCTACAAAACAACCAAAGTCAATTGAAAGCTTGAGATCTATAAGAAATAAGAAGGATAAACCAATAAGGTCATACATGAGAAGATTCAATAGTGAGGTCATCTTGGTAAAGGATGATAAAATGATGAAGAAATATTTCCTGAGCCTGATACCTCAAGGAGGTTCAAGAGTGTGGAAAAAATTCAATTAATTTCTCACAAGAGCGAAGAAGTACATCCAGTATGAGAAAGGGCACAAAATAATCAGAATAATATGTGAAGGAAGACTATAGAAATTCGATGGAGAAAGAATGTCTAAAAGAGATAGAAAGACTATGGGGTTAAGATGAAGGATTCACAACTCATATGGGAGAATATGGGTTTCCCTTGTCGGAAATAAGACCTTTTGTGTTTAGAGAAAGTGTGTGGGAATATTGGAGGCTTAAAGAGAAACTTGATCGATAGGAGAATTCTTTTTGGAAGAGAGAACTTTGTATTTTTGCTTAATACAAAAGTGTAGAATTACATCTCTATTTATAGTACTCTAAGGAGATCTCTAGACACACTAATTCTAGAGAGTTCTCAACTCTTGAAATTCCAAGAGTATTCTAGAAAATATTACAAACCTAAGGAATATCTAGACACTCCAAACATTACAAGAGTTTTCTAGAAACATTAATTAAAATTACCTAAACCCAAAATAATTAAACCCAAAAATCCAAACAATATGTTTAGGCTCAAATCAAGTTTGATCTTTCAACATCCCCCCTTAAACTTAATTTGTGACTCCAAACACACTCCTTAGCTTCATGAAAGTTTCCAACTTGAGTGGCTTGGTGAAAATATCGGCAACTTGATCTCAAGACATCACATACTTCAACTTTACCTTGTACACCCATCTTATTCCGATTTCTCTACGTCCTCGCGGAAGTGTAGTAAGTTCTCACGTATCATTCTTCGTGATTGACTTGATTTCTTCGTCCATGATGTATCTCCACTTTACGTTTTCAACCGCTTTTTGATAGCTTAGAGGCTCACAATCACCAAAAAGACAAAAGAGGTTAATGTTATTTTGGTTTTCGGTTACTTCATAAAGCTCTTCAATGCTCCTTAGTCGTGGTGTCCTCTCACTTAAGCTTGTTTCATCCAACCTTGGTGTCGGTGAGGCAGGTGGTGTAATATGTTCCTCTATCATTGGTTGATCCATTTTATCATCTTCTTCTTCAAAGTAAGGAAGTAAATGGTACCTGTCTTCTTGAACACTCCAATCTCAACAATCTTCTTCTTCGAACTCCACGTCGCGACTTATGACTATCTTTCCATTATTTGGATTATAGAGCTTGTACCCTTTGGAGCTTGAGTCATAACCCACAAATACGTACTTCTCACTTTTATCATCGAGCTTTGTTCTCCTTTCATCAGGAACGTGGGTATAGGCAATGCTTCCAAACACTTTTAGGTGAGAGATCCCTGGCTTCCTTCCACTCCATGCTTCTTGTGGTGTCTTCTCATGCACACTTCTTGTTGGGGAACAATTTGTCAAGTAAACAGCACATGCCACAACTTTAGCCCAAAACTCTTTCGGCATCTTCTTACTCTTAAGCATACTTCGCACCATATTAAGTATGGTTCGGTTCTTTCTCTCCGCTACTCCATTTTGTTGTGGCGATCTCGGCACTGTTAGTGGGCGGCGGATTCCATGGTCTTCACAATATTTGTTGAACTCATTTGAAGTAAACTCTCCTCCTCGGTCAGATCTCATGGCCTTAATGGAAAGACCACTTTCTTTCTCCACAAGGGCTTTGAACTTCTTAAAGTTTTCAAACACTTCCGACTTCTCCTTCAAGAAATAAACCCACGTTTTTCTAGAATAATCATCAATAAAGAGGAGAAAGTATTTATTCTTACCAAATAAGTTTAGATTGATTGGTCCACAGACATCGGTGTGTATGAGCTCTAGCGGTTTTGTCGCTCTTGACGTTGATTCCTTTGGAAAGCTTTTTCGGAATTGCTTCCCAATTAGACATCCTTCACATAGTTGGTCTGGGTGGTTTATACTAGGCAAGCCTCTCACCATCTTCTTCTTTGATAAACATTCTAGACTGCCGAAGTTGAGGTGTCCAAATCGTAGATGCCATAGCCATGAAGAGTCAGTATAGCAAGCCTTGAGACACTTTGCCACATCATTTTGAATGTTCAAGAGAAACATTCTATTCTTTGACATAGACACCTTAGCAATCAAGTTATTCCCACAATCTCTTAAGAAAATACTATGTTCCTTCATGTGGATGTCATAGCCTTTCTCTAATAATTGTCCCAAGCTCAAAATATTATTCTTCATGTTAGGAACATAGTAGACATTGGATATGAATTGATGACTCCCATTCTTCAAGCGTATGAGAATTTTACCTTTGCCTTTGACCGGTATCTTTGAGTCATCTTCAAATGAGACGTCGCCAGTTGTCACTTCATTGATCTCTACGAACATGCTTCGATCACCACACATGTGGTTGCTTGCGCCAGTGTCGAGGTACCACTTGTTTCTTTTCTCTTCAACTTGGCTTTGGCACGCGAGCAGCAAAGTTTCTTCTTCTCCACCTTTTTCTTCAACAAAGTTAGCTTTCTCCAGAACCTTCTTTGAGAATCTACACTCAGATGCATAGTGACCAATCTTGTTGCAGTTGAAGCACTTGATTTGTGACTTGTCGCACCTTGACCATGAATTTCCTCTTCCACGACCTCTTGTTGCTTGTGTATTCCAACTTCTTTCTCCATTATTGAAGTTGTTGGAGTAGTTGTTGTAACTGCCTCTTCCTTCTCCTCCATGTCCTCGTCCACGTCCACGATCTTGGCCACGATCTCGTCCTCTTTGGCTCTTATAATTCGCATAGTTTTCTTCCTTTGCGTTGAGTTGTAGTAGTTTCTCCATAGCCTGCTTTTGTTTAAGTTTTCTCTTTTGTTTTTCTTCGTATGCTTGTAAGGAACCCATGAGTTGCTCAATAGTCATGGTCTTTAAATCCTTGTTTTCTTCAATGTTGGTAACAATGAAGTCAAAACTTGGATTTAAAGTGCGAAGTATTTTCTCCATGACTTTCACCTCATCAACATCTTCACCATTTCTTTTAAGATGATTGACTCTAAGAGTTTTAAGACGAATCTTTTTCACCTGCTCCACTCCTTTGTTGCAAGTTTGAAGTGTGTCCCATGCTTCTTTGGCCGTCATTGCATTGGAGATCTTCTCAAACGTATCTTCATCCACCGATTAATAAATTAGGAAGAGAGCTTTCTTGTCTCTCTTTCTTGACTCCTTCAATGTCTCCTTTCTACCTTGGCTTAGCGAGGCTTCATCTTGCTCCTTGAAGCCTTTCTCAACGATATCCCACACATCTTGAGCTCATAGTAACGCCTTCATCTTGATACTCCAATTGTCATAGTTGTTCTTTGTGAGCATCGACATTTGAAAAGGGAAACCTCCATTCACCATCTTTTGAGGACCTTGAAGCTCTGATGCCACTTTGTTGGAAATAAGACCTTTTGTGTTTAGAGAAAGTGTGGGGGAATATTGGAGGCTTAAAGAGAAACTTGATCGGTAGAAGAATTCTTTATGGAAGAGAGAACTTTGTATTTTTGCTTGATACAAAAGTGTAGAATTACATCTCTATTTATAGTACTCTAAGGAGAACTCTAGACACACTAATTCTAGAGAGTTCTCAACTCTTGAAATTCCAAGAGTATTCTAGAAAATATTACAAACCTAAGAAATATCTAGACACTCCAAACATTACAAGAGTTTTCTAGAAACATTAATTAAAATTACCTAAACCCAAAATAATTAAGCCCAAAAATCCAAACAATATGTTTAGGCCCAAATCAAGTTTAATCTTTCAACATCCCTCATCTATATATTGCGACTACATGCGTCTGAACACCTTCGGATAGCGTATACTTCAAGATTGTTTCAATGCAGAGTTCCATAAAGAAGAGGTGGAATTTTCTAAGGAAGGCCTGGGAATACTTAGTCCTAAACAAATCAAGATACTTCGTTTACATAAGAGTATCACTCATAACCCAAAGGATTTCATTTAGATAAACAGTTTCATTGAGGAATGAATTCAACAAGGGAAACTATTAAGGTTCACGACTTAAGAAAAGAGAAAGGAAAAAAAGAAAGGAGATCCAGGGATGGTACTCCCTCGAAGAGGAGGTCCAGGAGTGCAATGGCCACTAAGAAAGAGAACCCCTTTGAAGATAAGAAAGAAACGGATATACATGTGACTTATTTCATGTATTGGGGAGTCTCTTGTGAGTAAGAGAATTTTCCCATCATTCTCAATGTAAGCGGCTAAATTTTAAAATGTTGGAAGTATCTCCCCATTAACTCCATTTTAAAAAAGGAAATATTGACTAATGGAAACAGAAAATAGGTTGCATATGAATATAATTTAGACTAATGGGATTCGTCGAGAGTTGTAAACTTGGTATTGAGAGGCTTCCATAAATCAAAGAGAGCCTCTTGAAACTTAGTAAAAAGGAATTTGCATTAAATAATGACCTCCACAACGAAGCAAGACCATCTGTCAAAAAAGTAATGTCGACCCATTGTCATTGTTTTGATGAAGAGTTAATCAACAACATTCCTAACCACAATATTTCACTTTTTCTAAGTTTCGTCATGTCAAATTATGACGTTCGTTGGGTCCTAACCGATTAAGGAAGCTCTGATGATATTATGTATGTAGGGTTGTTGGACACCCTCTAATTAACTTGAGAGGACCTAATAACTTAGAGGGGTTGCAACTTACAGGGGTTTAATGGATATATCTCTCAACCCTGGGGTTATGTCGAGATGATTGTGACTTTTAGAAGGAATGAATCATAGAAATTCTTTAAGACCCAGTTCCTAGTTATTGATAGGACAACTAACATTTTTTGTCCTAAGAGGTGCATCATCTACAAACCAACACTTGTTGTCCTAAGAGCAGTATCATCCATGTTCCTGTTCAAAGATATAGTGGTAATTCAAGTGTTGTAACTGGTTAACACAGGTGTGTAACCGGTTACAACAAAGCTAGTTCCACTTCTGAAGTAGCAGTAAAGTGAAGATTTCGAAGCAATAACCGGTTAACCACAGACGTTAACCAGTTACCACTGAAGCTACTTTAATTGTTAGTGGCAGCTGTAACCGGTTAACCAAATAGTGTAACCGGTTACTGGCCCGAGTTTTTCACTTTTTCCGTTATGCAGATGTTTGTTTTATATCCCAAACATATTATAACACTTATATAAATGTGTTGGATGCATTCTCATCCAAGTTAATGCAAACTCTCCCCCCTCTCTCTCTCTCTTTCTCTCTCTCTCTCTCTCTCTCTCTTACCTCTGATGTTAATGGATCTTGACTCATATATATATATATATATATATATATATGTATGTATGATGTATGTATGTATGCGGGTATGGGGCGGGGTGGGTACTATAGTACCCATACTCGTACTCATACCCATAATGTTTTGCAGGTATTTGCCTATAACTAACCCCATATCCATCTAGGAGGTTTTTACCTATACATAATGGGTATTTTTGCTGATATCCATTGGGTTTGGGTTAATTTCCATCCCTAAATTTGACGCACTTACAAAATATTGTGGCACTATCAAGCTTCAAATGGAAAACACAATGCTTTCAACAAAGCCATTTTGTTTTGTAGTATTTTTAATAAAGATTTTGAAGGAAAAAACCAAATGAAATTGAAATTATCCTAACCAAATGAATTTCATTGTATTTTACTATGAAGGTTATGATGACAAAGCAAAAAGAGGTCTAGCAAACAAAGAACAGAAGAAAATAAGAGAGAAATTACAAGAGACAGTCAATAACGGCACTCCCTCCAAGCATAACAGCATTATAAAACTTCAACAACTAAAGCAGCACAATCCAAACATTCTGCCAAAATTGCAAAAACAAAGAAATCATCTAATCACGACATGCTTACAAGACATTACGCACTATCAAAAATCAAATTGAAAATGCGGCGCTTTCAACCAAACCTTATTTTGTAAGTTTCTAATAAACATTTTTAAGATTCATGGAAAAGACTGAACCAAGTCAAAATTATCCTAATCGAGCAAATTTCATAGTATTTTATTGTGAAATTTGTGATGATTAAACAAGAAGAGGACTAGTGCACGAATAATGGAAGAAAATTAGAGAAAAATTACCAGAGAAAATCAATAGTCACACTACTTCCAAAAATTACGGTGTTATCAAACTTCAACAACCAAAACTTTCTATTGAATTTCCAAAGAAGAGAAATCGAACAACCATGACACTACTAAGTAAAAGCGCGACACATTGGTACAAATTCAGTTTTACCTATGTGTAGTATTTTGATCATATATGGAAATTTGTAAATTTGAATGAGAGATTTGAGCTAGATGGAAACCGAGACTTAGAAGTAAATTGTTCACCTGATTGGTAAAATTATGATATTGTAATGATAGTATGTGTTACAACAAGAATAATATCAGTTATTAGTCTAGTTTTACGCGTTATAAATCTTTCTCATTGCGATTGGAGACTCTCAGTATCTAGGGAATTAGTTTGATGAAGTAAGTTGCGCGCACACACACAAACACACACAATCACACACACACACACACACACACACACACAAGCACACACACACACACACACACACACACACACACATGTTTTTGAACTCTCTCTCTCTCTCACTTTTCTAAAATCACCTAAAAATGTTTTAAGCATGTGCTTGAGTGAGTACTTGTTGGTATAAACTTTTAGGAGTGAGTTTTACACTAGATAATTGATTAAAACATTAGGGTTAATCAATTAAATCTTTTGTAACACCTCTTAATCGTTTAAATAAGATTATAATGGATTAGTGACAACAAATTTGAAAACATTCATATTTGGCCTCTCTAACTAATTTACCCTAGGTCTTAATCGATTAGATGCATTAAAAATCCCATGAATCATTTTCCTTTTTGAGACATATTTTCACCTATAAACAGAGGGCTTCTTCTCATTCAAAAAAACATCAGAATTTGTTTTGAATTTCTTGTTTCTCACTTTCTACTCCTTTTTTATTCCTTCACTAAAGTTACCTTAGTGTCTTATGAATTAAAAATACTTGTGAGAGTTTGGTTGTACTGGTTTCCATGCTTCTATTGTTATTCATCAAAAGTGTGGTTCTCTTGGTTGATATTTTCGTTTGGTCCTTGATATTATCTTGGTAAAATATATGTTTGGTTCTTAAGATTATCCTAGTAAAATCTTTATTCGGTTCTTAAGATTATCATGTCAATATCTTTGCCTGGTATGTGAGCTTAGCCGTTAAAAGATCCATTTGTTTTTAGGGATCAACCTGTGTAAACTCTCTCATTTTTTATAAAAAGGTTTTTGGGCATATCATTAAAAGCTTAAGAAACTTTATTATTGGAACTCTTAAGAAAAAAATTCTCGGGGATAAGGGTATTCCAAGTGGTTGGGCCGAAGCTGTATGAATACTGGTGCAATCTCTCTATCACTATCTCTTAACTTTATGTTATTTAATTTACCTTATTCTCTAGTTCTTTATCCTCTAAACTTTTCCACTGCTTTACCTTTGTGTATCGCTTGAAATAACATAAATTTTTCTGAGAAAACATTTTTTAACATTAATCGTGATTTATGGGCATCACAATTCACCCCCTTGTCTTTGGAGCCACTCGTTCAAAAAATAGTGTGATCAAAGCTAGCCCCTTGTCATTCTTAAGACTCGAAGACCCTCGAGGGAATATCATAAATGCTTTTGTTAGTATTGTGGTTAAGGGGAGAAATAAGTAGTACCTATCCTTGAATCTTTTAAATTTGTCCACATATATTTCAAAAAATTTATGACCTCGTTTAAAGGAGGTCAACACTTGACGGTGGTCAGAATCAATAAATTTGTTTAAAACATGAAACAAATGGAAGAATAATGTCAGAGTAGGAACATTTGTTATACCCCAAATTTTGACCCTAGATTTCATCATCATTCTAGGAACATCATGCATTGCATTGTTAACTTTTAGATGTCAAACATGCCTTATATTTCTTATTAATACTTGACATTTTTCAACTCTTTTATGTTTAATTGTGGATTTTATTCTTGAATTGTTGTCATTCTTCAAACATTCTAGAAATACCTTTGGTGCTTGTAATATGTGTGTTATTGTGCAGAAAAAGGCACTAATTTATCAAAGCAGTAAAACACAAAGAAAGGATTCAAGTTGCCAAAGAAATGAAGAAACATCAGTAAGTTCGCTTTGCGAACTTGCCAGCGAATGTTCGCTTTGCAAACATCTGGCGAAGCTCCAGCGAACAATCCCAGACTTTGTGCAGTAAGAAAAGGCACTAAAGTTCACTTTGCAAATTTCCCAGCGAATGTTCGCTGATTCATCGCTCTAGCGAAGGCCTGGCGAAGGACACCAAGGATGAGGCAGTAGCTAAAGGGACCTAAGTTCGCTTTGTAAACTTGTAGGCGAATAGTTTTCTTTGTGAATAAAAGTTTGCATTGCGAACTCATACAAAAACTCAGAAGCGGTTTAACAGATCAGAGGCACCTCAGGTGCCTATTTCGTAATTTGCTAGGAAAACAAAAAGTTCGCAGTGCGAACTGGGCTGATTTTAAGTGAACTATAAAAGCACTTTATGTAATTTCTTGGGATCATAACCTCATTTTATCACACCATAACCTATTTTTCTAACTTTTCTTCATCCAAGAGAGATATTTCACATTGAGAAGCTGGATTTGCATCCGATCTCGATTATTCGACGCGGATGCTTTTTCATCTCCTCCCGAAACTTGTGAAACAAGCTACCATGAATATGTGTAGCTAAACACATCTTGTGTCAAGATTAGTGGTAGGTAATCCATCATTTTGTATGTATTGATCTTGATTGTAGTTTGTGAACTTTGTTGATGATAAATATATGGTGAAAAACTTTGTTGTATGGTTTATATTTTGTTTTGGTTCATGATTGAGAAATATGTTCTAAAACTTGACCTAAGTTTCAACCCATCATCAATCATGAGGCTAGATATAGTTTTGAGAGTTGATGTTCATAAATATTGATCTTGAATGTTATCATATTGATAGTTAGAGTGAGAGATCATCTAAGGATCAATATGATAAATCCCACAACAAGTGTTAGAGATAAACTTGTTGAAAGGATATGTGATTATATTCATCGTTAATAAGTTCACATCCTTTATCGAGTAAATACGTATAAAACGGATTATCGGACCCTAATCTTGGCATGCTTTTACCAAATCTTTAAAACCAATTTCTTTACCGGTACTATTAAATTCTTATGCAAGCGATCCGTTACAAAACAACCAAAATCTTTTTTACTCTAAGTTTAAAACGATTTCGACTATAGAACGACGACAATATACATACAATCCCTGTGGATACGATAAAACACCCACGAAATACTTTTCAACAAAATGTCGTCGTTGTCGGGGATTGTTGTTTGATATTGCAAGCATTGCAATAGTTGTTAAGTTTTAAGCTTGTATAACTTTTTGTTGTACTTGTTAATTTGTTTGGTTAAATGTACAGACTCTATTTATGCGAGGAAAGTTACCCGCAGATCAACTTGTTTTCGATCCCGAGATTGAGAGAACTGTGCTTAAGTTAAAAAGTAAAACTAGACGGAGGAGGCAACTTGCTAAAGAAAGACGAGAAAGAGGAGAAAGTTCAATTTCAACACCACCACCACAGTTAACGCCAACCATGGCTGCACCCCCACCACCACCACCTGCTTCAACACCATGTGTTAACAGTCTGAGGCACACAGCTCAGTTCGCACGCAATGTCCATAATGGAAGGCACTCGGAAATGAAGACGTGCATCTTCGCTCTTCTATACCAGAATCCATTCACCGGTATGGATCACAAGGATCCTTTTACTCATTTGACCAAATTCTATGAAATTGCGGGTGCGACTAGAGCGCCTAAAGCTGAAGAAGAGTCTTTGTTCAAGAGACTGTTTCCGCATTCCCTAATTGGGAAGGCAAAGGAATGGTACCTTGACCACTCGACGGCTATTATGACAGATTGGAACATGTTGGAAGAGAAATTCTAGGAACGATTTTTTCCACATAATCGTTTCATGGAAGCGAAAACGGCGATTGCGGTTTTCTTACAAGGTGGAAATGAATCCCTCAACGAAGCTTGGGAGAGATTCAAATTCATGCTTAGAAAATGCAAAGGGCACGATTTTGATGAGTTTACGCAAGTGCATATTTTTAGAAATGGTCTCCAAATGGTTTACAAGACCTTGTTGGATGCTACCGCGGGCGGATCTTTAATGACTAAAAGCGCCGAGGAAGCCATTTCTATCATCGACAAGATGGCACTAAACGACCATCAAGGGAATCATAACCGTGGCCAACCGCAAAAGAAACTCAAAATGCTTGAATTGGGGACTAATGATGCAATTCTCGCTCAGAACAAATTGCTATCTCAACAAGTGGAGTTGTTAACGCAAGAAATGTCAAAGCTCCCTCAACATATTAAAGAGATACAAGAGTTACTGAGCAAGAATATACAAATAGCCGTTTGTGAATTGTGCAAAGGGGATCACCCCACCGGCTATTGTCCTCCTTGTCCTCTGGAGAATGAAGAAGCAAATTACATGAATAATCAAAATCAACAACAAGGTTATCAAAGGCAACAACAACCTTATCAAAATCAACAAGGATGCCAACCAAGAGGGAATTATCAAAATCAACAAGGATACCGACAAAATCCTTATCAACCGGCACAACCTCAAGGTGGGAGTTCAAAGCTAGAAGAAACTCTCAACCAATTCATTCAAATGTCCATGGCTAACCAAAAGACTAATGAAGCATCGATCAAAAATCTCGAAAATCAAGTTGGGCAACTTGCAAAACAATTGGCCGATCAATAACCGGGGCCATCTTTTTTCGCAAATACTCAAACCAACCCGAAGGATCATTGCAAAGCCATTGTGACTAGGAGTAGAAGAGAGTTGGGGGAAGGAGAAAAAAATGAGAAAAATGTTGATGTGAGAATGGATGAGATTGTGGAGGAAGAGAAAGATAATGAGGTAGAAGTTGAAAAGGATGATGAGGAAGAAGAAGTTGAAAAAGAAAATGAGAAGTTAGTTGAAAATGATAACCTTGAAAAAGGAAAGATAGAAGAAAAAAAGAGAAGAGTCAAAAAGGGCAAGGAGATAGTGAATCCTATTCCTATCCAAAATCTACCTTACCCTCATGTGCCCACCAAGAAAGACAATGCAAGGCATTACACTCATTTCATAGACATATTCAAACAATTGCAAATCAGCATTCGGTTTTCTGAATTGCTTGAGCAAATGCCCAAATACGCTAAGTTCATGAAATATATTCTTACAAAACAGCGAAGATATTCGGAGCCGGAAACAATTATCCTTGATGCAAGTTGTAGTGCTATAATACAAAGAACTCTACCAAAGAAAGAAGTCGATCTGGGGTGTGTTACTTTGCTGGTAATGATTGGTGATGTTTATGTTGGCAAAGGCTTAATTGATTTGGACTCAAGCATCAACTTAACTCAATTGTCTATTGTGAAGAGGCTTGGGAACATTGAAATGAAAGCAATTTGAATGACATTACAATTGGCCGACAAATCTACAACTCATGCTCAAGATGTATTGGTTAAGGTGGATAAATTTTTCTTTCCGGTTGACTTTGTTGTAATTGATATGGAGGAAGACGAAGATGCTCCATTGATTCTTGGACGCCCTTTTATGAAGACCACTCGAATGATGATTGATGTTGACGACGACCTTATGAAAGTAAGAGTTCAAAACGAAGAAGTGTGCTTTAATCTTTTTAAAGCAATGAAGCATTCCAAAGATAAACATGTTAGTTTCCGTGTTGATGCAACGGAAGAAGCCATAATGGAAGTCTCAAAGAAAGTTCACATAGCATCTCCCTTGGAAAGAGCTCTTGGTGACTCATTTGAAATATTTACCAATGAGGAAGAAAGGGCACTTGAAGAATGCTTGAAGGAACTTGAATCTTTAGAAGAGTTACAACCATGGGAAAGTGAAATGGAAGTGTTGAAGAAAGAGGCGAGTGATGATAAATCTCAACTTGAATTGAAGGTGTTTCCTTCTAATTTGAAGTATGTGTTCCTTGATGAAGGTTGTAACAAACCTGTTATCATTAACAACATTTTGACCGACAAAGAGGAAAACCGTTTGATTCAAGTTTTGAAGAAGAATCAACAAGCTATAGGTTGGGTTCTTTCCGATCTAAAGGGAGTTAGTTCGGCCTATTGCATGCACAAGATCTTAATGGAAGAGGATTTCAAAGCGGTAGCTCAACCTCAACGCCGTTTGAATCCCACTATGAAGGAAGTGGTGAGAAAGGAAGTTGTTAAGCTATTGGATGCCGAAATGATTTATCCGATATCCGATATTCCGTGGGTGAGTCCTGTGCAAGTTGTTCCCAAGAAAGGAGGAATGACCATTATTAGAAATGAAAAAAATAAATTGATTCCGATGAGAACTGTAACGGGTTGGAGAATGTGTATCGATTATAGGAGGCTTAATACCGCTACTAGAAAAGATCACTTTCCACTTCCGTTTATGGATCAAATGCTTGAGAGATTGTCGGGTCAAGAATTTTATTGCTTCCTAGATGGCTATTCTGGTTATAACCAAATATCGGTTGATCCGAAAGACCATGAGAAGACGGCGTTCACTTGTCCCTTTGGAATTTTTACATACCGAAAGATGCCTTTTGGCTTGTGCAATGCACCATCAACTTTTCAACGGTGTGTACAAGCCATTTTTTCCGACCTTATTGAGAAAATGATGGAAGTGTTCATGGACGACTTCTCCGTGTTCGGAGCGTCTTTTGATCTATGTTTGAAAAATTTGGAGACCGTTCTTGAACGGTGTGTGGAAACAAACTTGGTGCTAAATTGGGAGAAGTGCAACTTCATGGTAACAGAGGGGATTGTGCTCGGCCACAAAGTCTCCTCTAAAGGCCTTAAAGTGGATCAAGCTAAAATTGAAGTGATCGAGAAGTTGCCACCTCCAACCAATGTTAAAGGAATCCAGAGTTTTCTAGGCCATGCGGGATTTTACAGGCGGTTCATCAAAGACTTCTCCAAAGTTACAAGACCTTTGAGCACTCTGCTCAACAAAGATAAGTCTTTCTTCTTTGATGATGAATGTTTAAATGCCTTTCAAATTTTAAAAGAAAAACTCATAACCGCACCCATAATCATTGCTCCAAATTGGACTTTAAATTTTGAATTGATGTGTGATGCAAGCGATTATGCCGTTGGTGCTGTGCTTGGGCAAAGAAAGACCAAAATTTTTCATGCCATACATTACGCGAGTAAAGTTTTAAATGAACCACAAGTGAATTATGCTACCACAGAAAAAGAATTACTCGCTATAGTGTATGCATTTGAGAAATTTCGGTCTTACTTGATTGGTTCAAAAGTTGTAGTCTACACTGACGACTCGGCCATTAAATATCTGCTTACTAAGCCGGATTCAAAGCAAAGGCTAATCCGGTGGATCCTTTTGTTACAAGAATTTGATTTGGAAATTCGTGACAAAAAGGGGTCTGAAAACTTGGTAGCGGATCATTTATCCCGTTTGGTCAAAGTAGAAGTAACACACCGAGAAAATGAGGCCCGAGAAGAGTTTCTGGATGAAAAACTATTTCGGGTACAAGTTAGGCCTTGGTTTGCAGATTTTACTAACCACAAAGCAACCAGATTTATACCGGAGGATCTAACTTGGAACCAAAGACGGAAATTCTTATCGGATGCCAACTTTTATGTTTGGGATGAGCCATATCTTTTTGAGTTAAGAGGTGATAATTTGTTGAGAAGGTGTGTCACTCTTGACGAATCTAAAAGTATCCTTTGGCATTGTCACAATTCTCCATATGGAGGGCATTACAATGGTTTAAGAACGGCAACAAAAGTCCTCCAATCGGGATTTTATTGGCCAACATTATTTAAAGATTCAAACCTCCATGCGAAGAGTTGTGACATATGCTAAAGAAGTGGCGGGATTGGAAAACGGGATGAAATGCCCTTGCAAACTATTTTGGAAGTAGAAGTTTTCGATTGTTGGGGTATTGATTTTGTTGGACCATTTCCTCCATCTTTTTCAAATGAGTATATTTTGGTTGCGGTTGACTATGTTTCCAAGTGGGTGGAAGCAATTGCGTCACCGAGGGCCGATGGCAAAACGGTGATCAAGTTTTTAAAGAAAAATATAATTTTCCCGTTTTGGCACCCCTCGTGTGTTGATTAGTGATGGGGGGTTGCACTTTTCCAATACACCGCTCGAAAAGGTTTTAGAGCACTATGGTGTAAAGCATAAGGTTGCAACCCCTTACCACCCGCAAACCAATGGTCAGGCCGAAGTATCAAATAGGGAGGTAAAAAGGATTTTAGAAAAGACCGTGTCAAGCTCTCGAAAGGATTGGTCGCAAAAGTTGGATGAAGCTTTGTGGGCGTATCGCACCGCTTACAAGGCTCCAATAGGTTTAACTCCTTTTCAAATGGTTTATGGCAAAACATGTCATTTACCAGTTAAATTGGAGCATAAAGTTTTTTGGGCGTTGAAATTGTTAAACTTTGATCCGAACATGGCCGGCAAGAAAAGGAAAGTTCAATTACACGAGTTGGAAGAAATGAGGAATAATGCGTACCATTCTAGCAAGCTCTATAAAGAAAAAGTAAAAGGGTGTCATGACAAGAAGGTTTGTCAGAAAGAATTTTGGGTCGGCCAAATGGTTCTTCTATTCAATTCCCGTTTGAAACTTTTTTTGGGAAAATTGATGTCCAAGTGGTCTGGACCGTTTTTGAGGACTTGCAGAAGAAGGAAAGTTGGACTGTGAATGGCCAACGGCTGAAAATCCATCTCGGAGGAGAAATTGATCGAGAAAATTGCGCAGTGTTTCTAGATGATCATTGAGATTGTCTTGGACCGTCGAGCTTAAACGACGTTAAACAAAGACCTAGTTGGGAGGCACCCCAACATTGTAAGTATTTCTGTTTTTCTTACTGTTTTTAAGTATTAAGTTGTTTGGAGTTGGTATGTAGTGTGGTAGCAGCATGTGAAAAAAAATTTTCAAAATGCTGTCTTGTTCGCTTTGCGAACCTGGGGCGAGTGTTTGCTGGCCAGTTCGCATTGCGAACTCAGCGAGACAGACACAATTTTGTCTGCTGCCACCTTAAAAAAGGGGGGGGGGGGGTTTAAAGGTGTGGGCCAGACCCTTGGGCCCATGACCCATCTTTGTTTTTTTGATTGTGTGAGGTAACCCTACCCTCACTTTGCCATTCTCTCTCTCTCTCTCTCTCTCTCTCTCTCTCTCTCTCTCTCTCTCTCACAAACACACTCACATTTTGAACTCTCACGTGCTCTCTTTGTTCCTACATCTCTCACGAAATTTTCCAAGTTCTCAACAAGTCAAGGTTTAATTCTCTTTCTCTCTGTTAATTTTTGTTAGAACATGTGGTTAGGTTAGGTTAGGATAATCTTAAAGACCAAATTGATTCTAGGTTTAAGTGGTATCAATGCACCTCTGGTTGTAATGTTTCTTTGTTACTGCATGTTGAATTTTTGTCAAACATTATGAGTAGAGTTTGTATTGTGAAAAAAATCTGATGTTGGAAAAGTAGGCAGAAGCTATTTAGTTTGAAAAATCACAGGTTCGCCACTAGTTCGCTTTGCGAACCTAGGGCGGACATTCGCCAGAACTTCGCCTAGTGAATCTGGGGCGAATGTTCGCCAGGGCTTCGCCTTGCGAACTTCTGGGCGAACAGAACAAATTTCTGAAATTTTTTTTGCTGTTTCTGTTTGGGGTTCTGGTTTACTGTTTTGTTCCTTATCTAATTAACTGTTTGCTGGCTGGTTGTTGTTTTGTTTGATGGTTTTTGCAGATGGCTCCCAAAGTAATTCCGTCAAAAAAGAGAAAGACCGGAAGCTCTTCATGACCGGTTCCTATCCAATTCGATAATGACAGTTTTAGAGGGGCAAAACAGGCTGCCCGATACTTGACACTAGAGAGAAGGACTATCTTACCTGAGAAAAGATTCAACTTGAACCCACAAGGAAGCTTTCGAGCGGTAACTGGACTCCTTGAAAGAAAGAAGTGGGGGAGGTTGATAACACCTGTGGATAGCTATAATGTTGAGATGATCTAGTAATTCTATCCAAATTCCCTCCCTGATAATGGTGAGGAATTTGGGTGAAAGACCATAGTTTTGGGAAAAGATGTGATGTTTGATCGAGATACTATTAACACAGTTCTTGGGAACTCGCTGCCGTTGAGAGAAAATGAGATTGATACCTACCACAGAACCTTGAGACTACGTACATAGGGACACCGATAAAATGACCAGAGACTTATTGTGTAAAGGCAAAACTGTTGAGTTAAACCCATCCGGGGTTGCACACACGTAGCGTCGAGAGGACATGCGTCCTTTGGCCCAGTTGATCTTACTATTGGTTCTTATAAACATTAAGCCAAAGTCGCACTCTTCGAATATCACCGTACCCCTTGCACATTTGGTCCATAGCATCATGATGAATGTCCAAATTGATGTGGCCAGGATTATTGCTGACGAGATGAGGGCTATTGAGGAAAGTGGACTTGGTTCAACTTCACGGAAGAACTGTCCTCTTGCCTTCCCTTGTTTAATCATGACTCTTTGTGTGCATGCGGGAGTGAATGTCCCGCCCGCCGTCAGGTCACCATCCCGGCCGCTATTGATGACCGGTATGTGGACAAATTCTGTAAACGAAAGGGGTTGCGAGGTAAGTCTTCAGGTGCTGGTACTGATACCGACACAAGTGTTGGTGATGGGTCGAGTGGTTCTGGTTCTCAAGGATTTTACCCGTATCAGCAGGAGATATGCCAGTACAACTGGGACTGGATGGCGGCTTCTCAGCGCGCCATGATGGATTTGCATGATTCTATGCCGGTGTTACAACTGCAAATTCGTGAGCCCTCTGTGGATCACTCTATGATGACTAGGGAGCAATTCCCAGCTCATGCTGGGTGGCATGGGGCCAGGCCTGTTTTTGGAGTGGGAGTAGAGGAAGTTGATGAGCCTGAGGGTGTTGAGGATGTTGATGTTGATGTAGATGATGATGATGATGAGGTTGTGGAGGTATCTGGATCTGAGTTTGGTGAGGAGCAGATTGAGGAGTCAGGTTCTGAGTCCGAAGAGGACAAGTTTTGATGTTGTCATTTTGTGTTTCCTTTGATATTCAAAGTGAAGCTTTCTTGTTATTATGCTTTATGTATCAGTTTTTATTATTGTACTTCATCCACTATGTGGATTATTTTGGGATATTTTGATGTACTTTGTACCCTTATGAGGTACTGATGACTTTTGTTGGTGTTTCTACACCATGACACTATTATGTTATTATTATTAGTATTTTGTTTTTCAGTTGAATTTGTTCAGTTTTCAGTTTTATTTTAGTTTTTTTTAATTTATTGTTGTTAAGAGTTGAATTCTTCAGTTAACGAATGTTCAACTCTTAAATTGTTGGTATGCTTATTATTGTATTATGTTGGTATGCTTGTGGAAATTTAATGTTTCCATTTTTGGGTGTGGTTTTGAAAGAAACTTCTAGGTTGGTGTTGTTGTTCATCAAAGAAGATTGTTCCAAGTTTGGATGGCAATGATAGTACTTAAGCATGTAATTGTTGACAAGGTACATGGTTACTTATTTCTAGGATTTAGAATGTGTTAGAACTTCTTTTCTTTGTGCAAATGTAATTTTGTTTCTTGTTGCAACTTTATTGATTGCTTATGTCACTTAGGTCCAAAAACCAAAATGGTGAGAAACCTCCATGGTCTACTAAATGCATAGGATTGCTGATGAATTTTGTTTTATACTTTTAATTCATGCTTTATCTTATGATTTGTGTGATTTTGTGGAAGCATTAGAAATGATCAAGGCTTTTGTTGATAATGAGCACAACCATTTCCAAACAGTGATTTACCCGTGAGTAGTGAGTATTCATTAGCCCTTTGAGCCTAAACAGTTTAGATCTCGTTTTAGTGATGAACTTTGTGTTGTACATAATTTGAAAATCAAGTTCATCATTGAATTTTTGAGAGATTCTAAAAAAATTTCTTCTTGAACCTTGGAACTTTGTTTTTATTGATTTCCTTGCCTTAAAAAGCAAGGAGCATTCACTTAAGGCTTAGTTGAAAATAAGTTGGGAAGAATGAAAAAGAATGAAAGCTCTGCTGATTTGAGCAAATTTTTGGGAAAAACAGAATGTCAAAAGATATGAAGAAGTCTGAAGAAGGAAGACTGGTCAGAGATGATATCCTAATAGATGTCTCGACATCGCAGGATGTTTCTAAATCTGGTGCAAGAATTAAGGAAGCAATCAGAGCATGGATCAAGGACTAAAGATTGAAGCCCAAGGAAGCAGAAGACACTATAAATAGAAGACTTAGACCTAGGTTTTTAGATGCCTTAGTACGCCTTTTGTAACCTTGCTTTCTTGTGTAAGAAACAAGGGTTTAGGGTTTTGAGAGTCGTTGGCTCTCTAGGTTGTAAGTCTCCCTTTGTATCAGTTGATACATTGTGGCGGATATAGGTGTCGCACAAATCCATAAGCCTTGAGGTATTGGATTGTGTATTGTTCTTGGATGAAGCTTTTAAGCAAATCCGAGTTTGCTTGTTTGTCAAGAAAGCTTGATAGATTTCTGTATTGATAGGGATGATATAGAAATCACAGTTGGTGATTAAGGGAAGTGAGTGGGGTATCTCATATCAGGGTTGTAAACGTTTGAGTTTAGCCTTGGTAAAGATGTTCATTGGGTAGATGTTAGGTATGAAGTTGTAAACGGAGGAGTTTAACTTTGTAACAATCTATAGATAGTGGAGTCTTCTTCCTGGATTGGTATCCCCCAGATGTAGGTGAGTTGCACCGATCTGGGTTAACAATTACTGTGTTATTTATCATTCTGCAGATTTACGTTTTCTATCAGGGTTTATGATAAACATGTTGGATCAGATGTTGTGACATCTGTAAGTGTGCAGTTCTGATATTCAAGGTATCAGTCTGCTGTTGCGCCTCTGAGTTTAAATGATTATGTAGTACAATGTCTTGACATGTGTTAGGACATCTGCTGTCTGCATAGGTCAAAAATTTAATTAGTATCAGAGCAGGTATCCTGTCTGGTTCTGGATGAGATCTTTGGGAGATACTTTCTGGCATTTAAACAAGGAGGAGTTTTGAAGATCAGATCAATCAACTCAGACATACTCAAGAGTATTAATGGATGAGATGGATGTTCTGGATCGAAGGGAGCAACCCGGAGGTTGTTCATGTTGCTGAGGAGATTTTACAACAACTACAGGAGAAGTGTCTAGTTCTCTTGTTGGTGTGTCTTATAAGATGTTGTGACATCTTATTAGGGCAAGCATGATCTGTTCCTTGGTGGTTCCGCTGCATGTGTTTCTAATGGAAGAGCTCTAGAATTATGGGATTTTGGAGTTGTTACTGAAGACAGTTGGTGAAAGGTCTTAATCGTCGGCCTCTATATTTGAAGATATCTGCATTCTTTTATTCCAAAGTCGGGAGCGATAGAGTAAAGGGAGTTGTGGTTAGATGTCTGGTATGGTGACTTGGTATTTGGAAGCTTGGTTTCTTGGTGCAGTTGAAGTCAGTTGAAGAGGAGAGAAGTTGAGTTTAAGTTTATCAGGTTCTTGCTCTAGGAGTTTGATAAATTATTGGTTGGCTAGGTTGTCAAAGATACTTGAGAATTCTCTCAAGTCCACTCATAAAGGCATCTATGTCGTGTATCTGGAGTCTTCTAGTTACTCTTATGACTAGAAGGTGTTTCTTTGAAACACAATCTGAAGCAAGTGGAGGTAATTTATTTTCACCATCCAAAAACAGCAAGGAAGGATTCATCTCTCTTGACCCTAAGAGTGGATCCAATCTGATTGAAGAATTGTTGAGGTAAATAAGATTTGTTCAGAGAAAGTCTTAGTTACTTGAGTCAAGGGTGGCAACCTTGGTATCTCAACATTGTCCTTTGAAGAAGATACTTGCAAAAAGATTGAATACTTAAGTGTTCATGACATGATCTGGTGGAGCTCAGCTACAGCAGTAAAGAAGGGTTATTGGACAAGGATTTAAGATCAATTGCTATTTGCGGAATTCACAAGTATTTAATTGATTATCCTTGAAAGTCAAGATTACTGATGTTCAACAAGATAGTGGAACATCTCATCATCAGAGTTTGTGCAGAATCATGGGAGGGGTATTGCATACGCTTTAGCATCTGTTTTGTCTTAGGTGGTGACCTAAGAAGTGGCTTCAATCGGGTGTGACAGAAGCATGTGTTCTCTGGAGAGTTTCCTGGCAAGAAACTAGTCTGGACTTTGATCCTGTTGAAGATGAAGATGAAGACATCATAATCTTGATGGTTATAGCTTGGATCAATTTATTTCTGATCTAGGTGCTTTGGAGCATGGATCTTGCTCTTTTTGTTGAAGGTCAAAGTTAAGTGGTAGTTATCTCTGACTTTCTACAGTCTGCTCTACTAAGGAAAGTGGCATTCTTTAGTATGGCTATGGTGTAGTCTTGGACTACTTATTTTTTGAAGATTCAGATGTGGAAGGTTTGAAGTCTTTGGAGTTTCAAAGCATGATGGAGGTTGTCTACTCAAACTTGGTTGTTAAATCAAGTCTATGAGAGCATGGAACTCTTGTTTTGCGAAGGGAGGAGGTTCTTCTAAGTGGCAGATGGAGGAGCTGAATTTAACAGTTGAATATCATACCAAAATGTTCTGACATCTAGCTTAACATCAGAGGTCTCAGCTGGTGATGTGGCACATCAGCTTAAGATAAGGTGATCTACAGGAGAATGGAAGTTGTGGATGCTTCAAAAAGGTCTATCTCATGCAGTTTGCGGGAGCTGTGGATAGGAAGATGTTACATGACTAAGAGGCTTGGTGGATCCAAGATGTCTTGCTATGTGGCAAGTAGTTCATGTGACTTGAAGGTCTGATTTCATTAGTGGATCATTGTATCTTGTGGGAGTTCTGAAGAAGATTGAGATCAATCAAAAAGTGGCATTTGGTTGGTTTCATTGTGTGCATTCAAGCAGGATGCTTGAAACTGATTGCTCTTGTATAGAAGAATAGTTAGTTGAAATTGTAAGGAGGTTCTGGTTCTCTGGGAGCTTGTGGCAGAAGTTCTGGGTTGAGGATGGAAGCATACCTTCTTTTGGTGGATGAGAGTTTATTTCTCTCTGGGTTTCTGAAGTTTTCTTTGTTCAAGCTGGTGGTGCAGTGTTGTGTGAAGATCTTCAGTATGGATTATTATGCTGATAGTAAGTCCAGTGGTGGAGCATATCAAGAACCATGGTGTGTGGTGTCTGTGATGTGTGGAAGATGTCATAACTGATGTTAGAACATCTTTGGGTTAGTTATCCTTGGTGAAGGATTTCAGGTTCTATGAGGAACTAGTTACTTGCATCGTGTCTAAGAAGTATCTACATTGTCATATGGGAGAATGATGGAGTAGAAGAACTGTCTTGGAGGTCTGATGTAAGGTTTTTGGAAGACTGGAGTGGATCATGGGTTGATTGCATGAAGGTTTGATTTCTAATGTGTTCAGAAGTGGATATTCACCAGAAAATCAGAAGTATTTCAGGTTATCATACGAGAGAATGATAAGGAATGACTGTCTTGGATTGTGGGGTGTCTATCTCTATTGTTGGCTGGGTAAGGTCAGTGGAAAATCTTGCGAAGGGGATGTTGCCCTTGGTTTTAAGTCATGCTAGTAGTGGATCAGTTTAGCAGCTGTGAAGTTCAGGAGCATGCATACGATAGCTGACATCGTTATAACAAACTAAGGGGCCCTACTGTAGCGAGCGATTTTGGACGCGGTTCTTAAGCGCTGGTCGCTCTCTGCGGTTGAGCTTAAAACTACAGGTCGATTCATTTTTTATCCTATTGTGATCTGAATAAGGAAGGGAAATAGATGTCTCCAATTAACCCTGCTTTGCATACTGAGTTTAAACAGCGGTCTGTTAGGTTACGGATGCTATCAATGTGGGGGGCCTTGTACTGGTTATTTGTATTTTCGCCAATACTGTTTCTTTCTTTTTTTACCTGGGCAGAAGGTTTCTGGTGGGGAACAAGGATTAGGATGTTAGGACTGGTGCTTTTGAATTACTGCTTTTGATTGATGGAGATATGGGATTTGGGTTTTTTGTTGATTGCGCTCGCTAAGATTTTTCTTTCAATCTTATGCCTACGTATTCCCGTTTACCGAAACAGGGAAATCAGAGCGATCGTAGTTCCTCCTATTCTATGGGAGGAAATTGGTTTTTGGTGTCTTGTTCAAAGCCCAAGACGTGAAGCGAAAGGTAGTTTGTATCTTGTTCAAAGCCCAAGATGTGAAGCTGAAAGGTCTATTTGTGTCTTGTTCAAAGCCCAAGACGTGAAGCGAAAGACCTCGACTTTAGAGAGAATTTGTCATCTCTAAAGAGGGGAGAAGGAGAATTACTTTAAATAGGATACGCGGATCCGAGCAATGCCATAATTTCCGAAGAAAGGGTTTTAACCTGAAGGAGAAGACTTTAACTCAGTGTAGAGCAATGCCATCTTTCCTTAGGAATTTCTCATGCTAAAAGAGGGACAGTGGCGTGGATATAGATGATCCAGAGGCTTGCCGCTTACAGCGATTAGATGAAAGGAAAGGAGTTGTTGATGTTTGTGTACTGTGAACGAGGCACAGCTTTGATGCTAAAAGGTTGATTGGATCAACCAGTGGTTTTCTTATACAAAGCCTAAGAGGAGGCTAATTTCCGCTAGGAAAATCATTATACAAAGCCTAAGAGGAGGCTAATTTCCGCTAGGAAAATCATTATACAAAGCCTAAGAGGAGGCTATTTTTTGTCTCGTACAAAGCCCGAGAGAGAGGCTAAAAGTTTTTGACCCGACGATGGAGTCTTTTGGATATCTCGTATAAAGCCCGAGATGGAGGCTATTGTTTGTTTCAGTTGAATGACAGATCCAATATACTGATTTTAAAAGAGAAAATCAGTTCTTATATGAGCAACACTGTACTCAGGGATTTGATTTGAGGATCAGGGATATTTCCTTCTCTTTGAGGAAACGGGAAATCCAAAGGGTATTGAGACCGTCCGAGTCTGCGGGTTTCCTTCCTATTTAACGAAGGGGTCACTTGAGAATGTCTTTGAGACTCAAGGAAGTTAGACTGTCTGAGTCTAGAGTTTTTTCTTTTGTACTATGCTTTGAGAAACAGTAGTAGACTCTATGAAAGGAATGTTCTATGAGGATGACTAGGTTCTGTTCCTATACCTCTAGGAGGTCGTCGGGACAATTTGTACGAAGCCCAAGAGGAGGCTGGAAACTTTTAAGAAGCCGACGGGTCCTTGTACTAAGCCCAAGAGGAGGCTATCATTCCCGAAGGAAGAGATCATTATACGAAGCCTAAGAGGAGGCTGTGAATACTTCTAAGAAGCCGTAGTGTCCTTGAATAATACCCAAGAGGAGGCCGATGCATTTAGGAAGCCCGTGGGTCTATCATCTCCTTTCCATTAGGAGAGATAACTCTTTTAAAGATAAAAACCACTGGTAAACGTGCGAGGTTTACTATCCAGCGACTTTTAACTTTTAAAGAGGGTTCCTTAGTTAAGGTCCAAGATTATGACCGTAGTGGGTACCCAAACCCCGAGACATTCAAGGCAAGCTATCCATAAGGAATAGATCATGTCAGGAAAGTTTGAGAATTTGGAAGAAACTCAAAGATGCCATTCGCGGAGAATATATTCATCTTGGGGAGTAGAGCTTCTTGACGATTCCTAAGGAGGACAACCGAAGAGAAGACTGTATCTGGTGCTCCTATTGGGGATCTAGGCGTCTATTTCTATGAATAAATGAAACGGCGTCACCTAGTTCTAGACGTAGTTGCCGGGGAAACTCGAAATATCTATACTATTATTACGCAGTAGATATGAGTTTATGAAAGGAGACTTACAGTGAGCAGCCCCACAATACAGTTTATAATATGAAAGCAGTAAATGAAAGCGATAACCACTTACTCGGTTGTAGTGCTTCCATGCTGTTTGGTTAGTTGTTCAACAAAGAAAGATTGAAAACAACAGTATATTCAAAATCAAAGGAGAAAGTGCTTTGAAAAAGAAAGATTTGGGGCTTACAGCTCAAGGAGAGGCCCAAGGTTTTATCAGTGAGCGCACTGTTTGACTTTGTACAGCGGGACTTATGCAAGTGACTGGGGCCCAAAAAGGTTTTCTGTACAAAGGGATGGGTCTTACACTCTCTCAAGAGGCCAAAAAAGGTTTAAAGAAAAAGAGTGGGGCTTATAACACGAGGGTATGCCCAAATGATTTTTCGTTTAAAAATGGCAATCGCGCCGAGGTTTTCTTTTAACGCAGAGGGACTTATACAATAAGTGAGGCCCAAAATGTTTTGGTTAAAAGGGGGATTGGGTCTTACACTCTAATAGAGGCCCAAAGTGTTTTGAATGGGTCTTATAGCTCAAGGAGAGCCCCAGATGATTTTTATTTTTAAACGGGCGACGATCGCGCCGTTTACTTGTACAGAGGGACTTATACAATGAGTGAGGCCCAAACAGTTTTTGTACAAGGGGGGATGGGTCTTACACTCTCTCAAGAGGCCCAAAGTGTTTGAAAATGGTTTATGAGGGTTGAATTAATCCAAAACCCTAATTTGTTTTCAAAATGTATTTAATTGAATAAAAATTCAATTAAAATGATCAAAAATTGTTTAACACATGGAAAACAAATTGTGATCTTGGATTAATGCTTCAAAAATTAAGTATTGACCTACAAAATAATTAGAAAGCATTAAAAGTTGCAAAATCAATGTAGAAAAAATATTTAAAATGCCAAAAACAATTAAAACATTAATTCTTTGCAAAAATATCAATTATATGAAATAAATAATATTTTTGGGATTTTTTGATAAAATAAAATATTTTAACATTTTTGTGAATTATTAAAAAAAGAATCAACTCAAAATCATTAAAACTCAGAGAGAAATTAATTTTTGAATCAATTAAACAAAATCACAAAATTCAAATATTTAAATTTATGAAAAATGGCGCCAAGAATAGCTGAAGAACACGCGCGTGTTCTTGGTTTCTCAGATTTGCATTTTCTATCCAATCTCCATGAATACGTAATCATATCATGCAATCCACATATCATTATGCTCGCCTCAACCTCACGATCATGTCTATGTACTTTAATTTCATTTAAATTAAACATACAACAAGAAATCACGAAGAGACCTCAAGAACCCTAATTTCTGCATGAAGGGTAGGATTTTTGATACACGATTCAAACAATGCAATTAATTGAGGGAAAACATTCCATGCATGATTATGAACATATGGCCAAATTATTGTGCGAGGAAATATGCATAGATTGAGAGATGCCCAAGTTTAGGCTTACCTCCAAGTCGTGACAGCAAGTTCAAAGTGATTTTTGATTTGGAGGTGTTACAGATGAGTGGTGATGATCTGGACAGCTTCCCTACACCATATGGAGTGTGTTTGAACACTTGGATTGAATTGAAATGGACTGGATCAGTTTATGGCATCCCAGTTGCAACTTCACTTCAAACTTGTGTGGATGGCAAGTGATTTTGGGATTTTGATGTTCCAGGTGTTATGTGAGTGTTTGATCAGCTCATATGTGATGTATGTGAGGTGTGTGAGTGATTGGTTTGATTGGAAAAGCTCTCAAACTCAAAACCCGATAGCTACCTTGCTAAGAAAGGCATTTTTACCAAGAGAAAGAGATTTTGATGAAAGCATCTATTAGATGGCTTTGGTGTACTCAAACTGACCACAATTGAGCTCTATTTATAGTAGAGCAAGTTTTTTTTGCAAGGAATAGTGCATGGCAGCTGGTAAGTAGGTTTGGCCAATGTTGGCAAATGAAAATCCAAGTCTCCTCTAGCCATTGACTAGAGGTTAGGGCACAGAGCTTTGGTCCCCTTGGTCTTGGATAAGTCTTGACTGATTTCAGATGAGAATGGCTCAGTCCATGCCACCTTGATGGTTCCATTGAATGCCTCATTCCAAATTTGAAGTCTTGTCCTTACTTTGGCAACTCTAGGTTCAACATGCTATTCCTTGTTCCTTGGACCTTGGAGGCTTGGCTCAGTGATTGTCCCCTTTAGATTCAATCCTCAGATGTGTCCAAGTGGATAGGAGCATTTGAATTTGGATGATTTTGGCAAATCGAGCAAAATTGCAAATTCTGCCTTGCCTTGACAGATTTCAGCAAGGCAACTTGGCAATGTTGTATCTCATGGTGTAGGTTGAATTTGGCAATGTTCTTGGCCATTTTGGAAAGCTCTTACATGATACAACAACTGTTTGAACAAGTTTGGTTTTGATCTCTTTTGATTCCAAGTGAAAAATCCCCCTACATTTGGCAAAAAGTGAGGCAGAATCTGACTTAGTGAAAATTTCACCAGGTGTTGGAAAAGTGACATTTTCACTTTTCAGCCACTTTGATCACTCCATAACTCAAAATCCTTAATAAATTGGAATGACTTGTAGTTGAAGTTTTTGTAGGTGATAATGAGGGCTACAAATCCATCTCTGGATGAGAAAAAATGGCCTTGTGGTTTAGGAGTTATGGTCCTCCAAAGTTGGTACCTTTGCCACTTTATTTTTAACTTAGAAAAATTTCTAAGTTTTATGGTTACCCCTTTTACAAGTTATCTCACTTTTATTGATTTTTCTTGATGAATGATGATTCAAATCATACATTAACATCATTTTAGGGTTAAAAATCCATTTTGGTGAAAAATCTCAAAAGTCAAAGTTGACTTTTGTGCACAGTTGACTTTTTATCAGATGAATTCCAAACTGTGCAATTCTTCAGGAAATCATGTCCTTGACCTAAATCAAACTTGATGGACATGTTCCATGGGTGTCATAGGGTATATTCAATCATGTATTAGGGTTTGGGAGCATGTCTTGGTCAAAAGTCAAAGTTACAGTTGACTTTTCTCTTAAAACCCTAATTGTGGTGCAGATGAAATTGAGACTTGTTGCTCAAGCTTCTTGGATCAATCCATTGTTCCAAATGGATCAATATGGTATATTAGAGACCCTCAAATCATCTCTTAAGGTCTTGGCTCATGGTTTGTCCCAAAAGTCAACTTAGGGGTGAATTAGGTCAAGAAACCCTAATTCCTAATTTTTGATGAATGCATCCCCTGAGGCAAAATTGACTTGATGCATGGGTTCATGAGGTTCCATGAAGTATATTAGGTTATGTTTTGGATCAATGGCTTGTGCCCAGATGAAAATTTCCATCTGGAGGCCCTGGTCGACCAAAACCCTAATTTGGTGACACTGTCGATCTTGAGACTTGATCCACCAAGAAGGGAGCAGCCTTGTGCTTAATCCTTGAAGTGGGAGTCCTTTTTTATCCATTGTGGATGTTTAAGAGATTAGACAAGTTGAAGATCATGTCATTTCTTGATTGATCCTTTGTCTAAGCACTCAGAGAGGGCTTGAAACCCTAATTTTGATTGTAGTGGATGCTCACCCATCTTTGGGGAGACTAATGAAGCATAAAGGTACATCCATATTGTGATGATGATTTTCACAATGATGGAAAATCTAAGTGGTCAAAATTTGGGGTATTACAGATGCCCCTATTTAATCTTCTTGGACCCGAAGGTGTGAATGACGAAGGGATTCGAGCATTCGGGGTGCAAGAGGATTAAATATCGGAATATCCGAAATTTTGATGGTGGTTATGAATGGTAGATTACACATTCATCTTCTTTAGCTACGCAATGATGCTTAGAAAAGGTAAACTTCCCCTCGATCCTGGTCTTCAGCCAAGGAACTGGTCTCAGTTTTCTTTTGAAATAAACCTCCCCTCGTTCTTGGTTTCCTACCAAGGAACTGGTCTTAGTTTTTGATTTGAACTTCACCTCGATCCTGGTTTCTTACCAAGGAACTGGTCTCGGTTTCTGATTTAAACTTCCCCTCGATCCTGGTTTTCAGCCAAGGTACTGGTCTCAGTTTCTGATTTGAACTTCCCCTCGATCCTGGTTTCTTACCAAGGAACTGGTCTCGGTTTCTTTTATCAATAAACTTTACTGACAAGGGACGCTATTCGTAGCGGCTTTCCTTCAAACTTCTCGCCGAATTTTCCTGGGGAGATGCCATTTGAGTGGAAAAAGTTTTGATGTCAGACTTGCTGGGGAACCCATTCGTCTGAGTTGTAGAGGTACACAAACTTCTCTGTTTTGGAGACGCCATTTGTCGATTCTACTAGGGAAAGCGAGTCTCTTGAGAGACTATTTTCGTTTAGGATCTTTCATCATACTTTTTTCGGGATCTTCCCGGAGAAACGCCATATGATGGGGTCCAATTTTGAGGTGCCAATGACCTTCTCATCAGTGGTTTTTCGGAGCAAAACTGGCGTGCTGTCGAATCTCTGATCACGAGGCTTTCTCTGGGGATTTTCCTTAATCCGGGAAAGCAAGGATATCATCTTCAATGGCGAAGAGTGACATCTGTTGAAGGTTTCTCTGGTCATTCAGAGGTTCAAGTTATCAAAGTGGCCAAGTGCCGACTCTGATCTAAAGATACATTAGTGGCGAGATTGTGCAGACGCAACACTTCCTGACGAGGAAAGAACTGACAAACTCGATTGAGAAAACTGTCTATCACTAGGGGACAAGACCGGCTAGAGTGATAACGATGCAATATGAAATGTAAATGCAAATCAAAATGCATGAAGTACGTATGTATATGCTGACAAAACAGACGCGACATACAGACTAAGAGATGAACACAATTGGATACTAGGCCATCCCGGGGCGAAGAAGTACCGTTGGTTCAAAATAGCAATTCCACCTTGCTTAGGAGAGATAGTCCCTGTTGGGAGCTATGTTGGTCGGGCTTAGGAGATGAGAACTCGGCCGAGGATGTCAGATGAAACAAGGTCTCTGACACAGTTGATCCCTTCATTCCGGCGAACTGGTTTAGAAGGAGTACTTTGATTCTGCACTTTGAAGTTCGCTTACTTCGAGAGAGGCGATCGATGTTCTTCTGATGTTCAACAGTCAAAAGAAATGCCATCTTTAATTTAAAAGCAGAAAAAGTTTAACAAGTAAATTCATTTTCGTTTTATTTCAAGAATCGCTGATTAAGTCTAAACAACGTCGTTCTGTAAAGCTAAAACAAGTAAAGAATTACAAACAAAAGCACAAGGGCTCAAATTTTAGTGATAAGATGGAGATCAGCCAAACGCATGATTCCAAAGAGTAAATACAAAGTTTGAAAATGGTAATTTACAGGGAAAAAGGGCTACGTTGAAACATAACGACCACTATCCTTCTACCAACTTTGAGTTCGGGACATCCTGAGCTTCCGTCGAAGATGACCTTGACTGGAGATTTTCTCCGATAGATGATGCTGTAACTGCTGCTGAGGGACTTGCCTCTGTTGAACATAGTTACTTGCCATTATCCCTAACTTTTTCCTGGATTGTACTATGAGATTTCCAATCCACCGGGATGATTTTTTTCATGTCTCTAACTTTTGCCTGGACCGCCCTTTCGGGTTTTCGATCCACCGAGACGTTTTTTTTAGGCGAAGTATTTCTTGACTACATTAACATTCGTGGGGTAGGCAAATTCCTCTCCGTCCATGGTGGCAAGTCTCAAGGCGCCGCCTGAGAAAGCTTTCGTGACCACATAGGGGCCATCATAATTTGGGGTCCATTTGCCCCGAGAGTCAGTGAGAAATAATTGTATCTTCTTAAGCACGAGGTCTCCTTTTCTGAAAATACGAGGTCGGACCTTTTTGTCGAACGCCATTTTCATTCTCTGTTGATATAACTGACCGTGGCATAGCGCCGTGATTCTCTTTTCTTCGATCAGGTTCAGTTCGTCGTGTCGACTTTGACACCATTCAGCTTCGGTGAGCTGAGCTTCCATCAATACCCGGATTAATGGGATCTCTACTTCGATGGGGAACACTGCCTCCATGCCATATACTAGAGAGAAAGGGGTTGCCCCTGTTGAAGTACGGACAGATGTGCGATAACCGTGAAGAGCAAAGGGTAGCGTTTCGTGCCAATCTTTATAGGTTACAACCATCTTTTGAACAATCTTCTTGATGTTCTTGTTAGCCGTTTCTACCGCCCCGTTCATCTTGGGTCGGTAGGGAGATGAGTTATGGTGTTCGATCTTGAACTCTGCACACAACTCTTTCATCATCTTATTGTTCAAGTTAGATCCATTATCAGTAATGATCTAGCTTGGAACACCATAACGGCAGATGATATTGTTTTTGATAAATCGGACCACCACTTGTCGGGTTACATCGGCGAATGACGCTGCTTTAACCCACTTGGTGAAATAGTCAATGGCTACCAGGATGAACCAATGTCCGTTTGAAGCCTTGGGCTCAATCATACCAATCATGTCGATTCCCCATATCGAGAAAGGCCACGGGGAAGAAAGAACTTTGAGATGTGATGGCGGTACATGAATTTTGTCAGAGTATATCTGACACTTGTGACACCTCCTCATGTACTTGTAGCAGTCAGATTCCATGGTCAACCAATAATACCCGGCCCTGAGAATTTTTTTCGCCATTGTGTGTCCGTTGGCATGAGTGCCAAAGGATCCTTCATGAATTTCTTTCATGAGCATGTCTGCTTCTGGCCTGTCCACACATCAGAGCAAGACCATGTCAAAATTTCTCTTATAAAGAGTGTCACCGCTCAGGAAGAAGTTTCCAGCCAATCTTCTGAGGGTTTTCCTGTCTTTTCTGAGTGCCCCAGATGGGTACTCTTGTTTCTGAAGGAAGCATTTGATATCGCGATACCAAGGTCTGTCGTCTATGACTGCTTCAATCGCGAAGATGTAAGCGGGCCGTTCAAGGCGCATGATGTCGATCTTAGGTATGTCATTCCATCGACCTACACTAATCATGGAAGAGAGAGTGGCTAATGCATCAGCCATGTGATTCTCATCACGAGGGATATGATGAAAGTCGACTCTGTTGAAGAAGGGTAACAACCTTCTTGCATAGTCTTTGTAAGGAATTAATCCTGATTGGTATGTGTTCCAGTCTTCTTTTATCTGGTTAATAACCAAGGCTGAGTCGCCGTATACGTCCAAGTTTTTGATCTTTAAATCAATCGCTTCTTCGAGACCCATGATACATGCTTCGTATTCGGCCTCGTTGTTCGTACATTTGAACGTAAGTCTGGCAGTGAAAGGAATGTGGGAACCCTGAGGGGTAACAATGATTGCCCTAATTCCGTTTCCATAATGATTGACTGCTCCGTCAAAGATAAGTCCCCACCGGGAACCTGGTTCTGGCCCTTCACTGGGTAGCGGTTCATCGCAATCTTTCATCTTTAGATACATGACATCTTCGTCTGGGAAGTCAAACCCGATTAATTCTTGATCGTTAATCGGTTGATGAGCCAAATGATCGACTAAAATACTTCCTTTAACGGCTTTCTGAGCATGGTACTTTATGTCATATTCTGATAGTAACATCTGCCAACGGGCAATCCTTCCCGTGAGAGCAGGTTTTTCGAAAACGTACTTGATTGGATCCATTTCGGAGACCAACCAAGTAGTATGACAAATCATGTACTGGCGAAGACGTTTGGCTGCCCAAGCCAAAACGCAACAAGTTTTCTCAAGCATTGTGTACCGAGTCTCGCAGTCGGTGAATTTCTTGCTTAGATAGTAAATGGCAGACTCTTTCCGTTTAGTTTCGTCTTGTTGGCCAAGTACACATCCCATTGAGTCCTCTAGGACTGTGAGGTAAATGATCAGTGGTCTTCCTTCCACTGGAGGTGATAGAATCGGAGGATTCAACAGGTATTCCTTGATACTGTCGAAGGCAGTTTGGCAATCTTCTGACCAAACGCAATCCTGGTTCTTTTTTAATAACCTGAAAATCGGCGCACATGTCGCGGTCATGAGGAATATGAATCTGGAGATGTAGTTCAAACATCCCAGGAATCCTCTGACTTGTTTTTCAGTTTTCGGAGAAGGCATTTCTTGAATGGCCTTGACCTTGTCAGGATCAACTTCAATTCCTTTCTGGCTGACGATGAACCCTAGTAGTTTCCCCGAACGGAGCTTGAATTTTCTTAGACGTTCGAATAATTTTGACAGATGTTCAACGTGCTCATCCTCTGTTCTTGATTTTGCAATCAAATCATCGACATATACCTCGATTTCCTTGTGTATCATGTCATGAAACAGAGTAGTCATGGCCCTTTGATAGGTTGCCCCGGCGTTCTTCAAACCGAACGACATTACCTTGTAACAAAAGGTACCTCATGGGGTAATGAACGAAGTTTTCTCCATGTCTTTCAGCGCCATTTTGATCTGATTATAGCCCGAGAATCCATCCATGAAGGAGAATACTTTGAACTTTGCTGTGCTGTCAACCAGCATGTCAATGTGTGGTAAAGGAAAGTTGTCCTTTGGACTTGCCTTGTTTAGATCTCTGTAATCAACACACATTCTGACCTTTCCATCCTTTTTGGGAACGGGTACGATGTTGGCTAACCATTGAGGATATTCAGATGTAGCAAGGAAACCCGCGTCGATCTGTTTTTGCACCTCCTCTTTGATCTTGATGGCCATGTCCGGGTGAGTCCGTCTCAACCTTTGCTTTACTGGCGGACATTCCGATCTTAACGGTAAGTGATGTTCCACGATGCTGGTATCCAACCCTGGCATATCCTGATAGGACCAAGCGAATACATCGGGAAATTCTTTGAGAAGCTTTATCAAACCCTCTCTGGCAGTTGGACCGAGCAGTGCTCCGATCCTGATTTCTTTTCTCTCTTTTTCTGAACCCAAGTTTACCGTTTCCAACGGCTCTTTGTGAGGTTCAATGGACCTTTCCTCTTGTCTGAGTAGTCAGGAGATCTCTTATGGAATTTCGTTGTCATTTTCTTCTTCAGCCTCGAATACCGGGAACTCAAAGTTGAAAGAAGGCATCGGATCGTATGTTTCAACGGGGTATAAAACAAGCAATCTGCATGACGTGATGATTCGTGTTTAGAAGAGATAGAGAAAATGTAAGTGTGTGCAGTGTATTTATTTTACTGCTTGTTTTTATTATTGAATGTTTTTTAGGATTACCATTTTCTGAAAAAGCAAAAAGAGAAAACAGCAATAATGCGGAAATTACAGAACGACGTTATTTTATTAATGAACAAGTCGAATCTTGAAACTACAGCCCTATAAAACAAAACTCAATCGCTTTGGGCAAAGCGAAGAGGGAAATTTACAGAAAACGAGCCCTATCAAAACATCCGTTTCACCTGGGCAGGGTGAAAGGTTAAAGATGGCAATTAATTTGACTGACGAACGACCTTCGGAACCTCGACAGCAACCCATTGGCGGCGAACTCCTCAGTGAATCACAAAGTCTGGAACCTTCCTTGATTTGTCTTCAGAAATGACGTTGATTTCTGGTGGAGCAGGATCGTTGGAATATGTTTCCCACGCAGAATTGTCGTAGGAGGATTCCTCTGTTGCATTTTGCATAGCACTGGAGCTCTCAGTTGTATCTCCCCATCCAGTTGACTGGATATCTTCGAGCCTGATACGAGAGCTTTCGGGAGCAGTGTACTTGACCATAAAGTCGTATTTTCCACTTGGTTGTCCCAAAGTGTCCCAAACTTCTTTGGAACTGGAGAAGTCATCCCTCTCGATGACGTTGACCTCAAGAAAAGCATTGTTAATGAATTCTAGTCTTGCAAACATTGCGAATTCATCTGACGCTGGAGGGCCTCTTGTATGAAAGAGCATCCCTGTTTGTTTACCGAGCAAATCAGACAGGAGTTGTAATCTTGCCGCGGCAGATTATGATACTGGCTTTGCCTTGAGTGCATCGCCACCAAGTTGACATTCATTGCACGGACGTCGTGGTTTTGAATGACGTTGGAATTCGTGTAAACTATGTTAACTCCACGAACTCGGTGCTCTTGGATCCATCAGAGATCCATCTGTTCCTGTAGAGCTGATTGCACTACCGAACATCCTTGGTTATCTTTAGAGCAGATATCACACTGGTGATAATTATGAGGTGGCACATGGCCATATCCACTCTGTCTACAATGCATCTTGACCAGATTGGTCTTCAACAAGAGTACATCGTGAATTTGATAGACATTGTTAGTCTCTTTCTCAATCAGATTGACTGCAGCTTTCTCGTGTTGAGGCAGCGGGTTCGTAAGAACATTTGGATTCGTATCTTTGAAAGATAAGAGCCCGCTCCTAGCAAGCTTTTGCACGTCGGATTTGAAATTGAGACAAGTCTCAATGTTATGCCCTGAACCTCCTTGATGATAAGGGCATGTTTGATCCGCCTTAAACCAAAAAGGCGGATTTTCTGGAACTGAAAGGGGAAACTTAGTCTGAATGTGCCCCTTAGCCAGCAGTAACGGAAACAGCTCTGCGTACGTTACGGGTATAGGATCAAATCCAGGTGGCCGTGTTGTACGGTTTTTGTTATATGGAGGACGAGCCTGCTGAAGAGGCTGTTGTGTCCTTTGTTGATCAGGTTGGCTCTGCGCAACCTGAGGTTGATACATAGGAATAGGTGCGGGGCCGATAGCGGGAGTAACAGCTGCTACTGGCTGATAACGCCGCCTTTGCTTTTCGAGAGAGATATTCCCAATATCTTGCTCTTTTTTCTTAGGGAGAGCACTACCATATTTTTTAGTACCGCTCGTCGATCCAGTGTCTTTTACCAAACGTCCTTCTCGGATTGCTTCCTCAAGATGTACACCCATGCAGACCATCTCGGTGAAATCACTGGGCGCACTGGCAACCATTCGGTCATAGTAAAATGAGCTTAAGGTCTTTAAGAAGATTTTTGTCATCTCTTTTTCCTCAAGAGGTGGACAAATTTGAGCGGCAATTTCACGCCACCTTTGAGCATACTCCTTAAAGGTTTCCTTGTCCTTTTGCGACATTGATCTGAGTTAATCTCTGTCGGGTGCCATGTCCAAATTGTACTTGTATTGTTGGACGAAGGCAGTGCCAAGATCTCTGAATGTACTGATCGTAGCATGGTTTAAACCCATGTACCATTTAAGTGCGACACCGGTTAAACTATCCTGGAAGTAGTGAATCAGCAGGTCCTGATTCTCTGTCTGAGCTGACATCCGCCGAGTGTACATCACCAGATGGCTGTGAGGGCAAGAGTTACCCTTGTATTTTTCAAAGTCGGGTACTTGGAACTTGTGCGGGACTTTCACATTTGGAACCAAGCAGAGGTCTGAGGCGTCCTTTCCAAATAGATCCTGACCGCGAATGGCTTGCAGCTCTTTCTGCATTTCCAAGAACTGCTCCTGGAATTCATCCATTCTGTCAAACATATTTTCCTTCTTACCAGAAGGTGTCTGTGGAATCTGTCCTTCCGGGACAGTGTGCACCACAGGAGGTGGTACCATGACTACGGCAGTAAGTCTTGGCGCCTCCCGAAGTTTGTAACCTTCAGGAGTCTTCAGTATGCCCCTAGCATCTTCGCTTTCCCGAAGTTTGTAACCTTCAGGCCCAGCTGCTTCTGTTGCGATTCCCTGATCTTCAGTGATCGGCGGAACATATCCTTCCGGGATATAGTTAACAGGCATGCCCCAAGGACGATCTTTCGGCATCTGATACCTAGGATCATACTTTTCTATGATGGGCGTTGAGGTGATCTCTGAGATCACATTTCTTTGTAGCTGAGCTTCTGCCATGTCTTGCATGTCGTTACGAAGCTTTCTCATATCCTCTCTCAGAGCGTCGATCTCTTCTTTAAACTCTCTGTTTTCTTCCTCAAGATCATCCATCTTTTTCTGACGATTGGCCCGAGTATTATACAAATGAGACAGTTTGACTCTAGAATCGAGACACAAACGTGAGATTCGTAGGGAAGAAGAATACGCGATGTGAGAATGATGAATGCAATGATTATATTAATTGTTGTTTAATCAAAATAAACTTCGACAATTAGATTGCAAATATCAAACATCGGGGAAACCCCTTTTTATTGAAATTCAAAGGATTACAGAAATGGAAATACAGTAGATTACAAAGTGCAGAAACAGAAACCTAAACTAATGGGTCCCGAGTCCTCTCTGAGGAGAAATCGGGTGCTGATTCTAGTATCTTCCTTTTCTTTGATCGCGGCTCCTGGGCCATTGTCGGGTTGTCATTCCTTTGCCAAGTGAAAGGAGTGAGCAAATTCCTTTGGTCATCTTGATTCTCTACAGCATGCTGCTCCAAAATTTCAATCAAAGCATCTTTTTCTTTTAGTAGTTGCTGTATTTGGATACACTCTACGTCGAGGGTGCGGTACTTGTTCTTCCAAGATCTTCTCTCCTTTTGAACTTTGTTGAGAGTAACCTGAAGCTTTTCAGTTTCCGTCATGAAGTACATGACAGTTCCCCTCGGTGGAAGAATTCCGTAACGAGGATAAGGCATCTTTAGCTTGAGAGCTCTAGTTTGTACCCAATGGAGATAAGGCTCCACCGAGACACAGTTTGGTTTTCCCAGAGACTCTCGTCATTTCTTATGAACCTGTTTCCAAGCTTGCACTATTTCCATCTTTAGTGCTCTGTCATTTTCTCCTTCTTTGAAGAAAAGACCTTCCAGATGAACACCCAGTGGGATGTGTCTCATCGGGTATCCAAATTGACGAAGAACCAATATCGGATGATAGTTGATTCCTCCTTTAGCTCCTATGAGGGGTATGCTGGGGAAGTTTCCACAACGATCAATGATTCTGATTCCCTCATAAATCCTATTACACCAATCTATATCGGAATTGGTGAGAGACATGATCTTCTGCGACCAACGTAAGACACTCTTGCAATCCCAAAAAGCAGCAGACTTGGGCAAGTGAGAGATAAGCCATTTATAGAGCAAAGGTACACAGCATGTGATCTCCCCTCCGCTGTACAAATTTCCTAAGTGTACAGAATGATACGCATCTGTGAGCAAAGTCGGCACAGGGTTTCCAATGAGGAAAACCTTAATAGCGTTGATATCGACGAAGTTATTGATGTTGGGAAACAAAAATAACCCGTAGGTGAGCAAGACAAAGATGCTTTCAAAAGCAGTCCCGTTCCCTATACTAGCAAAGTACAGACCTTTCTTTGTCAAGAACTGGGCTGGCAAACCTTGGATGCCACCCTTAGTAATCATGTGAGTCCTGACCTCAGACTCGTCCAAATGAATTGCTATTGCAATAGTCTGATTCTTTGGAATTTCTTCCAGTCTAGAAAATGGAGCTCGATCAGTGATATGTAAATCAGTCAGATGAGAATACTCCTCCAGCGTCGGTGCTAGCTGGTAATCCAGGAATATGAAACAGTGATAAACCGGATCGTAGAACTGAATGAGCGCATCCATGATTCCCTCAATCACATGGAATCTTAACAGTGGTAGCAGACCTCCGTGCTTGGCTCTAAAAGCCTCTGGGTTAACGATCATCCTTGCTAACCTTCTCAAATCCTCTAGCTTTGGAACCTTGAAGGTATACTGGCGAGTTCTCCTTCTACCGAAATCCATTAGCGTAATCTTTTCCTCTGATATTTGCAATCACAGTCTTAGTTTAATTTGAAAAACAGAGAGACTAGAAGAGAAGATTTTTTTTAATGTTTTAGTGTTTTTTAAATGAATGCATGAATGCAGCACACAAAAACATAGAAAAAACATGGGGTCAGAGGGTCGTTGTCATGAAGTCAAGGCTCTACCCATCCCCAAAGGTTTATACTAGGGTGATTTTTGTACCTATACTCATTATCATCAGCTCCTCCCAGGAAGGCACACAACAAGCGGATCACCAGCGAGTTGTGTGCAATCTTAGAGTAAGTGCCATTCACCGAGAATAGATCACCAGCCTCAAATGAGGGTAGTATCGCGTAACAGCTATTTCCGATAGCTTTCACACTACAAAAAGGTTGGCTTTTCTTAAGTGTATACTCAATCTCACCACATGCGGCATCACACGCATTCCCAGTAGCAGAAAAATAAACACATATAGCAATTAGGAAAAGCAGTATATATGTTTGTCCTAATCATCGTAGACTTATAAAGCTACGATTCTTAAGTTCCTGACAGAGATGGGTTCCCCGGCGGAAGCCCCAATCTGTGGTTCCCTGCCTAAGAGATGGACCAGCATAGGTCAATCTTTCTCTTCGGTAGAGTTCCCATTTTCCGTGGAAAACGGGGATGATGCCCTAAGGCAGAAAAGGAGACTCCCCAGCAGAGTCGCCATTTTACAAGGAAAACATAAAGAAAGAAAGATCGGCCCCACGGTGGGCGCCATTTTTCTGTAGCGAGCGATTTTGGATGCGGTTCTTAAGCGCTGTTCGCTGTTTGCGGTTTGAGCTTAAAACTACAGGTCGATTCATTTTTTATCCTATTGTGAGCTGAATAAGGAAGGGAAATAGATGTCTCCAATTAACCCTGCTTTGCATACTGAGTTTAAACAGCGGTCTGTTAGGTTACAGTTGCTATCAATGTGGGGGGGCCTTGTACTGGTTATTTGTATTTTCGCCAATACAGTTTTCTTTCTTTTTTTACCTGGGCAGAAGGTTTCTGGCGGGGAACAAGGATTAGGATGTTAGGACTGGTGCTTTTGAATTACTGCTTTTGATTGATGGATATATGGGATTTGGGTTTTTTGTTGATTGCGCTCGCTAAGATCTTTTCTTTCGATCTTATGCCTACGTATTCCCGTTTACCGAAACAGGGAAATCAGAGCGTTCGTAGTTCCTCCTATTCTATGGGAGGAAATTGGTTTTTGGTGTCTTGTTCAAAGCCCAAGACGTGAAGCGAAAGGTGATTTGTATCTTGTTCAAAGCCCAAGATGTGAAGCTGAAATGTCTATTTGTGTCTTGTTCAAAGCCCAAGACGTGAAGCTGAAAGACCTCGACTTTAGAGAGAATTTGTCATCTCTAAAGAGGGGGAAGGAAAATTACTTTAACTAGGATACAGGGATCCGAGCAATGCCATAATTTCCGAAGAAAGGGTTTTAACCTGAAGGAGAAGACTTTAACTCAGTGTAGAGCAATGCCATCTTTCCTTAGGAATTTCTCATGCTAAAAGAAGGACAGTGGCATGGATGTAGATGATCCAGAGGCTTGCTGCTTACAGCGATTAGATGAAGGGAATTAAGTTGTTGATGTTTGTGTACTGTGAACGAGGCACAACTTTGATGCTAAAAGGTTGATTGGATCAACCAGTGGTTTTCTTATACGAAGCCTAAGAGGAGGCTAATTTTCGCTAGGAAAATCATTATACAAAGCCTAAGAGGAGGCTATTTTGTGTCTCGTACAAAGCCCGAGAGAGAGGCTAAAAGCTTTTGACCCGACGATAGAGTCTTTTGGGTATCTCGTATAAAGCCCGAGATGGAGGCTATTATTTGTTTGGCTCAATAAGAACCTTTTTGTATCTCGTACAAAGCCCGAGATGGAGGCGAAAAGGGATGATTGACTCAACGAGGGAGTCTTTGTGTCTCGTACGAAGCCCGAGATAGAGGCTAAAAGTTTGACTCAACAAGAGAGTCTTTGATACTCAACAAGAGAGTGTTTTTGTATCTCGTACGAAGCCCGAGATGGAGGTTAAAGGTTTGTTTCAGTTGAGTGACAGATCCAATATACTAATTTTAAAAGAGAAAATCAGTTCTTATATGAGCAACACTGTACTCAGGGATTTGATTTGAGGATCAGGGATATTTCCTTCTCTTTGAGGAAACGGGAAATCCAAAGGGTATTGAGACTGTCCGAGTCTGCGGGTTTCCTTCCTATTTAACGAAGGGGGTTACTTGAGAATGTCTTTGAGACTCAAGGAAGTTAGACTGTCCAAGTCTAGAGTTTTTTTCTTTTGTACTATGCTTTGAGAAACAGTAGTAGACTCTATGAAATGACTGTTCTATGAGGATGACTAGGTTCTGTTCCTATACCTCTAGGAGGTCGTCGGGACAATTTGTACGAAGCCCAAGAGGAGGCTGGAAACTTTTAAGAAGCCGACGGGTCCTTGTACTAAGCCCAAGAGGAGGCTATCATTCCCGAAGGAAGAGATCATTATACGAAGCCTAAGAGGAGGCTGTGAATACTTCTAAGAAGCCGTAGTGTCCTTGAATAATGCCCAAGAGGAGGCCGATGCTTTTAAGAAGCCCGTGGGTCTATCATCTCCTTTCCATTAGGAGAGATAACTCTTTTAAAGATAAAAACCACTGGTAAACATGCGAGGTTTACTATCCAGCGACTTTTAGCTTTTAAAGAGGGTTCATTAGTTAAGGTCCAAGATTATGACCGTAGTGGGTACCCAAACCCCGAGACATTCAAGGCAAGCTATCCACAAGGAATAGATCAAGTCAAGAAAGTTAGAGAATTTGGAAGAAACTCAAAGATGCCATTCACGGAGAATACATTCATCTTGGGGAGTAGAGCTTCTTGACGATTCCTAAGGAGGACAGCCGAAGAGAAGACTGTATCTGGTGCTCCTATTGGGGATCTAGGCGTCTATTTCTACGAATAAATGAAACGGCATCACTTAGTTCTAGACGTAGTAGCCGGGGAAACTCGAAATATCTATACTATTATTACACAGTAGATATGAGTTTATGAAAGAAGACTTACAGTGAGCAGCCCCACAATACAGTTTATAATATGAAAGCAGTAAATGAAAGCGATAACCACTTACTCGGTTGTAGTGCTTCCATGCTGTTTGGTTAGTTGTTCAACAAAGAAAGATTGAAAACAACAGTATATTCAAAATCAAAGGAGAAAGTGCTTTGAAAAAGAAAGATTTGGGGCTTACAGCTCAAGGAGAGGCCCAGGGTTTTATCAGTGAGCGCACTGTTTGACTTTGTACAGCGGGACTTATACAAGTGACTGGGGCCCAAAAAGGTTTTCTGTACAAAGGGATGGGTCTTACACTCTCTCAAGAGGCCCAAAAAGGTTTAAAGAAAAGAGTGGGGCTTATAACACGAGGGTAGGCCCAAATGATTTTTCGTTTAACAATGGCGATCGCGCCGAGGTTTCCTTTTAACGCAGAGGGACTTATACAATAAGTGAGGCCCAAGATGTTTTGGTTAAAAGGGGGATTGGGTCTTACACTCTAATAGAGGCCCAAAGTGTTTTGAATGGGTCTTATAGCTCAAGGAGAGACCCAGATGATTTTTATTTTTAAACGGGCGACGATCGCGCCGTTTACTTGTACAGAGGGACTTATACAATGAGTGAGGCCCAAACAGTTTTTGTACAAGGGGGGATGGGTCTTACACTCTCTCAAGAGGCCCAAAGTGTTTGAAAATGGTTTATGAGGGTTGAATTAATCCAAAACCCTAATTTGTTTTCAAAATGTATTTAATTGAATAAAAATTCAATTAAAATGATCAAAAATTGTTTAACACATGGAAAACAAATTGTGATCTTGGATTAATGCTTCAAAAATTAAGTATTGACCTACAAAATAATTAGAAAGCATTAAAAGTTGCAAAATCAATGTAGAAAAAATATTTAAAATGCCAAAAACAATTAAAACATTCATTCTTTGGAAAAATATCAATTATATGAAATAAATAATATTTTTGGGATTTTTTGATAAAATAAAATATTTTAACATTTTTGTGAATTATTAAAAAAAGAATCAACTCAAAATCATTAAAACTCAGAGAGAAATTAATTTTTGAATCAATTAAACAAAATCACAAAATCAAATATTTGAATTTATGAAAAATGGCGCCAAGAACAGCTGAAGAACACGCGCGTGTTCTTGGTTTCTCAGATTTGCATTTTCTATCCAATCTCCATGAATACGTAATCATATCATGCAATCCACATATCATTATGCTCGCCTCAACCTCACGATCATGTCTATGTACTTTAATTTCATTTAAATTAAACATACAACAAGAAATCACGAAGAGACCTCAAGAACCCTAATTTCTGCATGAAGGGTAGGATTTTTGATACACGATTCAAACAATGCAATTAATTGAGGGAAAACATTCCATGCATGATTATGAACATATGGCCAAATTATTGTGCGAGGAAATATGCATAGATTGAGATATGCCCAAGTTTAGGCTTACCTCCAAGTCGTGACAGCAAGTTCAAAGTGATTTTTGATTTGGAGGGGTTACAGATGAGTGGTGATGATCTGGACAGCTTCCCTACACCATATGGAGTGTGTTTGAACACTTGGATTGAATTGAAATGGACTGGATCAGTTTATGGCATCCCAGCTGCAACTTCACTTCAAACTTGTGTGGATGGCAAGTGATTTTGAGATTTTGATGTTCCAGGTGTTATGTGAGTGTTTGATCAGCTCATATGTGATGTATGTGAGGTGTGTGAGTGATTGGTTTGATTGGAAAAGCTCTCAAACTCAAAACCCGATAGCTACCTTGCTAAGAAAGGCATTTTTGCCAAGAGAAAGAGATTTTGATGAAAGCATCTGTTAGATGGCTTTGGTGTACTCAAAATGACCACAATTGAGCTCTATTTATAGTAGAGCAAGTTTGTTTTACAAGGAATAGTGCATGGCAGCTGGTAAGTAGGTTTGGCCAATGTTGGCAAATGAAAATCCAAGTCTCCTCTAGCCATTGACTAGAAGTTAGGGCACAGAGCTTTGGTCCCCTTGGTCTTGGATAAGTCTTGACTGATTTCAGATGAGAATGGCTCAGTCCATGCCACCTTGATGGTTCCATTGAATGCCTCATTCCAAATTTGAAGTCTTGTCCCTACTTTGGCAACTCTAGGTTCAACATGCTATTCCTTGTTCCTTGGACCTTGGAGGCTTGGCTCAGTGATTGTCCCCTTTAGATTCAATCCTCAGATGTGTCCAAGTGGATAGGAGCATTTGAATTTGGCTGATTTTGGCAAATCGAGCAAAATTGCAAATTCTGCCTTGCCTTGACAGATTTCAGCAAGGCAACTTGGCAATGTTGTATCTCATGGTGTAGGTTAAATTTGGCAATGTTCTTTGCCATTTTGGAAAGCTCTTACATGATACAATAACTGTTTGAACAAGTTTGGTTTTGATCTCTTTTGATTCCAAGTGAAAAATCCCCCTACATTTGGCAAAAAGTGAGGCAGAATCTGACTTAGTGAAAATTTCACTAAGTGTTGGAAAAAGTGACATTTTCACTTTTCAGCCACTTTGATCACTCCATAACTCAAAATCCTTAATGAATTGGAATGACATGTAGTTGAAGTTTTTGTAGGTGATAATGAGGGCTACAAATCCATCTTTGGATGAGAAAAAATGGCCTTGTGGTTTAGGAGTTATGGTCCTCCAAAGTTGGTACCTTTGCCACTTTATTTTTAACTTAAAAAAATTTCTAAGTTTTATGGTTACCCCTTTTACAAGTTATCTCACTTTTCTTGATTTTTCTTGATGAATGATGATTCAAATCATACATTAACATCATTTTAGGGTTAAAAATCCATTTTGGTGAAAAATCTCAAAAAGTCAAAGTTGACTTTTGTGCACAGTTGACTTTTTATCAGATGAATTCCAAACTGTGCAATTCTTCAGGAAATCATGTCCTTGACCTAAATCAAACTTGATGGACATGTTCCATGGGTGTCATAGGGTATATTCAATCATGTATTAGGGTTTGGGAGCATGTCTTGGTCAAAAGTCAAAGTTACAGTTGACTTTTCTCTTAAAACCCCAATTGTGGTGCAGATGAAATTGAGACTTGTTGCTCAAGCTTCTTGGATCAACCCATTGTTCCAAATGGATCAATATGGTATATTAGAGACCCTCAAACCCTCTCTTGAGGTATTGGCTCATGATTTGCCCCAAAAGTCAACTTAGGGGTGAATTAGGTCAAGAAACCCTAATTCCTGATTTTTGATGTATGCATCCCCTGAGGTCAAATTGACTTGATGCATGGGTTCATGAGGTTCCATGAAGTATATTAGGTTATGTTTTGGATCAATGGCTTGTGCCCAGATGAAAATTTCCATCTGGAGGCCCTGGTCGACCAAAACCCTAATTTGGTGACACTGTCGATCTTGAGACTTGATCCACCTAGAAGGGAGCAGCCTTGTGCTTAATCCTTGAAGTGGGAGTCCTTTTTGATCCATTGTGGATGTTTGAGAGGTTAGACAAGTTGAAGATCATGTCATTCCTTGATTGATCCTTTGTTTAAGCACTCAGAGAGGGCTTGAAACCCTAATTTTGATTGTATTGGATGCTCACCCATCTTTGGGGAGACTGATGAAGCATGCTGGTTCATCCATATTGTGATGATGATTTTCACAATGATGGGAAATCTAAGTGGTCAAAATTTGGGGTATTACAGGGTGGTGCACAACTATTAATGTTGAATTCACCTACCTAAATTTATTTCTCTTTGAATTATTCAGCGGTAACTTCTTTGGACCGTGATTATCTAGAGAAAGTGTTTAGGTATTTAAAAGAGTGCATCTGTTTGAGGTCGTCCAGAGTGTGGGTTGTTTCATCATGTCGTTCATTCGTGTTTGAATTAGTAGCATATGGATATGGAACTGCATTGGCTTCTTTTGTCAATTTTTGGCTAAAAAAGGGAAGAATGGCTGTGTGAGTGGGTCTCCCAACATTCTGGTGGTGGGCTGGTTTTGCAAGGATGTTGGAGAGGATGTTCTAACAGAATCTTTCCTTTTGTGCCCTGTGATCTGAGTTAGGAAGCAGGTTGTGTTTTGTGATCTGAGTTACATGTTCTATGGACTCAGTGTTACGCATGATACAACTGTACCTTCTTACGGGTTCTCTTATGCCTCTTAAGAGGAAGATTTATCCCTCTGTGGCAAATACAAGTTTGAGGGGGAGTGTGCTATGTACTCTTCTTCATGTACAAGAACATTTAGCTAGGAATTTCAGGGATAAGAAGCAGTCTCAGAAGTGTTACGATCATATCTACCAAACGCCAGAATTTCTTTTTCTACCTAAGGAGTTTTAACCAAAAATTTGTCAAAAGGGGGAGATTGAAAGCTCAGCTGATTTGAGCAAATTTTTGGGAAAAACAGAATGTCAAAAGATATGAAGAAGTCTGAAGAAGGAAGACTGGTCAGAGATGATATCCTAACAGATGTCTCGACATCGCAGGATGTTTCTAAATCTGGTGCAAGAATTAAGGAAGCAATCAGATCATGGATCAAGGACTGAAGATTAAAGCCCAAGGAAGCAGAAGACACTATAAATAGAAGACTTAGACCTAGGTTTTTAGATGCCTTAGTACGCCTTTTGTAACCTTGCTTTCTTGCGTAAGAAACAAGGGTTTAGGGTTTTGAGAGTCGTTGGCTCTCTAGGTTGTAAGTCTCCCTTTGTATCAGTTGATACATTGTGGCGGATATAGGTGTCGTACAGATCTATAAGCCTTGAGGTATTGGATTGTGTATTGTTCTTGGATGAAGCTTTTAAGCAAATCCGAGTTTGCTTGTTTGTTAAGAAAGCTTGACAGATTTCTGTATTGATAGGGATGATGTAGAAATCACAGTTGGTGATTAAGGGAAGTGAGTGGGGTATCTCATATCAGGGTTGTAAACGTTTGAGTTTAGCCTTGATAAAGATGTTCATTGGGTAGATGTTAGGTATGAAGTTGTAAATGGGGGAGTTTAACTTTGTAACAGTCTACAGATAGTGGAGTCTTCTTCCTGGATTGGTATCCCCCAGATGTAGGTGAGTTGCACCGAACTGGGTTAACAATTACTGTGTTCTTTATCATTCTGCATATTTACATTTTCTGTTAGGGTTTATGATAAACATGTTGGATCATATGTCATGATATCTGTAAGTGTGCAGTTCTGATATTCAAGGTATCAGTCTGCTGTGGCGCCTCTGAGTTTAAATGATTATGTAGCACAATGTCTTGACATGTGTTAGGGCATCTGCTGTCTGCATAGGCCAGAATTTCAAAGAAGATTGGTAAATTGCTCAAACTTTTGAAAAAATTTCAAGCAAGCATGAAAAGAAAAGAAAATGTGAATATGAATATGAAAAAAAAAAGAAAAAGAATGCTTGCTTGAAAGAGAAAAATAGATACCAAATAATTGTGCATAAGGAAGTTTGAGAAGGTTTGTGATAAAGGAATGAAATTGGTGAATGAAGTTGAGATGTGTGAATACCTTGTATAGTGAATGTTCTTTTGCATCTGAAATTTCGATTCAATGGCCTTTAGAAATGTCCCTTTATTGTTAACCCGACCAAGCTACAACCTTAAAAGCCCTTAGTGATTGTTTTTGCTTCCATGATTTCTTTATCGATCATTTAGATATTGTATGAATTGGTTTGTATTTGCATCATTTGTCAGATGAGCAAAATTGCCCCGCATTTGTAAGCGCGTTTTTCCTTCAATTCTTTTTCGAAGAGGTGTGTTAGAGTGATATGAGCATGATAGTTTAGTTGTTACTTGAAACATTGTCTGATATTTGTTTAAGAATCAAGTTCTTGTGCATTGTTCGATTCCAGGAATTTGTAATTGTTTCTTGTTTGCAATTGATGTTTATTTGAGCCTTATATCTTTTCTTGGTTGAGTTAAATGCTTGAGCAAATCCTCTTGTTTTCAATGAGAGGCATGCTTTGCGTGAGGACAAGCAAAGAGTTAGTTGGGGAGAGTTTGTTACATGTCAAACATGCCTTATATTTCTTATTAATACTTGACAATTTTCAACTCTTTCATGTTTAATTGTGGATTTTATTCTTGAATTGTTGTCATTCTTCAAACATTGTAGAAATACCTTTGGTGCTTGTAATATGTCAGTTATTGTGCAGAAAAAGACACTAATTTATCAAAGAAGTAAGACATAAAAAAAGGATCCAAGTTGCCAAAGAAATGAAGAAACATCAGTAAGTTCGCTTTGCGAACTTGCCAGCGAATGTTCGCTTTACGAACATCTGGCGAAGCTCCAGCGAACAGTCCCAGACTTTGGGCAGTAAGAAAAGGCACTAAAGTTCGCTTTACGAACTTCCCAGCGAATGTTCGCTGATTCATCGCTCCAGCGAAGGCTTGGCGAAGGACACCAAGGATGAGACAGTAGCTAAAGGGACCTAAGTTTGCTTTGCGAACTTGTAGGTGAATAGTGTGCTTTGCGAATAAAAGTTTGCATTGCGAACTTATGCAGAAACTCAGAGGCGGTTTAACATATCAGAGGCACCTCAGGTGCCTATTTCGTAATTCGCTAGGCGAACAAAAAGTTCGCAGTGCGAACTGGGCTGATTTCAAGTGAACTATAAAAGCACTTTATGTAATTTCTTGGGATCATAACCTCATTTTATCACACCATAACCTATTTTTCTGAATTTTCTTCATCCAAGAGAGATATTTCACATTGAGAAGCTGGATTTGTATCCGATCTCGATTATTCGACGCAGATGCTTTTTCATCTCCTCCCGAAACTTGTGAAACAAGCTACCATGAATATGTGTAGCTAAACACATCTTGTGTCAAGATTAGTGTATGTAATCCATCATTTTGTATGTATTGATCTTGATTGTAGTTTGTGAACTTTGTTGATGATAAATATATGGTGAAAAACTTTGTTTGTATGGATTATATTTTGTTTTGGTTCATGATTGAGAAATATGTTCTAAAACTTGATATAAGTTTCAATACATCAACAATCATGAGGCTAGAGATAGTTTTGAGAGTTGATGTTCATAAATATTGATCTTGAATGTTATCATATTGATAGTTAGAGTGAGAGATCATCTAAGGATCAATATGATAAATCCCACAACAAGTGTTAGAGATAAAATTGTTGAGAGGATATGTGACTATATTCATCGTTAACAAGTTCACATCCTTTATTGAGTAAATACGTATAAAACGGATTATCGGACCCTAATCTTGGCATGCTTTTACCAAATCTTTAAAACCAATTTCTTTACCAATACTATTAAATTCTTATGCAAACGATCTGTTACAAAACAACCAAAATCTTTGTTACTCTAAGTTTAAAACGATTTCAACTATAGAACGGCAGCAATATACATACAATCCCTGTGGATACTTAAAGCTCTGAGTTTTTGAACAAATTTTGGTAAAACATAATTGTTAACTCAACAATGAGATCAAGCTAAATAATTCCGCTGAAGACGTGATCTCGAACAAGATGTCTTAACATGCATCTTGACATCCTGGACTGAATGGCTTAAGTTAGTTTTCAAACTGCTGCAACACTCAAGGAGAAATTGCTGCATGGATCAAGGAATTAGCAAACAGAAGACTAAAGCCCAAGGAAGCAGAAGACTCTATAAATAGAAGACTTAGACCTAGGTTTTTGACATGCCTTAATACGCCTTTTGTAACCTTGCTTTCTTGCATAAGAAACAAGGGTTTAGGGTTTTGAGAGTCATTGGCTCTCTAGGTTGTCAGTCTCCCTTTGTATCAGTTGATACATTGAGGCAGATATAGGTGTCGCACAGATCCATAAGCCTTAAGGTATTGGATTGTGTATTGTTCTTGGATGAAGCTTTTAAGCAAATCCGAGTTAGCTTGTTTGCCAAGAAAGCTTGACAAATTTCTGTATTGATAGGGATGATTTAGAAATCACAGTTGATGATTAAGGGAAATGAGTGGGGTATCTCATATCAGGGTTGTAAACGTTTGAGTTTAGCCTTGGTAAAGATGTTCATTGGGTAGATGTTAGGTATGAAGTTGTAAACGGGGGAGTTTAACTTTGTAACAGTCTACAGATAGTGGAGTCTTCTTCCTGGATTGGTATCCCCCAAATGTAGGTGAGTTGCACCGAACTGGGTTAACAATTACTGTGTTCTTTATCATTCTGCAGATTTACGTTTTCTGTTAGGGTTTATGATAAACATGTTGGATCAGATGTCGTGACATCTGTAAGTGTGCAGTTCTGATATTCAAGGTATCAGTCTGCTGTTGGGCCTCTGAGTTTAAATGATTATGTAGCACAATGTCTTGACATGTGTTAGGACATCTGCTGTCTGCATAGGCCAGAATTTCAATTGGTATCAGAGCAGGCATCCTGTCTGGTTCTGGATGAGATATTTGGGAGATACTTTCTGACGTTTAAATAAGGAGGAGTTTTGAAGATCAGATCAATCAACTCAGACATACTCAAGAGTATTAATGGATGAGATGGATGTGTATCGAGCGATTTTGGGACGCGGTTCTTAAGCGTTGTCGCTCTTTGGGGTTTACTACAGGTCGATTCATTTTTTATCCTATTGTGAGCTGACTAAGGAAGGGAAATAGATGTCTCCAATTAACCCAGCTTGCATACTAAGTTTAAACAGCGGTCTGTTAGGTTACAGATGCTATATGGTAATAGGGCCTTTCTTTCTTCTTACTTTATTAAGGTGGAAAACTGGGACTATTCATGGGGAACTTGTCAGATCGGGTGGAGATAGGGGACTTTAGGCTTTTTGATTAGTGTGCTCGCTAAGATTTTTCTTTCAATCTTATGCCTACGTATTCCCGTTTACCGAAACAGGGAAATCAGAGCGTTCGTAGTTCCTTCTATTCTATGGGAGGAAATGGGTGTTTTGGTGTCTTGTTCAAAGCCCAAGACGTGAAGCGAAAGGTGATCTATATCTTGTTCAAAGCCCAAGATGTGAAGCTGAAGGTGGTTTGTATCTTGTTCAAAGCCCAAGATGTGAAGCTGAAAGGTGTTGTCTTTAGAGAGAATTTGTCATCTCTAAAGAGGGTCTGTTTGTCACAACTGTTGGGTGACAGATTATAAAGGAGAATTACTTTAACTGGGATATGTGAATCCATCAATGCCGTAATTTCCTTTATAGGGGGGTTCCAACCTGAAGGAGAAGACTTTAACTCAGTGTAGAGCAATGCTATCTTTCCTTAGGAATTTTTCATGCTAAAAGAGGGAAAGTGGCATGGATGTAAATAATCCAGAGGCTTGCCGCTTACAGCGATTAGATGAAGGGGAAGGAGTTGCTGATGTTTGTATACTGTGAACGAGGCACAACTTTGATGCTAAAAGGTTGATTGACTCAACCTGGGTTTTCTTATACAAAGCCTAAGAGGAGGCTATTGGCCCAACAAGAGGGAGTTTTTATGTGTCTCGTACGAAGCCCGAGAGAGAGGCTAAAAGGGTTGACTCAACAGGAGAATCTTTTATACTCAACAAGAGAATGTTTTTGTATCTCGTACGAAGCCCGAGATGGAGGCTAAAAGGTTTGACTCAACAAGAGAGTCTTTGTATCTCGTACGATGCCCGAGACGGAGGCTAAAAGGTGATTGACTCAACAAGAGAGTGATTTTGTATCTCGTACGAAGCCCGAGATGGAGGCTAAAAGGGAGATTGGCTCAACAAGAGAGCCTTTTATACTCAACAAGAGAGTATTTTGGTATCTAGTACGAAGCCCGAGATGGAGGCTAAAAGGTTTGACTCAACAAGAGAGTCTTTGTATCTCGTACGAAGCCCGAGATGGAGGCTAAAAGGTTATTGTTTCAGTTGAGTGACAGGTCCAGTATGTTGGTTAAGAGAAAATCAGTTCTTATATGAGTAATGTTGTACTCAAGGATTTGATCTGAGGACCGGGATTATTTCCTGTTCTCTAAGGAAATGGGAAATCCAAAGGGTATTGAGACTGTCCGAGTCTACGGATGTCTTCCTATTTTTGAAAGGGACTTGAGAATGTCTTTGAGACTCAAGGAAATTAGACTGTCCAAGTCTAGAGTTTTATCTTTTGTACTATGCTTAAAGAAACAGTAGTAGTACGTTCACGGTAGAAAGATCTAGACTCTTTGAAAGACTGTTCTATTAAGATGACTAATTTCTGTACCTATACCTCTAGGAGGTCGTCGGGACAATTTGTACGAAGCCCAAGAGGAGGCTGGGAACTTTTAAGAAGCCGAGGGACAATTTGTACGAAGCCCAAGAGGAGGCTATCATTCCCGGAGGAAGAAATCATTTATTCGAAGCCTAAGAGGAGGTTGTGAATACTTCAAAGAAGCCGACGGGTCCTTGTACAACGCCCAAGAGGAGGCGGGGATGCTTTTAAGAAGCCTGTGGGTCCCCAAACTCCGAGAAGTTCAAGACAGGCTATTCACAAAGAATAGATCAAGCCAGGAAAGTTTGAGAATTTGGAAGAAACTCAAGGGATGCAATTCACAGAGAAGAGATCATCTCTGGGGAGTAGAGTTTCTTGACAATTCCTAAGGAGGACAGCCGAAGAGAAGACTGTATTTGGTGCTCCTATGGGGGATCTAGTATTGTCTATTTCTAAGAATGATCGAAACGACTTTACCTAGTGCTAGACGTAGTTGCCGGGGAAACTCTAAATATCTATACTATTATTACACAATCGATATGAGTTTATGAAAGAAGACTTACAGCGAAACAGCCCAACAATATAGTTATGTGTATATGAAAGCGGTAAATGAAAGCATATAAACACTTACCGGTTGTAGAGCTTCCATGCTGTTTGGTTAGTTGTTCAACAAAGAAAGATTGAAAACAACAGTATATTTCAAAATCAAAGGAGAAAGTGCTTTGAAAGGAAAGATTGGGGCTTACAGCTCAAGGAGAGGCCCAAGTGAGTTTTGCCAGTGATTGCACTGTGATATGAGTTTGTACAGTGGGACTTATACAAGTGGCTGGGCCCAAAAAAAGTTTTCTGTATAAGGGGAATGGGTCTTACACTCTCTCAAGAGGCCCAAAAAAATGATTTAGAGAAAAGAAGTGGGTCTTACTACGCGAGGGTAGGCCCAGATGATTTTGAAAAGGGCGACGATCGCGCCGAGGTTTTGGAAACACCGTGGGACTTATACAAGTGATTGAGGCCCATAATTTTGGTATTTACAAAGGAATTAGGTCTTACACTCTATTAGAGGCCCAAAGGTTTTAAAATGAAAATAAATGGGACTTATAGCTCAAGGAGAAGCCCAATGGTCTTTTTTGTTAAAAGACGACGATCACGTCGAACTTTGTAAATGTACCGAGGGACTTATACAATATCTGAGGCCCAAAATATTTTATTTACAAAAGGGATGGGACTTACACTCTATTAGAGGCCCAAAAAAAAATTTAGGAAAAGAAATGGGGCTTACAACACGAGGGGAGGCCCAGATGATTTTCAGTTTGAAAATGGCGATTGCGCCGAGATTTTTAACGTATCGGGACTTATACAATAACTGAGGCCCAAAATATTTTTGTACAAAAAGGGTTGGGTCTTACACTCTATTAGAGGTCCAAAGTTTTTTAAAATATTTGTTAGGGTGAAAATCAAAGAAACCCCAATTTCATTTTTTAAAGGCATTTTTCAAAGAAAAATCAAGTAAAAATGATAAAAATATCAAATAAAATCATTAATCATGTTATAAACAATGATTAAGGTTTATGAAAAAAGTATTTTATCCACATGAATATTTAAAATCATTTTGGATTTAAAAATCAAGAAAAAGAAATCATTTTAAAAGCATTTAAAACAATTTAAAACAATATTTTTAAATATATTAAAAATAATCTAAAAATAATATTTTTTTGTGATTTTTTGTGGATTAAAATATTATGGGGTATGAATTGGAAAATGATGATTTTTGCTATGTAAAAGAATTGGTTGAGTTTTGAAAATAAAACAAGAAAAAGAGGAAAGATGTCACAACATCATCTTCGACATCTCTTATGGGGCAAAAAACCAGTATTGAAACTTTAGTTTGTAACACCTTTTTTTATCAAATTTCAAACACTCATAACTCTCTCAATTTTTAACGGAATTAAAATCCGGAAGTACATATCTTGACCGATTTTTCGCAAGGAATCCAATGATACCACACATACACACTGAAACTCGACGTACAAAACACGCGAATCAAAAAACCAGAACTGCTATGTTAATTTAGACGTCGTTTCGCGTCAAATTTCCAACACGCGTAACTCTCTCAATTTTTAACGGAATTAAGATCCGGAAGAGCCTATCTTGACCGATTTTTTGCAAGGAATCCAATGGTATTACTCATGCACACTGAAACTTAATATACAGAACACACAAATTAAAAAACCAGAACTGGACCGTTAATTCGACGTCGTTTCGCGACAAACTTCCAACGCGCGTAACTCTCTCAATTTTTAACGGAATTAAGATCCGGAAGAGCCTATCTTGACCAATTTTTCACAAGGAATCCAATGGTATCACACATACACACTGAAACTTAATGTACATATCACACAATTCGAAAAACCAGAACTGGACCGTTAATTCGACGTCGTTTCGCGCCAAACTTCCAACGCGTGTAACTCTCTCAATTTTTATCGGAATTAAAATACGTAAAAACCTATCTTGAACGATTTTTCACAAGGAATCCAATGGTACCACACATACACATTGAAACTCAACGTACAGAATGCACGACGCAAAAAATCAGAACTGGACTGTGATTTTAAAACAACATAAACTCCACATATAAACATGTTAAAATGCAAACAGTGGGAGGATCACATCATACACATTAAGGACTACATTTTTGCTTCAAGAATTGTTCAATATGATGCATGTATGTGGACAACAAAGGAAAGTATGATTCAAAGAATTCAAGTTGTGAATTTTACCTCTTTTTTGGAGATTTTGTGCAACCTACCAAGTGCTTTGTTCCAGAAATGATTTGATGCTTTGGACACCCTCAAATGACCTCTTAGAAGCTTTTAGGATGGTTGGAATCAGTTGGAAACCTCTGGAGCAAGTTTGAGCACTTTCTTGCAAAATGGGCAAAAGTGGCCAAAATGCCAACTCTCTCAAATGTTGTTCCAGATGTGTGGCACCATTTGGGAAAGTTCAAGGATGATATTTGGAGTGTGTTTGAGGTTTTATCTGGTTTAGAAAGTGATTGAATCAAGACATGGCTTGAAAAATGCAAAAAAGTCCAATGTTGAGGTTTTGAGAGGTGACTTTGTGATGTTGGTGTTATAGGTCACTTGTGAGAGTTTAGATCACCTACATATGATGTTTATGAGGTGTTAGGATCATGAGCTGTGATGGAAATGCTCTCTAACTCAAAAACTCAGAATTTCCTTACTAAAGAAGACATTTTGGAGTGAAAGAGAGAATTTGAGGAAAGCATCTGTTTGATGGATTTGGTGTACTCAAACTGAGCACAAATGAGCTCTATTTATAGTAGAGCAAGTTTGTTTTGCAAGCAATAGTGAATGGTGGCTGCAGTAGAGATTTGGAAAATGTTGGCCAATGAAAATCCAAGTCTCCTCTAGCCATTGACTAGAGGTTAGAACATAGTTGTTGGATGAATCTTGACTGAATTCAATTGGAGGAAGCTCAGTTCATGCCATCTCTAAGCATCCATTAAATGCTCCAAACCAAAATTGGAGTCTTGTTCCTCTTTTAGGGTTTTCTAGGTTTTGACATGCTAGTTTTGGTTCCTTGGACTTGGGAGGCTCATGAATCAGATCATCCCCCTTAGATTTGATCCTTATATGTGTCCAAAATGATGACAAGGCTTGAAAATTCGTGTGGCACAAGAAATGTGCAAATCTGCCATGAAAAATTCAGCTGCAGCAAGCCTTTTTGTAAAATCCATAACTCCCTACTCGAGTATGCTACATGGACGTTCTAGGACTTTCTGGAAAGCTGAGATGACGTACTTCAACTTTGATGTTTGGCCCTAGACCTGGTTCGACTTGGATCATGGAGAAAAACAGCCTTGAAGTTGGGACTTCATGCTGAAATTACAAGGCAGATTTTGGCTAAGTGCTGAAAAATGTCAATTTTAGGTTTTTAGCCATTTTGATCCAACCATAACTCAAAATCCATGATGAATTGGGATGAGGTGTAGTTGACACTTTTGTAGAGGGCCATGAGGGCTACAAATCAAGCTTTGGATGGGGAAAATGGCTTTGTGGTTTAGGAGTTATGATCCTCCAAAGTTGGTACCCTTGCCACTTTATTTCATAACTTAGAAAATTTTCTAAGTTTTTATGGTTACCCCTTTTTCAAGTTATCCCACTTTTCTTGATTTTTCTTGATGAATGATGATTCCAATCACACATTAACATCATTTTAGGGTTAAAAAACCATTTTTATGAAAAATCTCAAAAAGTCAAAGTTTGACTTTTGGGCACAGTTGACTTTTTATCAGATGAATTCCAAATTGTGTGATCCTTTATGAAATCAAGTCCTTGACCTAAATCAAACTTGATGGACATGTTCCATAGGTGTTATAGGGTGTATTGAATCGTGTCCCAAGGTTTGGGAGCATGCCTGGGTCAAAAGTCAAAGGTACAGTTGACTTTTCCCGCGAAACCCTAACTGTGGTTCAGATGAAATTGAAACTTGTTGCTCAAGCTTCTTGGATCAATCCATTATTGCAAATGGATTAATGTGGTGTGTTAGGGATCCTCAAATCCTCTCTTGAGGCCTTGGCTCGTGTTTTGTCCCAAAAGTCAACTTAGGGGTGAATTAGGTCAAGAAACCCTAATTCCAGATTTCTGGTAAATGCATCCCCTGAGGCTAAATTGACTTGATGATGGGGTTTATGATGTTCCATGGAGCGTATTAGGATATGCTTTGAAGCATTGGCTCATGCCCAGAGGAAAATTTCCATCTGGAGGCCCTAGTCGACCAAACCCTAATTTGGTGACACTGGCGATCCTGAGGCTTGATCCACCTAGAAGGGAGCAGCCTTGTGCTTAATCCTTGAAGTGGGAGTCCTCTTGATCCATTGTGGATATTTGAGAGGCTAGACAAGTTGAAGATCATGCCATTTCTTGATTGATCCTTTTTCTAAGAGCTTTGAGAGGGTTTGAAACCCTAGTTCTGATTGTAGTGAGTGTTCACCCATCTTTGGGGAGACTAATGAGGTACAAAGGTACATCCATATTGTGCTGATGATTTGCACCATGATGGGAAATCTTAGTGGTCAAAATTTGGGGTATGACAGATGCCCCTATTTAATCTTCTTGGACCCGAAGGTATGAATGGCGAAGGTATTCGGGCATTCGGGGTGCAAGAGGATTAAATATCAGAATACCCGAAATTTTGATGGTGGTTATGAATGGTAGCTTACGCATTCATCTTCTTTAGCTAAGCGATGATGTTTAGAAAAGGTAAACTTCCCCTCGATCCTGGTCTTTAGCCAAGGAGCTGGTCTCAGTTTTCTTTTGAAATAAACCTCCCATCGATCCTAGTTTCCTACAATAGAACTGGTCTTAGTTTCTTTTGTCAACTTCCCCTCAATCCTGGTTTCCTACCAAGGAACTAGTATTAGTTTCTGAAGTAAACTTCCCCTCAATCCTGGTTTCCTACCAAGGAACTGGTCTTAGTTTCCGAAGTAAACTTCCCCTCGATCCAGGTTTCCTACCAAGGAACTGGTCTCAGTTTTTGATTTAAACTTCCACTCGATCCTGGTTTCCTACCAAGGAACTGGTCTTAGTTTCTTTTGTCAATAAACTTTCTTGACAAGGGACGCTGTTTGAAGCGGCTTTCCTTCAAACTTCTCGCCGAATTTTCCTGGGGAGATGCCATTTGAGTGGAAAAAGTTTTGATGTCAGACTTGCTGGGGAACCCATTCGTATGAATTGTAGAGGTACACAAACTTCTCTGTTTTGAGACGCCATTTGTCAATTCTACTGGGGAAAGCGAGTCTCTTGAGAGACTGTTTCCACTTGGGGGTGTTACATCATACTTTTCCTGAGGTCTTTTCAGAGAAATGCCATACGATGTACCCCAATTTTGAGGGGCTTTCTCTGGGGATTTTCCTTAATCCGGGAAAGCGAATATATCATCTTCAATGGCTAAGAGTGATATTTGTTGAAAGTTTTCTCGATCTGTTTCTGTACCTCCTCTTTGATTTTGATAGCCATGTCCGGGTGAGTCCGTCTCAACCTCTGTTTTACTGGCGGACATTCTGACCTTAACGGTAAGTGATGTTCCATGATGCTGGTATCCAACTCTGGCATATCCTGATAGGACCAAGCGAATACATCAGGGAATTCTTTGAGAAGCTTTATCAAACCCTCTCTGGCAATTGGACTGAGTAGTGCCCCAATCCTGATTTCTTTTCTCTCTTCTTCCAACCCAAGTTTACCGTTTCCAACGGCTCTTGGTGAGGTTCAATGGACCTTTCCTCTTGTCTGAGTAATCAGGAGATCTCTTCTGGAATTTCGTCGTCAACTTCTTCTTCAGCCCCAAATACCGGGAACTCAAAGTTAGGAGAAGGCATCAGATCGTATGTTTCAACGGGGTTTAAAACAAGCAATCTGCATGGCGTGATGATTTGTGTTTAGAAGAGATAGAGAAAATTCAAGTGTGTGCAGTGTATTTTTCTTTTACTGCTTGTTTTTATTATTGAGTTGTTTTTTAGGATTACCATTTTCTGAGAAAAGCAAAAAGGGAAAACAACAATTAATGCAGAAATTACAGAACGACGTTATTTTATTAATGAACAAGTCGATTCTTGAAACTACAACCCTATAAAACAAAACTCTATCACTTTGGGCAAAGCGAAGAGGGAGATTTACAGAAAGCAAGCCCTATCAAAACATTCGTTTCACCTGGGCAGGGTGAAAGTTTAAAGATGGCAATTACTTTGACTGATGAACGATCTTCGGAACATCGACAGCAACCCACTGGCGGCGAACTCCTCGGTGAATCACAAAGTCTGGCACCTTCCTCGATTTGTCTTCAGAAATAACGCTGATTTCTGGTGGAGCAGGATCATTGGAATCTGTCTCCCAAGCAGAATTGTCGTAGGAGGATTCCTCTGTTGCATTTTGCAGAGTATTTGTGCTCTCAGGCAGATCTCCCCATCCAGTTGGCTGGATGTCTTCGAGCCTGATACGAGAGCTTTCAGGAGCAGTGTACTTAACCATATAGTCGTATTTTCCACTTGGTTGTCCCAAGGTGTCCCATACTTCTTTGGAACTGGAGGAGTCATCCTTCTCGATGACGTTGACCTCGGGGAAAGCATAGTTGATGAACTCTAGTCCTGCAGACGTTGCAAATTCATCGTCGTGCTGGGTATTTTCAGGATAACCTGGGTGTTGATCCCATGACATGGTGGGGACGCAGGTATTCTGTTCAATGATGCTCAGCTGATTTTCATTGTTCGGCTGATTTTCTTGCCCCAAGTCTCCTGGGCACGACTGCCATATTGGCAGGCCATCCATCGGGCCATAATAGTTGTGGTCAAAGTTGTCCTTCATCAGAGTGTCCTCCTCTAATGAGTTTGGTGGAGCACGACATCCTTCTGGATCACAATCTCCCTATATCATTTCGACGTCTGACCTGGGTATAAATCTCGGACTCTGTGTAGGAAAGAAAAATGGAATTTGCGTTTCGTCCATATAGATTGGAAGCCACCAGTGGTTCAACAAGTGCTGAAGTGTTTCTTGGACAAGGGCACAACCCTGATCATTTTTGCAACCCGCTCTATAGCTCTAATAATCATGTGATACCAGGAATCTGAGACGGACCTGTTCTGCGTGTAACTCCACCAGGCTGGTATTCATCAGACGAATATCGAAGATTTGAATCATGTTGATCTGATAGGGATTCCTATCATGGTAGTCCTGGATCCATCCAAGATCCATCTGACGCTGGAGGGCCTCTTATATGAAAGAGCATCCCTGTTTGTTTACCAAGCAAGTCAGACAAGAACTGTAATCGTGCCATTGCAGATTATGATACTGGCTTTGCCTTGAGTGCATTGCCACCAGGTTGACATTCATCGCACGGACGTCGTGGTTTTGAATGACGTTGGAATTCGTATAAACCATGTTAACTCCACGAGCTTGGTGCTCTTGGATCCATCCGAGATCCATCTGTTCCTGTAGAGCTGATTGCACCACAGAACATCCTCGATTGCTTTTAGAGCAGATATCACACTGGTGATAATTATGAGGTGGCACATGGCCATATCCACTCTGTCTACAATGCATCTTGACCAGATTGGTCCTTAACAAGAGTACATCATGAATTTGATAGACGTTGTTAGACTCTACCTCTATCAGGTTGACTGCTGCTTTCTCGTGTTGAGGTAGCGGGTTCGTGAGAACATTGGGATTCGTATCTTTGAAAGATAAGAGCCCGCTCCTAAAAAGCTTTTGCACGTCAGATTTGAAATTGAGACAGTTCTCTATGTTATGCCCTGGTCTTCCTTGATGATAAGGGCAAGTCTGATCCGCTTTGAACCAAAAAGGCGGATTTTCTGGTACTGTAAGAGGAGCCTTGGTCTGGACGTGCCCTTTGACCAGTAATAACGAAAATAGTTCACCGTACAATACAGGTATAGGATCAAATCCTGGTGGCCGCAATGTACGGTTGTTATTGTATGGAGGACGGGCCTGTTGAAGAGGCTGTTGAGTCCTTTGTTGATTAGGTTGGCCCTGCGCAACCTGAGGTTGATACGTAGGAATAGGCGCAAGATTGATAGCAGGAGTTACGGTTGCTACCGATTGATAACGTCGCCTTTGCTTTTCGAGAGAGATATTCCCAATATCCTGCTCTTTTTTCTTAGGGAGAGCACTACCGTATCGTTTTGTACTACTTGATGATCCAGCGTCTTTTACTAAACGTCCTTCCCAGACGGCTTCCTCAAGACGAACCCCCATGCCCACCATCTCGGTGAAGTCACTGGGTGCACTGACAATCATTCTGTCATAGTAAAATGAGCTCAAGGTCTTTAAGAAGATCTTTGTCATCTTTTTTTCCTCAAGAGGTGGAGAGAACTGAGCGGCAATTTCACGCCATCTCTGAGCGTACTCCTTAAAGGTTTCCTTGTCCTTTTTTGATATTGATCTGAGTTGATCTCTATCGGGTGCCATGTCCAAATTATATTTGTACTGTTGGACGAAGGCAGTGCCGAGATCTCTGAAAGTGCTAATCGTAGCACGGTTTAAACCCATGTACCATATTAATGCGGCACCGGTTAAACTATCCTGGAAGTAGTGAATCAGTAGATCCTGATTCTCTGTCTGAGCTGACATTCGCCGAGCGTACATCACCAAGTGGCTCTGAGGGCAAGAGTTACCCTTGTACTTTTCAAAGTCGGGCACCTGGAATTTGTGCGGAACTTTCACATTGGGGACCAAGCAGAGGTCAGCGGCGTCCTTTCCAAATAGATCCTGACCGCGAATATCTTGCAATTCCCTTTGCATTTCCAGGAACTGTTCATGGAACTCGTTCATTCTTTCGAACATGCTCTCGTTTCCACCAGAAGGTATCTGCGGAATCTGTCATTCCGGGACAGTGTGCACCACAGGGGGTGGTACCATTACTACGACAGTGAATCTTGGCGTTTCCCAAAGTTTGTAACCTTCAGGAGTCCTCATTATGCCTCTGGCATCTTCGCTTTCCCGAAGTTTGTAACCTTCAGGCCCAGCGGCTTCTGCTATGATTCCCTGATCATCAGTGATCGGCGAAATATATCCTTCCGAGATATAGTTAACAGGCATGCCCCAGGGACGATCTTTCAGCATTCGATACCTAGGATCATACTTCTCCACTATGGACATTGAGGTGATCTCTGAGATCACGGTTCTTTGTAGCTGAGCTTCTTCCATGGCTTGCATGTCGTTACGAAGCTTTCTCATATCCTCTTTTAGAGCGTCAATCTCTTCTTTTAACTCTCTGTTCTCTTCCTCGAGATCATCCATCCTTTTCTGACGATTAGCCCGAGTATTGTACGAATGAGACAGTTTGACTCTAGAACCGAGACACAAACGTGAGATTCGTATGTAAGAAGAATACGTGACGTGAGAATGATGAATGCAATGATTATATTAATTATTTTTTGGTTTAATCAAAATAAACTTCGACAATTAGATTGCAAATATCAAACAGTGGGGAAAACCCCGTTTTATTGAAATTCAAAGGATTGCGGAAATGGAAATACAGTAAATTACAAGGTGCGAAAACAGAAACCTAATCTAATGGGTCCCGAGTCCTCTCTGAGGAGAAACCGGGTGCTGATTCTGGTACTTTCCTTTTCTTTGACTGGGGCTCTTGGGTCGTTGTAGGGTTGTCATTTCTTTGCCAAGTGAAATGAGCGAGCAAATTCCTTTGGTCATCCTGATTATCCACAGCATGTTGCTCTAAAATCTTGATCAGAGCATCCTTATCTTTCAGTAGTTGCTGTATTTTGGTACACTCCACGTTGAGAATGCGGTACTTGTTCTTCCAAGACCTTCTCTCTTGTTGAACTTTGTTGAGAGTAACCTGAAGCTTTTCAGTTTCTGTCATGAAGTACATGACAGATTCCCTTGGCGGACGAACTCCGTGACGAGAATACGACATCTTTAGCTTGAGAGCTCTAGTTTGTGCCCAGTGGAGATAAGGCTCCACCGAGACACAGTCCGGTTTTCCTAGAGACTCCCTGTTGTACCCCAAATTTTATCCCTTAGATGTCATAACATCTTTCATATCATTCTAGGTCAATCATTTTGCATAACTAACCCAATTTACCATGTTTTGTTTGTTTTTTGTTTCATTTGTAAATCAGGTTTTCTTTCAGGAGGCCTCAAGGGTTGATCAATCAAAATTTTGAATAGATCACTAACCAATCAAGTTCTTATACTCCTAAGAGACCTCCTCTCCTCAATAATCCGATGTGATTTGTTTTCATCACAAGTTCTTACTCAAGGACCGGGCAAGGTCGTCAAGTTAAGGGTCTATGTGGTGTGGTTTGAGATTCAGTGGAAGTTTGACCTAGTCTTGGTTAAACAAGTGGTTTGCATCAGTATCAGGTTATCAGGCTGTGGCAGAGATTTTGAATCAGGGTTTTGGTCCTCATCCAGTCAATTGTTTCATAAGTGTTCACTCAAGGCACGAGGATTAGGGTTTCTCACCCTTGGAGTTTATGATTGACAAATATCGTTCAGTTGAGTCTCCTAAGGCTAGCTGGTTCATGGTGTGTGCAGTACTGTTTCAGTTCAATTGAGGTTGTAAAGCCATCAAAGAGATTAGAGCAGTTGGTACGTTTCAAGTTGTGTGTAAGTGTTTGGTGATGGAGTTCAGGATTTGTGGTAGTCAAGTGCAATTGTCCAGGGTTAGGTGTTATTCAAGCATCGGAAGCGTATGTCCATTCCTGTAACCATCTTTTACCCACTTTTGTTATTTATCCATTTTATTTTCATATCCACCTTGTTCACAAACCATTTTCTTAATCCATTTTTGTTCATTAAACCATTTGACCATTTTCAAACCATTCTCCTTTTTTTAACCAATCCAATTCCCTTTTTAATCCATTTAACCCATTTTAAATTCATGTTTAGACCCATATCATTTTGAAAACTAATTATCCACTTTCAATTCCTAATTTTTTTTAGCAATTATCTATTTCTAACTATTTATTTTCATTATTCATTTAAAAAAAATCCACAAAGTCCAATTCACTTTTTATTTGAAATCCATTCACACAAATAATTAAAAAAAATGTTATTTAGGCCCATTAGTGAACCTATTGTTACAATCAAGAAAAAAGAAAAGCCAAGGAAGTGCTCCAAGACTTCTTATCATCCATGGCCCCATGCTCAAAAACTCTGAACCTATTGCAAACAATTGAACCTGTTGCAAACAATGCTTCTGTGCTCCACACATTGTATCAATGCTTAACACTACCATCCAAAAACCTTACAAAACTCTGCACCACAATAGCTCAAGTCAACCCCCCAGACTGTACCACGCTACAAACTAATATCACAACAACCAACAAAGGTCTGCACATTGAAAGCTACACATCAAGAGCTACATGACAAAGCCAACTGTACTTGAAACTTAAGAAAGAAGAATCGATTTGAGGAACTCTTTTTCGGATCTTTAAAAAAGATAAGAAGGGACCAACAACAAAGGGGGAGAAGTACAACAACGTTTACTCAACCAAAAAATCTCTCCTCAAGTAATCCTAACTCGCCTCCAAAACTTCTCCTTCTAATTCAACGCAAAACACCCGGACCTTTTTCTTCTTCTCAAATCAATTAACCTTCCACTTCCTTCACTGTGAACAGGTCCAACACCATCATCTTTTCCTCAGACGAACCACAACCCACAGCTACACAACCAGTCATCTTCTTCACAACTTTCATAATAATCTTCCTCCTTTCTGAATCTTCTAACCGTCCCTCCACCTTCAACCTTTATAAACCTTAAGCCACAAAATTCATGACCGGTTCCGTTTGTCTTCCTCTTTCACTAACCTCTGCATCCATCAACAATACCAACACAACGCCATACCTTTCGTTTCGTCATCTTCATCACAGCGCAAACCACATCAACACATCATAACAAAACATTCATCATTAACCAAATGACCCGTCAACCCTCTTCTCCTTTCAACCAAACCCTTAGACCATGTTTCGATCCGAAATCTGGATTCAAGAATAGAGAGGGAGAAGAATAAACCAAATCCGGAGCGAAATCCGAAAACTCACAAACCTGGGACCGAGACCTAGTTTTCAATATCGAACGAAGGACGAACGCTGACTCTGTTTTTCCTCTCATTCTGTTCTCCTCCCTTAATAGTGATGCGGCCGAGATGATGAATCCATTAAGATTCTGAGCATTCGTTGATTGTTGAGGCACTATTTTGTTCAACGATGCGATATTGGAGACTATGGCGTTGATTTTGTTTCTGTCCTAAGCTTGTTGTTCTAAAAAGTGACCTAATTTTACTAAAAAAGGGATGAAGTGGCTGCTGTTTCTCGTGTTTTTTTCCTTGGTTTTCCTTTATTTTATTTATTTTATTTATTTAAGGTGATGATGTTACAGTCTGAACCTAAAGTATTTTATTTTATTTTATAGGAATCTTGTGGATTGAGTCTTGGGCTGATAGCCCGTAAAATTTTCTTTCGCCACCCTTCTTCTCTATTTGGTAACCGAGTTGTGATTTGTTGTAATAGTAGAATGATGGGCTTCAGGCCCACTTGACTTCTCTAAACGTCACACCCTGTTTAACTGTATCACCCCCATCTCTTATTTGGTTCTCAATTTAGTTCCCATTTTTATTATTATTTTCTCACATTTTTCGATTCCATTTTCTTATTTCGGGCCAATGATATAAAAAAATCTTAACTTTGTTGATTATTTCAAATCAATAAATTTTGATTAGTATGAGGCCATATTTTTCCTTTTGGTTGGTCAATGAAAGTCTAATAAAAAGATTATCTATTTTATCGAGTTAAATCTTGATTTAGACGAGACCGCCTTTATTTTCACTTCAATTCCATTTTCTTTTATTTGGGCCAATGATATTACAAAAATCATGACTTGGTTGATTTATTCAAAATGACTAAAAGTCTTGATATGTATGAGGCTCATTCCTTTATTTTTGTTGGTCAGTGAAAGTCAAATATCAAGATTATCGATTTACCGATTTAAATCTTGATTAAGACGAGATCAACTTTATTTTTAATTTCAATTCCATCTTCGTTATTTCGGGCCAATGATATAAAAAGATCTTAACTTTGTTGATTATTTCAAATCAATAAATTTTGATTAGTATGAGGCCGAATTTTTCCTTTTGGTTGGTCAATGAGAGTCTAATTAAAAGATTATCGATTTACCGATTTAAATCTTGATTTAGACGAGAGCAACTTTATTTTTATTTCGATTTCATTTTCCTTATTTTGGTCGATGATATAACAAACTTCATGGTTTGGTTGATCTCATTAAAGCGACAAAACTTTGATCAATATGAGACCACTTTCTCTTTATTTCAGTTTTATTCACTTTTTAGTCGATGAAAGTTAAGAATCATTGATTATCGATTTCTCGATTAAATCATGATTAAGACGAGACTACTTCTATTTCAATTTTTAATTTCTTTGAATACTTCATTTCCCCCTTTGGTGGGACCTGTACATATTTTCTGATAAAGTCTTGTAGACAACTGTTCTGTAATGATTGTGCTTGCCTGTTGCATTTTGTCGCTCCCGTGGATTTTCATCCTAGTACAAACGCAAAAGTGGCACCAAAAAAGAGTCGCCAGCAATGTGTATTTATCCCGAGAGAGGGAAAGGAAACACTGCGTAAACCTGGAGGGAAGGAAAAGCATGGTCTTGCGACCAAGAGAACTGGGTTCGGGAGTCGGTTACGCGAGAGGAAGGTATTAGCACCCCCTCGCGTCCATCGTACCCGATGGGATCCACGCTTGCTTGTCTCAATCAAAAGGTGTAAGGAAAGGATACTGGAAAAATAACTGGAAAAGGAATGGAAAGAGAAAGAGGAACAAATGTAGGTAAAATAAAAGAAGTGCTCGAATGGGCCCTACCCCACTGCCTACGTATCTCATCGGGAACATGAGAATCAGAGCGACGTAGTTCCCCTCACTAGGGATGGATTGTTTGTGTTTTTTAGGGAACGGCTAATGTTCTAGCTCAGGTGTTGCAGCTCGCTGTATGGAGACTTAGGCGTTACCGTCTTGCAAGAGAACGAGGAGAATCACGTTCGTATGTTGAGAATGAGTGAGATGAGAAGAGAATTCCCGAAGGAAAGACGTTATTGTTTGTTTTTGTTTTTTTAAGAAAGAAGTGTTTTGATTGTTTTGTGTTTTGTAACACACATTGTATTTAAGTCCCTCATGTAGGATCAAATGCCTCGCATATCGACCCAAGACGGGACGTACGCTAAACATTCTAAGAAAATGAGAGAAGACCCCTCACCTCCTTATTCTCACATGAAAGGCTCAAATACAATATTTGTTATGCTTTTATTAAGTGTTTTTTACTTTTTGTTTTAAGATGAGAAAAAGAGACTCAAAGGAGGATCAAAGGTGAAACTAATAAGGGAGACTAAGACTCAATCCTAATGTTATCATACATAGTGATCTTATGGTTAATGAGGTTTAAGAAAGGGAAGTCTACCTAACGTTAGCATACCTGGATTGCTATCCTAATGTCTCTCCTACCTCCGCCTTAATCCAAAATTAAGTGGAGCGAGGAATCCTAAGGGATCATGTCATCAGACAAGTAAACACAGGATAAATCAATCACAAAATGAACTAAAAGCAATGAAAGAGTAAACAGTGTCAATAAACAGTCATGTCAAACAATCAAAGTAAAAAAGGGGAAGCTTTAGCCAAGGGGTCATATCAACCGAGGTAAACATGCTAGCTGTGGGAAATAGGGGTACTCACCCAATGGTATCGAGAACCATGGTGAGCAGAATAAAAAAAGGGGAATATGTGAATCAGATCACATAAGCATCAGCATTGGTCAATACGAGCTAAAGACAAAGCGTGGGGGTTGGTTGCGAACCCTATCTTCCACTTGACCGACTCGATAACAGAAGCAGGTAATGTTCAAAGCTTCAATCATGTAATGAGAGCTAAGAACGACTCGACTAGAATAACGGGGGTAGATTGCGAACCCTAACTTCCGTCAATTGCCTTCTTGGAGGTCTTGCCAGGGGGAATGGGAATGGGATGCCTCATAGAGGTCTTCAGGCAGAATATTAAACAATCACAAACAAAGCCTCCTTTGAGGACTTCCATCATTGTCGGCCAAGTGGCACGGACTCCCAATCCTACTTCTCATGGCATAAAAAGGAAAAATGCGGAATTAGTAAAAGAGAAGAGAAGTGATACCGAACGGATATCAATCCTTAGCAACGTAAGCAAAGTATAAGCAAACCGGCCAACTTCTAGTGATCTAGCATAGATGAACAAGAGTGTTAGAAAGCGAAATGGATCCGTGAAAGGCATGGAACCAAATGCTCTTAAAAAAAATAAAACAAGGCCGTAAGCCATAAACAGCAGCAACAACAACGCTCCAGCACCTGCATAGCTGTAAAAACTAGCGACAAGTAAAAACAGTCTATAACAGCTACTATTTACAGAACAGAATGGGTGTATATACAACCAGACAGAACAAAAACATCTTACAACACACTTTGTGCACAGCAACTGTGTATGTTACAACAACTTCTACATTTAAACCACTTATCAAGTCAAGTGAGAATCACTACAAAACAAACTCAAAGGTTAGTCAAAATTCAAATGGAAATTGTCAACAAGAAGTAAATGAAATCAATACTAAACCTAAACCACAATTAGCCACAAATCAATAGCAAAATTTAAATCTAATTATCAAAGTTAAGGTCTAAAGTCAATATCCAAAAAAATTTAAATTAGTTCCTAAACAAAGGTTAATCGAAATTGATCTACCATTAGTCAACAATTGGACAAAGATTAAACCATGTAAAAAACTAGGTTAAGTTCGAATTCAAAAACAAATTCTAAAATGGTGAATTAATTCTAAAAACCTATTTCTAAAATTATGAACTAATTCTAATTATCATAAATCAATTAACCAAGATTAATCGTTAATTTCTAAAAGTTCTAATTCTAATTCTAAAAAACCAACTAGAATTAATCTAGTAAAAAACAATTAATCTACAACTCGATTAACAAAGCAGTTAAGCCGAAAAATGATTAATGAACAATTAAGCTAAAAATTTGATTTGTGCAATTAAACTAAAAATCAATTAGTCAAAATCATTTAGCCTAAAATTCAATTAGCTTAAATCCTAATTAACCTAAAACTAAAAAACAATTAATCAAAATAAATAAAAAAGGGGTGCAACGGGTGATTAGGTGGTCTATGAAGCACTTTAATGGAGATTAGGGCTTATGAGCCCGATTCAGGGTAACGAGGGTTTGGACGACTCATTTCCTATTAAATCCTAGAGGAATTTCACTCCCCAAATCACACTCTCCTCCCTCTCGGCGCCGTCTCACTCTTTCCCTTTCTTCCATGGCCGCCGTTCGCAACACCAGAACCCTCCGTTCAAATCACACCGCCGGCGACCACTCTCTCAAACTCTCATTTTCAACCTTGACGTCACAATCCTCTTCTTCCTTCCCCTCTTCAAATCATCGGCGTCTCACAACAACTCGCCTCCCTCATCTGAATCGAGCGATGCGCTCCTATTTCATCTATAATGTGAATCGCAGCATAGCAACATCAACCTAAGCTAACGGAAAACCGCTATTCGAAGTCGAAACTTCCCCAAATCGGAGCCAGAACTCTAATCGCTACATTGTGAAATCAAGATTTGAGGTGAAACGAATGTACCTGCTCGACGATGATAATGACTGTGATGACGGTGCTTCGATTCGCTCAACCACACATGACATTACGCTTGAGGTAAGAATTTTTTACCGTTCTTGAATTTCCTCTTCATCTTCTACTTCTTTCTGTGAATCTAAAACCGTTGTCGTGATTCTTGCGAGAAGATCGTGCTTGTGATATTGAGTTTTTGGCGTTGCTGTTATCGATTTGCAGGTTCCAATGACGGTGTGACGATGATGAAAATTGATGATGTAGAGAATTCGTGAGATTGATGAAGGCTGGAGTAAAGTTTATTGCAGAATTCTGCAGGTTGAAACGGAGGATTGATGAAGATGACTCATGGTTTCTGGAGATTGAAAAATGAAGATTGAAGCATTGGTGATTAAGATTCAAGGAGAGTTGGTTGAAACGAGTATGGTGCGAAGGTGGAGATGAAGTGTTGATGCAGTTTGTTGAAGATGGTTGCAGCTGATGAAGGTTTTAAGAGGAAATTCAACGAAGGTTGAAGGAAGAAGAATGAGGGAGAAAGAGTTTTCTGGTTCGAGTCTGTAAAATCTGTTAGAGTGAAATTTGTTAGAGGTTGAGTTTTGTTAGAAAAATTAGTTAGGTTCTGTTGGAAGTTGGTAACTGAATTGCTGGTGTAGATGTGAACTGAATTTATCAGTTAGGAAGTTTTTGTGTCATTTTTTCTGTTAGAATGAAATTTTGTAATTGAAACTATTATCTAAAAAACTATGTTAGAACTTTCTTGTAAAAAATCTATCATGAATTTCCCTCCCCTCTGTTTTGTAATGTTGCAGTCAATTCTTTGATGAGTATCCTTTCTTTTGCTGTTATGAGGACCCTTTTTTTTTGTAACCTGCGCTATAGTACTGCTATTGAGGGAGTGCTGCAAGATGGTCGAAAGAGACTTGCTTAACCGTACCAATGAGGTCCCATGGTGGTTTATTGATTTTGGTTCTAATAGTAAAACAAAAGAGGGGTTTTAAATGGAATTATAGTGGCTATAAAGAATGAACTTGAACAATGGTTTTGAATTTTAGGCAATGGTTTTGGGATTAAAATTGAGTAATAAAATGGAATATGAAAATGGATGAATAATGGATTAGATGGCTATTTGAAATTGGTTTAAGAATGGATATAAAAAATGGTCAAAATGGTTATGGGTTAACTTTGGATATTGGAGAATGGATTTTGAATGGATTTATGTGGACATAAAAAGATGGATTTGGAAATGGATAATTTGGTATTTTGGATATGAACTAAATTGAATAAAATGGAATTTAGATTTAGTTTGGAATTGAATTGAAAATGGATTTGGACAAAATGGTAAAAATGGTCTAATGGATTTAATATGGACATGAAAAAGAATGAATAAAAGTGGATATTAAAATGAAATGGATATGGACCAAAAAAGTGGTTTGGATATTAATGAAAAAATGTTATTAAACGAATATGGGTTAGGAAGTGAATTATAAGTGGAATTTAGAATTTATGGAAATGGTATCAGAATGGTTAAGGGTTAGCAAAAAGGAGTTGTGACTCGAATTCCAAGCAATTCACATGACCACATCTCAACACATTCAATCCACATCAAGCTTCAGATCCAATACAAACTTGTGTCCTTAATGGCTCCTCATCTTCAATCAATAAACTCAGTCGAATTGAACACATGTAATTCTAACCAATGATTCTCAGTTGACGACTATCCACAAATTGAACCCTGAATGAGGAACCTTGATTCACCTTGAATGCACACTGATGAGGAAATGTCCTGAACAGAGAAAGAACCAAACCCTGATTCACACCCAATAAAACCTGACCCAACGCCTCTGATGAATCCTCTAAAATAAGAGACCCCCTCTTGATGTACACTGATAATCTTCTGAACAAGGAAAGTTCAAACCAAAGGAAGTTTCCTTAATCACACGTCTTAGGAACCCAATGCAAATGAGGGAATGAGTTATGACCTAATGAGATGCAAATGAGTGCGAAACAAAAGCCAGAAAAAGTTAGGGCAAATTTTGGGGTGCTACAGCTGCCCCTATTCAATCAACTTGGACCTGAAAGGATGATAGCAACGGCTTTCAGACATTCAAGGTAGAAGGTGATTGAATACAAAAAAGGACCGCAAAATTTGCAAACCGCGAGGAGATAAAATGTAAACTGGAGCCCAATCACACTTCGTCAAAGGAATTTGACGGAAAGACAACATACCCAGAGAACCACATCGTCAAAGGGGTTTGACGGGAAGAAAAATGAAACCCGACTGAAAGGACACATCGTCATAGGGATGACGGCAAAAAGACTCAACGGAAGGAACACATCGTTATAGGGATGACAGAAAGAAGACTCGACCCAAGGAAACACATTGTCATAGGGATGACAGAAAGAAGATGAACCCCAAGAAACACCTCGTCAAAGGGTTGACGGGAAGAGGACTCGACCAAAGGAAACACATTGTCATAGGGATGACAGAAAGAAGATGAACCCCAAGAAACACCTCGTCAAAGGGTTGACGGGAAGAGGACTCTACCAAAGGAAACACATTGTCATAGGGATGATAGAAAGAAGATGAACCCCAAGAAACACCTTGTCAAAGGGTTGACGGGAAGAAAAGATAACCAACGGACCACATCATCAAAGAATTGACGGAAAGACAACCCGAACACCTGACCGAAGGGACACATTGTCATAGGGATGACAGAAAGAAGACTCAACCAAACGAAGCACATTGTCATGGGGATGACAGAAAGAAGACTCAACACCCGACCGAAGGGACACATCGTCAAAGCAATTTGACGACAGGAAGACTCAGCCAAAGGAAACACGTTGTCATAGGGATGACAGAAATATGACTTGATCGAAGGAAGCACATCGTCATAGAAATGACGGAAAGGAAGAATCAACCAAAGGAAACACGTTGTCATAGGGATGACAGAAAGATGACTTAACCGAAGGAAGCACATCGTCATAGAAATGACGGAAAGGAAACTTGTTTTTGGGATGTCGTCATCAAAGGGTTGATGGACAAGGACTGATCGAGGGTAAGATCGACGTATGATCTACGACCCAAAATAAGTAGGCAGAGGGATTGATTGTAATGTCTGCTGGGGATGTATCACCGTCTTGATTGGGAGTTGATTTGGGCTTTCGAGCAAGGTACTAAATCTGGCTTATGCTTCGCATGCATATGTTTGAATTTTCTTTCTATGGCGTAATGCTCCACACAAAATGGAAATGCTACGCGATTTGAGGATGCAATGATTACTATATGCAAAATGCTGACGCATGCTCGGGCTAACGGGAAAAGAAGGATGTGCCAAGTACAATTGGACTTTGCTGGCTATGACAGGTGAAACCTGATGGTGATTGTTTTTTTTTCAAAGGTGAAATCTTTCTGGGTACCAATGGGGATTGGATTTTGAATGCAGTGCCAATAGGGATTGGACTTTGCTTTAAAGGGGACGCTTATAGGGATAGAGCTTCAGGTTTTTGAAAAATGCCAGCAAAGTGGGCTGTGGAAGGATGCCAAGCAAGGTTGGGCTATGGATTTGTTGTTCGGTTTTACACGGATTCATGCAATGTTATGCAAATGATATGCGTGGCAATGATTATGCAATGATATGATATGCAACAGGAGCACTCCAGCAAAATAAATGCTGAAGAGACGAGGCCAACTCCGCTGGGGAATAACAAACTGAATCGCCTTTAGTGTCATAACTGCTCGAGATCCTGACTAAACCTCCATTTCGCAGGAAAGCATGAACAACAAACTTCTGTTGGAGGAAACATCCCAGGAATCTGCTGAAGAAAAGTGTCAATGATGATCGACCTTTGACTTGCTGGGGGACGCTAACCACCACTCAAAAATATACTTGGGGAACAGTGGTTGACGATGTCAGCCCTGCTAGGGGACCAGATCAGACTTACTCCTTTGTTTGATGCTTGCCTCTTACCCTTACTCTGTTGGGGAGATGGGAACAACTTTACCGCAAACTGGTGAAGCATAAACCCAACACTCCTTTCTTGTACAGGAATATGAACTCTTGCTGACGAGCAGTAACTTCGTCACACTGGCTAGGGGAGAACGAACTCCTGAACTCTTTTTAGGGAGAATGATTTACAATCTTCATAATGCTCTGCTGAGTGATAAAACTTTAGCCATCTCTGTCAAGGAGAGAAACTCTAATGGGGACGTCACATGTTAACTATCAACATGAACCCTTCAAGTGTGATATGACCAAAAGAGGTGCCCCAATGCATCATAACCTGTAAATGAACATGTCTTCAGGATGTCTCGTGAAGATCTAACATATATTGCCCCATGGCCTTTGATTGACCGTCCTCCGGAGAGAATAACTTTTTTGTGCTCTGTGGGGTGGCCTGCCCCAGCTTTGAAGTGATTTATTGCCCCTGACTGACTGATATGTTAAGGAGTTCCTCTAACTGACTAACCTTCGAGAGATTTTCCAAATCTCGACTTGATTGCCCCAGATTCTCAACATACTTGCCCCAGATTAACCGAACTGCAGAGATATTTCACAATGTAACTGTCCCAGATCGACAACTTCTTAGCACGAATTATCGTGAAAGCACACACCCAACATAATCACTTGATAACACATCCCCTGTCACACTCATCCCCGGAGTTTTCAAGCATCTCACTTTGGCGGGATCAAAATTCTCGACTGATGTTCACTTTGTAAGCTTTACTGGTGTCAAGTACATGTAAGTGAGCAGAAAATGTTTATTCCAAGAATTAGAATTATAATGCAACACGTATATTAATCTCGAAGTTTTTTTTCTTCAAAAAGATATCGCCAACATCTGTGAACGAGTCACCGGTTAAGGTGCGACACAGATTTGTTTTTTAATGGAAAAATGCACATGCAATGCCAACCAAGGTCTTTTAGCACAACTCATGGGAGTCAGGAACACTATCTTATTGAAATACGCCTTTAGAATAAACCCTGTTTCAATTAGGACTTTTGAGGGTTGTAATGTGGCCTGGTTCGCGGTTTAAGAAAAAAGGATTTATGGCTCAAAATTTTGTTTGTACCCACCCATTCTCCTTGATGTTCTCCATTCCTACGTTCAGCTAACTCGACACAAGCGCTCACCTTTCAAAAGGTTATGAACGGTATGAGGATGGTTAAGGAACCCACACGATTTACAGAGTGACATTCACCCCTTTTGCCTTTGGTGTCTGTGGTCACACGACTTGTTCTTTATTTGGACGTTTTTCTTTTTTAATCGCTTTATTTTTCGTTCTTTTGTTTTCCCCTGATTTTTCCTGGACTTATTCTTTTTGAATTTTTTCGATTTTGAAGTCCATCGGGATGCCCTAACTTTTGCCTAAGTCACTTGTTTTCAAGTCTTGACTTAGCGGACTTCCTTTCTTCTTTTTCTTTTTGATTCTCTTTCTCTTTTTTTTTTTGAACAATCGTGCGACACAGGTTGTCTTGACTCATTTGAAAAGAGTGGTGATTGCCTCATTCCTTAGTTGATGAGGGATAACCATTGTGGTTATTGATCCTTGAATGGGACACTCCTTTGAAATTTGAACGCTTGGTCAAATTAACTAACACCTACCCTGCCCCAGGTTAAGATTGAGGGTTTTTTTCGTTTTCAGAAAGAAACTCCTACTTCTAGGCTCAACAGGGTTTGACAAAGGTTTCACTCCCTTATATCTCCGATGTTTAAGAATTTGAAACAATGCCTGTACATCCTCAACATGGTTTTATCCAAAAGCATACAACCAAAGATTTTGCGTTTTTACCTCATCATCCTCCCTCCAAGAGTTTAAACAAGAAGGTTAGCATTGTAGTGCATACAAACATTAAATGAGTGAATACGAATGATCTTTTTGAGAAAACATACTTATTGCATTAAAATCATCATTCAAGAACAAACAAGTTTGTTACATGCAAACATTAACCAGTAACGCAAATTACAAATGAAAATGCAGTAAAGAAAATTGATATTCGCCATTGCTGAGGAGGCTTGGCTCCGATTAGATTGATTATTTCAGGAGATGTCTTTACGGTCTCAAGTAATCACTTGAGAAGCTTCAGTTAACATACAGACCGTCTTCAGTGAAAATGATAAGCTCAGCGTCAATGAGATCTTGTACCTTATGCCTGAACACCTTACACTCTTCAAGGATATGCCCCTGTGTCCCTGAGTGGTACTCGCATCTAACACTCTTGTCATAACTTGGAGGAAAGGGAAATGGAACAAGAACAACTTTCTATAGCTAGATCAAAGAGTCTTGAAGTAAACGATCAAGCAAGTAACTGTAAGGAATAGTAATGGGATCAAACTTTCTCTCCTGCCTTCTGGGTCTTTGCTGTCTCCTCGGGGAGCTAGTTTGTTGTCGATATCGACTTGTGCCTTCCTCTCGTTCGGGCGCTTTCATCCTCAAACTTGGCTTAGGAACAGGCAACAGTTTAGGACGAGAAGATTCCGAAACCATAGGTTGCAAGAAATGCCCCTGAATTGGTGTAGCTTTAGGAGGGGAAACCGGGATATTCACTTCTTTCGTAGCAACAGGAGTAAGACCACCTTGTACGCTTACGCCGCCCGACGTGAATTCAATTGCTTTCAAATCAATCAGATCCTGGACCACATGATGAAAGGCTTTACATTTTTCCACATCATGCCCCGGCGCACCAGAGTGAAAATCACAATGGGCATTTGCATCGTAATCGAATGGGAGCTTTCCACGAGGAGGATTTATCGTCTGAAGTTCAACCAATTGGAGTTGAAGTAGATACCTCAACAGCTGAGCATAAGACATAGGAATCGGGTCATAGATTCTATCAGCCTTCTTCGACTTTTGTGGGTACTTCTTAGCCTCGAGGTTGTCTTGGGAGACGAGAGGTAACTGCTGATGAGGAAATTCCGGAAACCTAGGTTGTGCAGAAAATCCGTGAGGTAAATCACTCTTTGGGATAGATTCTACAGGCAATGGTGGACTGAAAATTTATGTTGTAGCCACATGCATGGGATTATCATCTTTTTTTAGCACATTTCTCACAACTTCCATAACCAGACTCATCTGAGTCTTCAGTTGGTTGACCTCTTCCTTCAGCACTTTCTGGTCTTGAATCAGAGCTTGCATGTCCCACATAAACTGACCCATTTGGATTCGTATTTGCCTCACCTCTGCTTGCACCAGATCCATGGTCAACTTCCGAATGGCTTGAGCAGTTAAGTCTGAAATTCCGAAGAAAACCCATACCAAAATAAGAATAACCAAGCCTCGAACACCTGCTATGCAAATGATTATGAAAATGCAATGTCATGATTGCAATAAGACGTGGGATCAAAGCTTCCATATAATCTGAATAATCAATGTGCTGTGCTGATGACTGAATAGGTTCATGAGTTTGTTCTGAAGAGAATACCAGAATAACCAGGCTGATAAGTCTACACTGATAGGAAATCCAGAATACCGGGTATATAGAAGGTCAAGGCTACCTGCAAACCTGTAAACAACCCGCCCCTCTCACATGTGGGTACTAGGATCCTCAGTATCCCGGGCTATCAGGTCGAGAAATGATGATACGTTCACCATTTCTGGTTTGGCATCATCATCAATCGAGGAGGCCTCAATTGATTCTCCAAAACGAAAGGTCCTCAGCTTCTGGCACTGAGGTCGAGAAGCAATAGTACATTCATCCCTCGGGGTACAATACTATCGCCAATCGAGGAGTGCTTCCACTGATTCTCTTTCAAAAGGGATATCCTATAGCGAGTTCCCAACATTGGGTTCTCGGATCGAGAATGTGCAATGGGTTTGCCACAGAACGTGGTCTGCCACTGTCACATCTCGGGAGGAGTGCCATAACTGAATCCTCGGGGAAACGGTCACCAGAGTCGACAGCTCTCTAGATCAACACCCTAACATGCGCAAGACACACACGTCAGAACATGTCCCAAGATAGCCTTGTCTGACTGTGAATTTCGTGAATACCCAACGCACTCTAGACGGCACGTAGGTCCCACTACTCTCCACTCTAATTCTAAGTGTATACTCAAGCCTATGTAATGGGGTTATCTCTCAAAAATCCCATCCCGCCAAACAGAAAACCAGTCCAGTACAACAGTAATAATATGATATGTAATGCTAAAATGCAGTAAATACAGTAAAGTAAATAAACAGCAAAATTAAGCACGACAGTAAACACCCAATAAAAGAAAGAAAAAAAAAAACAAGCGTTAGGATTGACTCGCTTAGGGATGGACCAGCAAGAGGTCAATCTGTCCCCAGCAGAGTCGCCAGCTGTCGCTCCCGGGATTTTCATCCTAGTACAAATGCGAAAGTGGCACCAAAACAGAGTCGCCAGCAATGTGTATTTATCCCGAGAGAGGGAAAGGAAACACTGCGTAAACTTGGAGGGAAGGAAAAGCATGGTCTTGCGACCAAGAGAACTGGGTTCGGGAGTCGGTTACGCGAGAGGAAGGTATTAGCACCCCCCCGCATCCATCGTACCCGATGGGATCCACGCTTGCTTGTCTCGATCAAAGGGTGTAAGGAAAAGATACTGGAAAAAGAACTGGAAAAGGAATGGAAAGAGAAAGAGGAACAAATGTAGGGAAAATAAAAGAAGTGCTCGAATGGGCCCTACCCCACTGCCTACGTATCTCATCGGGAACATGAGAATCAGAGCGACGTAGTTCCCCTCACTAGGGATGGATTGTTTGTGTTTTTTAGGGAACGGCTAATGTTCTAGCTCAGGTGTTGTAGCTCGCTGTATGGAGACTTAGGCGTTACCGTCTTGCAAGAGAACAAGGAGAAGCATGTTCGTACGTTGAGAATGAGTGAGATGAGAAGAGAATTCCCGAAGGAAAGACGTTATTGTTTGTTTTTGTTTTTTTAAGAAAGAAGTGTTTTGATTGTTTTGTGTTTTGTAACACACATTGTATTTAAGTCCCTCATGTAGGATCGAATGCCTCGCATATCGACTCAAGACGGGACGTACGCTAAACATTCTAAGAAAATGAGAGAAGACCCCTCATCTCCTTATTCTCACATGAAAGGCTCAAATACAATATTTGTTATGCCTTTATTAAGTGTTTTTTACTTTTTGTTTTAAGATGAGAAGAAGAGACTCAAAGGAGGATCAAAGGTGAAACTAATAAGGGAGACTAAGACTCAATCCTAATGTTATCATACATGGTGATCTTATGGTTAATGAGGTTTAAGAAAGGGAAGTCTACCTAACGTTAGCATACCTGGATTGCTATCCTAATGTCTCTCCTACCTCCGCCTTAATCCAAAATTAAGTGGAGCGAGGAATCCTAAGGGATCATGTCATCAGACAAGTAAACACAGGATAAATCAATCACAAAATGAACTAAAAGCAATGAAAGAGTAAACAGTGTCAATAAACAGTCATGTCAAATAATCAAAGTAAAAAAGGGGAAGCTTTAGCCAAGGGGTCATATCAACCGAGGCAAACAAGCTAGCTGTGGGAAATAGGGGTACTCACCCAATGGTATCGAGAACCATGGAGAGCAGAATAAAAAAGGGGAAGATGTGAATCAGATCACATAAGCATCAGCATTGGTCAATGCGAGCTAAAGACAAAGCGTGGGGGTTGGTTGCGAACCCTATCTTCCACTTGACCGACTCGATAACAGAAGCAGGTAATGTTTAAAGCTTCAATCATGTAATGAGAGCTAAGAACGACTCGACTAGAATAACGGGGGTCGATTGCGAACCCTAACTTCCATCAATTGCCTTCTTGGAGGTCTTACCAGGGGGAATGGGAATGGGATGCCTCATAGAGGTCTTCAGGCACAATATTAAACAATCACAAACAGAGCCTCCTTTGAGGACTTCCATCATTGCCGGCCAAGTGGCACAGACTCCCAATCCTACTTCTCATGGCATAAAAAGGGAAAATGCGGAATTAGTAAAAGAGAAGAGAAGTGATACCGAACGGATATCAATCCGTAGCAACGTAAGCAAAGTATAAGCAAACCGGCCAACTTTTAGTGATCTAGCATAGATGAACAAGAGTGTTAGAAAGAGAAATGGATCCGTGAAAGGCATGGAACCAAATGCTCTTAAAAAAACAATAAAAAAACAAGGTCGTAAGCCATAAACAGCAGCAACAACAACGCTCCAGCACCTGCATAGCTGTAAAAACTAGCGACAATTAAAAACAGTCTATAACAGCTACTATTTACAGAATAGAATGGGTGTATATGTAGCCAGACAGAACAACAACATCTTACAACACACTTTGTGCACATCAGCTGTGTATGTTACAGCAACTTCTACATTTAAACCACTTATCAAGTCAAGTGAGAATCACTACAAAACAAACTCAAAGGTTAGTCAAAATTCAAATGGAAATTGTCAACAAGAAGTAAATGAAATCAATACTAAATGTAAACCACAATTAGCCACAAATCAATAGCAAAATTTAAATCTAATTATCAAAGTTAAGGTCTAAAGTCAATATCCAAACCAAATTGAAATTAGTTCCTAAACAAAGGTTAATCGAAATTGATCTACCATTAGTCAACAATTGGACAAAGATTAAACCATGTAAAAGACTAGGTTAAGTTCGCATTCAAAAACAAATTCTAAAATGGTGAATTGATTCTAAAAACCTATTTCTAAAATTATGAACTAATTCTAATTATCCTAAATCAATTAACCAAGATTAATCGTTAATTTCTAAAAGTTCTAATTCTAATTCTAAAAAACCAACTAGAATTAATCTAGTAAAAAACAATTAATCTACAACTCGATTAACAAAGCAGTTAAGCCGAAAAAATGATTAATGAACAATTAAGCTAAAAATTCGATTTGTACAATTAAACTAAAAATCAATTAGTCAAAATCATTTAGCCTAAAATTCAATTAGCTTAAATCCTAATTAACCTAAAACTAAAAAACAATTAATCAAGATAAATAAAAAAGGGGTGCAGCGGGTGATTAGGTGGTCTATGAAGCACTTTAATGGAGATTAGGGCTTATGAACCTGATTCAGGGTAACGAGGGTTTGGACGACTCATTTCCTATTAAATCCTAGAGGAATTTCACTCCCCAAATCACACTCTCCTCCCTCTCGGCGCCGTCTCACTCTTTCCCTTTCTTCCATGGCTGCCGTTCGCAACACCAGAACCCTCCGTTCAAATCACACCGCCGGCGACCACTCTCTCAAACTCTCCTTTTCAACCTTGCTGTCACAATCCTCTTCTTCCTTCCCCTCTTCAAATCATCGGAGTCTCACAACAACTCGCCTCCCTCATCCAAATCAAGCGATGCGCTCCTATTTCATCTATAATGTGAATCGCAGCATAGCAACATCAACCTAAGCTAACGGCAAAAATCGCTATTCGAAGTCGAAACTTCCCCAAATCGGAGCCAGAACTCTAATCGCTACATTGTGAAATCAAGATTTGAGGTGAAACGAATGTACCTGCTCGACGATGATAATGACGGTGACGACAGTGCTTCGATTCGCTCAACCACACATGACATTACGCTTGAGGTAAGAATTTTTTACCGTTCTTGAATTCCCTCTTCATCTTCTACTTCTTTCCGTGAATCTAAAACCGTTGTCGTGATTCTTGCGAGAAGATCGTGCTTGTGATATTGAGCTTTTGGTGTTGGTGTTATCGATTTGCAGGTTCCAATGACGATGTGACGATGATGAAAATTGATGATGTAGAGAATTCGTGAGATTGATGAAGGCTGGAGTAAAGTTTATTGCAGAATTCTGCAGGTTGAAACGGAGGATTGATGAAGATGACTCATGGTTTCTGGAGATTGAAAAACGAAGATTGAAGCATTGGTGATTAAGATTCAAGGAGAGTTGGTTGAAACGAGTATGGAGCAAAGGTGGAGATGAAGTGTTGATGCAGTTTGTTGAAGATGGTTGCAGCTGATGAAGGTTTCAAGAGGAAATTCAACGAAGGTTGAAGGAAGAAGAATGAGGGAGAAAGAGTTTTCTGGGTCGAGTCTGTAAAATCTGTTAGAGGTTGAGTTTTGTTAGAAAAATTAGTTAGGTTCTGTTGGAAGTTGGTAACTGAATTGCTGGTGTAGATGTGAACTGAATTTATCAGTTAGGAAGTTTTTGTGTCATTTTTTATGTTAGAATGAAATTTTGTAATTGCAACTATTATGAAAAAAACTATGTTAGAACTTTCTTGTAAAAAATCTATCATGAATTTCCCTCCCCCCTGTTTTGTAATGTTGCAGTCAATTCTTTGATGCGTATCCTTTCTTTTGCTGTTAAGAGGACCTTTTTTTTGTAACCTGCGCTATAGTACTGCTATTGAGGGAGTGCTGCAAAATGGTCGAAAGAGACTTGCTTAACCGTACCAATGAGGTCCCATGGTGGTTTATTGATTTTGGTTCTAATAGTAAAACAAAAGAGGGGTTTTAAATGGAATTATAATGGCTATAAAGAATGAACTTGAACAATGGTTTTGGGATTAAAATTGAGTAATAAAATGGAATATGAAAATGGATGAATAATGGATTAGATGGCTATTTGAAATTGGTTTAAGAATGGATATAAAAAATGGTCAAAATGGTTATGGGTTAACTTTGGATATTGGAGAATGGATTTTGAATGGATTTATGTGGACATAAAAATATGGATTTGGAAATGGATAATTTGGTATTTTGGATATGAACTAAATTGAATAAAATGGAATTTAGATTTAGTTTGGAATTGAATTGAAAATAGATTTGGACAAAATGGTAAAAATGGTCTAATGGATTTAGTATGGACATGAAAAAGAATGAATAAAAGTGGATATTAAAATGAAATGGATATGGACCAAAAAAGTGGTTTGGATATTAATGAAAAAATGTTATTAAACGAATATGGGTTAGGAAGTGAATTATAAGTGGAATTTGGAATTTATGGAAATAGTATCAGAATGGTTAAGGGTTAACAAAAAGGAGTTGTGACTCGAATTCCAAGCAAGTCACATGACCACATCTCAACACTTTCAATCCACATCAAGCTTCAGATCCAATACAAACTCGTGTCCTTAATGGCTCCCCATCTTTAATCAATAAACTCAGTCGAATTGAACACATGTAATTCTAACCAATGATTCTCAGTTAACGACTATCCACAAATTCAACCCTGAATGAGGAACCTTGATTTACCTTGAATGCACACTGATGAGGAAATGTCCTGAACAGAGAAAGAACCAAACCCTGATTTATACCCAATAAAACCTGACCCAACGCCTCTGATGAATCCTCTAAAATAAGAAACCCCCTCTTGATGTACACTGATAATCTTCTGAACACGGAAAGCTCAAACCAAAGGAAGATGCCTTGATTATACGTCTTAGGAACCCAATGCAAATGAGGGAATGAGTTATGACCTAATGAGATGCAAATGAGTGCGAAACAAAAGCCAGAAAAAGTTAGGCCAAATTTTGGGGTGCTACACATTTGACATTTCTCAATACTATTCCAAAGGAAAGTCCTCCTCAGTTGACTCATAAGTCAATAAACCAATCATGCCACCTTGGCCTCATAAGAGCCTTTCTCTTTCCTTGGCCTCATAAGAGCCTTTCCCTTTTGTTGGCCTCATAAGAGCCATGAATCATAACTAGCAATAGGTTAGAGTTTTGAACTCTATGTGATTCTCATCATAATGAGAACTCACTTTTCCCCATTACAACTTAGACTTAGAGAGTTTCTTAAACTCTACATGAGCTCATACTCATTCCCCTTGGAACTTTGGCCATAGTCAATGGTTCCTCTCTCACCCTTAGTTAGGTGAACTACGGTTGCTCTAATTCTTTAGTCAGATACGTAGGCACAAGATGCGACGTCTTGGCGAGCAAACTTAGTGTACATACCTAGGTGTTTACCTTTACCTTTTAGCATAGATATCTTAGCAAACATAACATAACACAAACTAAACAAGAGGTTCCTGTAGAGTACTACAGATATTAAGGGTGCTAATACCCTCCCTTAGTATAACCAACCCCCGAACCTTAGATCCCCCCTTTAGGTTTTTCTCAATCTTGAACCTTTCCTTTGGATAAATCAAAGTCGGTTGTGAATTCAAAGAAATGTGATGCAAGTTAATTAATAGCTTGTTATCCGATTCTCACCGCAACAGGAATGGCGACTCCACTGGGGAGCATTTATTTTTTAGGGTTAAGCCCACCTTGTTTTGTTTATGTTATTTATGTTTGTTTGCTATACTTGTACATATCTGTATATATATGTATACCTGTTTTGCTTGGGATCTTCTGTGTGCAGGGTGCTACTTTTGAGTGGTGAGATAAGTCCTGACCCAGACTTGAGTGCACTTATGATAGGACGATGGTATATTCAAGGAGGCATTGAGGGAGTCGATTCCTGAAAAAGTTGACTTGAGACACCATCACTCAGTTGAGGCCCTCTTGAGAGTCTAGTCATGTTGAACGACTCTAATCGTGAAAACGTGCTACTCTCGACCTAGGTGCCCTTGATATTGAGAACCGTGGTTACCAAACCCCACTTGGCCTTTTAGGATGTAGTGCGGTGACCATGATGGAGTCTATTTCTGAAATGGTTGTCATGCGATACTACACTCAGACGAGATCCTCTTGAGAATTTTATTGATTACAAAGTCGTTTAGGAAGTCGATAAAATCTGAAAGATGGGTTGTCGACTCTGGGAACTTTTTAGAACCCTGTTCTGCAGATGAAAACCCATAGTACACACCTTTTGGGATGGGTAGAACATGGCTCCATGCTCGTGATCTTCAAACCTAGGCCCTCATTTGTTTCCCTATACATATGTGTGAATATGTGAATATCTGTATATGTGTGTTTTTGCATACATTCGTCCATTCATGACAGCCTTTCGGTTTCAAGGAATTCAAGTACCTTTTCCTTTGCAAAATAAAAAAAGATCATGGTTTTTAAAGCAAAACTCTTCAGCTTTCAAAAAAAAGATGTTTGCAACTCGCCTTTGAGTTCTTTGAAACCAGTTGGCTTGCATTAGCATTGCATCACATTTGCATTTGCATTTCTCAGCCATGAGTCTCATCTGTCCTTTGTCTGCAAACCAGTTGACTTCCTGAAGCCATCATTGGACTTGAAGTAGCTTTTGAAGGATCATGAACTCAGGAGAGGATAACCAGTTTGTAACCAGAGCAGATTTTGACTTGCTGAGAAACCAGTTGAATCAGATTGTGGCAGCCTTGGCAAAGAGTGATGACAATATTCAGGGTATGTCTTTGGAATGCAACTGAAGACTGTAATGTGCTCAAAGACAAGATTCAGACTCTGCTTGACTCCAATATGTTCTCATTCATGCCTCAAGGCATTCAAATCAACAATCTTTCACCTAATCAGGCGAGTTCATTAGAGTCTGAGATGGAAGAAATTTCCGAGAGTGGATGTGAAGATAATTCTCAGACTGATCTCGACAAATAACTCTGAAGACGGATATCACAGCTTGGCAAATCAAAAAGGAAATTCCAGTTCCCCGAAGCTGGCAATCTTTTGGCTGTTTAGCATTTTGTTGTATTTTCTTTGCATGATTGAAATTGTATTTGCTTATAAGCTATTGTCTTTTCAAATTGGCAAAATTAATGACGTGTTTATGCATCTTTTAATTAAGTCCATTCGTATTCACTCATTCTCTTTCTTTTACTGTCATAAAACAAAACAAAACAAAACAAAAAAGACAAAAAAAATTTCAAACTGTTTGTTCAAGCAAAGATTGGGGAGGATGATGAAAAATCCTTAACTACTATGGTATGCTTTCGATTAAACCTTGTCGAGGATGTAAGGCATTGTTTCAATTCCCAAACACTGGAGAAATAAGGAAGATAATCCCTCGTTAACCCTTCGAGCCTAGAAGTAGGAGTTTTCTTTCCTTACACGCAAAAAACCCTAAATCTCAACCTTGGGGTAGGTAGTTCTCAGTTTAACTTGGTTATGCATTCGAACGCAAGCGCTTCATGCAAGGCACCAGTCGGCTCTCTCAAATCAAATGAGTTAGCGTTGTACAAGTTGTTCCTCCAAACAACAAATAAGGAACGATCGTCGAGAAATCCTTAATCGAAGAATAAGCCGAGTCCCTTTCAAGGTAAAAGCCAAGAAAGATGGGAAGCCCAAAACTTCGCCTTATACAAGAAGGTTTACTCAACAATCGAGAAAAGAATAGGTCTCAAAACCTCAAACAAAAAGAAGAGGTCTCATAACCTTAATCAAGAAAAAGGAGGTCTCAAAACCTCAGTAAAGAGAAGAAGAGGTCTCAAAATCTCAAAAACCTCAGCAAATAAAGGACAATCAAATGATTATAAGGGAGTAATGACTATCCCAGGTGTCTGAATCATCATCAACTATCATCAATTCATTCCTAGTCTATAGGAACGTAAATGTGTAGCTTAAGCTAACTAAGAGTAGGATTGGAGTTCATCACGAAGATGGGGTGGGGACAAATAAACTTTGAGCCTTTATCCTTTGTTTCATAAAACCGTGAACCAAGCCACGTTACAACCCTCAAAAGACCTGATTGAGGTAAGGTTGTTTTGAAAGCATACTACAACGAGGTTGATTAACCTAACTCCTAATGATCTTTGCTAATCGCGTGTGTTGATCACGAAATCTGCCATTCTGTAAATGACTAGATCCACTTTGTTTTTTATTTAATCATTCCACTGTGTGTGTTTCATCAATAAAACTTTGTTTTCAAAAGCTTGCATGAATATCGCATTTAAATTGCCAATTTTTAATGAACAATACTTGTTTGCAAAGACAATTAAATGTCAAAGAAATCCCAACAAATGCAGCCAGCTAGGGAATTCGACTTGATAAAGGAAGCTCAGTCAGGGGTAACCTGTAACACCCCCAAGCTATTAAAGCGGTAAAAGAAAATTCAAAATTTCATTAGAGTATATTTAAAACATGCACGGCATAGACCGGAGGGGTCACATCAATGTGAAACAAACATACAACACCTGCTCATAAAGATATGCAACAGTGGAGTAGCAATCAACAGAGGAACTCAGTTCCTTACACCCACATTTCAGTTTTTAGAATAAAAACGGAAAAATCTAAAACTGAATATCAACACACACACATATATATATATATATATATATATATATATATATATATATATATATATATATCATGAAAGTTTGTTTGTCATATACAACCATACATGTACAATTCAAAAGGTACATATACATAATACAAATAATCACTAACGGCCACCCTAACTACCCGGTGTCACATATCAGAGCCGACCGACAAAAGAATGAAGTCCTAAGCTTCACAAAAGACCTCCAGCACTCTAATCTGCAATGCCTCATAGAGCATTATAAAACAGCAGAAGGGTGAGAAAAACAATCATATTACAGTTGCATATAATTATATATATGACACCAAAAATACACATATATATATTGTTCTCACCACAATTCATACCAGTTCTCAACACCTCACAACACAATGCATATTTCATATTTCCATCATCACAGTATACCAACCATGCACAAAACAAGTATCACCAACACATATATTCATATATCAATTTATCAATTTCATCCACAATTCCACACATAAACAAACATTGACGATTTATGCGAATGCAAGAGACCGACACAACGACTCTATGCATATGCACATGCGGCACCTACTTCCATCAATTCTCAACACCAGTTCACTCAGGAACTATTGGAACCATCGCTCGTTACTTAGTGAACTCCCCGTCGGGCATACGATGTTCCCCGTCGCTTTCGGTCCTCTTTATATAAGGCGCACGACGTTTATGGATCGCTTTCAGTCTTCTTTGTATAAGACGCACGATCCGATCGCTCACACCCCACATGGGCACACGAACGTCTATAACCATCGTTTTCGGTCCTCTTATGTTTAAGGCGCACGATCCAATCAGATCGCTTTCGGTCCTCTTATTTTTAAGGTGCACGATGTTATAGCAGATTCCCTCTGAAATCAATCTGTCACTCAGGACGTCTCAAGAATGCATATCATGATGCTCAGCATACAATGACTCATGACATTTAATATGCACACATATACACATCCATAATTATGCATATATCATCAATTATCACACATTCGCATTTTCTTACAGTAAGGCCACACATCATCATCACCACATATATTTCGTGCAATTTCACTTCACCACAGTACACAAGTCATACAATGTCCACACCAACAGCATATTGCACATACACATCCAGTTCACATAATTAAACGGAAAAAGTCGACAACAAAAACAACACATTTTCTAATCCCTGACATAATTTAATCGGCCAATAATCTCAAAACCATCATCACAAGCAAGAACTCTCACTACCGCCCGGCGAAACACTCCAACTGCCCGGCGAAACACCCTTCGCCGCTACCTCGCCCGGTGAAGCACAGGCGACACTAATTCTACTAAAATGACTCAAAAGAGTCAGGAACTTGTAACCTATACGCCTCTCAAAACCGCCTGGCGAAAGAACGAACCGCCCGGCGAAACAAGCACACCGCCCGTCGCTTCACACCAGAAGCAAAATTTCTGCTTCGTTCCGCACTGTTCACTACCCCAAAATTTCCATTTTTCTTCCCCCAAATCACTTCCATCAGCAAAACAGTTAATAGCAATGGTTCATAAACATATAGAGATCATACAACACAAATTATATCGATTTCCGTCCTTGAAAACATCGATTTCTACTCATTTACGGGTTTTCGTCCTATAACCAAAAAACTATCGAACAAGACAATACAACATGCAAACACACATACATAATCATACACAATGATAAGATAATCGAGTTTCGCACCCTTACCCGATTAAATAACGTGTAGAAAAGTGGGTTGATTGGTTTCCAAGTTTTTCCCAAATCTCTCTCTTTTCTTCTCTTCTCCTTTTCTTTTCTTCTTTTCTCTTACTATGTTTTTCTCTCTTTTTCTTTCTATTTCAACTCTTAACTTAACAATTAAATCAAAATGCCCAAAATACCTCTACACTCAATTATCTCGCAAACGTTCCCAAAACCCGATAAAATATAATCACGACTAAAAATAACATATTTTCAGATAAAAGTCAGAGATAAAATAATATAATAATAATATAATAATAAAATACTCAAAATGACTCAAATAAATAAAAATACTAAAACTGGGGCGTTACAACTCTCCCCCACTTAGAAATTTTCGTCCTCGAAAATATACCTGAGACGAACAACTCTGGATACGACTCCCGCATCCGACTCTCCAACTCCCAAGTCAAATTTCCCTCAGCAGCGCCTCCCCACGCTACTTTCACAAGTGCAATCTCCTTACCCCTCAACCGCTTCACTTCGCGATCGAAAATACTCACCGGCAAAGCCTCAACCGTAAGGTTCTCCCTTACCTCAACCTCATCCATCGGAATCACATGTGACGGATCCGGAACATACTTCTGCAACTGTGAAACATGGAAAACATCATGCAAATTCGACAGACTCGGCGGCAACGCCACCCTATAAGCCACAGCACCCACTCTCGCAGATATCTGGTAAGGACCAATAAATCAAGAAGTAAGTTTCTTCGATTTCAATGCACGACCAACACCTGTTACCGGCGTAACCCTCAGAAATACATGATTGCCCTCTTGAAACTCAAGATCCTTCCGTCTCCGATCATGATAACTCTTTTGTCTACTCTGAGAAGCTTTCATCTTATCACGAATAAACTTCACCTTGTCTATAGTCTGTTGCACCAACTCCGGTCCTACCACCGAACTCTCGCCAAATTCGTGCCAACACAACGACGTTCGACACCTTCATCCATATAACGCTTCAAACGGTGCAATTCCAATACTAGAATGAAAACTGTTATTATACGTGAATTCAATCAATGCAAGATAACTATCCCACACACGACCTTGTTCCAAAACACACGCTCGCAACAAATCCTCCAACGACTGAATCGTTCTCTCCGTCTAACCATCCGTCTGTGGATGATAAGCCGAACTCAACCTCAATTTAGAACCCAAAGCCTTCTGTAAACTTTCCCAAAATCTCGAGGTAAACCTTGGATCTCGATCCGAAATAATACTTAACGGAACTCCATGTAACTTCACAATCATACTGATGTAAATCTCAGCTAACCGATCCAAAGAAAAACTGATATCAATCGGAATGAAATGAGCCGATTTAGTCAGCCTATCTACAACCACCCAAATAGCATTATGCCCTCGCTGAGTATTCGGTAACCCCGTTACAAAATCCATCAAAATGCTATCCCATTTCCATTCAGGAATGTCCAACGGTTGTAACAAACCACTAGGCCTCAGATGTTCCACCTTCGATTTCTGACAAGTCAAACATGCAAAAACAAACTGAGCCACATCTCTTTTCAATCCAGACCACCAGAAAATCTTCTTCAAATCTTGGTACATCTTATTCGCTCCCGGATGTATACTCAAATTACTCCGGTGTCCTTCTTCCAAAATCATCTGTTTCAACTCCGAATCATTCGGAATACAAATTCGCCCACGGAACCTCAACACACCATTAACATCCACTTGAAAATCACCATTCGCATCTTTTCTGCCAACCAACATCAAATCCACGAATTTCACATCCAACTTCTGCTTCTCACTTACCGTCACCAGAAAATCATTAGTAACCTTTAACATACCCAGCCTCACACTATCCAACGTCACTTCACATACCAAACTCAAGTCTCTAAACAATTCCAAAAGTTCCCACTCCTTAACCATTAAAGCGGACATATGCAACGATTTCCGACTCAATGCATCGGCTACCACATTAGCTTTACCAGGATGGTAATTCAAGCCAAAGTCGTAGTCCTTCAAGAATTCCAACCATCTACGCTGCCTCATGTTCAGCTCCTTCTGATCAAACAGATATTTCAAACTTTTATGATCACTAAAGACTTCGAACCTTGCACCGTAGAGATAATGCCTCCAGATCTTCAACACAAAAACCACAGCCGCTAATTCAAGATCATGAGTAGGATAATTTTTCTCATGAATCCTCAATTGCCTTGAAGCATAAGCTACAACCTTACCTTCCTGCATCAGAACACCACCTAGACCAATCAAAGAAGCATCACAATAAACCACAAATGGTTCATTAGGATCCAGTAAAATCAAAATCAGAGCTGTCGTCAATCTTCTCTTCAGCTCATTAAAACTTTCCTCACACCGAATGTCCCAAATGAACGCTTGCCCTTTACAAGTCAACTGGGTCAAAGGAAGTGCTAATTTAGAAAAACCTTCAATGAACCTTCGATAATATCCGGCTAATCCCAAAAAGCTTCGAATTTCAGTAACAGATCTCGGAGCCTCCCATTGTAGAACTGCATCTACCTTAGACGGATCCACAGCAATACCGTTACCTGAAATCACGTGACCAAGAAAACTCACTTCCGATAACCAGAACTCACACTTGGACAATTTTGCAAAAAGTTTCCTTTCCTTCAAAACCTGCAAAACAATACGCAAATGCTCCACGTGCTCCTCCCGAGACTTAGAATAAATCAAAATGTCATCAATAAACACAACAACAAATCAATCCAAATGCTCGTGAAAAATACGATTCATGTATTCCATAAACACACCTGGCGCATTAGAAACCCTGAACGGCATCACAAAATATTCATAATGACCGTATCGTGTCCTAAAAGTCGTCTTCTGAATATCTTCCTCCTTCACCCTAATCTGATGATACCCTGACCTCAAGTCAATCTTACTAAACACACACGCCCCAACCAACTGATCCATCAGATCATCAATCCTTGGAAGAGGATACTTATTCTTAATCGTCACCTTATTCAACTGGCGATAATCAATACACAACCGCATGCTTCCATCTTTCTTTTTCACCAACATAACTGGAGCACCCCAAGGCGACACACTAGGCCTTACAAACCTCTTCTCCAACAAGTCATTCAACTGTTTCTTCAGTTCGACCAACTCAGATGCCGACATACGATAAGGAGCCATAGAAATAGGTCTAGTACCAGGAATTAGATCTATCGAAAACTCCACCTCTCTCTCTGGCGGCACATCTGAAATATCCTCAGGAAACACTTCCGGAAACTCACACACAACAGGAAACACATCTAGTGAAAGTTGACTATCCACAGTCAAAGATGCTAACAACCCAAACAATTGAGCTTCCTCCGCCAAAAGTTTCTTCAACTCTTTGGTAGATAAGAAACTCGAGTCTTCGTCTTCCTCAAGAGAAGGAAACCTTACCAGCTTATGATAACAATCAATATGAACCCGATTGAATAGCAACCAATTCATTCCCAGAACCACATCTAAACCTTCCAACGGTAAACACACTAAATCCATCTCAAAGTCTTTACCATAAATGGTCAAAGGACAACTCAAACAAACCAAAGAAGTAGTTACTGAACCTATTGCTGGAGTATCAATAACCATCTCACCATCCATCGAAGACAACACAAGATTCAAACGCTTCGCGCACTCAGACGAAATAAACGAATGAGTCACTCCAGTATCAATAATAGCAACTAAAGGCATACTATTAATAAAGCAAGTACCTCGAATCAGACGGTCTGCACTTGAAGTCTGTGTCCCTGCCAATGAAAACACCTTCCCACTAGTTGGAGCTTGCTTCGGTTTCGGACAGTTCGTACTAATGTGACCAGGTTCCCCACAGTGAAACACTTCACTACATTCTTCCTTTTACAATCAGCTACAACATGTCTGACACCTCCACAATTAGAACACGTCCTCAAATCTTTCCTACACTCGGACTGACGATGTCCCACATCACCATATCTATAACATCTCAGAGGACCAAACATTCCTCCTCCACTTGACCTCCTCTCAAAATTACCCCTTTGTTTACCTTTATCAGCTGGTGTTACATACGGACCACCACGGAACTGTTGCTTCCCTTTCCTCTCGCTCACACTCTTATAGTGAGTAGAACGAGCCTTACTATCCTCCTCATAAATCCTACAACAATCCACCAAATCAGAGAACCTCCGAATCCTTTGATAACCAATAGCTTGCTTAATCTCAGGATGCAAACCATTCTCAAACTTTACACACTTAGAAAACTCCGCAGTCACTTCAGCATAGTGAGGATAAAACTGCACAAGCTCAACAAACTTAGCCGTATAATCAACAACAGACATACTACCTTGTTTTAGTTCCAAGAACTCAATTTCCTTCTTTCCTCTTACATCTTCGGGAAAATACTTCCTCAGAAACTCCCGGCTAAACACTTCCCAAGTGATCTCTTCCTCCTCTGCAGCTTCCAACACATTACGTGTACTAACCCACCAATCATCAGCTTCTTCCAGCAACATGTGAGTACCCAGTCTCACCTTCTAATCTTCATCACAATCCATAACTCGGAAAATCCTATCAATCTCTTTCAACCAAATATGTGCACCATCAGGATCATATCTTCCTTTGAAGACAGGTGGTTTATTCTTCCTGAACTCATCATTACCCGCAGCATTCGGTGCACCCTGCACAGCCCGAGCCATAGCCTGCATCGCAGCAGCTAAAACAGCGTCGTTCCTTCCAGCCATATTCTGTTCATTTCCAATAACAGCAACTATGGTTAAACAAACAGCTCACCAAAACACAACGACCAACAAGGACTCACACAACTGACACAACTGACACAAATTGGCTCTGATACCACTTAATGTAACACCCCCAATCTATACCCCCAAGCTATTAAAGCGGTAAAAGAAAATTCAAAATATCATCAGAGTATATTTAAAACATGCACGGCATAGACCGGAGGGGTCACATCAATGTGAAACAAACATACAACACCTGCTCATAATGATATGCAATAGTGGAGTAGCAATCAACAGAGGAACTCAGTTCCTTACACCCACATTTCAGTTTTTAGAATAAAAGCGGAAAAATCTAAAACTGAATATCAACACACACAGACACATATATATATATATATATATATATATATATATATATATATCATGAAAGTTTGTTTGTCATATACAACCATACATGTACAATTCAAAAGGTACATATACATAATACAAATAATAACTAACGGCCACCCTAACTACCCGGTGTCACATATCAGAGCCGACCGACAAAAGAATGAAGTCCTAAGCTTCACAAAAGACCTCCAGCACTCTAATCTGCAATGCCTCATAGAGCATTATAAAACAGCAGAAGGGTGAGAAAAACAATCATATTACAGTTGCATATAATTATATATATGACACCAAAAATACACACACACATATATATATATATATATATATATATATATATATATATTGTTCTCACCACAATTCATACCAGTTCTCAACACCTCACAACACAATGCATATTTCATATTTCCATCATCACAATATACCAACCATGCACAAAACAAGTATTACCAACACATATATTCATATATCAATTTATCAATTTCATCCACAATTCCACACATAAACAACCATTGACGATTTATGCGAATGCAAGAGACCGACACAACGACTCTATGCATATGCATATGCGGCACCGACTTCCATCAATTCTCAACACCAGTTCACTCAGGAACTATTGGAACCATCGCTCGTTACTTAGTGTAACTCCCCGTCGGGCATACGATGTTCCCGGTCGTTTTCGGTCCTCTTTGTATAAGGCGCACGACGTTTATGGATCGCTTTCGGTCCTCTTTGTATAAGGTGCACGATCCGATCGCTCACACCCCACATGGGCACACGATCGTCTATAACCATCGCTTTCGGTCCTCTTATGTTTAAGGCGCACAATCCAATCAGATCGCTTTCGGTCCTCTTATTTTTAAGGCGCGCGATGTTATAGCAGATTCCCTCTGGAATCAATCCATCACTCAGGACGTCTCAAGAATGCATATCATGATGCTCAGCATACAATGACTCGTGACATTTAATATGCACACATATACACATCTATAATTATGCATATATCATCAATTATCACACATTCGCATTTTCTTACCGTAAGGCCACACATCATCATCACCACATATATTTCATGCAATTTCACTTCACCACAGTACACAAGTCATACAATGTCCACACCAACAGCATATTGCACATACACATCCAGTTCACATAATTAAACGGCAAAAGTCGACAACAAAAACAACACAATTTCTAATCCCCGACATAATTTAATCGGCCAACAATCTTAAAACTATCATCACAAGCAAGAACATTTTATAAGCTTTTCAACGATATAAAGAACGCTTAAATCGGAAATACGGTTCGAGAGTTATGAATTTTTTTTAGGAAAAGTATTATTTGGAAAACTCTCACTACCGCCCGGCGAAACACTCCAACCGCCCCGGCGAAACACCCTTCGTCGCTACCTCGCCCGGCGAAGCACAGGCGACACTAATTCTACTAAAATGATTCAAAAGAGTCAGGAACTTGTAACCTCTACGCCTCTCAAAACCGCCCGGCGAAAGAACGAACTGCCCGGCGAAACAAGCACACCGCCCGACGCTTCACACCAGAAGCAGAATTTCTGCTTCGTTCCGCACTGTTCACTACCCCAAAATTTCCATTTTCCTTCCCCTAAATCACTTCCATCAGCAAAACAGTTAATAGCAATGGTTCCTAAACATATAGAGATCATACAACACAAATTATATCGATTTCCGTCAGTGAAAACATCGATTTCTACTCGTTTACGCGTTTTCGTCCTATAACCAAAAAACTATCGAACAAGACAATACAACATGCAAACACACATACATAATCATACACAACGATAAGAAAATCGAGTTTCGTACCCTTACCCGATTAAATAACGCGTAGAAAAGTCGGTTGATTGGTTTCCAAGTTTTTCCCAAATCTCTCTCTTTTCTTCTCTTCTCCTTTTCTTTTCTTCTTTTCTCTTACTATGTTTTTCTCTCTTTTTCTTTCTATTTCAACTCTTAACTTAACAATTAAATCAAAATGCCCAAAATACCTCTACACTCAATTATCTCGCAAACGTTCCCAAAACCCGATAAAATATAATCACGACTAAAAATAACATATTTTCAGATAAAAGTCAGAGATAAAATAATATAATAATAATATAATAATAAAATACTCAAAAAGACTCAAATACATAAAAATACTAAAACTGGGGCGTTACACAACCAAGCGGAGGAATATGCCATTCCACCATCCCAAGAGCTACTAAATCAGAGGCAGAACTCTTCAAAAGCTCAGAATATTGAAGCAAGCCTTCTTGAGGTCATCTTATGACAAGTTTGTTTCAAGGCAAGGACTCCAAAGACCCACCAACAAGGGGCAAGTTTGTTTCCTAGTCGTACTATAGCAGTCTAAGGGCTTTGTATTGCGAATACAGTTAACCTGGGGCAGGTATGTCAAAATTCATGAACCTCTCCAAGAGTTGGAAGATATTGAAGCATCTGGTATGCCAATTCTTCTGTAAAATCCTTTTGATGACTTATCCTCGCAGACCAGTTAATCAGAAGCACACGGGTCGAGATTCGATAAATCTCTAAAAGGCCAATCAGTCTGGGGCATCTCTTTCACAGATCAGCCAGTCTGAAGAACAAGTTCAAAGACTTTGTTGTGCAAACGCCGTTAACCTGGGGCAGTTACGCCGAGATTCATGAATCTAAGAGTTTGAAGATATTGAGGTATTTCGTATGCTGATTCTTCTTTAAAATCCTCTTGGTATTTTCTCCCAACCTACCATGTAATATGGGGCAGAGAAGATTGAAGATTACCTGTTGCAAGAGTCGTTGTTTATTATGGTGATCATCATGCAAGTCAGGATGCAGAATTACCCTGTTCTTGTGATATCCTTTGCCAGCTTCCCAGTAAATTGTTACTTCGGTCAAGCTTGGCCAATCTCCATGGATCTTCCTCCTCCAGTAAGGAAATCAAGCTCATGATGGCAATCCTAGTGAAGTCATGATGCTATACCTCAGGTGAAATACTCTTTTCCCAGTGAAGTTGTTGATCCTACTTATTCATCCCCAATAATGGTCTAATCTGATGAGGTTGGCTGGGTATCCTTGTCGAGATGTTTATTTCATCTTCAGTCTCGTTTCCTTGTGTCTGTTTTGTCAGCATAAGCATAAGCATGGCATACATGCACTCATATGCGTAGCATCTTAGCATTTTGCTATCCCTTTCTGGAGTTTACCTGTCTTTGATTCACTTTGGCGTTTATCTCCCCAAGTGACTGGGTTTGTCTATTCACTCCAATAGAAAGTCAGCCCTGGGCATAAAGTGCTCATCTTTTCTGAATTCCCCACAGAGTTTGATTCTCGTGGATGATGGTTGATTTAGTTATCTTTTCCACATCTGGATAAGATAAATCCCCATTTGAGTTCATTCCTCAATTGGATTCTTGTTTGACCGTTTCTTTCTAGCTTGTTCCTAGATTGAACTTTGATCCCTGGCAGGTGTGGTTTTCAAACCTATCTTTGAACGTGCATTTATCTTGCACTATGTCTCGCAGGAAGAATCTTACAGATCCTCATTGAAGACAATTACTTCTCCAAGAGTGTTGTAATATCAACATCTCTTTGGAATTTATACCCAACAATAAGTAGCAATCTCTTGAAGAAGCTTGTTTTTCTATGGCGATAAGTGGCAGTCTCTTATGAGAAGCTTATCTATCTCTGGTACTAACCAAACTTTTTGCAACCATAATTGGTATTTCCCAGGAAGTCTAACCTGCAACCCTGGTAGCAATCTATCTGATACTCAATCACCTCATTTGGATACCTAAAGTCCAGTAACCGCTGGCATTGTTTTATATCAGGTTATCGTGAACCTAAACCTCTGGTTATCGTGAACCAGTCATTTGTATCAGGTTATCGTGAACCTAACCTCTGGTCATCGTGAACCAGTTGTTTGTATAAGGTTATCGTGAACCTAAACTTCAGATTATCGTGAATCTGTTGTTCGAAATCAGGTTATCGTGAACCTAAACTTCAGATTATCGTGAATCTGTCGTTTGAAATCAGGTTATCGTGAACCTAAACTTCAGATTATCGTGAATCTGTCGTTTGAAATCAGGTTATCGTGAACCTAAACTTCAGATTATCGTGAATCTGTCATTTGAAATCAAGTTATCGTGAACCTAAACTTCAGATTATCGTGAATCTGTCGTTTGAAATCAGGTTATCGTGAACCTAAACTTCAGATTATCGTGAATCTATCGTTTTAAATCAGGTTATCGTGAACCTAAACTTCAGGTTATCGTGAATCTGTCATTTATATCAGGTTATCGTGAACCTAAACTTCAGGTTATCGTGAACCCGTTGTTTGAAATCCGGTCAGATGTGAACCTAAACCTCAAAATCCAGCTCATACTGGTATTCAAAATCCCACCTCATATTGGTGTCCAAAGTCCGTTCCTTGCTGGCAACCCAACTCAAATTGTTATCCTATCCAACTCAAATTGGTGTATACTGAGATATCACTTCTGAGTCCAATCCTTGTTGGCACTTTAATCTGGTTCCTAGCAGAAGTTCAGTTATTACCAATATCTCTTTGAAAGTCCTTTGACTGATCATCATTTGGCACACGCAGAGTTTGTCTCTGTCTTTTCTGGTTTTTTCTTGAAGATCCCGTTTGAACTCTTCAGTATAAGAAATCCCCATAAAATCTTATGCTGGATGTCTATACTTTTATTTCAAATTGATCCCCCAATGATGATCATGTCTTCTTTCTGGTTTCATGCCCAGTAAGAGCATGTTTCATTTCCCCAATGTCATCCGGTCACATATGAACCTGTCGTCCATCTCCCTGGATCTTTCCCTAGTGGAGAATACCTTTCTGGCTTCCATTTCCAGTGAGGATCTGTAGGGTTTCCCCCTTTATATTTTCTATCCCCAGTGTTGCCTCAGAGTCTCCCTAGTGAGTCTCTTTTATTGGTTAGCCTGTATCCCCAGTGAGTTTTCCTCAGGGATACTAACCTTCATCCTTCCCCAATAAGTTCACTTGTGGTTGTTTGCTCTTCATCTCTAGTGTTTTGCTTGCCTGCATTTTTGCACTATCATGGCATCATATCATCATGCTAGAAGTTCATGGCATGTCAGCATCTTCATATCCATCGCTTGTCCTTAGCATCTGCATTCCATCTAAGGGCAAAATTTTCGGTTTGCTATATTTAAATACCTTTCACCTTGATGCCCCGAGGATTTCCATTCCTCGTACCATCCGGTAAAGCTATTTAAATAGGGGCAACTGTTGTAAGCCAAATTTTATCCCTTAGATGTCATAACATCTTTCATATCATTCTAGGTCAATCACTTTGCATAACTAACCCAATTTACCATGTTTTGTTTGTTTTTTGTTTCATTTGTAAATCAGGTTTTATTTCAAGAGGCCTCAAGGGTTTATCAATCAAAATTTTGAATAGATCACTAACCAATCAAGTTCTCATACTCCTAAGAGACCTCATCTCCTCAATAATCCGATGTGATTTGTTTTCATCACAAGTTCTTACTCAAGGACCGGGCAAGGTCGTCAGGTTAAGGGTCTGTGTGGTGTGGTTTGAGATTCAGTGGAAGTTTGACCTAGTCTTTGTCAAACAAGTGGTTTGCATCAGTATCAGGTTATCAGGCTGTGGCAGAGATTTTGAATCAGGGTTTTGGTCCTCATCCAGTCATTTGTTTCATAAGTGTGCACTCAAGGCACGAGGATTAGGGTTTCTCACCCTTGGAGTTTATGATTGACAAATATCGTTCAGTTGAGTCTCCTAAGGCTAGCTGGTTCATGGTGTGTACAGTACTGTTTCAGTTCAATTGAGGTTGTAAAGCCATCAAAGAGATTAGAATAGTTGGTACGTTTCAAGTTGTGTGTAAGTGTTTGGTGATGGAGTTCAGGATTTGTGGTCGTCAAGTGCAATTGTCCAGGGTTAGGTGTTATTCAAGCATCGGAAGCGTATGTCTATTCCCGTAACCATCTTTTATCCACTTTTGTTATTTATCCATTTTATTTTCATATCCACTTTGTTCACAAACCATTTTCTTAATCCATTTTTGTTCATTAAACCATTTGACCATTTTCAAACCATTCTCCTTTTTTTAATCAATCCAATTCCCTTTTTAATCCATTTAACCCGTTTTAAATTCATGTTTAGACCCATATCATTTTGAAAACCAATTATCCACTTTCAATTGCTAATTTTTTTTTTTAGCAATTATCTATTTCTAACTATTTCTTTTCATTATTCATTTTAAATAAATCCACAAAGTCCAATTCACTTTTTATTTGAAATCCATTCACACAAATAATAAAAAAAAATGTTATTTAGGCCCATTAGTGAACCTATTGTTACAATCAAGAAAAAAGAAAAGCCAAGGAAGTGCTCCAAGATTTCTTATCATCCATGGCCCCACGCTCAAAAACTCTGAACCTATTGCAAACAATTAAACCTGTTGCAAACAATGCTTCTGCGCTCCACACATTGTATCAATGCTTAACACTACCATCCAAAAACCTTACAAAACTCTGCACCACAATAGCTCAAGTCAACCTCCCAGACTATACCACGCTACAAACCAATATCACAACAACCAATAAAGGTCTACACATTGAAAGCTACACATCAAGAGCTACATGACAAAGCCAACTGTACTTGAAACTTAAGAAAGAAGAATCGATTTGAGGAACTCTTTTTCGGATCTTTAAAAAACATAAGAAGGGACCAACAGCAAAGGGGGAGAAGTACAACAACGTTTACTCAACCAAAAAATCTCTCCTTAAGTAATCCAAACTCGCCTCCAAAACTTCTCCTTCTAATTCCACGCAAAACACCCAAACCTTTTTCTTCTTCTCAAATCAATTAACCTTCCACTTCCTTCACTGTGAACAGGTCCAACACCATCATCTTTTCCTCAGACGAACCACAACCCACAGCTACACAACCAGTCATCTTCTTCACAACTTTCATAATAATCTTCCTCCTTTCTGAATCTTCTAACCGTCCCTCCACCTTCAACCTTTATAAACCTTAAGCCACAAAATTCATGACCGGTTCCGTTTGTCTTCCTCTTTCACTAACCTCTGCATCCATCAACAATACCAACACAACGCCATACCTTTCGTTTCGTCGTCTTCTTCACATCGCAAACCACATCAACACATCATAACAAAACATTCATCATAAACCAAATGACCCGTCAACCCTCTTCTCCTTTCAACCAAACCCATAGACCATGTTTCGATCCCAAATCTGGATTCAAGAAAATAGAGGGAGAAGAATAAACCAAATCCGGAGCGAAATTCGAAAACTCACAAACCTGGGACCGAGACCTAGTTTTCAACATCGAACGAAGGACGAACGCTGACTCTGTTTTTCCTCTCATTCCGTTCTCCTCCCTTAATAGTGATGCGGCCGCGATGATGAATCCATTAGGATTCTGAGCATTTGTTGATTGTTGAGGCACTATTTTGTTCAACGATGCGATATTGGAGAATATGGCGTTGATTTTGTTTCTGTCCTGAGCTTGTTGTTCTAAAAAGTGACATAATTTTACTAAAAAAGGGATGAAGTGGCTGCTGTTTCTCGTGTCTTTTTCCTTGGTTTTCCTTTGTTTTATTTATTTTATTTATTTAAGGTGATGATGTTACAGTCTGAACCTAAAGTATTTTATTTTGTTTTGATAGGAATCTTGTGGATTGAGTCTTGGGCTGATAGCCCGTAAAATTTTCTTTCGCCATCCTTCTTCTTTATTTGGTAACCGAGTTGTGATTTGTTGTAATAGTAGAATGATGGGCTTCAGGCCCATTTGACTTATCTAAACGTCACACCCTGTTTCAGTGTATCACCTCCCATCTCTTATTTGGTTCTCAATTTAATTCCCATTTTTATTATTATTTTCTCACATTTTTCGATTCCATTTTCTTATTTCGGGCCAATGATATAAAAAAATCTTAACTTTGTTGATTATTTCAAATCAATAAATTTTGATTAGTATGAGGCCGTATTTTTCCTTTTGGTTGGTCAATGAAAGTCTAATAAAAAGATTATCGATTTTATCGAATTAAATCTTGATTTAGACGAGACCGCCTTTATTTTCACTTCAATTCCATTTTCTTTTATTTGGGCCAATGATATTACAAAAATCATGACTTGGTTGATTTATTCAAAATGACTAAAAGTCTTGATATGTATGAGGCTCATTCCTTTATTTTTGTTGGTCAATGAAAGTCAAATATCAAGATTATCGATTTACCGATTTAAGTCTTGATTAAGACGAGATCAACTTTATTTTTCATTTCAATTCCATCTTCGTTATTTCGGGCCAATGATATAAAAAAAATCTTAACTTTGTTGATTATTTCAAATCAATAAATTTTGATTAGTATGAGGCCGTATTTTTCCTTTTGGTTGGTCAATGAGAGTCTAATTAAAAGATTATCGATTTACCGATTTAAATATTGATTTAGACGAGAGAAACTTTATTTTTATTTCGATTTCATTTTCCTTATTTTGGTAAATGATATAACAAACTTCATGGTTTGGTTGATCTCATTAAAGCGACAAAACTTTGATCAATATGAGACCAATTTCTCTTTATTTCAGTTTTATTCACTTTTTAGTCGATGAAAGTTAAGAATCATTGATTATCGATTTCTCGATTAAATCATGATTAAGACAAGACTACTTCTATTTCAATTTTTAATTTCTTTGAATACTTCATTTCCCCCTTTGGTGGGACCTGTACATATTTTCTGATAAAGTCTTGTAGACAACTGTTCTGTTATGATTGTGCTTGCCTGTTGCATTTGACATTTCTAAATACTATTCCAAAGGAAAGTCCTCCTCAGTTGACTCATAAGTCAATAAACCAATCATACCACCTTGGCCTCATAAGAGCCTTTCTCTTTTCTTGGCCTCATAACAGCCTTTCCCTTTTCTTGGCCTCATAAGAGCCATGAATCATAAGTAGCAATAGGTTAGAGTTTTGAACTCTATGTGATTCTCACCATCATGAGAACTCACTTTTCCCCATTACAACTTAGACTTAGAGAGTTTCTTAAACTCTACATGAGCTCATACTCATTCCCCTTGGAACTTTGGCCATAGTCAATGGTTCCTCTCTCACCCTTAGTTAGGTGAACAATGGTTGCTCTGATTCTTTAGTCAGATACGTAGGCACAAGATGCAACGTCTTGGCGAGCAAACTTAGTGTACATACCTAGGTCTTTACCTTTAACTTTTAGCATAGATATCTTAGCAAACATAACATAATACAAACTAAACAAGAGGTTCCTGTAGAGTACTACAGATATTAAGGGTGCTAATACCTTCCCTTAGTATAACCAACCCCCGAAACTTAGATCCCCCCTTTAGGTTTTTCTCGATCTTGAACCTTTCCTTTGGATAAATCTTAGTCGGTTGTGAATTCAAAGAAATGTGATGCAAGTTAATTAATAGCTTGTTATCCGATTCTCACCGCAACACTCCCGTCCTTTCTTATGAACATGTTTCCAAGCGTGCACTATTTCCATTTTTAGTGCTCTGTCATTTTCTCCTTCCTTGAAGAAAAGACCTTCCAGATAAGCATTACGCGGGACATGCCTCATTGGGTATCCAAATTGACGACGAACCAATACCGGATGGTAGTTGATTCCTCCCTTAGTTCCTATAATGGGTACGTTAGGGAAGTTTCCACAACGGTCAATGATCTTGATCCCGTCATAAATCCTATTGTACCAATCAATGTCAGAGTTGGTGAGAGACATGATTTTCTGCGACCAGCGTAAGGCACTCTTATGATCCCAAAAAGCAGCAGACTTAGGCAAATGGGAGATAAACCATTTGTATAGCAGGGGCACACAGCACGTGATCTCTCCTTCGCTATACAAATTCCCTAAGTGTACAGAATGATATGCGTCTGCGAGCAAAGTCGGTACAGGGTTTCCAATGAGAAAAACCTTAACGGCGTTGATATCGACGAAGTTATCAATGTTGGGAAATAGAAATAACCCGTAGGTGAGTAAAACAAATATGCTTTCAAAAGCAGTCATGTTCCCTATACTAGCGAAATACAGGGCCTTCTTTGTCAAGAACTGGGCTGGCAAACCTTGTATGCCACCCTTAATGGTCATGCGAGTCTTGACTTCTGACTCATCCAAATAGATTGCTCTTGCAATGATTTGATCCTTTGGAATTTCTTCCAGTCCAGAAAATGGAGCTTGATCAGTAATGTGTAGATCAGTCAGGTGAGAGTACTCCTCCAGCATTGGTGCTAGCTGGTAATCCGGGAATATGAAATAGTGATAGACCGGATCGTAAAACTGAACGAGTGCATCCATGATTCCTTCAATCACATGGATTCTTAACAGAGGTAGCAGACCTCTGTACTTGGCTCTGAAAGCCTCAGGGTTAGTGATCATCCTCAATAACCTTCTCAAATCCTCAAGTTTTGGAACCTTGAAGGTGTACTAGTGAGTTCTCCTTCTACCGAAATCCATGAGCGCAATCTTTTTCTCTGACATTTGCAATCATTGTCTCAGTTTAATTTGAAAAAGAGAGACTAGAAGAGAAAATTTTTCTTTGTTTTAATGTTTTTTAGATGAATGCATGAATGCAGCACATAAAAACATTAAAAAAAACATGGGGTCAAAGGGTCGTTGTCATGAAGTCAAGGCTCAACCCATCCCCCAAAGGTTTATACTAGTGATTTTTGTACCTGTCTCTCAAAATCATCAGTTCTTATATAGAAAACACCAGCGGGCCGGGAACCATGCTAGGTGATGTTTTTTCAAAGAACCTTCAGAAGAGGGTGGTATCGCGTGACAACCATTTCTGATAGTTTCCGCACCACTAAAAGAGGTTTTTCCTAGGTGTATACTCAATCTTTCCACATGCGGTATCACACTCATTCCCATTATCTGAAAAATAAACACATATATCAATTAGGAAAAGCAGTATATATATTTGTCCTAATGTCCTAGACTTTAAAGCTATGAATCTTATGTTCTTGACAGAAATGGCTCCCGGGCGGAGTCGACATTCTGTGGTTCCTTCCCAACTTAAAGGTTTTGACCTAAGATCCTAGTGACTTCCACAAAAAGTCCTATTCCCAGTGAAATTCCCAGTGAAGTCACCATGACTTGTCTAAGGTAATTGTAAGAAAGAACGTGAACTGCCCCACGGTGGGCGCCACTTTTCTGTGGTGGCCACCGCCGTGAAAAAGATTTGTCCAAGGTTTTCACCTTAAACGTTAAGAAAGAATGAGAGTGCCCCACGGTGGCCACCACTTTTCTGTAGCGAGCGATTTTGGACGCGGTTCTTAAGCGTTGTCGCTCTTTGGGGTTTACTACAGGTCGATTCATTTTTAATCCTATTGTGAGCTGACTAAGGAAGGGAAATAGATGTCTCCAATTAACCCTGCTTGCATACTGAGTTTAAACAACGGTCTGTTAGGTTACGGATATTATATGGTAATGGGGCCTTTCTTTCTTCTTACTTTTTTAAGGTGGAAAACTGGGACTATTCATGGGGAATTTGTCAGATTGGGTGGAGATACGGGACTTTAGGTTTTTTGATTAGTGTGCTCGCTAAGATTTTTCTTTCAATCTTATGCCTACGTATTCCCGTTTACCGAAACAGGGAAATCAGAGCGTTCGTAGTTCCTCCTATTCTATGGGAGGAAATGGGTGTTTTGGTGTCTTGTTCAAAGCCCAAGACGTGAAGCGAAAGGTGATCTATATCTTGTTCAAACCCCAAGATGTGAAGCTGGAGGTGGTTTGTATCTTGTTCAAAGCCCAATATGTGAAGCTGAAAGGTGTTGTCTTTAGAGAGAACTTGTCATCTCTAAAGAGGGTCTGTTTGTCACAATTGTTGGGTGACTGATTATTAAGGAGAATTACTTTAACTGGGATATGTGAATCCAACAATGCCATAATTTCCTTTATAGGGGGTTCCAACCTGAAGGAGAAGACTTTAACTCAGTGTAGAGCAATGTTATCTTTCCTTAGGAATTTTTCATGCTAAAAGAGGGACAGTGGAATGGATGTAAATAATCCAGAGGCTTGCCGCTTACAGTGATTAGATGAAGGGGAAGGAGTTGTTGATGTTTGTATACTGTGAACGAGGCACATCTTTGATGCTAAAAGGTTGATTGACTCAACCTGGGTTTTCTTATACAAAGCCTAAGAGGAGGCTATTGGCCCAACACGAGGGAGTTTTTATGTGTCTCGTACGAATCCCGAGAGAGAGGCTAAAAGGGTTGACTCAACAGGAGAATCTTTTATACTCAACAAGAGAGTGTTTTTGTATCTCGTACGAAGCCCGAGATGGAGGCTAAAAGGTTTGACTCAACAAGAGAGTCTTTGTATCTCGTACGAAGCCCGAGACGGAGGCTAAAAGGTGATTGACTCAACAAGAGAGTCTTTTATACTCAACAAGAGAGTGATTTTGTATCTCGTACGAAGCCCGAGATGGAGGCTAAAAGGGAGATTGGCTCAACAAGAGAGCCTTTTATACTCAACAAGAGAGTGTTTTGGTATCTCGTACGAAGCCCGAGATGGAGGCTAAAAGGTTTGACTCAACAAGAGAGTCTTTGTATCTCATACGAAGCCCGAGATGGAGGCTAAAAGGTTACTGTTTCAGTTGAGTGACAGGTCCAGTATGTTGGTTAAGAGAAAATCAGTTCTTATATGAGTAATGTTGCACTCAGGGATTTGATCTGAGGATCGAGATTATTTCCTGTTCTATAAGGAAATGGGAAATCCAAAGGGTATTGAGACTGTCCGAGTCTACGGATGTCTTCCTATTTTTGAAAGGGACTTGAGAATGTCTTTGAGACTGAAGGAAATTAGACTGTCCAAGTCTAGAGTTTTATCTTTTGTACTATGCTTAAAGAAACAGTAGAAGTACGTTCACGGTAGAAAGATGTAGACTCTTTGAAAGACTGTTCTATTAAGATGACTAATTTATGTTCCTATACCTCTAGGAGGTCGTCGGGACAATTTGTACGAAGCCCAAGAGGAGGCTGGAAACTTTTAAGAAGCCAAGGGACAATTTGTACGAAGCCCAAGAGGAGGCTATCATTCCCGGAGGAAGAAATCATTTATACGAAGCCTAAGAGGAGGCTGTGAATACTTCTAAGAAGCCGACGGGTCCTTGTACAACGCCCAAGAGGAGGCGGGGATGCTTTTAAGAAGCCTGTGGGTCCCCAAACCCCGAGAAGTTCAAGACAGACTATTCACAAAGAATAGATCAAGCCCGGAAAGTTCGAGAATTTGGAAGAAACTCAAGGGATGCAATTCATGGACAAGAGATCATCTCTAGGGAGTAGAGTTTCTTGACAATTCCTAAGGAGGACAGCCGAAGAGAAGACTGTATCTGGTGCTCCTATGGGGGATCTAGTATTGTCTATTTCTAAGAATGATCGAAACGACTTTACCTAGTGCTAGACGTAGTTGCCGGGGAAACTCTAAATATCTATACTATTATTACACAGTCGATATGAGTTTATGAAAGAAGACTTACAGCGAAACAGCCCCACAATACAGTTATATGTATATGAAAGCGGTAAATGAAAGCATATAAACACTTACTCGGTTGTAGAGCTTCCATGCTGTTTGGTTAGTTGTTCAACAAAGAAAGATTGAAAACAACAATATATTTCAAAATCAAAGGAGAAAGTGCTTTGAAATGAAAGATTGGGGCTTACAGCTCAAGGAGAGGCCCAAGTGAGTTTTGCCAGTGATTGCACTGTGATATGAGTTTGTACAGTGGGACTTATACAAGTGACTGAGGCCCAAAATAAGTTTTCTGTACAAGGGTAATGGGTCTTACACTCTCTCAAGAGGTCCAAAAAAAATGATTTAGAGAAAAGAAGCGGGTCTTACTATGCGAGGGTCGGCCCAGATGATTTTGAATAGGGCGACGATCTCGCCGAGGTTTTGGAAACACCGTGGGACTTATACAAGTGACTGAGGCCCATAATTTTGGTATTTACAAAGGAATTGGGTCTTACACTCTATTAGAGGCCCAAAGGTTTTAAAATGAAAATAAATGGGACTTATAGCTCAAGGAGAAGCCTAATGGTCTTTTTTGTTAAAAGGCGGCGATCGCGCCGAACTTTGTAAATGTACCGAGGGACTTATACAATATCTGAGGCCCAAAATATTTTTATTTACAAAAGGGATGAGACTTACACTCTATTAGAGGCCCAAAAAAAATTTAGGAAAAGAAATAGGGCTTACAACACGAGGGGAGGCCCAGATGATTTTCAGTTTGAAAATGGCGATCGCGCCGAGATTTTTAACGTATCGGGACTTATACAATAACTGAAGCCCAAAATATTTTTGTACAAAAAGGGTTGGGTCTTACACTCTATTAAAGGCATTTTTCAAAGAAAAATCAAGTAAAAAATGATAAAAATATCAAATAAAATTATTAATCATGTTATAAACAATGATTAAGGTTGATGAAAAAGTATTTTATCCACATGAATATTTAAAATCATTTTGGTTTTAAAAATCAAGAAAAATAAATCATTTTAAAAGCATTTAAAACAATTTAAAACAATATTTTTAAATATATTAAAAATAATCTAAAACTAATATTTTTTTTGTTATTTTTTGTGGATTAAAATATTATGGGGTATGAATTGGAAAATGATGATTTTTGCTATGTAAAAGAATTGGTTGAGTTTTGAAAATAAAATAAGAAAAAGAGGAAAGATGTCACAACATCATCTTCGACATCTCTTATGGGGCAAAAAACCAGTACTGAAACTTTAGTTTTTAACACCTTTTTTATCAAATTTCAAACACTCATAACTCTCTCAATTTTTAACGGAATTAAAATCCGGAAGTAACTATCATGACCGATTTTTCGCAAGGAATCCAATGGTACCACACATACACACTGAAACTCGACGTACAAAACACGCGAATCAAAAAACCAGAACTGCTATGTTAATTTAGAAGTCGTTTCGCATCAAATTTCCAACACACGTAACTCTCTCGATTTTTAACGGGATTAAGATCCGGAAGAGCGTATCTTGACCGATTTTTCACAAGGAATCCAATGGTATTACTCATGCACACTGAAACTTAATGTACAGAACACACAAATTAAAAAGCCAGAACTGAACCGTTAATTCGACGTCGTTTCGCGCCAAACTTCCAACGTGCGTAACTCTCTCAATTTTTAACGGAATTAAGATCCGGAATAGCCTATCTTGACCGATTTTTCGCAAGGAATCCAATGGTACCATACATACACACTGAAAATTAATGTACAGAACACACAAATCGAAAAACCAGAACTGGACCGTTAATTCGATGTCGTTTCGCGCCAAACTTCCAACGCATGTAACTCTCTCAATTTTTATCGGAATTAAAATCTGTAAAAACCTATATTGACTGATTTTTCGCAAGGAATCCAATGGTACCACACATAAACACTGAAACTCAACGTACAGAATGAACGATGCAAAAAACCAGAACTGGACTGTGATTTTAAAACAACATAAACTCCACATATAAACATGTTAAAATGCAAATAGTGGGAGGATCACATCATACACATTAAAGACTACATTTTTTCTTCAAGAATTGTTCAATATGATGCATGTATGTGGACAACAAAGGAAAGCATGATTCAAAGAATTCAAGTTGTGAATTTTACCTCTTTTTTGGAGATTTTGTGCAACCTACCAAGTGCTTTGTTCCAGAAATGATTTGATGCTTTGGACACCCTCAAATGACCTCTTAGAAGCTTTTAGGATAGTTGGAATCAGCTAGAAACCTCTAGAGCAAGTTTGAGCACTTTCTTGCAAAATGGGCAAAAGTGGCCAAAATGCCAACTCTCTCAAATGGTGTTCCAGATGTGTGGCACCATTTAGGACAGTTCAAGGATAATATTTGGAGTGTGTTTGAGGTTTTATCTGGTTTGGGAAGTGGCTGAATCAAGACATGGCTTGAAAAATGCAAAAAAGTCCAATTTTGAGGTTTTGAGAGGTGACTTTGTGATGTTGGCGTTATACGTCACTTGTGAGAGTTTGGATCACCTACATATGATGTTTATGAGGTGTTAGGATCATGAGCTATGATGGAAATGCTCTCTAACTCAAAAACTCAGAATTTCCTTACTAAAGAAGGCATTTTGGAGTGAAAGAGAGAATTTGAGGAAAGCATATGTTTGATGGCTTTGGTGTACTCAAACTGAGCACAAATGAGCTCTATTTATAGTAGAGCAAGTTTGTTTTGAAATCAATAGTGAATGGTGGCTGCAGCAGAGATTTGGAAAATGTTGGCCAATGAAAATCCAAGTCTCCTCTAGCCATTGACTAGAGGTTAGAACACAGGCCTTTGGTTCCCTAGTTGTTGGATGAATCTTGACTGAATTCAGTTGGAGAAAGCTCAGTTCATGCCACCTCTAAGCATCCATTAAATGCTCCAAACCAAAATTGGAGTCTAGTCTCTCTTTTAGGGATTTCTAGGTTTTGGCATGCTAGTTTTGGTTCCTTGGACTTGGGAGGCTCATGGATCAGATCATTCCTCTTAGATTTGATCCTTAGATGTGTACAAAATGATGACAAGGCTTGAAAATTCGTGTGGCACAAGAAATGTTCAAATCTGCCCTGAAAAATTCAGCTGCAGCAAGCCTTTTTGTAAAATCCATAACTCCCTGCTCGAGTATGCTACATGGACGTTCTAGGACTTTCTGGAAAGCTGAGATGACGTACTTCAACTTTGATGTTTGGCCCTAGACCTGGTTCAACTTGGATCATAGAGAAAAACAGCCTTGAAGTTGGGACTTCATGCTGAAATTACAAGGCAGATTTTGGCTAAGTGCTGAAAAATGTCAATTTTAGGTTTTTAGCCATTTCGATCCAACCATAACTCAAAATCCATGATGAATTGGGATGAGGTGTAGTTGACACTTTTGTAGAGGGCCATGAGGGCTACAAATCAAGCTTTGGATGGGGAAAAATGGCTTTGTGGTTTAGGAGTTATGATCCTCCAAAGTTGGTACCCTTGCCACTTTATTTCATAACTTAGAAAATTTTCTAAGTTTTTATGGTTACCCCCTTTTTCAAGTTATCCCACTTTTCTTGATTTTTCTTGATGAATGATGATTCCAATCACACATTAACATCATTTTAAGGTTAAAAAACCATTTTTATGAAAAATCTCAAAAAGTCAAAGTTTGACTTTTGGGCACAGTTGACTTTTTATCAGATGAATTCCAAACTGTTCGATCCTTTATGAAATCAAGTCCTTGACCTAAATCAAACTTGATAGACATATTCCATAGGTGTTATATGGTGTATTGAATCGTGTCCCAAGGTTTGGGAGCATGCCTGGGTCAAAAGTCAAAGGTACAGTTGACTTTTCCCGCGAAACCCTAACTGTGGTTCAGATGAAATTGAAACTTGTTGCTCAAGCTTCTTGGATCAATGCATTGTTGCAAATGGATCAATGTGGTGTGTTAGGGATCCTCAAATCCTCTCTTGAGGCCTTGGCTCGTGTTTTGTCCCAAAAGTCAACTTAGGGGTGAATTACGTCAAGAAACCCTAATTTCGGATTTCTGGTAAATGCATCCCCTGAGGCTAAATTGACTTGATGATGGGGTTTATGATGTTCCATGGAGAGTATTAGGATATGCTTTAAAGCATTGGCTCATGCCTAGAGGAAAATTTACATCTGGAGGCCCTAGTCGACCAAACCCTAATTTGGTGACACTTGCGATCATGAGGCTTGATCCACCTAGAAGGGAGCAGCCTTGTGCTTAATCCTTGAAGTGGGAGTCCTTTTGTTCCATTGTAGATATTTGAGAGGCTAGACAAGTTGAAGATCATGTCATTTCTTGATTGATCCTTTGTCTAAGAGCTCTGAGAGGGCTTGAAACCCTAGTTCTGATTGTAGTGAATGTTCACCCATCTTTGGGGAGACTAACGAGGTACAAAGGTACATCCATATTGTGTTGATGATTTGCACCATGATGGGAAATCTTAGTGGTCAAAATTTGGGGTATGACATGATGTTCTGGATCGAAGGGAGCAACCCGGAGGTTGTTCATGTTGCTGAGGAGATTCTACAACAACTACAGGAGAAGTGGCTAGTTCTCTTGTTGGTGTGTCTTATATGATGTTGTGACATTTTATTAGGGCAAGCAGGATCTGTTCCTTGGTGGTTCCGCTGCATGTGTTTCTGATGGAATAGCTCTAGAATTATGGGATTCTGGAGTTGTTACTGAAGACAGTTGGTGGAAGGTCTCAATCATCGGCCTCTATATTTGAAGATATTTGCATTCTTTTATTCCAAAGTCGGGAGCGATGGAGTGAAAGGAGTTATGGTTAGATATCTGGTATGATGACTTGGTACTTGGAAGCTTGGTTTCTTGGTGCAGTTGAAGTCAGTTGAAGAGGAGAGGAGTTGAGTTTAAGTTTATCAGGTTCTTGCTCTAGGAGTTTGATAAATTATTGGTCGGCTAGGTTGTCAAAGATACTTGAGAATTCTCTCAAGTCCACTCATAAAGGCATCTATGTCGTGTATCTGGAGTCTTCTAGTTACTCTTCTGACTAGAAGGTGTTTCTTTGAAACACAATTTGAAGAGAGTGGAGGTGATTTATTTTCACCATCCAAAAACAGCAAGGAAGGATTCATCTCTCTTGACCCTAAGAGTGGATCCAATCTGATTGAAGAATTATTGAGGAAAATAAGATTTGTTCAGAGAAAGTCTTAGTTACTTGAGTTAAGGGTGGAAGCCTTGGTATCTCAACACTGTCCTTTGAAGAAGATACTTGCAAAAGATTGAATAATTTATAAGTGTTCATGACATGATCTGGTGGAGCTCATCTACAGCAGTGAAGAAGGCTTATTGGACAAGGATTTAAGATCAATTGCTATTTGTGGAATCCACAAGTATTTAATTGATTATCATTGAAAGTCAAGATTGCTGATGTTCAACAAGATGTTGGAACATCTCATCATCAGAGTTTATGCAAAATCATGGGAGGGGTACTGCATATGCTATAGCATCTATTTTGTCTTAGGTGGTGACCTAAGAAGTGGCTTCATTCGGGTGTGACAGAAGCATGTGTTCTCTAGAGAGTTTCCTGGCAAGAAACTAGTCTGGACTTTGATGTTGTTGAAGATGAAGATGAAGACATGGATCTTGGTTGTTGAAGGTTAAAGTTAAGTGGTAGTTATCTATGACTTTCTACAGTCTGCTCTACTAAGGAAATTGACATTCTTTGGTATGGTTATGGTGTAGTCTTGGACTACTTATTTTCTAAAGATTCAGATGTGGTAGGTTTGTAGTCTTTAAAGTTTCAAAGCAGGATGGAGGTTGTCTACTCAAAATTGGTTGTTGAATCAAGTCTATGAGAGCAAGAAACTCTTGTTCTGCAAAGTGGGGAGGTTCTTCTAAGTGGCAGAAGGAGGAGTTGAATTCAACAGTTGGATGTCATACCAAAATGTTCTGACATCTAGCTTAACATCAGAGGTCTCAGCCGGTGATGTGGTACATCGGCTTAAGATAAGGTGATCTACAGGAGAATGGAAGTTGTGGATACTTCAAAAAGGTCTATCTCATGAAGTTTGCAGGAGCTGTGAATGGGAAGATGTTACATGACTAAGAGGCTTGGTGGATCCAAGATGTCTTGCTATGGGGCAAGTAGTTCATCTGACTTGAAGGTCTAATTTCATTAGTGGATCAGTGTATCTTGTGGGAGTTCTGAAGAAGATTGAGATTAATCAAAAAGTGGCATTTGGTTGGTTTCATTGTGTGCATTCAAGTAGGATGCTTGAAACTGATTGCACTTGTACAGAAGAGTAGTTAGTTGAAATTGTAAGGAGGTTCTGGTTCTCTGGGAGCTTGTGGCAGACGTTCTGGGTTGAGGATGGAAACATACCTTCTTTTGGTAGATGAGAGTTTATTTCTCTCTGGGTTTCTGAAGTTTTCTTTGTTTAAGCTGGTGACGCAGTGTTGTGTGAAGATCTTCAGTGTGGATTACTATGCTGATAGTAAGTCCAGTGGTGGAGCATATCAAGAACCATGGTGTGTGGTGTCTGTGATGTGTGGAAGATGTCACAACTGATGTTAGAACATTTTTGGGTTAGTTATCCTTGGTGAAGGATTTCAGGTTCTGTGAGGAACTGATTACTTGCATCGTGTCTAAGAAGTATCTACATTGTCATATGGGAGAATGATGGAGTAGAAGAACTGTCTTGGAGGTCTGATGTAAGGTTTTTGGAAGACTAAAGTGGATCATATGTTGATTGCATGAAGGTCTGGTTTCTGATGAATTCAGAAGTGGATATTCACCATAAAATCAGAATTATTCCAGGTTATCATACAGGAGAATGATAAGGAATGTCTGTCTTGGATTGTGGGGTGTCTATCTCTATTGTTGGCTGGGTAAAGTCAGTGGAAAATCTTGTGAAGGGAATGTTGCGCCTGGCTGCAAGTCATGCTAGTAGTGGATCAGTTTAGCAGCTGTGAAGTTCAGGAGCATGCATACGATAGCTGACATTGTTATAACAAACTAAGGGGCCCTGTGCGTCTCTTTGAGGAATGTGAAGCATTCTGATTCAATTGGTTTGTGCCTCAAGCAGCTGGAGGTCTATACATGAGAATTAAAGAGGAGTTTGTGTGGTGTGTGTATGGTTACAGGATGGGGGGATCAATGGGACTTTGATCTCAAGCGAAGAGTTTGTTATGGTTGGTATACATTTCCTCACGGGTAGCATGATGGTGATCATGTGTAAGTGATTATTGTTTCTTGTCAGAGGAAGCAATAAGAGAGTTGATGATTGTGTTCAGCTGGTAAGTTGAACTGAGGGTGCGCTCTTGAAGACATGAAGATGCATCTTATGTTTTCTATTCATTAGCTTAGGTGTTCTGTGGAGAAGCACTGGTTACCTTAGATAGGGGGAGATGCCCTTTGATCTAAGATGTTTTACTGCGAGGATGCAGTAGGAGTTCCAGTTTGCATTTGTACGTTAAGCAAGCTGAGATGTCAAGGAGAATGTCTTGACATTGGTGTATTGTTGCAAGTCGTGGGAGACTTGGCAGTGCACGTGAAATGGTTCTTATTGGATACTTAATGAAATTCTGGTATCAGATATGAGATGTCAAAAAAGATGTCACGACACTAATATCTGAACAATGATCAATATAAGAAAGATATAAAAATAGTAAACAATAGCAAAGAGACACAAGCAATTGTTAACCCAGTTCGGTGCAATCACACCTACGTCTGGGGGCTACCAAGCCAGGAAGGAAATCCATTAAACAGAATTAGTTTGAAGACTCTCAGTAAACACACTCCAGTTTACAATCTTCTCACCTAATCTTTACCTGTGAGATTTCTATCTAAGACACTTAGACAAGAGACACCTCTCACTCCCCCTCAATCACATGCAGTGATAACTACAGAACAATACTAAAGAGAAGAACACACTTCAAATACGGAACTTGATCTTACTTAAAAGCTTCAATCAAGAACAAAGCACTCGTACTTAAAAGCTTAGAGTGGACAAATTACAACTCAACTAATCAGTCCAATTCAAGCATCTAACAGATGAATGAATGGCTCACAGAAATAATACAATGCTAGAACCCTAAAACTTGAACGCAGCTTACAATAACTTATTCACCCCTCATCTGCAACTAGGGTTGAACATCTTTAAATAGTAATAAACTCCTTGGGCTTGGGCATTAGCAGATCTTTGATTCAATTAATAATTAAAGCTAATTATTCTCCATATCTTTTTGCACGAAAATAGCAACAACCTATTCTTCAAAATATCACAGAAATTGCTTGCTTTAATTTAAAGATACTCCAAGATTTTCGCACGCAATTACTGAATAAAAGCACAACAGATTGCAAAAAGAGCGCAGCAAATAAATCATAACATTCTCAACAGAATGTTCTGTCAACAGATGTTAGGACATCGTGTTTGACATCATGCACAAAGTCCTGCAATACTAAGAAACAGCATCTGCAGAATGTTAGAAACACCATGTCAAGACATCAAGTAAGACATCTTGATGAACCACTTTGTTTTAGCAAAATTACTGCCAATACAGAACTAACAAACTCCCCCTTTAGCAAATTTTGGCTAAAACACTAGCACCAACAATGAACATAGATCCCTGCAGCAGAAGCAACACACAAACACATCTAACATTCCAAGACACTCAGAAACTCCCCCTCAAGCCAAGGAGCAAAGAAAACTAGCAAAGAAAACCAGCTGCACACACAACAAAACTACTAAGCTACTCTCCACCTTTTTAGCCATAATTAGACAACCATCAGACAGAAAATTCCAAAACAAACATAGCTAAAATTCATATAGAAGCTGTCATCATAAGAGCAGTACAAACATCTTCAAAAATAAGATTCTGCACACAAGAGTGCCACCAGAAACCCATAACAGAATTCAAGCACACAAGGGTGCCAAAAGAAATCCAGAAAAAGAACAAAAAAAACAACAAAAAATACTTCATGAACAGATCACTCAAGCATCTCCAGAACCAGCAGAGTCCTCACTCGCAGACTTATCTTCATCATTCTCTGTATTGCCATCAGACTCACCAACACCACCCTCCTCAGAACCTTCATTCTCATTTGCATCCTCAACAATATCACCTTCAGCCATTTTAAGAGTCATGATCATTCTTTCAAACTTCAGTTTTCTTTCAGTACTGACTCTAATAACCTCATCCAGTTCCTTGCAAGCTTCTACCAACTCAGAAATTACCCCAGACTTGTTTGTGGGCTGGTGTAAAGTAGAGGCAGATGTCATGACAATGTCAGGAACATGTTTACCTTCAAACAATTTATAGTGAAGGGACAATGCATACCCCCTTTTGCAAACAACATCAGAATGAGATAGGATACCAGGGTGCTGATTTAAAATAATACCACAGATAAGGGAGGGGAAGGCAATGGGCATCTTCACAGCAAAAGTGCCAGCTTGCTTCATAGTCTGATCAAATATAAAGGAACCATAATCAAAACTCTTCTTAGTCCCAACAGCATATATAAACCTTCCCAAACCAACAGAAATAGTGGAAGTGTGATTTGTGGGGACCCAGTTAGCAGCACCTATCCTATGCAAAATAGTATATTTAACACTTAGCAGGCCAGCAGATAACTTGTGTTTCATAGGCCAACATTCAACCTGATTCGCTGTGATAGTTTTGCACACCTGATTATCAGTATCTTACAGCTCACATTGATCATCTTCATCTCTGCCAAGGTACTTGTTGATTATGGTAGGAGAGAATTCCACACGCTTTCCTCTAACATACACATTTCTGAAATCCTTATTATTCTTATCATTACAGTCTGCAGGAATGTTGACTATAAACTCCTTCACGAGCACATCATAGCATTTTAAAAACTTGATCACTGTCTTCATCAATCCAGCATGCTCAATCAAAGCCATTACCTCCTTACACTCCAAAGCGTCTTTCCCTAACTCTCTCTAGTGCTATCCTTCTTTGATAAACATACTTCCACTATTGAACACTGTCAGCATAGTGGAAGGAGATGTTATCCAAAGGAATATCAGGGACTATTCCAGAAATCCTTTTTAACACAGTCTTTTTCACATGAGTGATGTCCTGGACATCATCCTCAACATCAAAGTCTGAATCAGTGTCAGACCTAGCCTTCCTTTTCTTGGAGCTGGTAGCCACCTTGCTCCATGATTTTGAAGGGCCAACAGCAGGTTTCTTCTTAGTGCTCCTAGCAGAAGTTTTCTCAACAGTAGCTATTCCTCTTCTGGTCCTCAATCGTTTGACTATCCCAAGGTTCACACAAGCAATTAGGTCATTGTCTGATAGGTCATCAACATTCACAATATTGTCAGCCTTTGCATGCTCCTTTTCCTTAGGGTCAGGATCATTACTCTTGGTATGAGAGTTTTCTTAGCAGAAGATGTTTTAACATCTTGTTCAACCACAGTTCCAGCATTTACCAACACAGAGCTAGCCAGTGTGTGAAGATTTTCTTCTGTGTTATCTTCCTCAGAACTTGAAGTATCAACATCCCTTTCCTCACTTTGATTCTCATTTAAAGTGGGGACAACATTAATTTGAGCAAGTGGGATTGAAATCCCTGGAACCTTACGATCTCTGTACAACAGTCCAGTGACAATACTTTTAATGGTTCTATCCACATACTTACTACCTTCTCTATGATCATAAGAAGACTCAACAGTGGGTTTAGAGGAGTTACCTGCAGGTGTACGTTTGGAATTTCTTACATACAGTTTGCTGGGCCTTGTCTTTTCAGTTTCAGAATGTGGAATCATGGACAATGGAGCAACGTCAAGAACAGCTTCAGGAGAGATATCTTCTGAGGAAACCCTAGATTTCGAAGGGGTAGGATTTTTAGCAGGAGAGTTCTTGGATGGAGAAGAATGTTGTTGAGACATCGTAAACTTCTTGCAAATGCTTGACTTGGAGTAGAAAGATTTCTTTTTCTAAGAGGGAAGATGAAAGGACTGAGCAAGTAAGTAGCAAGATGGATGTAGCGTGTGGGAACAATGTGATAAAATGATTACCTATGGTAGGGGGCTGCTTTTGTTGGAAACTTAAAAGGAAGTAAATGATATTTCCATAAAATAGTAAATGGCTTTTTAAATTTTTAAAGTTCAATGAAAGTTGCCCACACGCCATTAATTGCTACAGATCTTCATAAATACAAATTCCTAATTTTCCTCTTAAGGTTTCAAATTGACTTGCATCCAAAGCCTTAGTGAAAATGTCAGCTAACTGCTCCTCTGTGGCAACATGTTCCAAAGCAATAACCTTGTCTTCTACAAGCTCCCTTATGAAATGATGACGGATATCAATGTGTTTGGTCCTGCTATGTTGAATAGGGTTCTTGGATATGTTAATAGCACTCAAATTGTCACAATACAATGTCATGACATCCTGTGTGACATTATATTCAGTGAGCATTTGTTTCATCCACACTAGTTGAGAACAATAACTTCCAGCTGCTATATATTTTGCTTCAGCAGTAGATAGAGAGACACAATTTTGCTTCTTGCTAAACCATGATATAAGATTGTTCCCCAAGAAGAAGCAACCTCCTGAAGTGCTTTTCCTATCATCAGCACTTCCATCTCAATCAGCATCACAATATCTAGATAAAGTGTAGCCAGATCCATGTGTGTATAGCATACCATAATCACATGTTCCATTTACATATTTCAGAATTCTCTTGACTTGATTGATATGGCTCACTTTGGGTTCAGCTTGATATCTAGCACAAACACCTACAGCAAAAGCAATGTCAGGCCTGCTAGCTGTAGGATAAAGTAGGCTTCCTATCATACTCCTATATAAACTTTGGTCCACATTAACACCATTTTCATCTTTAGACAGCTTCAGATGAATAGGAGAAGGTGTTCTTTTGTGACTGGCATTCTCCATCCCAAACTTCTTAACTATGTTCTTGGCATATTTACTTTGAGATAGAAATATAGAGTCTTCCATCTGCCTGACTTGCAACCCAAGAAAATAAGTTAACTCACCAACAAGGCTCATCTCAAATTCAGACTATATTTGTTGAACAAAATGTTTAACCATCTTATCTGACACCCCACCAAACACAATTTCATCAACATAAATTTGAACAACCATGAGTTTCCCTCCTTCATCTTTGACAAAAAGAGTCTTATCTATGCCACCTTTTCTGTATCCATGTTCAACAAGAAATTCAGTAAGTCTCTCATACCACACTCTTGGAGCTTGTTTCAAACCATATAGAGCTTTCTTCAACTTATAAACATGTGCAGGATAGGTTGGATCAATGAATCCCTTAGGTTGTTCCACATATACTCCCTCACTCAGATAACCATTTAAAAAGGCACTTTTGACATCCATCTGAAACAGCTTGAACCTCAAGTAGCAAGCAACTCCTAATAGCAATCTGATAGATTCAAGACGAGCAACAGGAGCAAAAGTTTCATCAAAGTCAACCCCTTCAATTTGAGCATATCCCTGAGCAACCATTCTAGCTTTATTTCTTGTGACCACACCTTTTTCATCTGACTTGTTCTTATAAACCCATTTTGTTCCAATCATATTTGTTCCTTCAGGTCTTGGAACCAACTCCCATACTTCATTTCTTTTGAATTTCCCTAGCTCTTCTTGCATGGCATTAATCCAGAATTCATCAGTTAAAGCTTCCTTGATATTTTTGGGTTCAATTTTTGACACAAAACAAGAGCTTGTGATGACTTCTCTTGATCTGGTAGTGACTCCCTCATTTGGATTACCTATGATAAGGTCTCTAGGATGATCCTTCTGAATTCTGATGGAAGGTCCTTTGTTTACTGACTCAGAATCAGGTTCTGCAACAGTAGGATTGAGATCAACATTTTTGTCTGAAATTTCTACATATGTACCAAGGAATGTTCCAACATCATCTAGAACATCAGCCTCCTTATGCAAATCATCAACAACAACATTTATGGATTCCATCATAACCTTAGTTCTGAAGTTGAACACTCTGTAGGCTCTGCTGTTAGTAGAGTAGCCCAAGAATATTCCTTCATCACTTTTTGGATCCATCTTTCTTCTTTGTTCACGATCTGCCAAGATACAGCATTTGCTACCAAACACATGGAAGTATTTTACAGTAGGTTTTCTTCCCTTCCATATCTCATGCAGGGTGGTAGTAGTTCCTGTTCTTAGGGTCACTCTATTATGAACATAACAAGCAGTGTTCATAGCTTCAGCCCAGAAATGGTAGGGCAGTTTCTTGGCATGAATCATAGCTCTAGCTGATTCCTGGATAGTTCTATTCTTTCGTTCCACAACTCCATTTTGTTATGGAGTAATGGGAGAAGAGAATTCATGGCCAATCCCTTCAGAGGAACAGAATTCAGCAAATTTGTGATTTTCAAATTCCTTCCCATGATCACTTCTGATTCTAACAATATTACTCTCCTTTTCTCTTTGGAGTTTTAGACAAAGATCTCTGAACACATCAAACACTTCAGATTTTTCTCTAATAAAACTCACCCAAGTATATCTGGAGAAGTCATCAACAACCACATAGGCATACTTCTTCCCACCAAGACTTTCCACTTGCATAGGTCCCATCAAATCCATGTGAAGTAGTTCCAACACTTTTGAAGTAGTGAGATGTTTAATCTTCTGATGTGACATCTTGGTTTGCTTTCTAATTTGACATTCACCACATACCCTTCCTTCTTCAATCTTTAGCTTAGGTATTCCTCTGACAGCTTCCATGGAGATGATTCTTTTCATGCCTTTTAGATGTAGATGACCAAGTTTTTGGTGCCACAACTTCACTTCATCATCTTTTGCAAGAGCACAAATGGATGAGTAACTAGAATCTAGAGGAACCCATAAGTAGCAGTTATCCTTAGATCTGACTCCCTTCATGATCACTTCATTCTTTTCATTTGTAACCAAACATTCAGATTTGGTGAAGTTGACATTGAATCCTTGATCACACAATTGACTGATGCTGATCAAATTAGCAGTTAACCCTTTTACCAGCAACACATTATCAAGGTCTGGAACTCCTGAGCAGTTCAACTTTCCAACTCCCTTGATTTCACCCTTGGCTCCATCACCAAAAGTCACATAGCTTGTGGAGTGATATTTGATGTCAACTAACAAATTATTAATCCCTGTCATGTGTCTAGAACAACCACTATCAAAATACCAATCCTCCTTAGCTGAGACTCTGAGAGACATGTGAGCTATCAGGCTGGTAGCAGCAGTCTTGGGAACCCACTGTCTTCCATTAGTAGAAATGTTTGTATTTGATCTAGTTTGAGGAGCAGGTTTAGGATATCCATAGAGTCTGAAGTAAAAAGGTTTTATGTGACCAAAACGCCCACAGTAATGGCATCTCCATCTTTGGAATCTTCCTCTTAAGTGGTTGGGATGACCACTCCTATGATGTTGAGGCATATTATATTTAGATTCAGATACATGTCTTCTCCCATGATGTTGAGACATCTGATGTGACATGTTATGTTTAGGTCCAGAAGGGCTATCATCTGAAGATGATTTCTTCTCTCCCTTAAATCCCAACCCAGTAAGATCACCTGCCATTTTTCCACTCTAAAGGATTTCATCCAATGTGTCAGTTCCACTGTTCAGCATTCTGATAGACTTGGTCATTTGATTAAGTTTGGAGTTCAACAACATGACTTCATTCTCTAGCTCAACTTTTTCAGCCTTCAGTTGAATGATAAGTTTCTTCTGTTTCTCCCCTTCAAGACATACTTCTTCACTTCTGAGACACAACTTTTTGTAGGAAGCTGCAAGTTCTTCAAAGGTCAATTCATCATCACTAGAATCTCCATCAGAGGCACATCTTCCAGTCAAGGCAGTTACATGTTTAGCAGATTCCTCTTCAATTTCACTTTCAGAGTCCTCATCAAACCAGGAGATAGCTATGCTTTTCTTTTGTTTCTTGAGGTAAGTAGGACTTTCAGCTCTAATGTGACCAAATCCCTCACAACCATGGCACTGAATTCCTTTTCCTTGAGTGGATTTTTCTTCAGACCTTGTTCTCCTTCCACCATCATTGGACCTGCTAATGTTAGATGAGTTGTTCTTGACATTTGATCTTGACTTTATGTCTATTCTCTTCATCACCTTGTTAAATTGTCTTCCTAGCAGAACTATAGCATTAGATAGGCTTTCATCACCATCCAGGGTACTCTCCTCCTCTTCATCTTCAGTATTGGACACAAATGCTATGCTCTTGGCTTTCTTTTCAAATCTGTCACTTATTCCTAGTTCAAATGTTTGAAGAGATCCAACAAGTTCATCAACCCTCATCTTGCTGATATCTTGAGCTTCTTCTATGGCAGTCACTTTCATGTCAAATCTCTTGGGATGAGATCTGAGAATTTTTCTTACCAGCTTTTCGTCAGATATCCTTTCACCTAGGGCACTTGAGGCATTAGCTATTTCAAGAACATTCATGTGGAAGTCATGTATGCTCTCATCTTCCTTCATCTTTAAGTTTTCAAACTTGGTAGTCAGCAGTTGAAGTCTTGACATCTTTACTTTGGAAGTACCTTCATGAGTAGTTTTGAGTATGTCCCAAGCATCTTTAGCTATCTCACAAGTGTTCACCAATCTGAATATGTTTCTATCAATTCCATTGAACAAAGCATTCAGTGCTTTAGAGTTTCCAAGAGCCAGTTCATCCTCCTCCTTAGTCCATTCTTCCTTAGGTTTCAGATCAGATGTTTCTTTTCCATCTTTCCCAATAATGACAGGATGTTTCCATCCTTTTAAGACAGACTTCCAGGCCTTACAATCCAATGATTTCAAGAAGGCCACCATGCTTGGTTTCCAATAATCATAGTTAGATCCATCCAAGATGGGTGGTCTATTCACAAATCCTCCTTCCTTATCCATAGTACCAGAAAATGTCGTCCCTAGATCTCACCCAGAAATAGAACAGGGTGCCTGCTCTGATGCCAATTGAAATTCTGGTATCAGATATGAGATGTCGAAAAAGATGTCACGACACTAATATCTGAACAATGATCAATATAAGAAAGATATAAAAACAGTAAATAATAGCAAAGAGACACAAGCAATTGTTAACCCAGTTCGGTGCAATCACACCTACGTCTGGGGGCTACCAAGCCAGGAAGGAAATTCACTAAACAAAATTAGTTTGAAGACTCTCAGTAAACACACTCCAGTTTACAATCTTCTCGCCTAATCTCTACCTGTGAGATTTCTATCTAAGACACTTAGACAAGAGACACCTCTCACTCCCCCTCAATCACATGCAGTGATAACTACAGAACAATACTAAATATAAGAACACACTTCAAATACGAAACTTGATCTTGCTTAAAAGCTTCAATCAAGAACAAAGCACTCGTACTTAAAAGCTTAGAGTGGACAAATTACAACTCAACTAATCAGTCCAATTCAAGCATCTAACAGATGAATGAATGGCTTACAGAAACAATACAATGCTAGAACCCTAAAACTTGAATGCAGCTTACAATAACTTATTCACCCCTCATCTGCAACTAGGGATGAATATCTTTAAATAGTAATAAACTCCTTGGGCTTGGGCATTAGCAGATCTTTGATTCAATTAATAATTAAAACTAATTATTCTCCATATCTTTTTGCACGAAAATAGCAACAACCTATTCTTCAAAATATCACAGAAATTGCTTGCTTCAATTTAAAGATACTCCAAGATTTTCGCACGCAATTACTGAATAAAAGCACAACAGATTGAAAAAAGAGCGCAGCAAATAAATCATAACATTCTCAATAGAATGTTCTATCAACAGATGTTAGGACATCGTGTTTGACATCATGCACAAAGTCCTACAATACTAAGAAACACCATCTGCAGAATGTTAGAAACACCATGTCAAGACATCAAGTAAGACATCTTGATGAACCACTTTGTTTTAGCAAAATTGCTGCCAATACAGAACTAACACTTAAGAATCATTGATTGAGTCTAGGGAATTTATTTTTCTCTGCAGGCTGTGATCACAAAACTGTGAAATTTTTTTTCAATACAGATATTTTCTTTAGCGTTGTTGGGTGTGACTTGGTCGAGGACGTCATAGCAATGAAGAGTGTTTGGAGAATCTCTGACAGTCTGATGACAGAAGTATTGATTCCGTATTGGGAAAACACTTAGGGTGTATACTTGTCAGAAGGACGTGTAAAATCTTGTCCTTGAATATACATTCACATGTGTTGGAACTTGTACTTCAACAAGAATATGTCCAAAAATGAATAAAGACATAAAGACCGGGTAGTGGTTGATACAATTCAAATAAGGTGATCTCAAAATCATCTTACTCATCGTTGTATCACTCTTACTATTGTCTTTATGGATTATATAAGGTTCTGGGTGAGCACTATTTGGATCTGGATATACCTTGGTAATATTTGTCAAATTGTGTCTAAAAAGGGGGAGAAATGTTCTGATCTTCTCATGAGAATCTCTCGTCTGATAAAGCAGCTTGTCAAAATGCTCAACAGGATGTTACAACATTCTTGGTCTCAGCTCTCAAATGGACTTTTGTGTCTTGTGATCTGAGTTATGAACACAGTCATGTCCTGTGTTCTGAGTTACCCAAGGAAGTACTTTACTGCTAAGGGTATTGCTACTGCTTTTTCCTAATGATTTTCATATGCCTCTCAAGAGGAAGATTTATTCTTTCCTGACAAGTATTGGTTCATGGGTTGAGGGGGTGCGTCATACATCTTCTTTCTCATGTACTCCATCACAGGTAAGGTATAGACCTTGAAATTATTTGGAGTCCTCACTGCATGCACCATCGATCTGGAGCTTACCGTGCATATGTGTTTTAGCCAAAATTTACCAAAAAGGGGTAGATTTAAAGCTCTGAGTTTTTGAACAAATTTTGGTAAAAAATAATTGTTAACTCAACAATGATATCAAGCTAAATAATTCTGCTGAAGACGTGATGTCGAACAAGATGTCTTAACATGCATCTTAACATCCTAGACTGAATGGCTTAAGTTAGTTTTTAAACTGCTACAACACTCAAGGAGAAATTGCTGCATGGATCAAGGAATTAGGAAGCAGAAGACTCTATAAATAGAAGACTTAGACCTAGAGTTTTGACATGCCTTAGTACGCCTTTTGTAACCTTACTTTCTTGCGTAAGAAATAAGGGTTTAGGGTTTTGAGAGTCGTTGGCTCTCTAGGTTGTAAGTCTCCCTTTGTATCAGTTGATACATTGAGGCAGATATAGGTGTCGCACAGATCCATAAGCCTTAAGGTATTGGATTATGTATTGTTCTTGGATGAAGCTTTTAAGCAAATCCGAGTTAACTTGTTTGTCAAGAAAGCTTGACAGATTTATGTATTGATAGGGATGATGTAGAAATCACAGTTGGTGATTAAGGGAAATGAGTGGTGTATCTCATATCAGGGTTGTAAACGTTTGAGTTTAGCCTTGGTAAAGATGTTCATTGGGTAGATGTTAGGTATGAAGTTGTAAACGGGGGAGTTTAACTTTGTAACAGTCTACAAATAGTGGAGTCTTCTTTCTGGATTGGTATCCCCCAGATGTATGTGAGTTGCACCGAACTAGGTTAACAATTACTGTGTTCTTTATCATTCTGCAGATTTACATTTTCTGTTAGGGTTTATGATAAACATGTTGGATCGGATGTCGTGACATCTGTAAGTGTGCAGTTCTGATATTCAAGGTATCAGTCTGCTATTGCGCCTATGAGTTTAAATGATTATGTAGCACAACGTCTTGACATGTGTTAGGACATCTGCTGTCTGCATAGGCCAGAATTTCAAATACGATAAAACACCCCCGAAATACTTTTCAACACTAACCTAACCTTGTACAAAATGTTCTTTGTTTTGTTTCATCTGTGAATTAGGGTTTTGAATTAAGAGAATCAAGAGGATTTTTATTTGATCAATCAATGTCTTGGATTCATCATCAACCTACCAAGTGTGCATACACTCAAGAGACCACTCTCCATCAAAAATCGAGTGTAAATTCGTCTCATTACAAGCTCATTAAGACTCAACTTCATCTGACCCCAAATTAGGGTTTCATCAGACAAAGTCAACTGTGCCTTTGAATTTTGATCAAGACATGATCTCAAGCCTTGGGAAATGATTCAAGATACTCAAATACAACTTTGGAGTCCATCCATGATGTTTAAAAGACTCAATAGTTCAAGATCATTGAAGATCTCACTGTCAATTTCATCTGATACACAAGCCTTTGACTGCAAAGTCAACTCTTTGACTTTTAGATTTTTTGGTCAAAATTGAAGTCCTCAAGATAAATTACATGGAAACATTTTTTATCAATGAGTTTGATCATGAAAAATCAAGAATTGGAAGGTTTCTTGCAAAAGGGGTAAAGTGGAAGAAAGTGATTTTTTTCTAAGTGTTGTAAAAAAACCCTAAGTTTGGTGCCATGTTTGGAAGGTCATAACTTTCAATCTAGACCACCACTTTTTGTGTTCCAAAGATCAAATTGAAGCCCTTACAACATAATACAACTTTGTCAATAAGGGTTAATTGTGAAGACAAGCTTCCAATATGTTATGATGAAGACAAGCTCTACAATATGATCAAAGAAGGAAAAAGAAATATTGCCTAAGACTTGAATCCACTTGGATGTTTAGGTATATGAAATTCTTGTCTAAAACAAATCTTAGTGCTCAAGTTTTATAATCTTGCATTAAAAAGTCATTCTTTGATTTAAAACCTTGATAAAACATTTTTCAAAGTTCATCTAAAGTCTTGGTCATATTTTTAGATGATATATGGTTTTGAATCATTTGCATTAAAAAATGTTCAATTTTTACACTGATACAATCGATTATCATCCTGATGCAATCGATTGTACTAGGCTAAAATTCAAATTTTTTGCACGTTACACTTGGTGCAATCGATTGTCATCCTGATGCAATTGATTGCACCTGAAGCTTTTCTGAAAAAATACTTTGTTTGAAAGCACCTTTTCAGGATACCTCTTGCATTCATCTTTTCCATTCATTGTATAATAATTTTTAGAAATTCGTTCAAGCATTGCCTTGATTAGTGAATGGTTGCATGCACACTATATATTGAATTCAAAGTTTCATTTTTCATTCACCTCTTTCAAAAATTCTCTACAATCTCTAAGCATATTTTTCATAACAGAAATTTTATACAAGATACTTTTTTAATACCATTTTCATATTACATTCTTAAAAGTATCATTTGAGCACTTAGAGAGTTTATTATATTGAAATTTCATATTTGAAAGAGAAGAAGTCCTTCATAGGATTTATATACTACAAACTTGTTTCAAAAACTCTTGTTGTACCATATCTTATTTTTCCAGGATTGTTGGATATAAGATTGTTTGGTTGTAAACCTTGTTATCAGGATTATGGATACAAGAGGTCGATTGTGAGAGGATTGTTCTCAATTGGACTTAGTTTGAAAAATCCAAGAGGTTGTTCTTGGTGGTTCATTGTTAGTGACTTGTATAGAAAAACTAGGAAGAGTCTTGTCTTGTCCAAACAATAGTGAAATCTCTTTTATGTTGAAAGGGGACTGGAGTACTCTCGGTCTGTGAGGGGAGCCAGTATACTTCTTTGTGTTCTTTACTTTCCGCAATTTACTGCTTTTTCATTACATAGTAACCTTTAGGAAAGTAAAAAATAAAACAGTCGAAAAACCGAAAAAATTGTTAAGTGCCTAATTCACCCCCCTCTTAGGCATACTTTATACTTACATTAATCTCCAAAAAGTGAAAGGATTTTGAGTTATGAAGCCATCAAGTGAGTGATAAAAGGTTCCACACTTAGAAAATTTGCAAGACAGTTTTCAACGTCCAAAAGTACCAAACGTGAGAGCCAGTTTTCACCAAGATCTATTGATAATCAAGAAATTCTTAAAACATGAAAGTTGTAGAGCATGATTGGGGCTTTTCAAAAAGTACAAGAACATAAATTCCCCATTCTTGAGCTGATAGTTTCGAAGGGCTGAAGTTGGTGTCTCAAAGTTGGATTTTAGGCCATTTCCACAACTTGTTCTTGATCAAATCTCTAAGCCATGCCTTGTAATCCCACTTTTTAGGCCACATTATCTCCAAATCCTTCCATAATCAGAAGATTACACGAAATAATGAAGCATTACCCAAGTGTTTAAGCTTTTTTTTCATGAGTTTTTTCCATTTTTGGAAGAAAGGTCACACTTCCAATTTGATAAAGTTGCTTTAATCACCAAAGTCAACTTTTTGAGCATTGCAATGGTTTCTTCTGCACTCCAAAAGTGTTGTACTGAGAAGAAAGACCTAAAGACACTCTCAACCACCCTAGAGGCATGGTACTATACTTGGGAATTACACAAACCTCGTGTAACTACAAGTTTCAACTCAACCAAGCCAAAGATTGGGAACTTTGTAACCTGACCAGCTCCAAGTCCCACACGTTCTCCTATAAATAAAGGACTCCGTTAAACCTCAAAACACACAACATTCACACTTCAAACCTCTGAAAACTCCGTCATCCCACAGAATTTGCAAATAATCTCATTTTTGCAAATTCTAAAGCCAAACACTTTTCCCTCGTGCATTTCTCAAAGTAACCTCACAAACCACTTCTAGACACTTAATAGAACTTGTTCCAACACTTAAACAAGTTCTGTATCACTCCATACACCATTCATCATTTCTCACCTTCACTTTGAAAGAGGGACCGGGTTTCAATTTTGAAGCCACTTCCAGTCAATCTAAGCATTCAAATACTCTCTCCAAGGATCAACAAAGCTAAGGAAACTATCTTTTCACTTCTGTAGCAGCATTTGAAGAGGCCTTGGACCGTCTCCAAGAGGTAAGGTTTCTTGTCTCATCAATCTCATGATACATGCATCCTTAATGGTTTATTTGTGAAGCAGAGATATAGACAATATCATGTGTTAGATGTTTGAACCACTGTTTGCATTGTATGAGTGTCATATGTAATGTTTTGACATGTGATAACTTTGGTGTGTTGCACTGTTGTTGAGCTTCGTGTGAGTTACACATTTAGTTTTAGGGCAAGATAATGGTACCTTTGGAAGCCTTGTGAAAAATACTTCAACTTTGGTCTTTAAAAAAATAAAAATGGTTGAGAGATGAGGGAGATATGTTGAGTTGAAATCCTGAAGAAAGAATAGAGTTAGGGCACGGGGAGAGAGAAAAAAGAGATGGCGAAGATGATGCTGATGTGGCGCTGATGTGGCCACTTAAGTTGAAAACTTAAAATATATATTATTCTGGGTGGTTTAATACACGGATGTATTGACCACCCCAGTGGTAGCGCGCCTTTGCCTTTCCTGGTTTCCTCTATCCTGACCTGGGTTCGATCCTTGCCTGGACCACCCTTTTTGTGTTATTTTTGCTTCACTCATTTCTGATTTGTTTTTAAATATATTATTTTGATTCCAACAATATTCACATGCGCGCCATAGCTCAGATAGCTTAATTTTGAGTTGTCAACCAACCAGACCTGGGTTCAAATCCTCCAATGACCATTTCCTATTTTTTAACACTTATTTTCTTGTTTTTCTTCACAATTTAAAAGTTTCATAAATTTGTGATCCCAAAGGCTTTTGGACCCATTCTTTTTGCCACTTGTTCATGAAAATGTCTATTTTCTGTTTATAAAAAGAAATCCATAAAAATATTTATTTTTCTTGCACTTATACTTGTTCAAAGTGAGTTATTTTTTTAGGGTTTCTTAAGGTTTCTTTTGAATACTTTGATTGATCCTTTGATTTTATTTGTCCACAATGACATGTATGAACCTCATATACTTTGTGTAGACCTTGTGTTATGTTGTTAACTTGTGCATCTTTGTTTTGACTTGAGTTTGACACATTTTTGGTGTATGTTTACATGTTAAGTGTATGTTAAAACTTTGACTATACCATGAGTTCTTACTTGGTCATCTTGTCTTTGATATATGACTTTCTTCCATGATTTATTTAAACCTTGATGTGCATATGTGCCTTTGTGTGGATTATACCATGATTATGTGTTCATAAACACTTGATTTTTGCCTTAGCATGCCTTTGTATACATGCTTTTATGTCAAAAAAATTGTGATGTTTTCACCTTGTTTGAGACCATGATTGAACCAATAACATGTATGTTTGGTTGTGACCTATTTGTCCTAAATATGTTTAACTTGTTTCCATGATTAAATGTTCAAGTAATGTCTTAACTTGTTTTTCATGACAAGTGATGTTTAAATTATATCTTGTCATCTATATGTATGCTCCCATGTCATCCCTTATGTGCTTTCATCTTCTACCTACATGTTATTGTTATGAACATGTTTCTTTTCTCAAGTATGTCTTGGTTGTTACCTTTATTTGTCTTGAACATCTTAACTTGTTTTCATGATTAAGTGGTGTTTATGATAAACCATGTCTCAATATGATTCCTTAGCTTGTATGTGTCATGTTTGAACCATATTTTTATCCATTCACATTGATTGATCTTATCCATGATTGAATGTTTAAATTGTATTCATGATTAAGTGTTGTAATGACTTATCCATGTTTGAATGTTTAATGATTAAGTGTTGTTACAACATGTTTGTATTCATGATTAAGTGGTGTTAGTAAACCCTAATCCATGCTTACCCTAGTTGTGTACTTGAACTTGTCATCCTTGATACCATGTTGCTATTACTTTATCCATGATTGATTTGAATTCTTGTTCACATCCATGATGCTTTAGAACTATGTCTCATGTATACTTAGGTGTTGTAACATCTTTACTTGTATGTGTTTACCTTGGTTATTACCATGTTTATTTGTAACTTCATTAAGTCTTGAATGTGTTTGGTTGTTACCTTGATCTTTTGTGACTTTGTCAAGTCTTTGTTTTAGATGTTGTCACATCTACCTTTGTGCTTTGGTTGTTACCATGTGCATTTGAACTTTGTCATACCTCACATGATTCCTTGATTAACATCGTGTTTGAATGTTACCTTTGTCACTTATAATTGATATCATGTTTGAATATCATCCTTGTTCATCTCATCCATTTGTTCATACTTACTTTTAACTTTATCAAGTTATTCCCCAAGTGATGTTAGCTTGTTATCTTTCATCCTCTTTTGTTGCCTCTTGTTTCCAAATCCAAGGGAAAGAATACTTCATTGACCTAGTGTTATAAGTAGTTTAGCAATACCCAATTTCCCCCTTTGACCTTGTTAGAGTAATTAAATCTCACAACTTAGACTTAAAGTAGAATTTACAACTCTTTTGACTTTGTTAAAGTCATGTAAGTGTTAAGGCCATAACACTTATCTCCCCCTTTGAAACTTGATCATAATCAAGTGTTCATTCATTCCTAGTGAGGTGAACTACAAATGCTCTGATTCCATCCTTGTTAGGATATGTAGGCACAAGACTGCGGAGTTTTGGTGAGCATACTTAGTAATAAACCCTTAGGTCCCTATCCTCACCAATAAAACCCAAACATAAGAAATTTCAAAACAATAGAAAAAAATAACACAAATACATTCAATAGGTTCCTATAGAGTACTATAGATACTTAGGATGCTAACACCTTCCCTAGGTATAACCAACCCCCAAACCTTAGATCTCTTAGCATTGTTGTTACATTGCAACTTAGGATTTTATACGATCATTTCCCTTTCCCTTGGATAAAATAAAGTTCGGTGGTAAAATTTAAAAATATTTGTGATTCAAGTTAATACAGTAGCTTGATATCCGATTCTCACCGCAACAAAATTATTATTGTATTCACACAATAATTAACACCTTCATATGAGCTCAACTTAGAAAGTGTAAATGTGATGGGGAAATCCCTAAGTGATCCATAATACCAACTTCTAATTCATTGAAAGAAAGGGCTAACCACATCTAAGAAAGTAGACAATTCTGCATTGGAAATCCATACATTTCATAATGTCTACAAAGGTATCTATTATTCTATGAAAAGGCCACCTGCCAATTTGAGGACGAACCCACATCTTGGTAAGTGTACTACATCTTAGTCAGCTGAGCGATCTGTGTTTCATTTACAGAAATTTGTCCTTTTTAAGCTAATAACTGGTCTTAATCCTTTTGTACGTTTTCCTCTATAGCTTCTACTTTTTGTTGTGATGCCACACTAAGGTTCTATTCCTTAATCTACTTATCAACCTTTTGGAGGAGACTATCCACGATTGTCGCTTCTCTGCAATAGAGTGGCAGACTTGGTCGAAAAGGGGTTTAAAGTCCATCATGAAGGGGACTACAGACTAAGGTAGTTTATGACCACTGAGTTTCTTCAACAGCCTATGGATATTAGGCTCTGTCAAAGGATTTTGCTCAAGATCTTGGAAAAGATCGTCCCTACGAGCACAAGCCTTCAGTTGTTCAACTAGCAGGTGCACGAAGTCCTTATTGAGATTGCTTTCAGCAGTAAAAGAGCTTGAGGAGCGACTAGAAGCACTCATGTCGCGACTCTTTACCAACCTTCTCAAAGCCTCAGTAGGGTTTTATGCTTGGATATCTATAATCTCTTCTAAACTAAGTGGCATGTTGTATGAAGAATCTTTTATGGGTGGATGAGTGAAGACTGCAGCTCCAAATGACTTGGTTGCATCAGGTTTTGTTTTGGTGCCAAGGGCATCCACAACATTGTTGTTTTCCTCCTTCGACTCAGTTCTGGCCTCCTCGAGTTCTTCATCATATTTTAAGATAGTGTCTTCCGAGTCCCCAGAATCTTCAAAATCCTCAGAGTCTTCAAAAGCAGCAGGACCTCTAGTCTAATCTTCAGCATCATCAAATTTGTCAGAGTCTTGATCTTCTTCAGGAGTTGGTACATGGTTGTTTGGTGGCACAAAGTCACTCATGTGGTTACCATCTTCTCCCACATAGTCATCCTTGTTATCTTTTTTGGTTTCAGGATCATAGTCCCCGGTCATGGTCAGATGCACAGATTGAGAGCTGGTGTTGGGCAGCGTCGACTAATCGAAACCAGAAAGGAAGGTGGTTTTGAGATCCTTGTCGAGAAGAGGACCCCCATGAAACAAGAAAGAAATTAGTTATTCAATACAACTGAAAGTTGGCATAAAGGTACCTTAAGGAACCTTTGACATACCATGGCCCGAGCGAGGGACTCTTCGGAAGTTTTTTTCTCGGATGTAGTAATCCCGTCTGGTGTGGGAAAATGCTAGGTCGAAATTCATTACTACCTTCCCCAACATGGGCAACACCCTTATCCTGGGCCTTTGATTGAGAAATAGTTTCAAAGATAGAAGGGAAGGCTTTCTTGAGTTTTTTTCTTTTTCTTCTTCTTAGTCTACCGAGATTTAAAGGTGACAACAGATGTGAGTTTGTGTGTAAGAACTTCTTGTGGGGGTAGGCTTTAGTCATGACTTGGCATCATTATCTTCCTCCATCATTTTGGTTTCCTGGATGAATAAGAATAAGAAGGGAAATGAGTTAAAACCAAGTTGGAGAAGCAAAAATTAGAGGGAGAATGCAGGAACCAAAATCTAAAACCTGAGGTTTCTTCGGCGCTTCAGTAAGTGCGTCCTTCTTGACCTTCTTCGATGAAGGAAGAGCAGTTGTAGTGGTCACACACTTTCGACCCTGTGTGTGTGTGTGTGTGTGTGAGAGAGAGAGAGAGAGAGAGAGAGAGAGAGAGAGAGAGAAGTATAATTCATGTAAACATATATGAGCTTCAATAGTAAAGGTAAGAAAATGATAAACATACATGTGTTGCTACTTCCTCTTCGACTGTGGCTTCTACCTTTTGCTTTGCCTTCCCTTTAGGGGCAGCAACAGTCGAAGTAGTCTCTTTCTTCTGGCCCTGTAAAAAATGAAATTTAGATTGCTTTTATCGAATTTCAGAGGTGAAGAGGAATATTGATATTACCTATGGCGCTGGTCCAGCCTCGTCGCTAACATTAGCATCCTTTGTGATTTTCTTGATGGGGATAGCTGCAAAGAAAAATGACATAATCAATCTAAAAAGACGTAAAAAGAAATAAAGTTTAAACCAACAAACCTTGATGCCTCACCATTAGCAATGTCGCATAAGACTTCAACGTGATTGATGTCAACATGAAGGTACCCCGATAGTTATGTATGTCGAGCTTGGTCGGAACCACTCTCTGGGTTGGTTTGTTGTAAGCATTTTTAAGTCGTTCAGAGAACTTCTACAAACGAGCCATCTTGGAAATGAAGGAGAAAATGCCAAAGCCATTTCACATGAAGGTAAGGGTGGAAATTTCGGTTTAAAGAAAAATAGAGAAAAAATATATTTATCCTTTACATAAGGAGGAATCTTTAGCTGTGGGAATTTTTTAGTAAGTTTTTCTTTTATGGGAGCTGCTACCTTAGAGATGGTTTGACGAAGAGCACGAGGGTTGTATACAGTTTTAAAGTAGCATTGGAAAGCACAAATTTCTTTAATATGTGTGCTCGTACCTTTTTTAAATTTTGTCTGAAAGGAAATGGAAGCTGTAGTTAGATGGGTCGCCTTGGTCATCACATAGAAAAACTTGTCAGCTTGATAATTCTTCTACAAAGTGTTGAATTCCTGGGTGCAGTAGAAAGATCTCTAGAACTTGAAGGGGGTAAGCTCCAAATGATTCTCAACTTGCTTAACTAAGAGCTCGAAATACATCGCCTCGGTCATTCCGAAAGCGCTCAAGCATAAGTCTTTATTCCGTTGGAAATAAGAGTTAGGTTTGAATTGGTAAAGGCCAAGCTGTCAAACCACAAAGTTGGGTTGATACCCAACAAAACCTACTTGAGTCTTATTGGAGGAAATTCTTGTTGAAAGCAGCTTCGGTGTGAGAAAATCTTTCCAAATTTTGATAGATTCAGCTTGATGAGCAGGGTCGCATTTAGGAAACTCTCTTTTGAACCATGCAGGTCCATGGCATCTATCCGCAAAAGGGGCCATTGTGGTAGGAAAGTTATACCTTTTTGCAAGCATCATATAATATATGGTGAAGCTTTCTGGTGTCAAAAGTCCTTTATCAGCAGGCGTAAGCAAGGCTAGTCGAATTCCTTCAATAAGTCAGTCCTTAGGTTCTCCAACAGAGTGATTAGTTTTCTTAGCCATCAAGGACAACTCAAAAATGGCATTAAGCTAGAGTTAGAGGAGCCAGAAAGGACCAAATAGTAGAAGTGTACTGTTGCGGTGAGAATCGGATAACAAGCTATTAATCAACTTGCATCAGACATCTTTGAATTCACCACCGAGCTTTGATTTATCCAAAGGAAAGGGTAAAGATCGAAGAAAACCCTAAGAGGATCTAGGTTCAGGGGTTGGTTATACTTAGGGAAGGTGTTAGTACCCTAAGCATCTGTAGTACTCTACATGAACCTCTTGTTATATTTGTGTTATGTTATGTTTGCTTGCTAAGGAATCTCATAAGGGTAAGGGTAAAAAAACCTAATGGCATAGGTGAAGACCTAAGGGTATGTACACTAAGTTTGCTCGCCAAGACGTCATATCTTATGCCTACGTATCTGACTAAAGAATCAGAGCAACCGTAGTTCACCTGGGGTGAGGAACCATTGACTATGGCCAAAGTTCCAAGGGGAATGAGTATGAGCTCATGTAGAGTTTAAGAAACTCTCTAAGTCTAAGTTGTAAAGGAAAAGTGAATCCTCAAAGTGATGAGTCTCACATAGAGTCCAAGAACTCTGACTTAATTCTAAGTTGTAAGATTGAATGGCTATTAGGCCAAGAGTAAGGATGTCTTATGACTATGAGGTCAAGGAGAAGGTGGCCATGACTATGAGGTCAAGGCTGATATCCTATGACTATGAGGTCAAGGAGGGAGGTGGCTATGACTATGAGGTCAAAGCTGGTAATCCTATGACTATGAGGTCAAGGAGGGAGGATAATGAGCTTTCTATGACTTAAAAGTCAATAGAGAGGCTTTCCTTTGGAAGGAGGGGAGATAACAAACTTCTTAACAAGAATGTTACAAGGGACTTGAGATTAAATGAGCAATATAAACTCAAGAATTCAAAGAAGATGTGCAACAATTAAGCAATGATCAAAACTCAAAAGTAAAGTTCAACATTCATGTATAGCATGTGATAGTGAGATAATTCACAACAATTATAAACACAAGATGTACATATATGTGATAAAGAAATCATCCAAGTGTTAAACCAAAGGCAAGGCAAAAGACTCAATGATAAAGCTAAACAAAACCTTCTCAAAAACAACTCTCTCATGTATCAAAAACTATCACAAGAACTCTTAAGGAAAAGGTGATTTTTTAGTGGAGCGCAAAATTTAAATGAAAAAAGTCTTATATATGTTTTTTATGAATTTTTAATTTAATGTAAAATAAAATAAAAATTAAATTAAATTATGGAAAAAATTAAATTAAGCAACAAAGAACAAATATGATTTTTTTGGGAATTTTTGGTTTAAAGAAAAATATTTTTATGAATTATAAATAAAATGAAAAATTAAAAAAGAAAGAAATAAATATGGGAATAAAATAGGGGGGTGCATGAGAAATTCTGAATGCATTAAAACAAGGTTAGGCGCATGGTGGGCCTTTTTCCTGGGAGTGTGATTATAATTTTCGCAAGGCCCAAGTCCTGCTTATTGTGGAAACAAGAAATAGAATTAAAATCAAAAGGGTGTCTGGGGCGAGGGGGATTCGAACCCCAGACCCCTTGGTTACAGGCACGGCTTCATTACCACGGGGGTGGCTATACATCCGTTGTATATGCCACCCCTAATAATACTTAAAGTAACAGGCGTTCAAAAATGATTTAAGAACCACATGAATAAAAACGTTGCAAGGCGTGACCATGAAACAAAACAACAATCGGTCAGGAAACTTATTCACAAGGCGACAAAAAAATATTGGCTGGCCAATCAAAATAGCTGCCACGATTCTCTCTCTATGCAAAACGGTTGTGAATTCAACGTGAAAAGAAAAATAACCTTTGCATGGTTTTCCCTTACATTATGCAACTACTATATCCCTCAACTTAATTAAATCTGAAGAAATAAAAAAAAAAACAAAAATCCAGCATTCATATAGCAGAATAAAAGGTGAACTATTAGCAACACAAACAAGCATTAAGGTTTGGAAGAAAAGCAAGGTAACACGTATCTTCATCAGATGTGATCTGGGCAAGATAAAGCTTAAGGCAAACTGAACTTCCAAACATACTATTCTCTACATCTCCAGCCATCCTTATGCTACAAGACTCAAACAAAACTCATGCAAGGGAACCTCATAATGCTATATATATAAAAAAAACATGGATTAAAAACGTCATGCTGCATATTACCAAGACCGGCATCAACCGGTCAACAGGGCAAAACAAATTCGCTTGCCAATCACGATGTCATGTTCTCTTCTAACCATGCAACTTGAATTAACAAAAAAAAAAGAAAGGTTGAGCTCTCGTGGACCAAACAAGAATAGCAAACACAGTGCATCATACTCTCATTCAACTATTCCCAAACTCAACTTCCAAACAAGAATTGAGACCTTAGTACATAGCACTTAAGGTGGAGAGAAACACATGCTCCATGACTAAACTTCAAGCAGTGACCATAATGTGGAAGAAAATATCATTGAACAATGGTATGGAAATTATCACAGAATGACAATACACTGCATAAACTCAAATGAAATTTTTTATTTAAGTGATATGATGATATGATAAAAACACTCAGTTTTGGATACTTGAAAATAGCCTCCTCTTGATTAAGTATTTTTGATAACATTTTATTTCAAGATTTATGAAGTAGAAAAAAAAACTCAAATTATATGGCTCCCATAACAGGCTACCACCAAACTACAAACACCACAAGATAAGCACTAAGACTCATGAAAAGGTGGATCAAGACTGACTGAAACTAACAGTGCCAAGATACATCTTTCAAACTCAAACATTTATTCACCATACTATCCAAAATGGATTGAAATACGAATGTAAGAACATGATAACAGTATGATGGTCATTCACAACCAAACATAGATATGAAACTATGCATATAAGAGCAAAGATAGTGAAGGTTACCTAGTGGAATAAGTCCACTGCACCTTCAAAACTTGATGATCAAATTGCACAAGACTTCTTCTTTCTCAAGGTGCTTATGCTTCACGTTTCCACAAACTTTCCACACGAGCAATGCTTTTGGAAATGATAAGAAAAGTTCTGAGATGTGTGTTGATGATTGTTGATTGTTGTTGATCACAAAGAAGGGCTCACGAGCCTTTATATTTGGTGTGAGGTGTGTGTAGCGAGCGATTTTTGACGTGGTTCTTATGCACTGTCGCTCTGGGGTACTACAGGTCGATTCATTTTTTATCCTATTAAACTGATTAAGGAAGGGAAATAGATGTCTCAAATTAACCTTGCTTGCATACTGAGTTTAAACAGCTGACTGTTAGTTTACAGATGCTATTATGGTCGTGGGTCTCTCTCTGCTTATTTTGTTAGGAATAAACTGCCGGGATTGATTATGAGGATTTTGGTTAGGATGCTGCACCAGATTGATTGAGGTATGGGATTATGGGTTTTTTTATTAGTATGCTCGCTAAGATTTTTTTCAATCTTATGCCTACGTATTCCCGTTTGACGAAACATGGAAATCAGAGCGATCGTAGTTCCTCCTATTCTATGGGAGGAAAAAGGTTGTTTTGGTGTCTTGTTCAAAGCCCAAGACGTGAAGCTAAAGGGAGTATATGTATCTTGTTCAAAGCCCAAGATGTGAAACTGAAGAGTTTATTTGTATCTTGTTCGAAGCCCAAGATATGAAGCTAGAGAGTTTTTAGAGAGAATTGATCATCTCTAAAGAGGAGTTGTTGATGTTTGTATGTTGTGAACAAGGCACAGGTTTGATGCTAAAAGGTTGATTGGCTCAACCGGGGTTTTCCTTATACAAAGCCTAAGAGGAGGCCGTTGACCCAACAAGAGGGTGTTTTCATATGTGCCTTGTATGAAGCCCAAGGCGGAGGCTAAAGGTGTTTGTGACCCAACAAGAGAGTATTTTATACTCAACAAGAGAGTGTTTTTGTATCTCGTACGAAGTCCGAGATGGAGGCTAAAAGGTTTGACTCAATGAGGGAGTCTTTTATACTCAACAAGAGAGTGATTTGTGTCTCGTACGAAGCCTGAGATGGAGGCTAAAAGGTTTGACTCAACAAGAGAGTCTTTTATACTCAACAAGAGAGTGATTTGTATCTCCTACGAAGCCCGAGATGGAGGCAAAAGGGTTTGACTCAACAAGAGAGTCTTTTATAGTCAACAAGAGAGTGTTTTTGTATCTCATACGAAGCCCGAGATGGAGGCTAAAAGGTTTGACTCAACAAGAGAGTCTTTTATACTCAACAAGAGAGTGATTTTGTATCTCGTACGAAGCCCGAGATGGAAGCTAAAGGGTTTGACTCAACAAGAGAGTCTTTTATACTCAACAAGAGAGTGATTTTGTATCTCGTACGAAGCCCGAGATGGAGGCTAAAGGGTTTGACTCAACAAGAGAGTCCTTTATACTCAACAAGAGAGTGATTTGTATCTCGTACAAAGCCCGAGATGGAGGCTAAAGGGTTTGACTCAACAAGAGAGTCTTTTATACTCAACAAGAGAGTGATTTGTATCTCGTACGAAGCCCGAGATGGAGGCTAAAGGGTTTGACTCAACAAGAGAGTCTTTTATACTCAACAAGAGAGTGTTTTTGTGTGTCGTACGAAGCCCGAGATGGAGGCTAAAGGGTTTGACTCAATAAGAGAGTCTTTTATACTCAACAAGAGAGTGTGGGGGGAATCATTGTATAAAGCCCAAGAGAAGGCTATTGTGTTGGTAACTGTTTCAGTTTAGTGATGGGTCCAGTATGTTGGATAAAAGAGGAAATCAGTTCTTATAAAGAGACTGATTAAAGGTAAGGTTGTACTTTGGGTACTGATCGGAAGATCGGGTTTATTTCCTGTTCCTTAGGGAAATGGGAAATACAAAGGGTATTGAGACTGTCCAAGTCTACTGGTGTTTTGAGAAAGCAATTGGATGATCTTTAAGAGAAGGCTGGTATGTTAAGGGATGAAGGTCAACCCATTAATTGGTCTGACACTTGACTCAGAAAGATAACTCTAGCAAATTGATGACTAGGTTCTGTTCCTATACCTGTAGAGGTCTCTAGGTCCTCGTACTAAGCCCAAGAGAAGGCCTGAAAACTTTTAAGAAGCCGAAGGGTCCTTGTACAATGCCCAAGAGGAGGCGGGGATGCTTTTAGGAAGCCTGTGGGTCCCCAAACCACGAGAAGTTCAAGACATGCTATTCGCAGAGAATAGATCAAGCCAGGAAAGTTCGAGGCTTTGGAAGAAACTCAAGAGATGCCATTCAGGGAGAAAAGATCATCTCTGGGGAGTTAGAGTTTCTTTGACAATTTCTAAGGGTGACAATCTGAGAAAAGGTTCACCGAGAATACTGCCTTTCTCTTTGTTCCATATTGTTTAACCCCAAGAGGAGGGAAGACTGTGTCTGGTAATCCTATGGGGATCTAGTTTTGTTTGTATTTAAGAGTGACCAACGGGCTTTACCTAGTGCTAGACGTAGTTGCCGGGGAAAACTCTAAATAACTATACTAGTATTATACAGTTGATATTTGACAAGTATATAAAAGTTTGTGAAAGAAGACTTACAGTGAGCAGCCCCACAATATATATATATATATATATTAAAGTGGATAAAGAAAACGGGTAAACACTTACTCAGTTGTAGAGCTTCCATGCTGTTTGGTTAGTTATTCAACAAAGAAAGCTTTGATAACAATATTATATTCAAAATCAAAGGAGAAAGTGCTTTGAAAAAGATTGTTGGGGCTTATAGCTCAAGGAGAGGCCCAAGGTTTTATCAGTGATTGCACTGTTGTTTGGAATTTGTACAGGGACTTATACAAGTGACTGAGGCCCAAAATGTTTTCTGTACAAAGGGATGGGTCTATACTCTCTTAAGAGGCCCAAAGGTTTATTTTTATACAAGTAGTGGGGCTTACAGCTCAAGGAGAGGCCCGGGTAATTTGATTTTTGAACTGGCGATCACGCCGATATTTTCTTTTAACGCCGAGGGACTTATACAATATCTGAGGCCCAAAAAGGTTTTGGTTAAAAGGGGATTGGGTCTTACACTCTATTAGAGGCCCAAAGGTTTTTAAAGAAAAGGAATGGGGCTTATAACACGAGGGTAGGCCCAATTGATTTTTAAAAAATGGCGATCGTGCCGAGGTTTTTGAAAACACAATGGGTCTTATACAATGAATGAGGCCCAAATTATTTTGGTTTCAAAAAGGGGGATGGGTCTTAAACTCTAATAAAGGCCCAAAGTGTTTGAAAAAGTTTGATGAGGGTTGAATTGATCAAAACCCTAATTTGTTTTCAAAGTATATTTTAATTGAATAAAAATTCAATTAAAATGATCAAAATTGTTTAACATGTGGAAAACAAATTGTCATCTTGGATTAATGTTTCAAAAATCAGGTTTTGATCCACAAAATAATTGGAAATCACTAAAATTTGAAAAATCAAGAAGGAGAAAATATTTTAAATGTCAAAAACAATCAAAATATTAATTCTTTACAAGAATATCAAGTATACGAAATATATAATATTTTTGGGATTTTTTGGGAAAATAAAATATTTTAACATTTTTGTGAATTATTAAAAAAAGAATCAACTCAAAATCATTAAAAATCGGAGAGAAATTAATTTTTGAATCAATTAAATAAAATCACAAAATTCAAATATTTGAATTTTCAAAAAGGGCGCCAAGAACAAGAGCAAGAACACACGCCACCCTCTGTTTCTGCAGATTTGCATTTTCTATCCAATCTCACTGAATACTTGATTATATCATGCAATCTACATATGAATCTACTCGTTTCAACCTAACGATCATGTTTATGGTCTTTAATTTCATTTATTTTAAGCATGGAATAAGAAATCAAAGGGAAATCTCAAGAACCCTAAAATTTGCATGAAGGTTCAGAAATTCCACACACGATTCAAACAAAGCAATTGATTGAGGGAAAACACTCTATGCGTGATTATGAACATATGGCCAAATTATTGTGCAGCAAAAGATGCATAGATCATAGAGTTAGAAGAACTCATGTTTACCTCTTGCAGCTGGTGATCGTGTTTTGTGTCAGAGGTGTTACAGCTTGGTTCCAAGGATATGGACAGCTTCCCTAGGTGCTATGGAGTGTGTCTGGATGCTTGGAGTGGATTGAATTGAGCTGGAACTTGATTTGGCACCTCAACTGCAAATCTATCAAAGGCTTGAGCAATTGGCTAGTGATTTTGTGAATATGGTGTTCCAGATGTTGTGTGAGTGTTTGGATCACTTCTATATGATGTTTATGAGGTGTGTGTGTGATTGGTTTGATTGGAATTGCTCTCAAACTCAAAACTCGATAGTGACTTGCTTTGGAAGGAAAATTTGGAAGTGAGAAGGTGATTTTGAGGAAAGCATCTGTTTGATGGCTTTGGTGTACTCAAACTGATCACAAATGAGCTCTATTTATAGTAGAGTAAGTTTGTTTTGCAAGCAATAGTGAATGGCAACTGCTGCAGAGGTTTGGCCAATGTTGAGCAATGAGAATCCAAGTCTCCTCTAGCCATTGACTAGAGGTTAGGGCACAGGCTGCTGATTCCCTTGGTCTTGGATAAGTCTTGACTGAATTTAGTTATGAATAGCTCAGTCCATGCCACCTTGGTGCATCCATTAAATGCTCCAATCCAAAATTGGAGCCTTGTCCCTCTTTTAGGCATTTCTAGGTTTGGCATGCTACTTTTGGTTCCAAAGACTTGGGAGGCTTGGGATCAGAGTTGGTTTCTCCTTGGTCCCCCCTTGAGGTGTTCAGATGGATAAGTGTGTTTATCATTTGCACAAATTTGGCAAATCGAGCAAAATGCACAAATCTGCCTTGCTTTGACAGTTTTCAGCAAGGCATATTGCCATTGTCATATCTCATGGCCCAAGTGGAATTTGATGGAGTTCTTGGCCATTTTAGAAAGCCCTCATATGATACAACAACTGTTTGATCATAGTTGGTTTTGATACTTTTTGGATCCAAGTGAAAAATGCCCCTACATTTGGAAAAAAGTGAAGGCAGATTCTGACTTAGTGAAAATTTCATTAAGTGTTGGAAAAAAGTGACATTTTCACTTTTCTTGATTTTGATCATTCCATAACTTAAAATCCATGAGGAATTGGAATGAGTTCAGTTTGAAGCTTTTGTAGAGGGCAATGAGAGCTACAAATCCAGCTTTGAATAGGGAAAATGGCCTTATGGTTTAGGAGTTATGATCTTCCAAAGTTGGTACCCTTGCCACTTTATTCCATAACTTAGAAAATTTCTAAGTTTTTTATGGTTACCCCTTTTACAAGTTATCCAACTTTTCTTGATTTTTCTTGATGAATGATGATTCCAATCACACATTAACATCATTTTAGGGTTAAAGAACACTATTTTGTGAAAAATCTCAAAAAGTCAAAGTTGACTTTTGTGCACAGTTGACTTTTTATCAAATGAATTTCAAACTGTGTGATCCGCTATGAAATCAAGTCCTTGACCTAAATCAAACTTGATGGATTGATTTCATAGGTGTTATAGGGTGTATTGAATCATGTCCCAAGGTTTGGGAGCATGTCTTGGTCAAAAGTCAAAGGCACTGTTGACTTTTCCTACGAAACCCTAATTGTGATTCCGATGAACTTGAAACTTGTTGATCAAGCTTCTTGGATCAATCCATTGTTGCAAATGGATCAATGTGGTATATTGGAGACCCTCAAATCCTCTCTTGAAGTCTTGGCTCATGATTTGTCCCAAAAGTCAACTTAGGGGTGAATTAGGTCAAGAAACCCTAATTCCTGATTTTTGATGTATGCATCCCCTGAGGCTAAATTGACTTGATGCTTAGGTCCATGAGGTCCCATGGAGTATTTTAGTTTATGATTTGAAGAATTGGCTCATGCCCAGAGGAAAGTTTCCCTTTGGAGGCCCTGGTCGACCAAAACCCTAATTTAGTGACACTGATGATTTTGAGGCTTAATCCACTTGGAATGCTACAGCCTTGTGGTCGATTCTTGATGTGGGAGTCCTCTTGATCTTTTGTGGATGTTTGAGAGGTTATACAAGTTGAAGATCATGTCATTCCTTGATTGATCCTTTGTCTAAGAGCTCTGAGATGGCCTGAAACCCTAATTTTTTACTGTAAGGAATGCCTAATAATTCCTGAGGAGATTGATGAGGCATAAAGGTACATTCACATTGTGATGATGATTTGCCCAATGATGGGAAATCTTAGTGGTCAAAATTTGGGGTATGACAGTGTGATAACTCAGTGTGTTTATGTGGTTTTTTTTTCTGTTCTGCTTGTGTTGCTACACTAAGAGAGAGCAGGTTTTTTGTGAAAAGTAGAATGAGAGTGTGTTATGGTTTGAAAGTTCAGAGATTGATATTCTGATTGTTGGTGTTTTGGTGTTACATTAAGAGAGGTAATGAGAAAATCTTAGATTGTTGGTCTGTGATATTCTCACAAGCCTTTTCTTGGTTATGGACAGTGGTGATAGTGTTGCACCAAGAAAGAAAATGAGAGGAAGTTGGATTGTTGTTCTGTGATACTTAGTTTTTGTTCTTATTGTTGGTGTCAAAACAAGTGAGGATGCTCCTCCTTTTATAGGGAAATGGAAGAGTGGAGGTATGGGCAGAAAAATGAAACTTTTCCCTTTTGGAGAGGTTTCTCGTGTGAGCTGGTTTTGGCCCCAACAGTCTCCAAGATCTCTGGCCACTGATCATGATAGGGTTAGGTCTGATGTGGTGCACTGATGGGATTGGACCAAGGCTCAAGAAATAGGAATAAACAATGCTTTTGTTTTGAAAAGTTTCTCTTACCTCTTGACCCACTTGCCTTGCCTTTGCATAAATTATGTTATTTAAATGTGCAACTTAAGGAAAATCGTGGCAAAGGTTCTAAATGGTGTTAAGCCGGTCTCTAAACATCAGAAAAGTGAAAGTTTTGGTGAAATTCTGATTTTCTAAGTGTAAGACAAAATGCCAACACACCAACTTTAGTGCACCATAACTTAATAACCATGCATCCAAATTGGGAGATTTTTGATCCTTTGTAAAATAGGCATTTGATAGAACAAGTTTCATGTGAAAAAATTCTTGAAATGAGGCTTGGAATCATTAGAAAATCATCCATGAAGTTATGCACAAAGGGCTGTCTAAGAAACTTAGAAAAAATTCTAAGTTATGAAACTTTCACAACTTGAAACAACCATCTTTAGGACATCATAACTTGAGATTGGTTTATCCAAATGAGGAGTTCTACAGATGCTTGGAAAGCTTGAAGAACAAGGAACAACTTTCATGACCAAAGATTTTTTATTTGATGCTTGGAACTAGGTGAAAAATTGAGTTAAAGTTGGATGAAAATTATGGTGAAAATGCTGAAAATTTCACTAAGTCCCAAAGTAACTTATCTTCCAAGTCTCATAACTTAAAAACCAAGCATTTTTTTGAAAGAGGGCCCTCTAATACACTTTCAAAATCATGGAAAAAGCTTCCATTTAAGCTTTGAGTCACTCAATTTGGATGTGTGGTTTGAAAGTTATGACCTTCCCAATTTTGCACAAGAAGTGAATTTTCCACATTTGAAAAGTTACAAAGAACCAAACCTTGCTTCCTTTGCAAGAAACTTCTTAAAACTTGATTTCGCATGCCTTAACTCATCAATGAGACATTTCATGATGGATTGAGGACTTGGATGCTTCATTTTGGATCAAAATCTCAAAGGTTAGGGCCTCAGTCAAAACCCTAATTTCACTTGTGAATGCCCTTGAATGATCACAGAGGATCTTGCTTCTTCAATCACATATAAGGCTCATAGATGGTCTCTAGGGATATCTACTATCACATGGAGTCATGTCCCAGGGCTTGAGAACAACTCTTGATAAATATCAAAGGCCATGATTGTCTTGTCATGACAAAACCTTAATTGGATGCATGATGAACTTGTGGCTCAAGGCACTTGATGATGAGAGTCAGTCACCCTTGAATTCTTGTTGAGTAAGACCTTTAGGATGTATGTGAACTCAAATAGTTGCATTTGGAGCTTCAGTTGCCTTTCTTGAACAGATGACCTCTTTGGTTCATGTGTGAATTTGGCTTAGGAGACTTTGCCTTCTTCTTTGTATAAGTCCTGGCTTTTCACCACAAGAAACAAACTTGCAAAATGAGGTGGTTAGTTAATTATGCATAGATGATTGAAACTAAATGTCAATGCAAAATGTTATGACATCTAAGGGGTAAAATTTGGGGTACAACAGTTGCCCCTATTTAAATAGCTTTACCGAATGGTACGAGGAATGGAAAATCCTCGGGGCATTAAGGTGAAAAGGTGTTTAAATATAGCAAACCAAAAAATTTGCCCTTAGATGGAATGCAGATGCTAAGGACAAACAACAGACATGCAAATGCTGACATGCCATGAACTTCTAGTATGATGATATGATACCATGATAGATGCAAAGATGCAGACAAACAAAACACCAACAGATAAGGAGCAAATAACCACATGTGAGTTTACTGGGGAAGGATGAAGGTTAGTATCCATGAGGAAAACTCACCGGGGATACAGGCTAACTAACAAAAGAGACTCAGTGGGGAGACTCCAAGGGAATACTGGGGATAGAAAAATAAAGGGGGAAAACCCTACAGGTCCTCACTGGAGATAGGAGCTAGAGAGGTATTCTCTACTGGGAAAAGATCCAGAGAGATGGACGATAGGTTCATATGTGACCGGACGACACTGGGGAAATAAGACACACTCTGACTGGGCATGAAACCAGAAAGAAGACATGATCTCCAATAGGGATCAATTTGAAATAAAAGAATGGACATCTGCAAAATATTTTCTGGGGATTTCTTATACTGAAGAGTTCAAACGAGATCTTTAAGAAAAGCCAGAAAAGATAGAGACGAACTCAAGCTTGCGCCAAATGATGAAAGACATCAATAATGGCTGGATTAAAGTACCAACAATGATTGTACTCAGGGATAACATGCCATTAAACACCAATATGAGTTGGATTTTGAATACCAGTATGAGCTGGATTTTGAATACCAGTATGAGCTGAATTTTGGACACCAATATGAGTTGGGCCTGAAAATACCAATATGAGTTAGTTTGTTTAAATGTCAATATGAGTTGGTTTTGAATTTTAGGTTCATATCTGACCTGAAGTTCTGGTTCATATTGTCAAAACTGGTTGACAACAAGGAAAAATAACATATCCAAAGGTACGAAACCTGAGCTCGGAACACCTCATCAAACAGATTGACGGAAAGGAATAAAACATATCTGAAGGTACACAACCTGAGCTCAGAACACCTCATCAAACAGATTGACGGCAAGGAAAAATAACATATCCAAAGGTACAAAACCTAAGCTCGGAACACCTCATCAAACAAATTGACGGCAAGGAATAATAACATATCCGAAGGTACGAAACCTGAGCTCGGAACACCTCATCAAACAGATTGACGGCAAGGAATAACTCAAATAGGGATCACATCAAACAGGTTGATGGGAAGGAATAATAACATATCCGAAGGTACGAAACCTGAGCTCGGAACACCTCATCAAACAGATTGATGGCAAGGAATAATAACATATCTGAAGGTACGAAACCTGAGCTCGGAACACCTCATCAAACAGATTGACGACAAGGAATAATAACATATCCGAAGGTACGAAACCTGAGCTCGGAATACTTTATCAAACAGATTGACGGCAAGGAATAATAACATATCCGAAGGTATGAAACCTGAGCTAGGAACACCTCATCAAACAGATTGGCGGTAAGGAATACCTCAAGTAGGATCACATCGAACAGGTTGATGGAAAGTAACTGATTGAAGGTAACTGTAGAAGTATGACTAAAACCAAGGACGAATAAGCTTCTCGTGAGAGAGATTGCCACTTATTGCTGTAAAGGTGATGATAGCAAAACAAGCTTCTCAAGGAGATATCCACTTGTTGTTGGGTATAAGTTCCAAAGAGATATTGATATTACAACACTGCTGGAGAAAGGATCATGTCTTCAATGAGGATCTGTAAAAGATTCTTCTGCGAGACACAATGCAAAATAAATGCACATTCAAACCAGGTTCGGAAACCACACCTGTTAGGGACCAAAGTTCAATCTAGGAACAAGCTAGAAATAAACAGTCAAACAAGACTCCAACCATTGAGGAATGAGCTCGAATGAGGATTTATCTTATTCCAATGCGGAAAAAACAACTGAACCAACCATCATCCACGAGAGTCAAATTCTGTGGGGAATTCAGAAAGAATGGGCACTTTATGCCTAAGGCTGACAACTCTATTGGAGAGAATATACAAACCCAATCACTTAGGGAGATAAACGCCAAAGTGATCAAAGCAGGTAAACACCAGAAAAGGAAGCAGAAATGCTAAGATGCTATGCACATGAATGCTTATGCCATGCTTGACAAAACAGACAAAAGGAAGCGAGACTGGAGATAAAATAAACATCTCGACAAGGATACCCAGCCAAACTCATCAGATTAGACCATCGCTGGGGATGAACTTGCAGAATTAGTAGTTCTGCTTCAAGATTACAACTTTCTCTGGTGAGAAGAGTACTCCACTTGGTATAGCATCACGACTTCACTAGGATTGCCATCATGAGCTTCATCTCTTTATTGGAGGGAAATCCATGGAGAAATGCCAAGATTAGCTGAGGTAACAATTTACTGGGAAGCTAGAAAAAGATGTCACAAAAGCTGAGTAATTCTGCATAACTCATCTGCCCCAGATTACATAGTCTATCAGAAAAATACCAAGAGGATTTTACAGAAGAATTGGCATATACGAGGCTTCAATATCTTCAAAATCTTGGAGAGATTCATGAATTTTGGCATGACTGCCCCAGATTAGCTGTGTTTGCACCACAAAGTCCTTGAACTTATTTTTCAAAATGGTTGTTGACAACTGGGGAACAAACTTGCCCCTGTCAGCTTGGTTGATCTGTGAAGGAGATGTCATTGACTTCTTAGAGATTTACCGAATCTCGACTTAACAGCTTCTGATTAACTGCTCTGTGAGGATAAGTCGTCAAAAGGATTTTACAGAAGAATTGGCATACCATATGCTTTAATATCTTCAAACTTTTGAAACGGTTCATGAGTCTTTTGACATAACTTCCCCAACTCAATGTACAGAATACTTGAACTGCGATATAAACAATTGGGGAACAAACTTGCCCCTGTTGGTGGGTCGCTAGAGTACAAACTTGTCATAGGATGACCTCAAGAAGGATTGCCCCAATATTATGAACTTGAAGAGTTCTGCCCCTGATTCAATAGCTCTTGGAATGGTGGAATGGCATATCCTTCCGCTTGGTTGCCCCTGACTGAGCTTCCTTTATCAGGTTAAATTCCCTAGCTGGATGCATTTGTTCGGATTTCTTTGATATTGAATTGTTTTTACAAACAAGTATTGTTCATTAAAAATTAGCAATTTCAATGCAACATTCATGCAAGCTTTTGAAATTTAAGTTTTATTGATGAAACACACACGGTGGAATTAAAAGCAAAGTGGATCTAGTCATTTACAGAATGACAAATGAAGTGATCAACACACGCAAATAGCAAAAATTATTAGAAGTCAGGTTAATCAACCATGCTGTAGTATGCTTTCAAAACAACCTTACCTCAATTAGGTCTTTTAAGGGTTGTAACGTGGTCTGGTTCATGGTTTATGAAACAAAAGATAAAGGCTCAAAGTTTATTTGTCCCACCCAATCTTCGAGATGAACTCCAATCCTACACTTAGTTAACTCAAGCAATACGTTCAAGTTTCCAAAGGCTAGGAAATGAATTGATGATAGTTGACTATGATTTAGACACATTTGTAGTCATTACTTCTTTGCAGAATTTGGTTATCCTTTATTGCCGAGTTTATGAGACCTTTTCTTGTCTTTGCTGAGGTTATGAGACCTCTTCTTGTCTTTATTGAGGTTTTGAGACCTCCTCTTGCCTTTGTTGAGGTTATGAGACCTCTTTTTGTCCTGATTAAGGTTATGAGACCTCTTTTTGTCTTTATTGAGGTTTTGAGACCTCGTCTTTGTCTTCGTTGAGGTTATGAGACCTCTTCTTTTTTCTTTGTTGAGGTTATGAGACCTCGTATTTGCTTGTTGAGGTTATGAGACCTCTTCTTTGTCTTCTGTGGTTTTGAGACCCCTTCTTTTCTTCACTGAGGTTATGAGACCTCTTTTTTGTCTTGGCTGAGGTTATGAGACCTCTTATTTTCCTTGTTGAGGTTTTGAGACCTCTTCTTCTTTTTTGAGGTTATGAGACCTCTTTTTTTTTTTGAGTTGTACAAGCCTTCTTGTATAAGGCAAAGTTTGGGCTTCCCATCTTTCTTGGCTTTTGCCTTGAAAGGGACTCGACTCATTCTTTGATTAAGGATTTCTCAACGATCCTTCCTTATTTGTTACTTGGAGGGACAGCTTGTACAACATTTATTCACTTGATTGGAGAGAGCTGACTGGTGTATTGCATGAAGCGCTTGCATTCGAGTGCATAACCAAGTTAAACTGAGAACTACCCTACCCCAAGGTTGAGATTTAAGGGTTTTTTTTTGTGTAAGGAAAGAAAAACTCCTACTTCTAGGCTCGAAGGGATTAACGAGGGATTATCTTCCTTATTTCTCCAATGTTTGGGAATTGAAACAATGCCTTACATCCTCAGCAAGGTTCAATTGAAAGCATACCACAACAATTATGGATATAATGTTTTCATCATCCTCCCCGATCTTTGCTTAAACAACAGTTATAAAAAATGAGTGAACACGAATGGATTGACCCAAAAAGATGCATAAACATTTCATTAATCTTGCCAATTTGAAAGTACAACAACTCATAAGCAAACACAATTCAAAACATGCAAAGAAAAATACGACAAAATGCTGAAACAGCCAAAAGATTGTCAGCTTTAAGGACTTAGGCTCTCCTTTCTTGATTTGCCAAACCGAGATGATCATTTTCAGAGTTGACTATCGAGATCAGTCTGAGAATCATCTTCACATCCACTCTCAGCAATTTCTTCCACTTTAGAGTCTGATGAATCCGCTTGATTAGGTGAAGGGTTGTTGATTTTAATTCCTTGAGGCATGAATGAGATTATATTGGAGTCAAGCAGAGCCTGAACCTTGTTTCTGAGCACCCTACAATCTTCAGTTGAATGCCTCTGTACCCCAGCATGGTAGTCACATCGGGCATTGACGACAGAGCCTGGTGGGTACGGAAAAGGAACTGGATCTATCTCCTCTGGCACTATCAATCTACCTTTAATTAAATCTGGTAAGAACTGACTGTATGGTATTGGCAATGGAATGAAATTCTTCTTTGGCTTTCTTGGCCTTTGTCGTGCATGCTGACACGGCTGACGGAGGTAAGACCGTTGATATTAAAGAGGTCTTTGATTTGGAGAAGAATATTGTCTCTGTGGAAAGGATGGTATCTGACGCTGAGACCCAAAAGATTGCTGACTCTGAATACTTGAGTTGCATGAGCACTGAGGCTAAAGTGTCGGAGCTTCCCAAGTGGAATTACTTTCTTTCTCCCATTCTTCTTGAGAACTGACAATTGATTCACTCTCACTAGCTGGGATGTTCGAGATGCCTCAGATTTTTCCGTTCTTGAGACCGCTCTCAATGTGCCCTCCAGCTATTACCAAGTCAGAAAAGTTTGATGTCACAATGCTAAACAACTTTTCTCGATACGGATCTTGCAAAGTATCCATGAACCAGTCAACCAATTCCTTATCCAAGAGTGGTGGTTGAACACGAGCAGCTATTTCTCTCCACCTCTGAGCATATCCTCTAAAGGATTCATTGTCTTCTTGAGATAAGTATAGCAAATGTAGGCGGCTGGGAGTCAAATCCAGATTGTAGTTGTATTGCTTCACAAAGGCATTGGCTAGGTCTGACCAAGATTGGATGTGACTGCTTTCTAGCTGCATGTACCAACTCAGTGATGCCCCACTTAGACTGCCTTGGAAACAGTGGATCATGAGCTTGTCGTTACGGACATGTGAAGTCATTCTTCTGCAAAACATCACCAAATGCTGCTTTGGACAGCTATCCCCTTTGTACTTCTCAAACTTCGGTTTCTTGAACTTAGGTGGTATCATAAGGTCGGGTACCAAACACATATTCAAAGCATTCATATCAGCAGTGGCACGACTCTTAATGGCATCAAGCTTTTCTTCCAAGGCACTACATTTCTCCATAATCTCAATGTCTCGTGGGTCCTGGTTTTTCATAACAGGGATTACCTCTTGGGAATCTGGCTCAAATAATGCGAAACTACGATATTCCACAACATCAACAGAAGAGGAATGTCCATTTCAGACAATGGTATGTTCTTGTATAACCTGATTCTCAACAGGAATCTGCACAGGTTGAGCAACAAAAATCCTCTGAGTGTTGTCATCTCTCTTTGCCAAGGCTGTCATAGCTTCCACCAATTGATTTTTCAACAAGTCAAAATCTGCTCTGGTCACAAACTGGCTTTGCTCTTCTGAGTTCATGATCCTTCACAAGCTACCTTAGGTCCAATGCTGGCTTTGGGAAGTCAAACTGGGTTACAGACAAAGGACGGATGAGACTCGAGGCTGAGAAATGCAAATGCAATGACATGCGCATGCAATGCAAATGCGAGCCAAATGGTTTCAAGGAGCTCTGAAGCAAGTTGCAAATGTCCTTTTTTGAAAGCTGAAGAGTTTTGCTTTAAAAACCATGATCTTTATTGATTTCTGCAAAGGAAAGAACATCTGAGTTCTTTGAAACCAAAGGGCTATCATGAATGAATGGATGTATGCACAAACACACATATACAAATAATCACATATATACAGGCAAACAGAATGAGGGCCTAGGCTTGAATATCACGAGCATGGAACCATGGTCTACCCATCCCAACTGGTATGTACTATGGGTTTGTCATCTATAGAACAGGGTTCTAAAAAGTTCCCAGAGTCGACAACCCATCTTTCGGATATTATCGATTTCTCGAATGACTCGGTAGTCAATAATATTCTCAAGAGAGTCTCGTCTGAGTGTAGTATCGCGTAGAGACCAATTCGAGAATAGACTCCCTCATAGTCCTCGCACTACATCCTAAAAAGTCCAAGTGGGGTTTGGAGATAACTACGGTTCTCAATATCACTGGCACCTAGGTAGAGAGTAACACGTTTTTACGAATAGACTCGTTCAACATAACTAGACTCTCAAAAGGGCCTCAACTAAGTGATGGTGTCTCAAGTCAACTTTTTTTGGAATCGACTCCCTCAAAGCCTCCTTGAATATACCATCGTCCTATCATAAGTACGCTCAAGTCTGGGTTAGGACTTATCTCACCACTCAATAGTAGCAACTCTGCTCACAGAAGAACCCAAGCAGACAGATATACAGATATATACAGATATGTACAATCAATCAATAAGCAAAACATAAATAACATAAACATAACAAGGTGGGCTTAACCCTCAGAGATTCCCCAGTGAAGTCGTCATTTCTGTTGCAGTGAGAATCGGATAACAAGCTATTAATCAACTTGCATTACACATCTTTGAATTCACCACCGAGCTTTGATTTATCCAAAGGAAAGGGTAAAGATCGAAGAAAACCCTAAGAGGATCTAGGTTCGGGGGTTGGTTATACTAAGGGAAGGTGTTAGCACCCTAAGCATCTGTAGTACTCTACAGGAACCTCTTGTTATATATGTGTTATGTTATGTTTGCTTGCTAAGGGTAAGGGTAAAAAACCTAATGGCATAGGTGAAGACCTAAGGGTATGTACACAAAGTTTGCTCACCAAGACGTCGCATCTTGTGCCTACGTATCTGAATAAAGAATCAGAGCAATCGTAGTTCACCTGGGGTGAGGAACCATTGACTATAGCCAAAGTTCCAAGGGGAATGAGTATGAGCTCATGTAGAGTTTAAGAAACTCTTTAAGTCTAAGTTGAAAAGGAAAAGTTAATACTCAAAGTGATGAGTCTCACATAGAGTCCAAGAACTCTAACTTAATTCTAAGTTGTAAGATTGAATGGCTATGAGGCCAAGAGTAAGGATGTCCTATGACTATGAGGTCAAGGAGAAGGTGGCCATGACTATGAGGTCAAGGCTGACATCCTATGACTATGAGGTCAAGGAGGGAGGTGGCTATGACTATGAGGTCAAAGCTGGTAATCCTATGACTATGAGGTCAAGGAGGGAGGATAATGAGCTTTCTATGATTTAAAAGTCAATAGAGAGGCTTTCCTTTGGAAGGAGGGGAGATAACAAACTTCTTAACAAGAATGTTACAAGGGACTTGAGATTAAATGAGCAATATAAATTCAAGAATTCAAAGAAGATATGCAACAATTAAGCAATGATCAAAACTCAAAAGTAAAGTTCAACATTCATGTATAGCATGTGATAGTGTGATAATTCACAACAATTATAAACACAAGATGTACCTATATGTGATAAAGAAATCATCCAAGTTTTAAACCAAAGGCAAGGAAAAAGACTCAATGATAAAGCTAAACAAAACCTTCTCAAAAACAACTCTCCCATGTATCAAAAATTATCACAAGAACTCTTAAGGAAAAGGTGATTTTTGAGTGAAGCGCAAAATTTAAATGAAAAAAGTCTTATATATGTTTTTTATGAATTTTTAATTTAATGTAAAATAAAATAAAAATTAAATTAAATTATGGAAAAAATTAAATTAAGCAACAAAGAACAAATATGATTTTTTTGGGAATTTTTGGTTTAAAGAAAAATATTTTTATGAATTATAAATAAAATGAAAAAGTAAAAAAGAAAGAAATAAAAATGGGAATAAAATAGGGGGGTGCATGAGAAATTCTGAATGCATTAAAACAAGGTTAGGCGCATGGTGGGCCTTTTTCCTGGGGGTGTGATTATAATTTTCGCAAGGCCCAAGTCTTGCTTATTGTGGAAACAAAAAAAAAGAATTAAAACCAAAAGGGTATCTGGGGCAAGGGGGATTCGAACCCCAGACCCCTTGGTTACAGGCACAGCTTCATTACCACTGGGGTGGCTATACATTCGTTGTATATACCACCCTAATAATACTTAAAGTAACAGGCGTTCAAAAATGATTTAAGAACCACATGAATAAAAACGTTGCAAGGCGTGACCATGAAACAAAACAACAACCAGTCAGAAAACTTATTCATATGGCGACAAAAAAATATTGGCTGGCCAATCAAAACAATTGCCACGATTCTCTCTCTATGCAAAACGGTTGTGAATTCAACGTGAAAAGAAAAATAACCTTTGCATGGTTTCCCTTACATTATGCAACTACTATATCCCTCAACTTAATTAAATCTGAAGAAATAAAAAAAAAACACCAATCCAGCATTCATATAGCAGAATAAAAGGTGAACCATTAGCAACACAAATAAGCATTATGGTTTGGAAGAAAAGCAAGGTAACACGTATCTTCATCAAATGTGATCTGGGCAAGATAAAGCTTAAGGCAAACTGAACTTCCAAACATACTATTCTCTACATCTCCAGCCATCCTTATGCTACAAGACTCAAACAAAACTCATGCAAGGGAACCTCATAATGCTATATATAAAAAAACAAGGATTAAAAACGTCATGCTGCATATTACCAAGACCGCCATCAACCGGTCAACAGAGCAAAACAAATTCGCTGGCCAATCACGATGTCATGTTCTCTTCTAGCCATGCAACGTGAATCAACAAAAAAAAAGGTTGAGCTCTCGTGGACCAAACAAGAAGAGCAAACATAGTGCATCATACTCTCATTCAACTATTCCCAAACTCAACTTCCAAACAAGAATTGAGACCTTAGTACATAGCACTCAAGGTGGAGAGCAACATATGCTCCATGACTAAACTTCAAGCAGTGACCATAATGTGGAAGAAAATCTCATTGAACAATGGTATGGAAATTATCACAGAATGACAATACACTGCATAAACTCAAACGAAATTTTTTATTTAAGTGATATGATGATATGATAAAAACACTCAGTTTTGGATACTTGAAAATATCCTCCTCTTGATCAAGTATTTTTTATAACATTTTATTCCAAGATTTATGAAGTAGAAAAAAAACTCAAATTATATGGCTCCCATAACAGGCTACCACCAAACTACAAACACCACAAGATAAGCACTAAGACTCATGAAAAGGTGGATCAAGACTGACTGAAACTAACAGTGCCAAGATACATCTTTCAAACTCAAACATTTATTCACCATACTATCCAAAACGGATTGAAATACAAATGTAAGAAAATGATAACAGTATGATGGCCATTCACAAATAAACATAGATATGAAACTATGCATATAGGAGCAAAGATATTAAAGGTTACCTAGTGGAATAAGTCCACTGCACCTTCAAAACTTGATGATCAAATTGCACCAGACTTCTTTTTTCTCAAGGTGCTTATGCTTCACCTTTCCACAAAATTTCCACACGAAGTATAATGAGAGTGTGTTATGGTTTGAAAGTTCAGAGATTGATATTCTTATTGTTGGTGTTTTAGTGTTACACTAAGAGAGGTAATGACAAAATCTTGGATTGTTGGTCTGTGATATTCTCACAAGCCTTTTCTTGGTTATGGACAGTGTTGATGGTGTTGCACTAAGAAAGAAAATGAGAGGAAGTTGGATTTTTGTTCTGTGATACTTGGTTTTTGTTCTTATTGTTGGTGTCAAAACAAGTGAGGATGCTCCTCCTTTTATAGGGAAAATGGAAGAGTGGAGGTATGGGCAGAAAAATGAAACTTTGCCCTTTTGGAGAGGTTTCTCGTGTGAGCTGGTTTTGGCCCCAAAAGTCTCCAAGATCTCTGACCACTGATCATGATAGGGTTAGTTCTGATGTGGTGCACTGATGGGATTGGACCAAGGCTCAAGAAAATAGGAATAAACAATGCTTTTGTTTTGAAAAGTTTCTCTTACCTCTTGATCCACTTGCCTTGCCTTTGCATAAATTATGTTATTTAAATGTGAAACTTGAGGAAAATTGTGGCAAAGGTTCTAAATGGTGTTAAGTTGGTCTCTAAACATCAGAAATGTGAAATTTTTGGTGAAATTCTGATTTTCTAAGTGTAAGACAAAATGCCAACACACCAACTTTAGTGCACCATAACTTAATAACCATGCATCTAAATTGTGAAATTTTTTATCCTTTGAAAAATAGGCATTTGATAGAACAAGTTTCATGTGAAATAATTCTTGAAATGAGGCTTGGAATCATTAGAAAATCATCCATGAAGTTACGCACAAAGGGCTGTCTAAGAAACTTAGAAAAAATTCTAAGTTATGAAACTTTCACAACTTGAAACAACCATCTTTAGGACATCATAACTTGAGATTGGTTTATCCAAATGAGGAGTTATCCACGTGCTTGGAAAGCTTGAAGAACGAGGAACAACTTTCATGTCCAAAGATTTTTTATTTGAAGCTTGAAACTAGGTAAAAAATTGAGTTAAAGTTGGATGAAAATTATGGTGAAAATGCTGAAAATTTCACTAAGTCCCAAAGTAACTTATCTTCCAAGTCTCATAAATTAAAAACCAAACATTTTTTTAAAGAGGGCCCTCTAATACACTTTGAAGATCATGGAAAAAGCTTCCATTTGAGCTTTGAGTCACTCAATTTGGATGTGTGGTTTGAAAGTTATGACCTTCCCAATTTTGCACAAGAAGTGAATTTTCCACATTTGAAAAGTTACAAAGAACCAAACCTTGCTTCCTTTGCAAAAAAACTTCTTAAAACTTGATTTCTCATGCCTTAACTCATCAATGAGACATGTCATGATGGATTGAGGACTTGGATGCTTCATTTTGGATCAAAATCTCAAAGGTTAGGGCCTCAGTCAAAACCCTAATTTCACTTGTGAATGCCCTTGAATGATCACTGAGGATCTTGCTTATTCAATCACATATAAGGCTCATGGATGGTCTCTAGGGATATCTAATATCACATGGAGTCATGTCCCAGGTCTTGAGAACAACTCTTGATAAATATCAAAGGTCATGATTGTCTTGTCCTGACAAAACCTTAATTGGATGCATGATGAACTTGTGGCTCAAGGCACTTGATGATGAGAGCCAGTCACCCTTGAATTCTTGTTGAGTAAGACCTTTAGGATGTATGTGAACTCAAATAGTTGCATTTGGAGCTTTAGTTTCCTTTCTTGAACAGATGACTTCTTTGGTTCATGTGTGAATTTGGCTTAGGAGACTTTGCCTTCTTCTTTGTATAAGTCTTGGCTTTTCACCACAAGAAACGAACTTGCAAAATGTGGTGGTTAGTTAATAATGCATAGATGATTGAAACTAAATGTCAATGCAAAATGTTATGACATCTAAGGGGTAAAATTTAGGGTACAACAGTTGCCCTTATGATTGTTGGTCGAGCTAAATGTTTTCATGGCACTAGACGCCAGACTTAAAGATTCATAAAGTGAGCCCATAATCAATTGGCTTAGGTAGACGTTCCTTCCAGCGTAGAGTTGGTTGGCAAGAGTGGCATAGAATTTTTCCACTTTCAGAGAACTCAAACATAAAATGAAGTGTGACATCCATAAAGACAAGAAGGCCACATGTTCTTCGTCAGAGACTTCTGTGGTGGCCTCGTCGAAGTGATCATCAATAAAGTTAGTGAAGCTGGCTCATTTTGAATTAAACCCAATAATGTCGTCAGTCTCGACAAAAGGGTCGAAAAATTCTCTTATTGGTTGAAGACCAGGGATGACGGTTACATCAAACAGTGTTGGCATAAGCATACCAAATCACAATTGGAAGGTGTTTGTCAAACCCTCCCGAAAGTGGAGTGCAGGTAGCAACATGTGCTAGTTATACGTGGGTCCTACCCTAGATAATTTAATCACGTCGAAAAGACCTTAATCCTTCCAAGTTTTCCCTTTTTGGGACTCTACCTTATTGTGCCAATTAAGGTAATTCAATTGGTTAGTGTAAGGGGCAGAACGAAAAAAACAGGAGTAGTCATATAAGTAAGATCTAGGGGTTGATCCATGGCTGCTAAGGGTTTCTCCTCTTGAAGAGGAGGCTCAGGAACATACAAATGGTTCCCAGTGAAAGTGAATGTGATGATGGATGCAGCCACAGGAATCTCTAGTTCTGAGTTTGATTTGGGAGCCATTTTTGTAAGTGGAGGTTGATTTTTGCAGGAGGAAGAGTTTGAAAGCTTTGTGAAAAGTGGAGAAAGTATCAAAAGAGAAGAAAGATACTATTTATAGTTTTAGAAAATAAACGGTTTAGTTTTTATTTTGCTTTAATAGAAAACAAAATTGTACTTTTTGACAAGTGTCCCACTAAAAATTATGAAGTGGGAAGTTGGATCTTCAGTATGGCCCGCGTCTTCTTGGGAACTCTGAGCCATGATGGCCTTTCTAAACCTACACATATTGAAGGGACATTATAGGGAGTATCCATGATGATGGTGACATTAGCTCATAACCTCAAATAGTGTCCGAACTTCAAAAACGCCACCTGTCTCTCAAAAATGAATCGAAATTGGAATTTTTTGGGGCAATTTGTTGGCCAAGAAATTCCAAAAGAAGAAATTTGACGGAAGACTTGGGAAGAAGGAACAACAACATTTCGACGTCAAAATTCTGGTTTGAGACTTAGTAAAATTCCAAGAAGTTGGTCATTCATCTAATTCGACAGGTTAAATGAGTTTGACTGAAGGCAAATTCAAATTTCAAACTGAAGTAATTGTCTTCTGGTCTTATCCAAATTTCCATGGACATGTGGATATCAATTGAAGGTCAGTCACGAATGCAAAGATAGACGGAAAGACATTTGAACGTTGGGAGACCATTAGTTAATAGCATTATAAATAAGAGTTCTAGTGTTAGGATCAGCGGGTGGAAAAAAATTGTAAAACTTCAATATACACTCAAAGTATCCGCATACAAGAGAGAAACGGTTTTTTCTGAAGAAATATACTTTCCTACCATTTTTACATTTATGCAAATGAATTTTTTTCTATTTAAAGTTGTTCTTTACTTATTTTATTTGCTTTTAAAAAGATTAGTTTCGACCTTGTCGAATTCAGTTAGTTAGTTTACTTTCAAAATTTAATTATTTTACTAAGGCATTCAATATTCATTGCAAGCAATCCGACAAAATTGAATGCATACTCTTTTTCCTCAAAAAATTTGCAGCAACTTGCCCTAGGATTTACTAGTTTGCTCCTTCAAGCAATTAACCTAAAACTAAGTGATTGTTTACCAAAAACACCGGTGAACAATATGTTAAGGAATAAAGTATTTTTTAGTTAGAGTTCGTTCCATCAGTCATAAGCTATTGTAAGTGTCCAAACACTTGGGAGAGTGTTTGAGAGAAAGTGAGAGGGTTCTCATATTTATGGGGGAGTCCTTAATAGGAATTTACGGGTAGTACTAGGAAAAGAGGCATTGGACAAGGAGGGTTCAAATAAGACCAATTTGTACTTTTGACTATTAAGAGTGAATCTTCAGATGTAGGTGACTTTGCACCAAATTAGGTTAATAATTATTTGTGTCATTTTTCTTATCGTTATTATTTTACTTCTTACACATTAATTTTGTCATACACATTGATACAATATTGTGTCTGACATCTTGTCATTCGGAAAAAAGTTTCAAACATGAAGAAGAAAACTTGGATCATCAAGATCTCCCAAAAGAATGGAGGACTGCTAAAGACCTTCTAATCTAGAATGTTATTCGAGATATTTCTAATGGAGTTACGACTCAACACTCCCTTAGCAAGGTATGTAACTATATGGCTACTGTTTCTCAAATTGAGGCAAAAGGAGTTGATGAAACTCTCGTTGAAAAACATTAATCTCTTATAATTTAAGAAGAGTTAAGTCAATTTGAGCGAAAAAATGTTTGAGAACTTGTTCCCAAACCTTCATCTTGTGTAGTGATTGGAACCAAATGGTTCTTTTGCAACAAGCTTGACTAAAATATTTTAGGAAGTAAAACTAGAATCGTTGCAAAAGGGTACAATCAACTAAGACATAAATTTTGATGAGACATATACTACTATAGTAAGATTGGAGGCCATAAGGATGCTTTTATCTTTTTCATGTATTTTGAATTTCAAAACTCTTTCAAATGAATGTAAAAAATGTGTTCTTGAGAAATTACATCCAAAAAGAAATGTATGTTGATCAACCATCAAATTTTATAAATCTTTTTTTAATAAATATGTTTAATGAAATTTATCTAAATTAATTCTCGTTTTCTTATCACTGTTACTTATCTAACCGTGTATATTTGCACCTTTCAAGCAACAATAGAATAATATAGGAAATTTACATCGAATGACCAAACAAATCTTACATAGTGTTACCTCCTAATTTCGACGCCTGATGTTGGATTAAGAGTTTTTCTAAGAGATAAGATTTCTGAAGTTCTACGAGACTTCGACAGAAATGTTGCTAGCAGGAAAGTCTAGTCGAAAGGTATCTTGCTGCAGAGAAGAGAGGGTCTAAAGACTTAGAAATATTTAAGAGTTTGAAAGGATTTTTCGACAGAAGGCTAAGGAACACCATTCGATTTGGAAATTTAAATTCAAAAATAGGAGGGAACAGTTGTTTTTATCCGTTTCTGAAGGAGGACATGTGGCGTTCATCCAAGAAGCGAAGACATGCACGACGCCACGTGTTTTGCCTTGATTAGTAGCCCGTTAGTGGGTAGCTATTTTTAACCATTATAAATAGCAAGTCTTAGCAATAGATTTGGGTGTGTTCAATTGTATACAAAAACTCAGTGTGCTCAAAGTACCAGCGTAGAGAAAAGAGCGTGTAAGAATGTATGTTAATGTAACACCACTTCTTTCAATTCAATGCAATTTAACAAGTTTCTTTCATTAAAGTCCCTTTTTATTCATGCAAGTTAACGTCCGCATTTACCAGTCTTTTCGATTTAAATCCTTTTTACCTTTTAGTTACTTTACATTTCTTGAAGTAGACCCTTTTAACTTATTTACACTGTCGAAGTGTTCTTGATATTTTCTAGAGACGTGCACAAGAAAACAATTAGCACATGTCCTAGGATTTAGTTTGGTCTATCCTGCAAGTTACTCAGTTTTACACAAAATTGATAGACCAGAGGTTATTTACTATTTTTACCAGTAAACAAATTGGCACGCCCAGTGGGAGAGTGCTAAAACGAATTTCTTGTGTTTTCAAAAAGAAACTTATAACTCTCTGTGTTTTGATTATCTTTTCTGTGTCGAGTACTTCGTTGTATGTTATTAAGAAGTGGAAAAGTAGCCACCGCAAACGAAGAGAGACCAAAAAGAAAGTATACGAGGAAAATGGCAAGTACTAATCAGCCAAATAGTTCAAATCCTCAAATCATGTCAGGTGCAATGCAGAACCAATCTCAGGGTCTTCGACTGGAGGACCCACGGTTCCTGCGTCCGTATCTGAAACTATGTCATCTATGGCAAGTTCGACACCAACACACTCGATTTCCCATACTGAACCAATTTTAACTTATATTGGGCCAAGGGGACCCCCAGTGACTCCCCCACCACTAGGAACGTCTACATATCGACATTTCCCGCCACCTGGTTTTTCGATGCCTTTAAACGGTCGAGAACAGCCTTATGGGATGCCAACTTCGATGATGGTAAATTTGAAAAATGCCCCCCAGTATATTCAGAACCCGTGATGACATCACCTTTACAAGGGTCAGGATTTGGGATTAATATGGGTCGAAATAATCAATCTTTAGGAATAGGATATTCAACTCAAATGCCAGGTTTGACGAATACCACTGCAGCCTATTTAAGCCAGCAAATGGATGAAAGTAACCACCAAATGGTCCAAATGATGTCCCAAACTATGGGGGAAATCTTTCAGCCTCTAATTCAAAATACTACCCAGACTAATCAGCAAATGGCTGCGCAGATGACGCGCCTTACAGATTTCTTTGGTGTGCCTAACCCTCCTCGACACCCTCAGAGAGAGTATATCGCAAGAAACTAAGGAGTGGTGTTCGAAGAGGACCCCACTATTAACCAAAACCAACAAAATCCAGGAAATATACCTCAGGTTAATGTACCAAACCAGGGAATAGTCTAACCCCCTAGGATTCAACCACAAATTCCTGTAGGAGAACAACCAAGGGTGGTTTTGGTGAATAGAAACCAGGATGCCGACAACGTCGTACAACAAGTTCGACGTAATGAGGTGGCAACAGATAACAATTTGGCAGCCATGGTCAAAAGGATTATGGTCCAAAATGGGGTAAACTTTGGTCTGCGTAAGCCGAATTATACATCTCCATTATCAGAATACATTCTCCAGTCGGAGTTACCCCCTAGAACGAAAGTCCCTAAGTTCACTAAGTTCTCTGGGGACACCACTGAATCCATTGTCGAACACGTGGCCAGATATGTGATAGAGGCTGGAGAAATCGCGAATAATGAGAATCTTAGGGTAAAGTACTTCCCAAGTTCTCTAACGAAGAATGCATTCACGTGGTTTACAACTTTGCCACCTAATTCGATCCACAATTAGACCCAGTTGGAATGGCTGTTTCATGAGCAGTTCTATATGGGACAAACGAAGATTAGTCTGAAAGAAATGGCTAGTATAAAACGAAAGTTCACTGAGTTAATAGATGACTAGTTGAATAGATTTTGATTGCTCAAGGCTAGGTGCTTTACGCAAGTGTCGGAGCATGAGTTAGTCAAAATGGCCGCTGGAGGCCTTGATTATTCCATTAGAAAGAAATTAGATACGCAATATCTAACAGATATGGCCCAATTGGATGATAGAGTTCAACAACTAGAACGTCTAAAAGAAGAAAAGGCTAGGGCGAATAAGAATAAAAGGGTGGCTTAAGTCGAAGTTAATGACGAAGATGAAAAATACTATAATGAGCCAGTAAGTTTCGACGAAGGCGAGATCAATCTTGCTGAATTGAAACAAGGCCCACCTTACTCTTGTAACTTGTTGGCCCCTTCGAATGGAAAAAATCCTGTCGAACCAGAGAAAAATGACAAATTCCCCAAGAAAACTTATACTTTCGACGTTACTAAATGTGACGAAATTTTCGATTTGTTAGTTAAGGACGGTTAAATGATAGTGCCCCCTGGTGCTAAAATGCCTCCTTTAGAACAAAGGAAAAAGAGAGGATTTTGTAAATATCATAATTTCTTGGGCTATAAGACTTCTCAATGTTTTCTTTTCAGGGATCTTGTTCAGAACGCAATCCAAGAAGGAAGGCTAAAGTTCGGAGAGAAGTCCAAAAACCAAATGAAGATCGATTCAGATCCCCTACCAGTGGCTGATGCTCACTATGCAAAGCCAACAGAGGTTCATATGGTCGAGGTTGCTGAAGGTCTCAACAACGATGTCAATATGGTCGAAATAGTTGATGATTTCAATAATGAGGCAGTCATGGTCAGGACTACTGAAAATCTCGACCAAGAATTCATAAGGAGTTTTGTTATCGGGGATGTCGAAAGTTTCACCAACAACACTACTCATGGTGTTGGCATAGGGGTCACTGAAGGCGCCGACAAGGGAGTTACTGAGGATTCCCAGTAGATGATGGTAACAAAAGAAACCGCTAATGGTTTCGTTCAGATGGATAAGGCTGCTGAAGGCCTACAGATGGAATTGTGCAAGCTTGACATCACTAAGGATGTCAAAATGGAAGTCAATATGGTGGAGATTTCTCAGGAGGTACCCATGGAAGTCGGTGATGAACGCCGACAGGAAGAGTACAACAAACTGGCCTTCCCAAAAGAGGAGGAAAGTTTGATTGACTTTATACACAGGTGTCAAAGGAATGGGTCTAAAGTCATGTTGTGCCCCAGGTGTAGCGCTGTATTCGACAAAAAGGCAGCGCAGAATCTCGAAGGAGTGCGAAAGGCCAAGCAAAGGTGGGAGGAGAAAACCCGTCATGGCCCGCGGAGTTTCGACCCTAGGAGGTCTGCGTCGAACCAGGAACAGCTAAAGGCTAGAGTGCCAGGGGCAAGGCCCGCTACGTTTAAACCATTTGCTGAACTTTCTAACAGCAAGTGGGTGAAACCAAATGAGAATAGGGAGAAAGGTCAGGAAAAGTGGAAGGATTTCGACGTCAACAAGGGCTCTTCAATTACCTATCGCAAGGAATTTTAATCCTCCAACAAATTGGCTCACATTTCTGAGAATTACAAAGGCAAAAATCCCATGTCTAGGTCGCAGTGGAGGAGGGAGCGACGAAGGAGGAAAGCCCAAAAGGAAGCTGAGTCAAAAGATAAGGCGGATCGAGTACAAATATACCTGCCGAAAGCAACGGAAAGGGGAAGACAGAAGTTGTCGAAAAGTTGCCCACAGGGCGAAAGTTGTTCAGAACCCAAGACGAAGAGGCCAGAGAGAAACATGATCGGGCCATAGCAGAAAACGAGATGATGACGGATAACTTCGATTCTAATTCAGAGGCCTCATTGGTCATCATTGTGAATGTGGTATCAGTGTTGCCTAGAGAATTTGATCATATCACAGAGGTCGAAGAGGTCGATGCCTAAACAGAAGCTGAAATAGAGGAACACAAACCTGTGTGCTACTATGTAATGAACAATGGTTGTGTCGAAGAGCAGAATGTGTTCTTTGAATGGCCAGATGAGGTAATGAAGAGCCATCTGAAGCCTTTATCCATTACTAGAAAAGTTGAAAATGTTCCAGAGAATAAAATCTTGGTTGATTGCGGCGCTACAGTGAATTTGATGTCGCATTTTATGCTGAGAAAGATTGGAAAATTCGATACAGACACTAAACCACACAACATGGTTCTTTCGAATTATGAAGGAAAAATTGGTGCCACTCTTGGTGTTATACAGGTTGATTTGAAAGTTGGAACGGTTACAAGGCATACAGTTTTTATGGTGGTCGAAACAAAGGCAAACTATAATTTGCTGTTGGGACGAGAATGGATACATGGAATTGGAGTTGTACCATCTTCTATGCACCAGAGGATCACAATATGGAGGCCAGACGACATCTTTGAGAATATTGAGGCCGATCAAGGATATTTCAAGGCCCCAATCAACCATCTCGACAGGTGCCAGTTCGATAAGCATTTAGCCAATATTGCTCCATGCAATCCGACTGATTTTGCTTTTACTCTAGACGATGAAGCATACTGCTCATTGCATCTGCATCCCGTCAATGGTTTTAGATGGGATAGAGAGGTGGTAGGTAAGGATGATTTTGCATACCCAGCACCTGTACCTGGAATAACCCCGACAGGTTGGGGAAGCGAATTCATAATGATGTCTGAATTCGAAGTACTAAGAAAGATTTCGGCTTACATAGCCGAAAACAAATTGCAAGCGACCTTAGAGGCTGAAGTTAAAAACATGGTTGATAAGGCCAACAATGATTCACACAAAGGAGGTCCCGGTAAGGACTTCGACCCAGAACCACCTGATCAGGTTCGGGATGAAGAACAAAGGTTCGATGCCATCTATGATGATGAGCCTTTGGGTTTCGAGAAGGATTCGTTGCCAACTAACATCAAAATGCTAGCGCAAGATCCACTTGAAGAAATCGACTTGGGAGAGGGAGCAGTGAAAAGCCTACTTACATCAGCGTCAACATTAGTCCACAACTCAGAGTCGAAGTAATCCAATTGTTGAGGGAGTTCAAAGACTATTTCGCATGGGATTACGATGAGATGCCTGGTTTGAGCAGAGAGCAGGTCGAACTAAAGTTGCCAATCAAGTCTGGAAAGAAGCCGATCAAGCAAAATCCCAGGCATTTTGCACCAACAATCCTCTCGAAGATCAAAGAGGAAGTCGAAAGGCTTCTTCGTTGCAGGTTTATTCGAACGACCAGGTATGTTGAATGGCTTGCAAACATTGTGCCTGTTATAAAAAAGAATAGGACTTTGAGGGTTTGCATAGACTTCAGAGATTTAAATATTGCGACCCCAAAGGACGAATACTCAATGCCTGTGGCGGAAATGTTAGTCGATTCTGCCACTGGCCATGAATACCTTAGCATGCTCGACGAGTATTCTGGGTATAACCAAATATTTATTGTTGAAGATGATGTCCCTAAGACGGTGTTTTGATGCCCTGGGGCTTTAGGCACTTACGAATGGTTAGTGATGCCTTTTGGCCTAAAAAATGCTGGGGCAACATATCAAAGAGCAATGAATACAATCTTCCATGATTTTATAAAAACTTTTATACAGATTTACATTGATGATATTGTTATAAAGTCTGTTTCAGGGAAGAATCATATTGGCCATCTTCGGAAGTCATTCGAAAGGATGCGAAGACATGGTCTCAAAATGAACCCTCTCAAATGCGCTTTTTGTGTGCAGGTGGAGATTTCTTAGGCTTCGTGGTCAACAAAAAGGGAATCGAAATAAATCAAAATAAGACCAAGGCCATCATGGAAGCGAAAACGCCATCTACAAAGAAGGAACTGCAGTCGTTGTTAGGAAAGATCAATTTCTTGAGAAGATCTATCTCAAATCTCAGCGGGAAGACTCAAGCATTTTCACCTCTACTCCGACTAAGCAAGGAAGGATTCGAATGGGGGCAAGCTCAACAGGAAGCTTTCGACAAAGTCAAAGAGTATTTGAGTCATCCTCCAATCCTAGCACCGCCTTGTAGAAGTAGGAGCATGAGATTGTACATATCTGCGTCGGACAAAACCTTAGGGAGCATGTTGGCTCAGGAGGATGAAAATGGTGTCGAAAGAGATATTTATTACCTTAGTAGGGTTTTGAACGATGCAGAAACTAGGTATAACATGGTTGAGAAATTATGTTTATGCTTGTATTTCTCTTGTACAAAATTAAAGCACTATATAAAGTCAGTTGATGTTTATGTTTCGTCTCATTTCGACATCATTAAGCATATGTTATCTAAACCTATTTTGCATAGTTGAATTGGTAAGTGAGCATTGGCATTAACTGAGTACTCCCTAACGTATAGACCTTTAAAGGCCGTTAAGGGACAAGTGGTAGCAGACTTTATTTTCGACCACTCTATAAGTGAAAGCGGTTGAAAAAATTGTGAAATATTAGGATTGATCGTGGGACACGTGTTCCCCCCACATTTTTTGATGGAACGGTGGTAATAAGTGCCTATCTCCTCATGATCTCCTAGACCCTAGGGAGGGGTAATGATGACTGAGATTCTGGGTGATTTGAAAAGACATGTCAGATATAGCAATAATGGCTACGGCGTCATAGGTCTGCTGAAGGGAAGGTGAATAGTTGAAGCCACTAATAAACGTCAAAACCATACAAGGTCTAAATAAGGCGTCGAATTACATTTTCAAAAAATGTCTTTTTCTGTAAATAATGTCAAAAATGACATTTTTGGGGGACAATTTGTTAGCTTCTAATTTCGACGCCTGATGTTGGATTAAGAGTTTTTCTAAGAGATAAGATTTCTGAAGTTCTACGAGAATTCGACAGAAATGTTGCTAGCAGGAAAGTCTAGTCGAAAGGTATCTTGCTGCAGAGAATAGAGGGTCTAAAGACTTAGAAATATTTCTAAGTGTTTGAAAGGATTCTTCGACCGAAGGCTAAGGAGCACTGTTCGATTTGGAAATTTAAATTCAAAAATAGGAGGGAACAATTGTTCTTATCCGTTTCTGAATGAGGACATGTGGCGTTCTTCCAAGAAGCGAAGACATGCACGACGCCATGTGTTTCACCCTGATTAGTAGCCCGTAAGTGGGTAGTTATTTTTAACCATTATAAATAGCAAGTCTTAGCAATAGATTTGGGTGTGTTCAATTGTATACAAAAACTCAGTGTGCTCAAAGTACCAGCGTAGAGAAAAGAGCGTGTGAGAATGTATGTTGATGTAACACCACTTCTTTCAATTCAATGCAATTTAATAAATTTCTTTCATTAAAGTTCCTTTTTATTCATGCAAGTTAACTTCTGCATTTAAAAGTCTTTTCGATTTAAATCCTTTTTACCTTTTAGTTACTTTACATTTCTTGAAGTAGACCCGTTTAACTTATTTACGCTGTCGAAGTGTTCTTGATATTTTCTAGAGACGTACACAACAAAACAATTAGCACATATCCTAGGATTTAGTTTGGTTAATCCTGCAAATTATTCAATTTTACACAAAATTGATAGACCAGAGGTTGTTTACTATTTTTACCGGTAAACACATAGATTCTAAAACCATCTACAAGTTTGGATTAAGTATAACTATATCTTGCAAAATGGACTTATAAGATTAGGACTATTTACAATTATAAACATTTTTCATACCTTTTCTCATTCGTGATTCTTAATATAATTCCGAGACAAATTATGACCAAAAACTACCACCTTTTTCTGAAAATAAAAAATAAAAAGCGAGATCTAAGAGGGAAGATGAAACTTCCATCAAAGAAAATTAAGTTTTTTTTAATACTCAAAATACACCATATATCGAATTATAGGGGTTCAAGTAAGATATTGGAGTGTATCCAAATCTATTATTTAACTTGTTTTTCAAGGTTTCTAAAATGTCACTCATTACAACACTCTTCTTAGCTGGAAAATCCAACACAACTTTCTAACTTAGATGTCGAGTACTTTAATTGAAGGTTATAATATATGAGTTAATTTCAACATTTTTAAAAAAAGACACAATAATCATGAATCTTTTGGACCACAAACCAATCCTCATTTTCTGTATAACTAATGAATTCCAATATCATCATGCTTTAAAATGTTGGACCATATATGGAAGTCCATCAGTACTTCTACTACTATCAGTAATATTCTGTACTATGTAAAATGCACCATTTGTTCATTTACACACTAATAGCATGCATAAGTACCAATTAATACGCAACTAATATTCGTTAACATTCATTGCTTCACTACAACAAAAGTAAGTTATAACATCGCACCTTAGACAGCGTTTTAATACAAAAGTGCTGCTATAAGTTAAAAACAAGGAAACTATTCATTTAAAAAAATAAAAGCGCAAAAAAATATAAGACCTTAGACAGCGCTTTGGTCAAAAGTGCTTTATAAGGTCTTATAAATTTTTAAAAAAAATTTAATGGAAAATATTAGACAACGCTTTAGTTAAAAGCGCTTTCTAAAGTCTTAAAAATTTAAAAAAAATATAAGACCTTAGACAGCGCTTCGGTAAAAAGCGTTTTCTAAAGTTTTATTAATTTAAAAAAAAATTAAAGGAAAATATTAGACAGCGCTTTCCTTAAAAGCGCTTTCTAAGGTCTTAAAAATTAAAAAAAATAAAATCAAAAGCGCTGTCTAAGGCCAACCTTAGAAAGCGCTTTTAAAAGCGCTGTCTAAGGTCCACCTTAGAAAGCGCTTTTATGAAAAGCGCTGTCTAAGGTCTAATTAAATTAAAATATATGAATAGTCAGTATTCATTTTCATATTTCCGCTCTTTCTTCTCCCCTGCATGCGAACTGAGCTCAAAACCCTTGCGAACTCAAACCTTCACCGTCAACCGTCCTCCACCGTGCCGTCGTTCGTTGTTGCCGTCGTTGCATTGTCGTCCGTCCGTTGCCGTCGTTGTATTGCCGTCCGTTGCGAACTCATTGTCGTCGTTCGTTTCTGCTCTTTGTAACTGATACATTTCGTTCTTGTATTGCCGTTGTTACCGTCGTTAAAGGTACGCCGTTGTTGTGAAGAATAGGGTTTTGTTGCTTTACATTGTTGTTGTAGGGTTTTGTTGCTTTACAATGTTGTAGTGAATGAGTATGTTTGATGAGTTTTGTTAATGAAGTTATGTTGGACTGTTTTATTAATGAAGTTTTGTAGTGAATGAGTATGTTTGAAGTTTTGTTAATGAAGTTTTGTAGTGAATGAGTATGTTTGATGAGTTTGTTAATGAACAATTATTATATGAGATGAGTATGGTTTGCTGTGTTTATGAAGTTTTGGATAAAGATTTTTTTATGATGAATGGGGCTATATGGTTGATGATGATTGTGTGAGTTGAGAAGAAGGGAAATTATGTTAGGAAAGAGTGAGGTTGTGGTCCGATGGTGATGATGGTGGTGGAGGAATGTGCGGTGGTTTCTGGATGTTTGGAGAAGATGAGAGGGAGTGATTAGTTTAGGTTGGTTTGTGATGAGAAAAAAAATTGCATAACATTACATGAAAAGAGTTGGAGTAGATATTTTTTTTAGTTATCATGAAGTGAACTCAAGAGAAATATATGAGATATTTTGTTTTCATGGTGGAAGAAAAAGTAGTTCGGTTTGCTCTCTTGGTACATGAGACATTGCCTTACTCTTATTTCCAAAAGTGAAAAGCCACCACCTTCCTTTTTTATTTCCAAATATTGAAACTAGTCCTACAACTTTAAGGTCTATTTTAAAACATATTTTATATTAAGACTTATAAATAGTTTAGTTTAGTTTTATTTTTTCCACCTCTTAAATCTTCTAAAAAACTCTTAAAATTGCTAAGAAACAAGTAATTCATATTCCAACCAAGAAAAGAAAGAGATGTTAGTGAAAGAGGTAAAATTTGTTATATACTTGATTTCTTTATTATATTTGTTATATATTATGTCATATTTGTTATATTTGATATCCTTGATTTCTTTATTATATTTGTTATATATTATATTTGATATCCTTGATTTATTTATTACAGGTTAGATGGCTACTAACAATGATCACCCACATGATGATGATCACCCACATGATGATGATCACGATATTCAGGTTGGAAGTAACAGATCTATGGAAGAAGAGATTAGAAGAGGAATAACCATTATGAAGAGAGTGATCCGTGCTAGAGATCAAGGCATCACTTATAATGTGCATTGGAGCGCTTCGAATACACTTATTGAGCCTAACGGTCATACTTTGACAAGTTTCATTGGTGCACTTGTAAGGAATGCGGTTCCTATTACTTGTGATGATTGGAGAACCAAACAGTTGAAGGAAACCAAAGAAAAAATTTGGAATGAGATAAAGGTACCATAATTATGTCTTTAATTATGCCAACTAATTATGTCCTTCAAATTATTTGTACTAACCAATGTGTATGGTTTTTTTAGAGGTGCTTCAACGTCGAGGAAGAAAGAAAAGCTTTTTTGATGAGATTGGCAGGGAAGCTCCTAAGAGGGTTTAGGACATATTTAAACCGCACCTATCTTAGGGATGCTGACGATAACTTTGTTGATGGAGAGTATCCATCTAAATATGCAAGTTTGATTTCACCACAAGAATGGGTAACGTTTAAATCCAAACGACAAACCCCAGAATTTAAGCGATTAAGTGCAATTAATCGGGAAAGAGCATCAGCTCCCAAGTATAAATACAGGAAAGGACGTGTTGGATATGGACGTTTGGAGCAATCTTTGGTAAGTATCAATATATTGCAATGATATAATAATTGTTCATCATGAGTTATATTTGATCATATTATTTGGCTTTATATGTAGTTACAAAAGGCGAATAGCTCTGAAACATCTCTTCCTGCACATGTCTTGTGGAAGAAAGCCCGTGTGGGCAAGTCTGGAGTTGTTGCAGAAGAGGTTCTACAAGTATTTGAGAAATGTGTAAGTATAACAATATTTCTTTAATTAAATCAAAACTTTATTAACAAATATTTGACAAATATTCGATATTCATCTGATTTTCAGGAGGCGTTATCTCAGTCTGTATCTCCAGATGATACCAGGAGTATACTTAGTCGGGCATTAGATGTCCCTGAGTATTCTGGTCGGGTGAGGGGTAAGGCATTTGGGATCACCCCGACCTCCTTGAATATTAAAAAGGGAAAGGTTGCTAGTAATTCAGAACTTCAAGCTAAATTGGAAGCACTAGAAGCTGAGGTTCGGGAATTACGAAAGGAAAAAGAAAAGGATAACGCTTCAGGTTTTAGAGATGGATCGGAGAAAGATAGTATCAACTGCAGCTTTAATCCGATTATTCCAGAGGTAGTTATATATATATATTTATGAAATTAAATTAGTAGCTTAAATTATTTAAATGACATATATACACATTAACAATGGCATATTTATTTTTGGTTTTAGGGTGTTTCCCAATGTCAGCTCTTCTTATCTTCACCAACTTATCGGAAGGTTGCAAAGGGAAAAGTGTATAACAATGGGGTACAATTACTTCACAATAAATCCCTCCCTACTGGAAGTTTGAAAGTATCAGTTGATATTGCTATAGAGGAGGAAGCGCCATTACCCTATCCTGACGATGATTCGAATGTAACATTGGTGCGAGCTGCTATAGGGTCGTATGTTGCATGGCCGTCAAACCTCATACTCGTAGGATATGAGGTATGCTTAAAACCGTTATAAACCTTTGTTAACCTTAATGTGTAGATTCAAAGATTTTACGAACATTTTATTTTCATTTTTACATGGTAATGTTATTTAGACTCCAACAAGATCCAAAACAAAGGATAAGCGGATTCCGGAGCATACCGAGTCCGTTGTTTCAAAAAAACAGGCACATCACAATTATATGATATTTATGCATAGAAAATGTTAAATTGGATATCTTATACTTCATCTAACAAATTATATGATATATAGCTGCCTGGTAAAGAGATTAGCAACATTTCAACGCAAAAAAATGTTGGTGCTAAGAAGAGCAGGGGTAGAAAACAACCTATCTCCAAGTTTAGGTCGTGCCTCCAGACGTATCTACAAGTGACAGATATTATCACCGGAGGTGTTCGTCTTATACATATGGAGAAAGGTATCTATGGCTTTTAACATGACCAAAATATTGGTAATGAAGACTTCGAGCAAGTTTTCAATCATGAAGAATTGGGCGTCACTGTTGTCAATACATACGTGAGGTATATATCCGATCTACTTTGGTATATTAATTGAACAACTTATTTACTTTATGTTTCAAATGAATAGTCTAATGTTAATGATGTTTTTATTTAAGGTTTCTGTATGACAGAGTTATGCGCCCACACGGATTGCAGCAAAGATTTGCATTCCTATGCCCGGCGTCTGTCAACTTAACCTTAATAATCAATAAACCAGATGAGGTCCTGGCGTATATACGCGACGTCTTTATGGACAACCAAGAAACGGAAAAGTTGTTCTTTTTACCGTTTAATACTGGGTTAGATTTTCATTCTAAATTCATCTATTATAGTTTTTTTGTATTTTGACGTCGTGTAGAAAGTTTCCATCTAACACTTGTTTAATCTTACAGTGGACATTGGTTGTTGGTCGCAATTAATCCTAGCAGAGCAATGGTGTATTATCTGGATTCGTTAGGAAATGATTGGACAACATACCCGGATTTGAAGAAGTGTATTGACACGTAAGTGAGATTGTTCTAAATATGAATGTGTATATTTATTTGTTTGTTTATTTATTTATGCGAATTGTTCTAAATATTCACTTATATTTTATTAGCGTTATACAAGCTTTCCTAGCACTACGAGATAGTCATCTACCACGGCGGAGAGTCAACCCCATTATTACATGGAATTATGTGAAGGTATATTAATTATCACATGTTTTATTATATTAGTGATGCTACTTGATAAAACTTAGGATTTATCCATATTTTCTTTTCATTTGTAGTGTCCTCGGCAACGCAATCAAATAGATTGCGGCTATTTCATGTTGAGGTTTATGAGAGACACTCTTTTGTTGGATCGAATAGAGATTTCATCCGATGTATGTATTTCTAACTTATGAGTTATTTTAATAGTAACACATATCTCTCATGTCTAATGAAATAGTTAAAACTAAATCAAACTATGTTATATTATTATGTAGTACTTTGAAGAATGCAAGTGTGCTCATTACTCAATTTCTCAATTGGATGAAATTAAAGAGGATTGGTGTCAATACATTATGGAGCTCGGAATTTTACAAGGTATAATATTGTACTCTTACTTTAATTGATGAGAATTTAAATATGTGTAACTTTGTTTATGTATTCTTTTAATTGAATTACAATCTTTGTGTTTTCAGGACCTATAATGTAGATTTGAAGCAATGTTTTCTTAAAATTGCAAAAGTACTAGTATAAGTAATATGTGCATTTGTAGAAAAAATATAATGATTTGTAATTATAAATAGGTGTATATATAATTTTGGTTTGTAATTTTAAATATATATATTGGTTTGAATTGCCAATTGTTTTGGATATATAATTTTGGTGTAAATTGGTACATTTAAATAGGATAAATTGGATTGATTTGAATCTCCAAATTGTGGTATTTTTCTGAAAAAAATTGCTGGTTGAAAAACAGGTCAAATTCTGGTTGAAAAAACTTGGTAAAAATTGTGGTTTAAAAAAATTTATATAAAATTTTTCGTATACCTTAGACAGCACTTTTGGTAAAAGCGCTGTCTAAGGTGGGGATTAGAAAGCGCTTTTGCCAAAAGCGTTGTCTAAGGTGGACCTTAGAAAGCGCTTTTACCAAAAGCGCTGTCTAAGGTATACCTAAAAAAGTTCAAAAAGGTTGACCTTAGACAGCGCTTTTAGAGAAAGCGCTGTCTAAGGTATACCAAAAAAATGTCAAAAAAGGTAGGGCTTAGACAGCGCTTTTGCTAAAAGCGCTGTATAAGGTATACCAAAAAAATGTCAAAAAAGGTAAGGCTTAGAAAGCGCTTTTCCCAAAAGCGCTGTCTAAGGTATACCTTATAATGTCAAAAAGCGCTGTCTAAAGGTATCATAGACAGCGCTTTTCATTAAATATACCCCCCTTTAGACAGCGCTTTTGGTATTACCCAAAGCGCTGTCTAAACCTATAGTAGCGCAGGTTTAGACAGCGCTTTTAAGCGCTGTCTAAGGGCAAAAAAAGCGCGTCTAAGGTCTTATCTGTTGTAGTGCTTACTGTCTTTGTAAATTTTGTGGAGACTATTGCACAAAGAAATTAATATTTTTGTACTAGCCAATAGTGATATGTGAAATCAGGATCCTATAATCACGCCTTTTCTATATACTTTTAAATACTAATAATGATAAAGTGAGATTAATGATAATCAATTCTATAGATTGTACAATGTTACATTTTTTTTCCTACATTATAGTTGAGAAGAAGTACTTGTTCCCAATCTTCGGTAATATGTGAACGGTGTAGTGTTTCGGTATCGGTGGTCTTGAACTTTCCGTGCGGTGGAAAGAGAGTGAGCAGTAAAGTTAGCATTCGAACGCTCAAGTCAATGAAAAAATGAAAAGTGATATAGTGAGAATCGATTTGAATACATAAGAATGGCGCGTTTCCTCTCCTATATAGTGCGAGTGGTTTAAATTAAAAGTAGGGAGTGCAGCTTATATCACAGTCAGCCGTCTGATTGATCTGAACGGTTGGTAATAGGTGAAATTGGCTGCTTTAGGCAAAAATAGAGGAACATTTGTTTCTCACACTCTTAAGAAATTCATTCAAAGGGATAAGAAAATAGATGAAATATATGTAAATATTTTATGTGTGTGACTATGATCTAGAGCTGTAATGCTGTATACAAATTATTTCCCCAATGCCATAAAAAAAAATATACAAAAAAAATTGTGACAAAATCATGTGTACAGCAAGTATCTAAATCTGAACTCATATGGCATAATTTTTACAAATTGTGAGAAGGGTTGAGTTTTTCTTTTCTCAAGGAACATAATTGCTTCTTTCCCTTGTTCATTTGGTAATTGGATGCATATCCAATCTAGTAATGATTCCAAGTCTTTTGCAAAATCTAGTAAATACCAATCCAACATCTTTGGAATAACAAACTTTGATGTTGAAATTCCAACTGCTGCTTGCAAGTATTCTCTTTTAGCCAATTCAAGTTCCTTTTCAACATTCCGCGCTGTGTAAACTCTAACCTGCATTTGTCAAAGTTCATGAATCACTAACTAGAAAATCGCGAGTCAAGAAAATTATAAATTCAATGTATGCTATAGATAAACTTACAGCCGGAGATGACCAAGTTCCTCTAGCGAGAGCGAATGAGACTAGGGGTTCTGACAATTCGAGTCCATAATTGCTTCTTAATGTCGTTTCATGATTTTTCACTTCCTTTAATAATGTGATCTGTTTGGTGTTTAGCTGTAAGAAATTTATTAATTTTGTGTATCTTCCCGGCCACAGAAAAAAGCTACATTTGAAAAGGACACATAACTTACATATTTCCAGTGATATGGAAGCCTTAAAATACAGTGTTCTATGGTTGTTGCATTTAACAAGTTTCCACCTACATTTATTGTAGCCTGCGTAACAAGAAACCCGCATTAATTAATGAGAAAATCAATGCCATTACTATATTCTAAACTTGGGGAACAAACAAAAGTGAAACCACACCTTCTGCATCAATGCAACAACCTTTTCAGGACTCTTTTGTATGCCATTTTCTATGAAAGCCTGAAACAAAGCAGAACTTTTAATAAGCAGTTATCTACACGGATGGATACATGTGGCTACATTCAATTATTTGTTTTTCTCAAATAATTATCAGTGTTGACGTGTCAGTATCAGTGTCGTGTCTTGTGTATGTGCTTCAGATGTTTTTCAAATAGGAACATTTGACATACATTCATCATACACGAGTTATATATGTTGATCCAGAATGCAAGCTTCTCTTGGTGGTTGAGATTATCAATATTAACACTTGCTAGTTTTCTGAAAAGAATTCTGCGAACTTCAGGAAATTAGAACACATTAAAAAGTACTAATAGTATTATAGTTTGAATTTGATTAAAATCTAAATAACATACTTTAACCGATGCAGTAGAAACAAAGACTTAGCAGTTTGTGTTGGATTGAAAGATTCAGCTTCAATATTACTTGCAGTTAATTGCTTATATGGACCAATATCTCTCGTTCCGAATTCCATGATACCATAGGGATCCAAAAATTCTGTTCCTTCAATACATTTTTTAGATTTTAGAGGCCTAAAAGGTAGTGTACTCATTCTCAGGAGAATGCTAGTTAAGCACTTGAGAATATTTTCAGAGATTATATTCGGACTTTCATCGCCCTGTGGAGTTTCTTGTAGACGAGGATTTCTTACTTCCTGCTGCTGCAAAGTGAGAAAACTTTAATCAGGCATGAAAATTTCTTCAGTTTTTGACCTACAGTAAATGGTTTTAAATTGCTAACCGCAACAGCAGTATTGCAGCTGTAAGATCTACTTTTTTAAGGTCTGCAACTGCAACTGCATTTTCCTTTGAAACTATTTTTATACATGACATACCTTCTTTTTGGGAGGTTCCGAACGTTTATGTAACGATTTATTGTCGATCGGAATTTTCTTAATAGAAGCTTTTGCCGTTAGGCCTTTACATATGGATTGCTTGGTGCTCTTGGAAGGAGGAGTATATGATTGAATCTCTTTTCGTTGTATATCATCTGGTAAGGCAAAAAGAAGATACATGAAATCAGAGACTACATTCTTTTCGACGGTAGATTTGACACACTCGCCTCGAAATAGCTTAATCTTAATTGGTATGTTTCATAATGAAAAGACTAGTTACTCACCAAAAAGTGTTGTTGTAGAACTCGTTGCAGATGTTGCAGCATTGCCGAATTTTGTATTCTCATTTGGGTTTGCATTGTTCCCAAGTGAATGCTCCAGTTTAATCTTGGAGAATGACATGTTAACTTCTTCGTGATACAAATCCTTCCTACAATGTAACACCATCTCTTCAAGTCTTCTTATTTCTTCTTCAAGTACCGCCACTTCAGCCACAAGTCCTAGTGTCTATGATTTTCGAGAATAAATTCATCAGTCATATACTCAATTTCTGATCAAAGGTGTGTCTGGTGTCGAGAATTATCAGTACTATTGAAGAAAAGGGAGAGTAAATAAATTTACTAACATAGGGAGGAAGATAAGGAGGAAGACGAGGCAAAGCTCCCAAAGGTCTATTCAAAGCTCTCTCCAATGCCTTGTGAATATTCTCCTCATGCTTAAGCTTCTTCTTCAACCTCTCCACCTGAAAATCGAAAACTTCATCATATATCAGTCTCCAAACAAGAAAGTGAAAATAAAACATTAACAAGAAAACAACAACATTAACAAACATTACATCTTGTTGCAAAGCCAGTTTTCTGTCTTTACGCAATTTTAGAGGAATTCTGGGATCTTTGTTTATTGAAACTGAAGCCATAGCTTGTTGTGAACTATGAGAAGAACTGTTACACAAACAGCATCATAATTTAATAATAATAATAATAATAATAATAATAATAATAATAATAATAATAATAATAATAATAATAATAATAATATTAAAGTTTGGACACTGTAGAAACCGTTTTTCAAATGAAATAAATAAATAAATGTACCTTATTTTAAGTTCGGACTTTATAGAAATTTTAATAACTTCTTCATGTGAGACATTGAAGCCTGCATGGAAGTGAATGATCCAGGAAGAAACTGAAACTCAAACTTGAGAATTGATTCATTATAATTAATATGAACTTGTTTCAAAAAGTTGTGTAGGGACAAAAAAGAAGAGATAGAAGGTGGAACGAAACGCAAGCACTAATTATAGAAAGTAGAAGGCTTCAATCAAAAGGTTTATGTCATTATCAACCAAACGTGCCCTTTCTATTTAACTGCTTTAAATTAAATTTAACGCTCCTTTCATTGTAAATTGCTTTTTTATAAGCTGTTATGTTGTAAATTTAACCTCCCTTGTTTTCATGTTGTTCATTTGTTATGTTCCTTAGACTGGTGAAAGTGGCATTTGATGGGGTTGGTAGGTTTTGCCAGTGAACTATATGTAGTGATGTCTTTAAATAATTAAAATTAAGGGAGGGTTTTTAGCCAGGCAAAAGCTGCATACATCACATGTGCTTTGCTACCTAAACCTTTTTTCTTTACTCTTTGTGTAATTATTGTGTAAATTATTTAATCATTCTTATTTATATAATAAAATATTATACATAGATAGAAAATAAATGGACAATTCTCTTAAAAATTATATTAATTAAACATACTATTTTACATTATTTTGACTCTATGTAGGGGTGTGCATGGTTTATAAACCAATCTAAATTGATTCATATATATGATTTAGTTTGCTTTTTAGAACTAATTTTATAAAACTGATTTAATTTTTCAAAACCAGCTTATATTTAGACTGGATCGGTTCAAAACCAACTCTTAATAAAAACTGTTTTTTTATCTGAACCATTTTTAAAACTAATTTTCCTAAAATCAATCATACTAAATTTTTTTTCTTTAATAAATTCTTTTAATAAGTGGAATAATACAAATTTAATTGTGTCCATGATTCCACATATCGTATTAACCAAACTACATTATAATTCAAATTTGATAAGTTAAAATTTTTGTCACAAAAACATGTTTACAAAAATAAATGGTTTTAAAACAATTAAATTTTTATAATTAGATAAAATTACTGTATTACAAGAATGTTATGAGTAAACAACATAGAAATATATTTATTTTTTTGGAAATGAAATAATATTAACCTAATTTATTTATTTATTTATTTTTGAAATGAAATAATATTAACATAATTTACTGAGAAGGTAATACATAAGAGCCGCGACACATTTCATCCCCTATTTTAGGGGTGAGAATAGGCTGAGCCAAGTTAGACTTTGCAAAGCCTGAGTCTGGCCTGCTAAAAAATTCAAAGCCTAAGTCTGGCCTGTAGCTTATCATAGGCTTATTTTTAGGTCTAAGTCTGACCTTTTTGAATGTCTGATTGGCCTACTAGCCTATTTACAAGCCTGCTTCATTTGAACATCTATGAATAAGAAATTCAACTAATGTTAAATAAACTAACAAGTTAAAAGATCAATGAGATTAAATGTTTGTTTTCATTGTCTCGTTCAAGTTTTTTTATTAACATAAGTTTGGTGATACTATTTGTTGAAGAGAACTTATGAGAAAAACTTATGACAACAACTTATGACATTGTTTATAATGTTTTTTCAACTTATTTTCATAAGTTTTTCAAGATAACTAAGTTTTATTTTAGTATTTTAATTCAAAGTACAAAATAGAATATAATAATAATAAATTTATTAATTTTTTCTTAAATAGGCCAGCCTGATAGGTTTAAAAGGCTTTTCTTACGGCTTGTGGTCTAACCTCTTTAGCTAAATAGGCTTATAAAAAAGCCTAGACATTTTCTATTTAAGAAAAAGTCTGGCCTGACCTGAGCCTATGTAGGCTAGGCCATAGGCCCCTGTTAGTTGGTCTGGCCTATTCTCACCCCTACCCTGTTTACATAACTTTAACTAAATTAGTTTGCTATGAAATATATTAAACTAAAAACGGTACTAGTTAATTATTGGGTAAGAACCAATATATAATCGGTTTTAGCAAATGGTAAACCGGTTTATTTTTAATTAAAAAATATAGATTGGGTCAGTTTGTAATATAAATGGTTTGGATATTTTAAATTGGTGCACCGGAATATATGGACCGATTCCAATAAATCGGTGTAAATGCACACCCTTAACTCTGAGAATTTTACCTGCCACCCCCACAATTAAACCTGGCACCCCCAATATTTTTTAAATGGCGAAAATGTCCCTTAAATTTTTTCAAACAATTTTCGGACGAAATTCCCGGTAAGGTTAAAAAAATTTCCGGTACTGCGCAAAATTCCCGGTAGTGTATTTGAAATTACCGGTATACCGGTAATTTCAAATTCTCGGTAACTGTTAAAAAATTCGGTTATACCCTGAAAAGTACAGTTTGATACCGGGAATTTCACACCAATTGAAATTCCCGGTAGTTATAATTTTAGGGTTTTTTTTAACGGTCGAGATTTTGCCGACAGTTTTGTATGGTTGTGATTGCACCGACACTTTGTGCGGTCCAGAATAGATGAACGTTTGTATAAATAGGGGTTAGGTCTTGTGGTAAAACATATCTGAAAAAAATGGTTACTTCCTCATTTTTTATTAAGGCAGAAGTTTACTTCAAGAGAGGTTCTCGTCCTGTCGAATTCATGTTTCCCAACGACACAACCTCCTTTGACGGCCTAACTTCGAAGTTGAAGGAATTGTTGTCTGAAGGTGACAATAGAAAGGTGTCAAAGATCGAGTTTCGGGAGGATTGGGTGGATGGTAGTCTGAAATACAACCTAATTGAGTTGAAGGACGGTGAAGATATCATCAAAATGTGGAGATCATTTTGCCGTAGGCTAACAAGGGGTCCGATGGAGTTTGATGTGCATCTTTCAAGATCAGTTGATGAAATAATAGAGATGCTGAAACGCCCTGAAGCATCTGGTAGTGTTTAGGTTTTTAATATTGATTAATTAAGTTGTTTATGTAATGTTAGGTGTTGATTGGTTTAAGTTGTTTATTTCATATCATAGCGATGTAAGAGTTTAATCGAAGGTATAATAATAATAATAATATATTGTTCTGACATAATATACATACATTACAATAATATACATATAATACAATATATTGTTCTGACATAATATACATACAATACAATAATAAACATATAATACAATAATATACATATAATACAAAATATACATATAATACAAAAATACATATGCAATACTAAATAGGATCCCCACGGGCTAGGTGTGCAATCCTAGCTAATCCAGCAGAAACACTGCCATCAGGGTCTACCAAGCCCATGAGCTCACCAGCCATCACTACTATCATCTGAAAGCGTTGTGTGTCATCATGGTGATGTGCTGGAGGAGGAGGAGGAGGAAGAGCTGCGTCATGAGAAGGTACACCCCCAGAAGGTGCATCCTCAGAAGGTGCGTCCTCAGCCGACGGTGGAGTAATGCGTGGATGTGATACGGTGAGATACCACTCCAAGTAGCCATCCTCACACTGCGAGGGATACTGAATCGGTGCAGATCGAGCTACAATGGCACGACCGGAACTGAGGAAGTGCGTCTGAAACCACCGATCAATACATTCAGAGGGCGTATCTGGAACTGGTGGTGGTCGCCTCTAGATGTAGCCATACTGGCGCAAGCATCTCTCTGGAAGGTGCCTGGCAACCAGAGTCTCTCATCTCATATATCCGGAGTATAATGACGACTTCTCGAACTCATGGACGGCTCTGTGATCATCGTAGGGTGTCCATATGACATCCTCTACGGTCAGCTCGTCCAGTCTCCTCCTGTACTCAAGATGCCCCCCGGGTGTTTCTGCCTCGTCCTCCACCTCTTCGCCCGTGGCTCGCCCTGGGTATATGGCTGGAACCTCCTATCGCATATCATTGGGAAATGCTCATAGATCCAGCACTGAGATCACAACAAACAATAAATTAGAAATAGAATGATTTAAATAAAAATAGAAGGACAAGTAAGAACATGAATTAAGATATACCTGCAACAAACTAAGGTACCCAGCAAGCTGCTTCGTCTCAAATCAGGTCACCTCCCCGACATCATCTAAGGTCACAGTCATCTCTCCGAATGGGAGATGAAATGATGATGTCTCCTTGTGCCACCTCTCGGCGAAGGTACTCAGCAGATCTGCATCCAGCATGGTCAGGAAGTAGTTCCCAAAATGCAGGAGGTCAAACTCCTCCATGATCTTCTTCACCGCAGCGGGGAAGGGAATACGCGGGAAGTTCTTCATCTTCGCCCCGTGAGACTGGACCCTCAGTACAGGTCGTACCTGTGACACGAACCATTAAACAACTTTGTTAATACAAAAATAATTTATGTATAAGCTAACAAAACTTAAAATTAAACGTAAAAAACATATACCTCGCCCTGCCATAATCGCAACGCCACATGTTCACTGTACTCTGTAAGCACAGACGTATCTATCGGCCCGCCAGGGAATCCTGGCTCAGTGTGCACTGATGGCTCGGTCGATGGGACCGTGACATCGGTCTCAATGGTCTCCTCGACCCCTACTGTGCCAGCAACCACTGCTGTACCAACAGCCTCTGCTGTACCAGCAGTCTCGCCTGTACCAGCAGCCTCTCCTGTATCAGCATCACCCACCTCCTCATCCTCAACCTCAACCTCAACTGCCACTGTAAAATCAATCTCCTCTACCACATCCCTAACTGCAGTCTCCTCCGGAACAGCTCCAATAATAGCCTCCTCCGGCTGAAGAACAGGGACGTCCCCATCTGTGGCCTGCACTGAGGAAAGACCTCCACGTCGCCTAACAGACCGAGGTGCCTGGAAACGCCCCCGCTGCTCGGCCATCCGCCTCCAGTGTGAACCGGTTGGGACCACCCGGCCTGCCCGTACATGTGCAGACTCAGCATCAGAAACTATTATACCTCTACCCCTACCACCTCCCGCCAAATCAAGCGCCCTCCCAACAATGCTACCATCACGACCTCTGGTTTTCACTGAAAAACAAATAAGATTAAAAAAAACAAATATTGATAAAATACCGGATATTTTGAAATTCCCGAAAAAAGGAAAAATTTATAACTACCGGATTTTTTGAAATCCCTGGTGGAGATTACCGGTAATTTCAAAATTCCCGGTAAGATATTACCGGGATTTTTGAAATTACCGGCAATATTCACCGGTTATTTCAAAAAATCCAAAAATTCTTACTTGTTAATTCGAAATTCCCGGTAGGTGCTTGAAATTCCCAGTATCTTTTGTGAATTTGAAAAATCCGTGCGTCTACCGGATATTTAGAAATGGATGAATGTTTTTTTAGAGGGACTAATATGTCTTTTCACAAGTAATGGGGGATGTCAGGTTTAATTGTGGGGGTGGAAGGTAAAATTCTCCTTAACTCTACGTAAAAGATTCACTATCTCTAGTGTTATGAAACCAAAAATATGATAAATAAATTATATGAATGTATGGTGATTGTCGAAACATGTTTTTCATATTTGACTACTTTTCTTAAAACTACTTTAAGGATTGTTTGTCCTAAAATAAAATCTCATGCCCTTGGTCCCATATATTGTAAAACTAAGTCAAGTCCACATAATATATGGTAACTTAAGTGTCGATCTCCTCTCATGTGGATTATTCAAAAAATTCACACGAAATATATCAAATAAAACATTTTTAAAAAAGATATGTTTGTATTTAAAATTTAGAAGCAAATTATAATGCATAGTGTATTTTCCAAATGTATTCAAACGCATTTTGTGACAAATAAGGTGAACCTTATCGATGAAAAAACAAAAAATATATATATATATAATGATATTTAAAAAATTGTACTGTACTCTATAAATAACATGTATTGGCTTAGACGACCAATAAGATAACAAGGAGAAAATTTTGAAATTGTATAATTTTCAAAAATAACCAAAGTGTTTTTATTTATATTGTAATAGAAGTATCATTAGGATCCATAAGGATATTTGTCTAAAAGTTAGGTGGCAGGTGAAACATGATAAAACTTGCATAATTTTAATTTTGATTCTGGCAATTGACAATGTTGTGTTTGTCGTTCTTTTTAACTAGTATCTTTTGGATAGATCTTCATTCTATTTATTGGCTAAACACAAAATTAAGAATGACTAATAAAGACATAGGAAGAGTATTATATTATCACAATTCACAAGTAGTTGCCACATTCACGTCAAATATATATTTGATATGTATACAAGTAGCGTACTAAACAAACGCTTAGCTGGAATGTTTAAAACGTCATAGATTTTTGACATGCACTAAAAATAAATATGTTGGATTGGAAAAAGTTGTGGAAAGAGATGACATAATGTACGAAATCGCAGACGAAACGGAAAATTGATGATGATGGGTGGTTGACAAATGAGAAGATACGAAGAAAAAGCTAAAGCTTGTGTTTCAAACATGTAAGCCCTTATGTCCTCATCTACCACCACATGACTGTGACTCCAAATCACAAATTCACGTTTGATGTATATGCTAAAGCTTTTATTTTTTATTTTTTCTTTTTTATAAAATAGAGGGCATGAAAAGAAACTACAAAGAAATGGCTTTAGGAGTAACATATTCCTCACATCGGTATCAACCAAGTGTCTTATCTGACTAGGAGGAAATTCGAAGATAACACTATCAAGCTCTAAATTGCATCGTATGTTAGTTAAAGCATTAGCACAATAATTTGCCCTCCTATAAGAGTGAATTATAGTTATCTCTCATTGCAAATCCAACAAGCGATGAATGTTTCTAACAAAAGCTTATCCTGATTTATTTCTAGACACGTCATTCTTGATCATTTGAACAACCGTCATAAAATCAACTATTAAAAGGTGTTCGCCTAGAAATTTGACAAACGACCTCTGGTCTTGTAATTTGTGAAATTAGTTTACTAACAGGACCGACCACACAAATCCTAGGACAATGTGCTTTAGGAATATTGACAATTTGAGTGAAACTCTAACCTTTTCATCATTGTTTTAGTTATTCTTGAAGTTTATAATTTTTCGACTAACTTAGCCAAATGTAACTTAGAATTGGTAAACAATTTGTAAAATGAAGTAACGTGACAAGAAATAAAATTTGCAGAAATCTTAAAGAGAATGGTAAATAAAGTTGAATTTCATAACAGAATTGTAAATAATACACTGGTGTTTCTCTCAAACGTACATTTTCTCCATAATGATTTGTTTCTCTCACACGGTTACTTTGAGTAATTGGAATAATTTGTACAAATTTGAAATGCACACACTTTTTTCATACTAAGACTACATATTTATATACAAACAAAATAACTGTCAATAACAGCTATCTCTTCTAAACGTGACAAATGGCGCTTCACATGTTTCCTTGCCTCAGATGTGCTCCACGCGTCTAAGTTCTTCAACTGCATCTCCCTCTCAAATTTTAAATTTCAAACCACTCGTCGAAACACCTCTCCCAGCCACCTGTCGAAAACATGACTCCATTACTTAAAGAAATTCACGCCATTTAGTCCAGTTTTTCCAAGCCTTCTTCGACTGATTTTCAATTTTAACACTAACTCCTGAGTCGAAACATTTCGACCAATTTCTCCAATTTGTTTTCTGATTCATTTATTGTGCGTTGAAATATAGCAGTCTACAAATTGCCCCCCAATAAATGCTTTTTCGATTGTCAATGAGAAGAGCATTTTTTGCTAATATGGTTCGACGCCTTCAGTAATCCACAACATTAATTATCCCTATGATTGGACACTTATAAGTGTCAGGATTATCATCACATTTTACTGAAACGTCTCTTCAGCCCACGCTTAAAAGTCTCTTCAGCCCATGTTTCTGACAAACTTCATCATTATCACTCTAATCCCTAGTAAATCACGGGTCACCCACATAACTGCCACCGTTCTAATCAATCCACTCATAACTGCCACGTGCCCCATGATTTCTCCCAATAAAAAGTTTCTGAATCTTAACCGCCCCAGTCACACCTTTTTTACCAACTATAAATAAGTTGAAAAACTCATTTTTTACTCTTTTACACTTCATCTTCCTCCTTAGTAAAAATTTTTCAACGCTTCTTCTTCTTCTCTGCAACCTTTTTCTTCAAACATGGCTTCTTTTAAAGCTCCAACAACTTCCAAGAAAGCTTCAGAAAACTCCAAAGATTTGTCACCTGTTCATAAACTTCTTGGCCCCAAGGTAGTGGGAAACCAGCAATACGTGCCTGAACCCCCCAATAAAGAAGAGAAAAGGCGTATATATCAATCTCAGGTACTTATCCCTGTTTTAATTTCTGGTACATCCTATGCAATTCTTGGGCCTTTTCCTGATTTAACATTAGATCCATTGAAAGTAAAAGAATTTTTTCCAACCTATCACCGTTATAAACCCATAGCCAACGGTGTTAGACCTAGAACTGACGCAGAAAAAGCCATAGATGAAAAATCCACTGCTGATGGCCAAGGTACGCCCTTTGAGGAACCTATAAGTTTAGAGTATCTGAACCACGCTAGAATTTTTAGGTCTTGTCCTTTGTCGAAAGACCCCTCTGATTATTTGGCTTGGCTGGCGAAAATTGAGAAAGTTAAGGCTGACTTTTGGAAAGACATAGGTATTTTCGACTTGATTCAGTTGTCGAAAGTAGGACCGGGCTACTGCCCCAATATGCTTTTGTCTTCCCTCTATTTCTGGGACAGTAATTATAACAATTTTCATCTGCCGTGTGGGATGGTCACTCCTGCCCTTTTCGACGTTGCTGCCATCACTGGCCTTAGCCCATTAGGAGCAGATTACGACCCCAATGTTCTATCTGACGATTCTATAGGCTTTGACACGAATAAGGCCACATTCGCAGCTTATATTGCCAATTAACATGATAAAGAGACCAAGGAAGTCTCTGATCAAGAACACGTAGCTTTCTTGGCTCTCTGGCTATCAAGATGTGTCTTTTGCTCCAGGTCACTCCAGGTAGCCAAACGTTACATCACCATTGCAAATCAACTTCATGCTGGTTATCGACTATGCTTGAGTGAAATGATTTTAGCCAATCTTTACGAATCTCTGGGTGAAAGCGTTACTTCTCTTAAAACCATCAAAGATAAAGGCAACGGCAACCTTCTTTTATCAGGACCTTTCTGGCTTCTGCAGTTGTGACTTAATGCCACTTTTGAAGCTTCTCTCCCCATCAAGAATCCTGTGGATGAAGACGCCCTGGAGGAAATGAGGGTCGAAGGGACTAGGCTGGTGCAGCTAACACCTACTGATGAAGGACTGAGCCTCCAACAAGCTTTTACCAGCTATGTCATGATGTTCACAAAACGCTACAGTTTTACCCCCAGTATGGCCCATTTCGCCAACAGGGTAATTGGGCCAAATTGGTTTACCAGACAATTGCCAGTGGAGTCGAAGTCTGAAGAAGATAATTTTCTCAATGTTTGGGAATCTTTCTTAACACCTAGACTCCTAGCTTCCAGAATTAGCCCTGGAAAGTCCAAGATCTGGTTGTTTACCAACCAAATTGTGTCTCTCGACAATTTGGATTAATTCAGATACTACCAAAATCTCTCTTTTCCAAAAAAGGCTCCCTCATACACTACAACATTTTCCACAATGAAGACAGGTGCTCAGAATTATTAGAGAAGTATTCCAACCAGGTTGAGATTCAACCAGTGGTCTTTCGACCATCCTGTCTTTGTACTCAGGAATTTTACGAATGGTGGAGAGATTACTATACCACCCAATTTTTCGACGTACCTTCCTTCAACATCCAGCTAACGAAAGCTTTTACTCTTGTGCAGGACAGAACCAAGAAAGGTATTACGAGACACGTCAAGGAAATTTAAGCATTCCAAAAATACTTTGAAACTGCCTATAGGCCCAATGAACTTAGTCGAACCATAAGCGAAGCAGCAGTTACGTTGAAACAAAAGTTTATGAGCAAACTGGATGATTTTAAGCTACCTCCGTACGTTCGACCAGATCAATGTTATGAGTTGGCTTTCAATCTTCATCCACCAAAGTTTCCCCCTCTGCCCTCTGCCGAATTTGGTGTGGCTCTCAGCCCTCCATTTCCAGATTGGTTCATTTGTGGGGATTCGATGAAAATTCTTCGCCAACACTATCAAAAACGCGCTGAGCGAGTTGTTCCGACTAAGTACACCTTGGACAATTTCAAAGGCCACCTTCATATTGGCATAGAACACGTTCGCGTGGAAACTCCAATACTTGAAGGTGTGGAATGGGAGTTACCTTCGACATCCTTTGCTCATTTTTCATGCATCTTTCTTCAAGTTTTATTCCTAACTTCTTCCTTTTTTCTTAGCTTTGAAAATCACTGCCAAGAATCCAGTTGTTGAAAGTTCGACTGTAGGAGCTGAGGAAAACCTCCAAAAAACAGCCACAAAATCTTTGGCAAGAGTATACTTCTACTTCTCATGTAGTCAGCATTATTATTATTTAGATTCAAACGCTAACTAAACTCTGTTTGCCATTTTCAGGGAAGTCGAAAACCTCCTACAACCCCAAAGAAAAGAAAGGAGCAAGAGACTGAAACTCCTTCTATAGAGTCTGGTGACGAATCTCCCGACCAAGTGAAACCTCTGAAGAAAAAGAAGAAAGTGTCGAAACCAACACCACAAAGGTCTTCTGTTGCAAGGCCACTAGAGAAAACTCCCCCAACAAATCCAAATGTACAAGTTTCACCCATTCCTGTGGAAAGTGAGAATTCTAGTTTTAAAACTGTTATCCCCCAGGTAAGTTCCAGTTTTCGACAGCTAACTCCTTATGATCACGCTTATTCTTTCTTTTCTTAATTTGACTTATCTTTGCAGATTCAGGTTGACATCCATGGGCACCCTCTTGTCCAAGTGCAGTCCAAAACCAGCAGTGACCCCACGTATAAACCTACTAGCCTTTCGAAGCAATCCCCAAAAGGTTCGACTAAAGAATCTGCAACAGAGGTGAACCAACCGGTTGCTACTCTTCAACAACAACCGACTCAAGACAGGTTAGAAAAAGAAACCAGTCCTGACACCTTAGTCGAAACTGGTAGGGACACTGAAATGGCCAATGAGGCTTTGATCCCAGAAGACCATTCTGATGACAATTCCCCCAATCATTCAAAATAGGATGATGAAGGCAAGGATGAAGAGACTGGTTTGTACGTCGAAGAAGAAGAAAAGAATAAAGATGATGGAGAACTTACTCAAGGAAATGCTGTTGACCAGGACAAATAACAAGACACACAGAAATCCTCCAAACAAGCTAAAACTGATTCGCCCAATACTACTTCGACCAACTTCTCTCGTGAAGAGCTTGAGAGTATGAAGTTTCAGCGCCCCTTAGAATTTTTGAAAGCTATGCTTAACGCACGTCACACCTTCTATGACTCTTCCCATAGTAGTTCGACCACCTCAGGGGCTGCTTCTGGCGCCAAATCAATGGATGCTATAGTATCCCAAATTCGGGAACAAATCCTTGATGTGGACCTGTTTCAACTCTTGGAGGGTGATGCATCTGCTCAGTTCAACTTAAAGAAAATCCTGAAGCAAGTCAATGTTCTAGAAGCCCCTGCCGAAATTACTGACATTGTGGTGGACTTAACCACACTGATTGATCTAGTAGTAGCAGACTTCAACCGATTAAGGGAATTTTCAAAAAAAAACTAGAAAATAAGTTAGAAACTCTTCTTGCTGAATGGGATGCTGTTGCCGCCTCCACTAATAGAGTGATCGAACTGGGAGAACTTTCTGAGAAGAACAAGAAAGAGGCTTCCAATTGTGATGCAGACATTCTAAAATGGGAGAAACAAATAGCTGCGCTCCAAAAGAAAATTTCCCAGGCGAAAAACCGCAAGGAGGAACTGCAACAAGTTCACCAAGCAGAGATTGACCAAGAACTAGAAGTAGGGGTACACCATGCTGATAGAGCTCAAACATTAGGGAAGGAAATCGAAGAACTTTCAACCAACAAAGCTCTGTGTGAATGTCGAATTCAAATCCAGCGAACGAAGTTCGACAAGTTGAAAAAATTGTTTTCTAATTTGAATTTGTAATGTTACTTAGCCTTTTGAGGCATATTTGTTTAATTTGTAATAACAATTAAGCCATTTATTTGGCAGATTTCACCAATTTGCTTTGTTTATTTCGTAAGATTATTTCATTGTTATTTTAATTTCCTGCAGCATGGGTCTATACTTTTTCAAATATTTCCCATTTATTTTCAGTACTTTTTTATCTTTTTCCAATTCTTCAACTTCATATGCGCCATTTGAAAATACTTTAATAATCTGAAAAGGTCCTTCCCACTTGGGGGACCATTTTCCCATTAATCTATCTTTTCGGTCCATGGGAAGAATGACCTTCCAAACGAGATCACCAATTGAAAAATTTTTATTTTTTACCTTTTTATTGTAAGATCTTTCTACTCTTTCTTTTTGCCTTTTCAATAAATCTAGCGCTTTTAATCTTTCTTCATCCAAATCGACTAACTCATCCATCATCATATTCCAATATGACTCTGATGGAATTTCATAATGCCTTTGGATTCGAGTCGATTGCAAATATATCTCGACTGGCAAGACTGCATCATGACCATATGTTAGTCAAAAAGGAGTAGTATTTGTAGCTTCCTTAGGGGATGTTTGACAAGCCCACAGAATTTGATCCAAATTCTTGTGCTAATTCTTAGGCTTTCTTCCTACGTGCTTCTTTATCAAACTAATGATGACTTTATTTGCTGCTTCGACCTGTCCATTGGCCTGAGCGTAATAAGGCGTTGATGTAAGAAGCTTGAACCCCATTTCCCTTACAAACGCTTGCATATTCTTACCTGTAAACACAGATCCTTGATCCATTGTTATTGTTTCTGGGATCCCAAACCTATAAATGATATATTTCTGGATGAATTCTATTACTGCTTCCTGATCAACATTCACTAAAGGTATAGCTTCGATCCATTTTGTAAAATAATCGACCCCAACCAAAATGTACCTCTGGCTCTTTGAAGATGTCGGTCGAATTTCTCCAATTAAGTCTAAAGCCCACCCTCTGAATGGACAAGGCTTTATTATAGAATGTAATTCGTTTGCAGGAACATGTGGTATCCCTGCGTGTATTTGACACTCTTGGCAACCTTTGGCAAATTCGACACAATCTTTTAACATGGTTGGCCAATATACTCCTTGTCGGAATAACATCCATTTCATCTTATGTCCAGCTTGATGTGCGCCACATGCCCCACTATGCACATTCGACAAGGCTATGTACGCTTCAGCTTCGCTTAAACATTTCAACAATACTGCTTCTGGAGATTTTTTGAATAATTCATTTTCAAAAAGCACATAACTTAAAGCTCTATACTTAACTTTTCGTTCAACTGGCCCATTTGGGTTTTGTAAATAATCTCTGATAGGTTTCCTCCAATCTTCAACCCTTGAGTCTTCGACATTAATAATTTCAAAGTTCTCCTCATCAAGGTATCCTATATTTATCGTCTCTAGATCTGATGGGGATAGTCTGGTTGACACGACTCTTCCTCTTACTTCAATGGCCTTTTGAAGCTTTTCCTTCGACACCTTATAACCAGAAGCAATTTGCGCTAAATCATTTGCCTCTTGATTTTCTATTCGAGGAATATGTCGGACTTTAACCATATCGAACTTCTTTAACAGTCGATTAGCTACTACGAAGTACATTATCAAATTTTCTTTAACACACTTGTACTCCTTGGTTATTTGCTTTATGACTAACTCAGAGTCTCCCATTATTTCGACTCTAGTTGCCCCCAATTCCAATAAAATTTCAAGTCCTGCTATTAAAGCTTCATATTCGGCTTCGTTATTCGAACACAATCCTTCGACCTTATACTTGAATTTTTTTGGAATTCTGTTAGGAGAAATAATCAACACTCCCACACCAGTTCCATTCTTATGACTAGAACCATCAAAATATAACTTCCATGGCTCTATTTCGACATAGTCTACAGTCTCTTCGTTTATTGTGTGGTCGACAATAAAATCAGCCACCACTTGTCCTTTGACAGCTTTTAATGGTAAGTACGTCAAAGAATATTCAGTTAATGCCAAAGCCCATTTTCCAATTCGACTGTGCAAGATTGGTTTAGATAGCATATGTTTTATTACGTCGAAATGGGAAGAAACATAAACATCAACTGGTTTTATATAGTGCTTTAACTTCATACAAGAAAAGTGTACACATAAACATAACTTTTTGACCACACTATATCTAGTTTCTGCATCATTTAAGACTCCACTGAGGTAATAAATGGCCCTTTCGACACCATTTTCATCCTCTTGGGCTAACATACTCCCTAATGTCTTATCTGACGCGGCTATATAAAGCCTTATACTTCTACTTCTGCAAGGTGACATCAAAATAGGGGGACGCGTTAAGTACTCCTTGATTTTGTCGAAGGCGTCTTGTTGCTCTTGCCCCATGCAAAGTTTTCCTTCTTCAGTCGAAGTAGAGGAGAAAAGGCTTGCATCTTCCCACTCAGGTTTGAGATGAACCTTCTTAGAAAATTAATCTTCCCAAGTAAAGACTGCAACTCCTTCTTTGTTGATGGCATTTTCGCCTCCATTATTGCCTTGGCCTTGTTTTGATTGATTTCGACCCCCTTCTTATGGGCCACAAAGCCTAGGAAATCTCCCGCCTGCACACCAAAAGCACATTTGAGAGGGTTCGTTTTTAGACAAAACTTCCTCATCCTTTCAAAGGACTGTCGAAGATGATCTATATGACTTTCTCCTGAAATAGACTTAATAACAATATCATCAATGTAAATCTGCATGAAAGTCTTAATGAAATCATGAAAAATCGAATTCATTGCTCGCTGATAAGTTGCCCCAGCATTTTTCAAGCCAAAAGGCATTACGACCCATTCATAGGTGCCTAAAGCTCCAAGACAACGAAAAGTTGTCTTAGGGACGTCCTCTTCTGCAATAAAAATCTAGTTATAACCAGAGTATCCATCAAGCATACTCAAGTATTCGTGACCTACGGCAGAATCAATAAGCATTTCCGCCACTGGCATAGGATATTCATCCTTTGGGGTAGCTGAATTTAAATCTCGAAAATCAATGTATACCCTCAATTTACCATTTTTATTTATTACTGGAACTATATTGGCAATCCATTCGACATACCTGGTCGTACGGATGAATTTACATTTGAGGATCCTTTCGACCTCCTCTTTGATCTTCGACAGGATCTTTGGTGCAAAATGCCTTGGGGTTTGTTTCACTGGCTTCCTCCCAGGCATTATTGGCAACTGCAATTCGACCAAACTCCTGTCCAGGCCAGACATCTCATCATAGTCCCAAGCAAAACAGTCTCTGAACTCTTTCAGCAGTTAGACTATTTCGACTTTAAGTTGTGGATCAACCTTCGCACTTATGTAGGTTGGCCTTTTTTCTGCCCTCAGACCCAAGTTGATTTCTTCAAGAGGGTCCTGTGCCACCATCTTCATATTTGTCGACAATGGATCCGTCTCGAAGCCCAAAGGCTCATCGTCATAAATGGCATCCAGCCTCTTATGCGGCCATTCGCCCAATTCTTCGTCGAGCGTATTTTCGTCAAAATCCTTCTGGGGACATTGTTGGTCATCTTTGACCGGATTGGCTTTGATAGCCATGTACTTTACTTCGGCGTCTAGAGCCGCCTTGAGTTTGTTCTCGGCTACATAAGCCGCGATCTTTTCGAGCGCTAGTGACTCACACAATGTCACTAAACTCGCTACCCCAGCCAGTTGATTGTATGTGTGCAGTTCCTAAGATGTAATTCGCCTCATCAACCACCTCCATATCCCACTAGAACCCATGCGTGGGATGGAGGTACAACAAACAGAAAGCATTGTCAGTTGCTGTTAGGTTAAATGTTGCTGGATTGCAAGGCCTAATGTAGGCCAAGTTTTTGTCGAAACTGCGGCGATCAACGTTGTTCACATCAGCGAGGAAATAGCTTTGATCAGCTTCTATATTTTCTACTATCCCATCAGCGCGCCAAATTGCTATCCTCTGATGCATGGAAGAAGGAACGGCACCAACTCCGTGTATCCATTCCCTCCCTAAAAGGAGGTTGTAGTTTACTTTTGAAGCTATCACCATAAACATCGTCGGCCTGGTAATCGATCCGACTGTCAAATCAACCTGTATGACTCCCATTGTGGTTCCTAATTTCCCTTCATAATTTGACAGAACCATGTTGTGGGGCTTTGTGTCTGAATCATCCTTGCCAATTTTCTTCAGCATGTAGTGCGGCATCAGATTTATCGCCGCTCCTCCATCTACTAAGATTTTATTTATTCCCATATTTCCCACCTTGCCCATTATAAATAGAGGCTTAAGGTGGCCTTGTATGGCTTCATCTGGTCTCTCAAAGAACGCGTTCTGTTCTTCGACGCATCCGTTGTTCATTATATAGTAGCACACTGGTCTGTGCCTTGTGGTTTCAGTTTCTATGACTTCTTCTTTGTCTTCGACCTCCATCACTTGATCGTACTCCCTTGGGAGCACAGAGACTACATTGCACATAACATCAAACGACGCCTCTGGTTCTGATTTAAAGTCATCTGTCATTTCGTCATCTTTGTTCATATCCTCTTTTGATGATACTTGCTCAGGTACGATGTATTGTTTGTTGTCTATGGATTCCTCCTTCTGATTCACAGTCTGGATGTTGCTGCTGGTCTCTGGTTTGCCTTTCTCAGCAACTTCTCTCGCAGCCTTCTTTCGCCTCTGAAACCTCCTCCATTGAGATTTTGGCATCGGGTTCTTATCCTTGTAATTCTCCGAAGGATATGGCATTCTCCTGGGTTTTTCACTTTCTTTCTTTTCTGTCGGCGAAGAGCCCCTTCGCACCTCAAAATTTTTCCACTTTTTCTGACCTTGCGCCTGGCGAATTGGTTGAACCCATTTATCATCTGGGGCCTTGTTAGTTGGCTTGAAAGTGTCTGGATATCTTCCTCCCAATCTCTATCTATTTTGATCACCCCTTCTAGGGTCGAACCTCTCCTTGCTTGCAGATGGTGCCTTTCCCCAATTTCCTTTCTTCTTTACCCTCTCAATCCCCTCCAAGTTTTCAGTTGCCTTTTTGTCGAAGACGGCGCTGCAACGAGGGCACAACATCACCTCAGATCTCTTTTCCGGGCACCTTTGAATGAATTCCACCAGATTCTCCTTTTCTTTTGGATATGCCACCTTCTAGTACTCCTCTCGTCGACGCTCCTCGTCGAGTTGCACTGGGACCCTCTGAGATACTTCCACCATGTTTACATTGGCAGTTATTTCCGTCGCAATGCTCAACTTGTTCATTCTCATGCTGAGGCTTTCATCAACCTCCTGTTTCTTTTTAGCTAAGTCGAAATCCTCATGATCTCCTTGGGTACGTGTTTTCACAGGCGAACCTTTGACATCATGCTTGCAGCAAAACTCAACCGCTTTTTCCTTGGGATCTTCCATTATCTTTCGAAGAATCCCTACAACAACTGGTTTGCAGGGACCTTCAGTAGTCCCTCCGTTGGTTTTGGTAAAGCTATTTGCAGCTTCATCTTTTACTTGATCGAAGATTTCAGCATTCTCCGTCTTGATGTTGTTGAGGCCCTCAGTAGCCTTGTTGTTAAATTCATTGAAGCCTTCAGTAGCTTCATTGTTGATACAGTTTTCTGCAACTCTTTCATCAAGGTGTTCAGTAACCTTGATCATCACCGGCTCGTTTATGAAATCACTTGAGACCTCTTCGACTTCACTCTCATCAGTGGGAATCTCAGTGATTTCCACCATATTTACATTGTTGTCGAAGCCTTCAGTGGCCTAAATCATCTCGAAGTTGTAGTCAAAATTGTCCTCAACCTCCACCATATTCACTGTGAAAGGTTCAGCATAATGGGCTTCAGCCACCTGCATTGGATTAGCATCGATCTCCATCTGCGACTTCGATTTTTCGCCGAATTTGAGTCTTCCATCGCGAAGCGCATTCTGTACCAAATCCCTGAAAAGGAAACATTGAGACGTTTTATGACCCAAGAAATTATGGTACTTACAAAAACCTCACTTCTTTTGCTGTTCTAGAGGAGGCACTTTAGTACCAGGTGGCACTATCAATTGGTCATCCTTAACTAATAAATCAAATATTTCGTCACACTTGGTAACGTCGAATGTATAAGTCCTTTTGGGGAACTTATCGTTCTTTTCCGACTCGACTGGGTCCTTCCCGTTCGACGGGGCCAAAACTTTACAAGCATATGGCGGACCCTATTTTAGTTCTGCCAAATCGATTTCTTATTTGTCGGAATTTGGTGATTCACTTTCGTCCTCTTCTTGACACACTCCGACATAAGCCACTCTCTCTTTTTTACTTTTATTGGCTCTAGCTTTCTCAGCTTTTAGTCTTTCGACCTGTCTAACTCTGTCAGCCAATTGGGCCATATCTCTCAAGTATTGTGTGTCTAATTTCTTTCTGATCAAATAATCAAGGCCACCTGCGGCCATTTCGACCAACTCGTGTTCAGGCACTTGGGTGAAACATCCCGCTTTGAGTAACCTGAACCTATTTAAGTAATCATCAATTGGCTCGGAGAACTTTCTCTTAACACTAGCCAATTCCTTCAAACTTATCTTTGTTTGTCCCATATAAAACTGTTCATGGAACAATCTTTCCAATTGTGTCCACGTGTGGACCAAACCTGCAGGCAAAGACGTAAACCATGTAAAAGCATTTTTCGTCAGAGAACTTGGAAAGTATTTTATCTTCAAGTTCTCATTGTGCGCTATTTCGCCTGCTTCGATCAAGTAACGGGCCATATGCTCAACTGTTTATTCGCTCGTGTCCCCTAAAAACTTAGTGAACTTGGGGACTTTCCATCTTGGGGGTAAATTTTCCTGCAATATGTATTCAGATAATGGTGACGTATAACTAGGCCTCTGCAGTCCTATATTTACCCCATTTCGAGCCATTATTCTTTCGACCATGGCTGCTAAATTGTTTTCTGCTGGCATGTTATTACAACGCATTCGTTGTACAACCTCATCAGCATTTTGGTCCCTATTGACTAGTACCCTCATAGGCTCCTGTTGAACAGGCATTTCGACCCGGGGCGGTTCGACCAACACTTCTTGGTCCCTATGGTTTGCTTGAGGAATATTTATTTGTCTTTGGTTTATGGTAGGTTCCTCTTCGACAACTACCCTTGGGTTTTGTACCATTTTCTCTCTTTGAATAGGTTGGGGAACACCAAAAAAATCAGCAATATGCGTCATCTGCGCTGCCAATTGTTGGTTAGTTTGAGTGGTATTTTGAATCAATGGGTTAAATACAACCCCCATTTGTTGGGTCAACATCTGAACCATATCATGGTTACTCTCATCTATTTGTTGCCTAATTACTTGGGCGAAATTGTTGGTAATGTTTGGCATATAGGTTTGGTACCCTGTTGCCAAAGGCTGGCCCATTCTTCCTATATGGTTTGCGTCAGATCCTGATCCTTGCAGAGGCGAAGTCACATTAATCATAGGATCTGTATATATTGGTGATGCATTATGCAAACTTGTCATTACCGTAGTTGGCATTCCATATTGTTGATCACGGTTTAAAGGAGGCATTGTAAAACCAGACGCAAAAGGTCTATATGACGTTCCTGGAGGAGGAGGGGTCATTTGTTGCATCTGAGACTCCATAGTCAGAAAATTTGGCGTATTCTGAGGGATCGAATGCGCAGGTGTGGATCCCGCTGTCTATGGCATAGCCTCTGATATAGGTACTGAGGTTGTATTGCTCCTTGTCGAAGGAGGAGGCGTTGGGTTAGTGGTTGAATTTTGGTTATTGGGCGGATTCTGAGTCGCCATTTTTCCTACTCGTCTTCTTCTGGGTCTTTCTTCGCTATCTACGGCAATCTTACCGCTCCTTAATTTCATACAACAAAGCGAAGATGACTACAAAAGGAAACGAAACTACTAAAATAAAGGTTGTAAAATTGTCACAAACGCACAAGGTCCCACTGGGCGTGCCAATTTGTTCGCCTAGAAATTTGGCAAACAACCTCTGGTCTTCTAATTTGTGAAATTAGTTTACTAACAGGACCGACCACACAAATCCTAAGACAATGTGCTTTAGGAATATTGACAATTTGAGTGAAACTCTAACCTTTTCATCATTGTTTTAGTTATTCTTGAAGTTTATAATTTTTCGACTAACTTAGACAAATGTAACTTAGAATTGGTAAACAATTTGTAAAATGAAGTAACGTGACAAGAAATAAAATTTGCAGAAATCTTAAAGAGAATGGTAAATAAAGTTGAATTTCATAACAGAATTGTAAATAATACAATGGTGTTTCTCTCAAACGTACGTTTTCTCCATAATGACTTGTTTCTCTCACACGGTTACTTTGAGTAATTGGAATAACTTGTACAAATTTGAAGTGCACACACTTTTTTCATACTAAGACTACCTATTTATATACAAACAAAATAACTGTCAGTAACATATATCTCTTCTAAACGTGACAAATGGCGCTTCACATGTTTCCTTGCCTCAGATGTGCTCCACGCGTCTAAGTTCTTCAACTGCATCTCCCTCTCAAATTTTAAATTTCAAACCACTCGTCGAAACACCTCTCCCAGCCACCTGTCGAAAACATGACCCCATTACTTAAAGAAATTCACGCCATTTAGTCCAGTTTTTCCAAGCCTTCTTCGACTGATTTTCAATTTTAACACCAACTCCTGAGTCGAAACATTTCGACCAATTTCTCCAATTTGTTTTCTGGTTCATTTATTGTGCGTCGAAATATAGCAGTCTACAAAAGGTAATTCAGTATTTTAGTATTTAGTCTCCGTGACATTATTGTTTGTGTATATAAATATTAGTATGCTTAGCAATTAAGAAATATAATAGTAACGCACTATACAATAATTTGCGTGATATGACGAGGAATATGCTCAAGGAGGAGAAGCTCCCTCACATATTTTGGGGATAAGCCGTTTCCACGGAAGTATATATGCTTAATAGGTGTCCAACAAAGAAGCTGAAGGAGATTCTTCCTTTAGAGAATTAGACTGCAGATAAGTAAAGTGTGAGCCATCAGAAGGTGCTTGGTTATGTGTGTTATAAATTCATTGTAATGATCAATAATAATATAAATTCAATTGTATTAAATAATTATTAAAAAAAATAATGAAATAAAGAAGAATAAAAAATTGATATTTTAAAATAACAATTTTGTATCTCAAATAAAGACGATAATTAATTATAATAAAATAGATTTTTGTTGATAATAATCTATAAAAAAAAATTTAACATTTGAAAATATGAATTTTATATTTTAAATAAAACTAATTGTTAATTAAAATAAAATAAATATTTTACTGATAAAAACTGATTTCAACCCAGGGGAACAAAATCTGGAGCAACGACTCCAACAAACCGAGGGAACAAAATTCAGAGCAACGATTCCAACAGTTTAGAAAATATTTTTAGAAAAGGTTTTAGCACCGGTATATCTTATATGTACTCTAATTTATTTGAATTATATCAATGGTGTAACACCGTCGACTTATTGAGAAATAGAAGGAAAATAATTTTTATCTCTTGTTTCGGAGAAATTAGTAGCTCACAAGAAATGAAAAGAAACATCTTATATTTGATCTCAAAGTCCTTATATGTCGCTTCTTCAAATCCTGGATGAGTGATCACTTGTAGGAATGACATAATACTAATTCATGTTCCAAAAAATCAAAAAATAAGAAAGGTATTGCTTTTTTTTTATAATAGTTGTTTGTTCGCTCATAAATTCACACGACCACTTGTTAGTCTTGCTATACAGTAATATTTAAACATATAAATAATTATTAATTAAAATAAAATAAATATTTTACTAATAGTGACTATGAGAAAAAGAAAAAATTAACATTTTAAAATAAAATTGTGTGAAATGAAAATAATTATTAATTAAAATAAAATACTCATAAAAAAACAATTGGCACTTAAAAATAAAAATTTATCTCAAATAAAAACAATTCTTAATTAAAATAACATAGATATTTTATTAATAGTGATTCATAAAAAAAAAGAGAAATTTTAACATTTAAAAATAATAATTTGGTATCACAAATTAAAACAAAGGGTAAATTAAAAAATATTTTGTTGATAGTGATCTATGAAGAAAAGATAAATTTTAACATTTAAAAATAAAAAATTTATATTTTAAATAATAAAAATTATTAATTAAAATAAAATAGATATTTTATCAGTGAGATAGAAAATTTTATGTTTATATCCAATGACTATTTAAACTTGTAACCACTTTAACAAACATAATTTATCTATATTATAATATATTAACTGAGTTCGACAATTTGGTAAATTAAAAATAAATACACCAAGGTTAAGAGACTATAGCTTCAAATTTTGTTGCATCATATACCATCCACCCCAAACAATGTACTTCCAATCTTCACACGATGTATTATGATATTGTCTTTTTCACTATATAACTGCGTGGCAACAGAAGAAAATTTGTCACCTTCTATCGTGTTTTTACTTGTCACATCGTTCTATCAAATATGCTTGCAATTTTACTGTGTGTTTCACCATAACCAGAAAACTCCACTCTCTCTACATTTGAAGTTTCAGTTAAATCAACTCAACAAAACATCTTCGCCACGAGATAAAAAATTAGAAATAAGAGGTTCTTTCAATCACTTAGACGCCTTCTGTATTTTGTCTCCATCATTCTTATGATCAAACTCTAGTTTAAAGCTGAACGGCGGAACTACTGCAGTCTCAATTCGACCAGGATTGAACCAGACTCGGCTAAAGGTCTAACGAGACATCTCCAAGCCAAATAAAACACAGAAAGCCTCTTCATAATGGCACTTGTTAATCCTTTTGACACCTTGAGTGCTCAATTGAATTGATAGTAAATAAATGAGGTATAATATTTACATGATGGGAATTATTTACTACTGGTACATGATAACCTCATAAGTCTCAAGAATACAGATGAACAGAGAAAGTAAACCCATCCTCAATGCCAACTCAATAAATGAATGAAACTTTACATAAAGAAACAGCTGGACACACCGTCAGGTGGCTATGATGGGCAGAGAACTACCTCAATAATTCATCATAGGATCCTAATGCTTCAAGGATGCTTTCCACCCAGCTGTCAGGAGAAAGAAGATTGTTAAAGGACCTCAAATCAGAGCCATATTTTCAGAGCCACTAGAATGTTTTTACAACAAATTACGAATTTCAGTCATGGTCTATATTTTTATCATAATCTCAAGTACTGATTTTTCAATCATCCATTATACTAACTTGAGTCACTTAAGTGGTGAAAGATGAATTTTCCAGAAATAAAAGAGGAAAACCTTCTCTATGTGAGAATTATCACAAGAAAACCCCAAAGGTATTCTCAAAAGAGGATTTGTGATTACCCTTCAATGCCTGGTTGTGTTGGGTGGTACACATTTTTGAAGCCTAATCTTCGCGACATTGCAGCAGTTGTCTCACCAATGCATGCAATATAATTGCTCCAGTCAGAATCTGAAAGGAGATTCTTCCAGGCCCTGTTGCGGCAGAATACATGAACTAGGTCAATTGTCTCGGAAAAAAAAATCTGTGAATAAATACTAAATAATATAGAACTTTCTAAGAAACTTCCCTACCAATTTCTAAAGTGAAAATAACAAGATAAAAAAGTATTTCACGACTTTTACAACCGCAAGGGTCATTTAGACACTTAATATATGAAAACAGCATCACAGTTAGTTTGCACGGAGGAGATAAATTTCTGTAAATTTGAAATGGGTGTCAAATATTAAAATACTACCAAAAGACAAAAACGAACGCACCGAATTGCAGATGGTGAAGCTACTGTAACAACAGGGGCAGCAAGTGCTTGCTTTAGAACCATCTGGTCAACATGTTGAACTGGTACCTGACGGCTAAGTTAGAATTAGCGGCAACGGTAAATCTCTGACAGATATACAACCATAAATAGTCCAAACAAATCATTCCCAGGTGCGAGAAATGGTTGGTTATGACCAAAGCTAGGAAAACCATTTGCAATCAAACTTTTTCGTAAATGACAACTAACATAAGCTATTGATGCTGGTGTAGAAATATATGCATGTCCAGTATTCTAAAATTGTAAACTGCTACATAAAATGAATAAATATAAGGGAAAACTGTATGAAAAGAACACAATTTCAAGCTTTTGAAACATTTTTCTTGATACTGCATAATGTGAAATACTTAACAAATACATCATAGCCGGAAAATAATTTTCATAAACACAACTTCCAAACAGACCATGAAACATATTATAAGGAATGAAACATTATTTACACTATACATAATTTAACCCGGCTAATTGTACAAAACACAAATCAAATGTGCTTGCAAGAAAAACTTGTAATGGTCATGGACCATATTTTCTGAAAAAAGAAGAGGACACCAAGACTAAAATATTATACCGTTGTATATGTATTCATCCTAGTAACTTCAAATCCGCGACTTGAAAGCCCTTCCTCTGTTTATGTAATAATATCACAAACTATGAGAATATCATAACTTAAGTAATAACTATAAAATAGTGAATGCTGATTTTTCAAAGCAGCAAGAACATTTCACATACCAATCTCATTGCTAGCCTTTTCAGAAGCAGGATATAAAATGGTGGTTTTATTTCCAATTTTTGGAAGCTCTGTTGCCAAAACTTTTCCAGTTGCTGAAAATATCAAATCCTTAACAAGTCACTTCCTTAAAACAAAATTCAATCTCTTTACTATTATACTTGATACTAATTAACAATATGATCACCTACTGACAAAATGCTAAAGATGGTTACACATTAGACAATATTCACATTCTCCAATGCAAAATTCTTGTAGCAACGTTACTGATTCACAGTACTATCAAAGTAAAGCTAAGTCCTTCTTTTACCTACCTGGATGCGTATATTCCTTGAATACCCACAAAATAATAGAAAGATCTGGGATATTACTTTCTAATTATATTTCTTAAGTTAGCCGTCCATCATGGTGAAGAAGCGAAACTAGAGATATCAATGTAGCAGCCATTAAAATTCAGTCATTAAACATGGATACCTTTTGATGGTGAAAAGGCAACATCAAGCGATTTGTTTGAAGACAGCAAAGCTTCCTTGAAAATGCTTGCAGTACCTGATCCAACAACCCCTATTTTGGCACGGGGCATCCCAGCAGTTCTAAGGACAATAATTAAGACTGAGCTAATCAATTGTTAGACAATTAAGAGCTCCAATAAAATTATATAAAGTTACACACACAAAACGGTATTGTAAAGAACAGGATAAAATAAATGGTTAGTTTTTTTTAAAGTTCTTTGTATTACTGAATCTGAACAACTAAAATCGCATCAACAAATAAGACCACAACAATTAAAAACATCATTGATATTCAAGAAATTGACACTTCCATCTTTGACAACTCATGCACGAGTTAGATTGAAGATGAATGACAATTGGATAACATATTACCATAATTATTAAAATGGTACTATGATAAATTTTTCATTAGAGAAAAAAAGGGCAAAAATGTCAACTCACGGAAGAAAAATAACCAATTATGGAGCAGAACATCAACCACCTGTTCAAATTTTAGACAAACCTCATGATTGATAAATTAACTTTGGTGGGGTGCATGTTTGGCTTGCACTCCACAATAACCCAAAGTTAATTTTGAAGGGGAACATGATTTGCTAAAAACAAATCAAAAAATCATCGAAAAATAAATTCAAAATCATTTAAAGACAACTAAAGATAACTTTTGTACAAATGTACTAGTATTACTTCAATTGAAATTTGAATTTTCAGACATAATTAATCTAAACAACATTCTACTCAGAGCTTTTTTTACACAATTTACTCAATCAAACCTAAATCCTTACTTCCATGCCTCCAGAAAGACTGAACCAGCCTCTGGAGAAGTTATGATAACCCAATCAAATGCATTATCTGCAAGAGTCAAGAGTCATTGGAAGAAATTAATGGGTGAAAAGTGATAAAGCATCCATAATAAGCATAACGCTCAAAGCTTCATTTGTGCGGTTATGTGTAACAGAAAAGATATTAGAGATATAACATGTAAATGACTTTTTAAGTTTTAAAAAACAAACATCACGGATTTCAAATTCCATATTTCTCCACGCTACTTCGATTTAGATATTGATCCACATAAAGGAACCGTAACCAGTTTCTTACAAATCATACCATGAGAGGAAACTATTTGTGATGGGAAATAGCTTATCACTCTCAGATATGATATTGTGTCATCAACTTAACATAGAATTCAGAAGTGACACCTCTGCATCATTCTTCCCATCAAACACACATGAATTTTATTCTAAAAGTTGGCCAAGAAAAGATAATCAAATCATATAATATCTGTACTAGATTAAAAAAAATAACCAGAACAATTTCTACGACACAAAATAATTAAATGTTGAAGACATTGGCTTATCCAATAGCTTACCATTTAATGTACAAGGAAGCCTGTCAAAATCAGGTCCCCGCAGGTGCTCAATGAGTGGAAGCTCCAAACAACTGATTTCATGTTTGGCCTGCACTTGACATTGGAATTACCACAATAGTTTCAGTGAACGTGGTCAGTCAAACTTAATCTTACAACTGTCAGTATCATTTTATTGACATAACCTAAGTTAGCTGATCATCTCATTGCATGTTTGCCCTCCCCTCCAATTTTTAGGGAGTTTAGAGGGAAAATGAGAGGAGGGATTTTCAAATCCATTACTTCTTTTTATAATACCCTGGGAAAAAAATTACTCATGTTTTTTCATCTCACTCCTTTCAAAAACACTCCAAGAAACTGTGAGGGATTCCCTTGTGTTTCCCTTCCTCTTCTTATTCCTTCAAACTCCCAAATAAAGTTTAAAAATGTTTGAATAATTTTTTAGGTTTCTCCTTTTTCAAAAGCCCTCTCAAACACACACTTACTAAATATCATCATGTAGAAAGTGATATTTAACTATTTATTAACTAACAGCTCAAGAATCTATAACAACTGGTCGGTTATGAATTTCAAACAGAAAAGTCCCAAGTAAATTCTCTTCAACCAATCCATAAAATGCTAAAACATCTATGTTTATACAAACCTAATGCGATCTGAACATACTATATGCACTAATTCCCCGCATTAAAATATTTTATATTATTAAAAAATTTGAGCATAGAAATATAACAAAATAGATGAAAAATTCAAAATATTACAATATCAACATTGATTTGAACCTTTCATCGAACATGTAAATGGCAAAATATCATTCAGTTATCAAAAAAAGAAAAATATAGTCCTAACATATGAAAGTGAAATCAATAAAAAAAAAAAAAAACATATCAGACTTGCATGTAATAAGAAAAGAAGCATATATAGTTAGTTTGAGTTAGATGCATTGAAATCAAGCATAATGTAAGGTGATAGTGGAATTGTTAAAGTGAGTACCAGAGCATTGATAAGCTTGGAGTTTTTGCCGCGTTCTCTGGTGACGACGACTTTGGGAGTGAGATTGGAAGCGGTAGCGAAGGTGAAAGTGGAATTGGAATCGGTTGCGGAAGAAGCGGGATGAGCGATTGGTTGAGAAACGGTGAGGAATGGTTGCCGGTGAAGTTGAAGACGAGGAGAGGGGGAAGAGCAGAGAGGGGAGACAGAAAATTTTGCCATTGAAACGTGTTGGGAGAAGATACCTCTCCCTTTCCAGCTGTTATCATATCAATTACTCTGCCTTTTTTTAATTTTTTTTGGGTACTATTTTATTTTATTTTATTTTATTACGTAAAAGGAAAATAAAATGAAAAAGTTTGAACACGTTGCAATACCGACAAAAGACAACGCAACACAACAAAAGCACGAAAAGCCCTTTTGAATTAAATAATTAGCTAAGTAAAGTACTCCAATCTATGAATAAATGCTTTTTAAATTAGAGTACTATATATTACCAAAAAAAAAAAATTAAAGTACTATGAAATGCTATTTTTAGGATTTTCGCACCGGTATCCGTTGGTATGACGTGCATTCGTTTATATTTAAATTTAAAAAAAAATAATAGTATTAATAAAAATTAATAAATATGAAAAGTATAATTTGTATTTAAAAAAAAAAGATAGAATCAATAATTGCGGATATCGATTGGTATTTTTTATAAAAATATTTATCTAATAATTTATAAAAATATTTTAATGAATAAAAAACTTGTTCTCAATTATAAAAGTATTTGGATAAAGTTCAATCCAAAATATTTAAATTTTTTTTCGTGTATAAAAATATTTATCCACATATTTTTTTTCTATATTATCGATGTTCATTTTTATATAGAGCCAAGAGGAGAATATGGAAACCAAGATGATAACATGACACCCAAGGGGATATAATTTGATTATATTAAATATAAAAATTACAGTAAAAATATTTATTGTCAATGTTATATCAAATCCCAAGCCCTATAAAGAAAATAACAGTAATTAAATACTATGTACATAATAGTTCCCTGTAAGTATAATTTGGTATTTGTATATTACCAAGTACTCGCCGAGCATCATATATACAAAGCAAGATCTAGGACCGAAAGTTGATCAATATAACTATTGATGACAGTTTTAGCTTATTGCAGGTGAAACTCATACTATTTAGTAGGGGTGGACAAACCAACACCGTCCGAGAGAATCCGTCCGATCCGAACTGAATTTTGGACGGCGGGTCGGATTGTTTCGGGTCACGGTTTCATGTGGGCCATTAAATAGGGTGATATCGGATATTTTCAGTCGGGTTCGGTTGGTAATATTTGGCCCGTCGGAATCCGAATCCGACCGAAAGTATACTCAGAGATGGACTTCAATTTCTTTTGGCCCAAGCTGACCCTCAATCGTTGGCCCAATGTGAACATTCATAAGGTTTGGTTTTCATTTTAGGGTTGCCGTTCTCTAACTTTGGTTTTCATTTTAGGGATGCCGTTCTCAAACTCTATCATCTTCTTCCATGAAGCTCTTTGCTGCCCCTCAACGTTTCTCATACAAATCCTTCGTCTGATGATGTCTCTCTATTCATCCATGGCTTTTGATTAAGTTTCAGATCTATAATTTCATTGGCTATCAAACCTTTCATTTCAGTAGCTAAAAATGTAAGTATTTTTTTATTATATTAAAAATGTCTAGTAAAATCATGTTTTTTAAGGGTTACAATTTGTTTGGTTAGCTGTTAAAATAGTTAGGGATTGAGTGTTTTGGACTGCAATGTTTTTGTACTATTTTTCCTTCATGTTTAAAATCAATATGTGTTCTTTATATGTTTAAAATCTATTTTGTTCAGTTTGTGTTTCTATCTCTTGAAGCTAAACTAAGATCTCGTGATAGCAGATCCATTATAGCACAAGGCTATGAAGTTACTTCAAAATGTGTGATACTGTGAGTACAAGGGGACTTAGGATTGCAAGTTGTTGCATTAAAACATGGTATTATGTATTTGTGTTTAATATTGTTCTTTCAAGGTTGTGGCAGAATATACTGTCTTGAAAGGTTAGATGAACAAGAACCTTAAATGTAAATTTATCAATATATTTTATTGTCTTTTTATTAATTCATTATAATCACAGGTATGGTTTAATGTAGGTGGCTATCAGTCACAATGATTCAGTAAAAGAATCCCAACAACATTATTAGAAAAACAAGAATCAAAGCGAGTGAAGAGGAAAGCAAATGGTTTAAATGAAAAGAATATCATCTTTAGTTGACTTGGCTTTTCTAATGTAATGAGTATTGCTTTCTATTTCAGGCCTTGGGCTATTGACTGCTACATCTCTATTGATGACTTTGACGTCTTAATGTTTATTTTCATAGTCTTTCATTCTTAATTGACATTAGGTTCATTATGTATATGACTACGATACTACCCATATCTTTATGTTGCAATGATAATGATTTACAATTGTCCTGGTTTGAATTAACTTAGCTAAGGTAAGTTGAGTGTTGTTACTGTTATTATGATGCTTCAATTTCTATTTCAACTTATAATGACAACCTTAGCTTATACTTCATGTTTCTGTCTTGTTTAGTGTTTGTGTTTATATTTCATAGCATATACATTAGTATTTTTCATTTTTTATTTTAAATTATAATATAATGATGCTTTGTCCACTCAATTGTATACTTAGGGAACAATTTGATATTGCAAATATGGAAGCCATGGATGAATCTTTTAAATGGAGGCTAAACTATGATATGGAGGTAGATAGGGTGAATATGTGTTTTAAAGAACTTTTAGGGGTATGTGTTCTTTTCTTAAGATTTTTATTTTCTACCTTACAAATTGAATGATCATAAAAGACTAGGTTTAAGTATTATACTATTGTGCTTTGTGTGGTAGTTTACACATGCACACCTTAAATTCAACCTTTAGGTATATATATAAACTGGTAACCTTGTAAAAGATAAGTCATTATAATTTATCAGTTAACAAAATTTATTTTTCTTCTCTGTTATAGTGTTTTTATTAGTTTTACAGATTTGAACACCTTTGTTTTGATCATAATGAGTATTAAATGTAGATCTAAAATGCAAAATAAAGGTTTTTATACCTGTGTTTATAACAATTCTGAAAAATGAGATTTGTTAAATATTTGGTCCCATGAGTTTATTCTTCATCTAATTTTGGCCAATACTTTATACTTTATAGCTCAAGAACAAGGAATTGGAACAAACAAGATGATTGAGCTTTTAAATAAGGGTATATTGATTCTTGAGTGATTCTAATTAGTATCAATATTTTGTTTCACTGATGCTGATTTTTTAATGTTTTATTGTAGATGAGTTTGTTTCTTACTGTCACATTAGAAATGGAAGCTTGGTAGATGATTTTGTTCCATACTCCTCCATTAACAAGATGCATCATGTTCAATGTGATTATCTAAAAAATATGTCTAATGGTTATGAAAAAGTGAGCTTAAAAATGGAAAGCTTGCTTAGAAATGGAAGCTTGGAAAAAATGACTATCTTGAAAAGTGTCAAGCCAATTATCATAATAAAAAAATAAACTGTATCTTGAGATGAAAAATTTCATTCATATAGGATCTTAAATTTGTTTAATGAATTTACTCTAGAGTACTAATTTCTTAAAAAATGGACTGTTCTGTGTTAAATGAATAATGGCTCAAAATAGCCAAATTTATTGAATTGAATAATGAGAAAAAAATTAAAAATTCACAAATTAAGTGTGCCTTAAATTTTTTAACTGACCCAGTAAGAGTCTAAATATAGGCTAAAAATAGCCCAATTAATTGAATTGAAAATGTAGAAAAAATTAAAAAAAAAATCATAATTTTTAAATGGGCCATAAAATTGGACTGGCCTAACAATTAGTTAAAACCGAAATAAACCGATCTAGTTAACCGAATCCGAAAAAACCCGAACCCGAAAAAACCGATAGTTAAATTGGTCAGAATTGGGCCAATATATATCACCCGAGGGTTGGGCCGGATTGTGGTTTTGGGCCCGAACCTATGTCCACCCCTACTATTTAGCACCATAAACCTGCAGGATTTAAATTAGCAATAGTTGTTGAGTCTTTAGGAATTTATAAGCATAAACAGAAAGACAGAAAAGGAGTAATAACATTATAAACAAGCGAAATGAGAAAGTTTTTGTAACCAAAGCATGCGATTTCAATTACCCTATCAATGTTTTATTTGTGACACAAAGCATGCTCTCTAATGTAGAGATACAAAAATATCTAAGGTCACAGTTTAAAAGCTAATATAATTAAAAGAAGTAGGATACCTTGATAGGCTTGTTATCACATCCAACATAAAATTTTCCTTGATTACATAATATAGCTGTCACAACAGAACCAGAAGGAATGGATCCAAATGTGTTGACATTCAGTTCTAACTCGTCTCCTGATAATTCCTATAATTAAATACTCTTTTTGATGAATTTTCACAAATTTAAATGATTAACATAGCAAGCTGATTTCACTAAGTTCATGTCCATGTAATTCCGAAAACCATAGCATAAGATTTTGCATTTCTACCTGTATATTAACATTTGTGTCCCCATAAAACATTTTGTATTTGATTTAATTAATTATACTATTTGAGATCAAATCCTGACTTCACTCACTTCCCAATGTGCATAAGAGAATCACATTATTAAATATATAATGATAATTTTCAATAAACTCTTCCTTTAATCTTAACCATAACATTTCATATTCCAAACAGACTTGAATAAATTCAATATAGTAGAGAATAATAAGTGATTAAAATCTGAAAGTCATCTCAAACAATGGTTACCTAAAATGAATGTCATAACTTATGTTACCTATTATGTTTGTTTGCCTATAGAACCTCTTATGAGACCTTAAGGAATATCTATAATAATTCAAATATCTATCTGCTTGCAACAACAGCTAAAAAAGTTCAAAACACGCAGAACGCGGCGATGAGCGCATGTTATTGCTATGTCTAATATTTTGATGTATAAATGTTTGATGCAACTAATTCTATCTCATGTTGTTTCTTCAAATAACTCTCAGCAGTTGAATTCACTATCTTCACAAAGAAATTTATAAGCATAAGCCACACGACTGTGTTCTAAATCTAAGTAATCGAGAAATCCCATCATGTCCCCTGAAGATGACAGATGAAATAGTTATTAAAGTGAGACTTTGAAAAGGTATAAGCAATTCAACCTTGCTAACTTTGATAAACATGTTACCTTGAGAGTCGGAGAAACTGAATGAGGTGCTTTCAGATACTTATCTTTAACGGCATGGAGATTAGCAATCACATTAGGCAAAATAGAAGCGAAACCAGGTATATGACCGAGAACCCAGATAAATTCATTTTCCATCAAGTTAAAAAGCTGATTATTGCAAACTGAGATGATAAATAGCATCTGCGCAAAGAATATATAACATAAAGGGTTAACCAATAGCATATTTCAGATATAGATTACAAACATGCTGAGCCGACCAATGTTTTTGGTCTCTATAAATATGCGGCGTGAGTCTGAGTTTGGAGTCATTACAAAGCAAAGCAAGGGCGTCAACGATTAACGAAATCGCACAATGCTATTTTCATCTGATGCATTATTACCTTGTTTTTCTTTCACCAAAAGCTTTTCAAGTTCTAAAAAATGATTCAAATCTGCAGATTGATGTTAAGCAACTTCAAAGTCTTGCTTCCATATCATTAAAGCATTTAGGAATACAACATCAGTTACGAAAGATACAATATATCAAATTGATTTATAACATGCTTCATGTCAATTTCATTATCTATGAAAGTTATAAATTAGAATTCAATAGGGATAAAACCAAAGTGCAGATCAAGAAAAATCGACAAAATGTAAGCAGAAGCTTCCAAAATGTTAACCAAATACATAAACTTTTTAACCAACTTTTACTTACATAATAAGCATAATATGGAAAGATGTATAAAGGAAACATAATCTTGAAACAAAAGTTTCTGATCCATACAGGAATAAGAAAATAGTGGAAGAGAAAACACTTGTTATGAAAACCTAAGAAACTGTCCATAAAAGACAACATCAAAAACTACAAAAAATACCTAGTCGCAAAAATCAGAATCCAGTAAGGGTTAACCAATAGCATATTTCAGATATAGATTACAAACATGCTGAGCCGACCAATGTTTTTGGTCTCTATAAATATGCGGCGTGAGTCTGAGTTTGGAGTCATTACAAAGCAAAGCAAGGGCGTCAACGATTAACGAAATCACACAATGCTATTTTCATCTGATGCATTATTACCTTGTTTTTCTTTCACCAAAAGCTCTTCAAGTTCTAAAAACTTATTCAAATCTGCAAATTGATGTTAAGCAACTTCAAAGTTTTGCTTCCATATCATTAAAGCATCTAGGAATACAACATCAGTTACGAAAGATACAATATATCAAATTGATTTATAACATGCTTCATGCCAATTTCATTATCTATGAAAGTTACAAATTAGAATTCAATAGGGATAAAACCAAAGTGCAGATCAAGAAAAATCGACAAAATGTAAGCAGAAGCTTCCAAAATGTTAACCAAATACATAAACTTTTTAACTAACTTTTACTTACATAATAAGCATAATATGGAAAGATGTATAAAGGAAACATAATCTTGAAACAAAAGTTTCTGATCCATACAGGAATAAGAAAATAGTGGAAGTGAAAACACTTGTTATGAAAACCTAAGAAACTGTCCATAAAAGACAACATCAAAAACTACAAAAAATACCTAGTCGCAAAAATCAGAATCCAGTAAGGAAAAAATCAAATGATGTAATACAGTAAACTCACCATATGATGTAATACAGTAAACTCACCATGAAATAAAGGAATGGAAAGAATGATGATGCAGGAAGTGTTGAACATGGAAAAACACAGAGAACTAACATTAAAAAGTGTTAGAATTGAAAAAATGAAATATTGAATCCCTGCAAAATTGGTTAGTTGAAGATAACACCACCAGCCAAATGATGAAAAGATTTGTAATGGAAACTCCTTGATTAAGCCTTTTCTCATGTTCAACTTTACAACCAGGACAATTATGGTAGTAATGGTGATTCTTCTTCAACAATGAAACCAAGTTGAAAGAATGTCAAACACATTGAAAACAACAAAAATATTAGATCCTTCTGATAATTGTGACAAACAGCAATAAAACTTATATCTCATATTTGGAAAATAATTCATTTCCAACAATACGAGTTGTAATTGAGACTGCATAAATCTGCATGGAAAAATAAACATATTAGTCAAGATACGGTTGTACGGGTGCAAAGAGTATTACAATAGGAAATCTGCTTCTTACGGTATAATTTTTCATTCTTTGAAAGATAGCTCGGTTGGTCAAAACAACACTTATAATAAAACTAAGGCTAGGTTCGGTTAAAATAATATCAGGTGCACTTCGATCTGCCCAAGTAAAGCAGATGAAGGATACATATTGGTACCCATTCCCAAGCAGCGGCATGTTTCCTTTCCTATAGCTAGTTGATCCCCCGATTAAAATAAAGGAAATTACATAAACAAAAATTAGAAGGAGGCTATTGGATCAATAAGCCTTTTTAAATATAAGTTTTGCATCAAAATATAAATTGAAATGGAAGGATGATCCAACACTTGTTTATGTGTAAATATAACTTTCAGTCTTACAATCTTACAGCCCAGGAATCAATAACTTTAGAAATCAAATAATCTCCACTTCAATATTTTCGGAGCCCTTCCGTACTGAAAACTAGACCTCAATCAAATTAACTTCAACAGCCATAACACAGCACAACAGTCACAACAACTATAATACACTACTCAGAAAACAAAACACTTACTTCAAAGGGCGAAACCGTAAGACTGGGTTTCAGCATATCAGCTTTTAGGGTTTGCTTGAGAATGTTTGGTTTCAGCACATTCAATGGTTGAAGTAACCAAAACATTATCTTACCGTCGAAACCCGGTTCAATACTTCTTGAAAGAACAACAACAAAAACTCATATACGAAATGGCAAGACAAGGACATTTGAAGCTTTGTGAAGATACGAAATCGCATATATAGGATCGTTATCGATAGCTTTATAGGCTTCGGCTAGGGTTTCGTTAGTGAAGTGTTACTGAGTAAAAAGAAGAATGATCTGAAGAAAAAGAGGCAAAAAGAAGAAGAAAATGGAGAAGGAGGAAGAAGAAAAGAGAGAAAGAGAGAGAAAAAAAGATAGAGAGAAAGGACGAGAGTGTCAGAAGAAGGGTGTAGTGCATTTGCTAAATTCAAATTTCAAACAGCTGGGACGTGGCAGTTGTTTAGGGCTGCAATATCAAGGACGTGGCATGTTTAGGAAGGAAGAAATGTGTCTTGGTCTTTTCCAGAATGTTAGAGGTTCTTATATGGTAGATTTGTATATTTACATATAGAGTATTATTTTTCAGAGATCAAATCATCTAAAAATACAATTTTTTAAGTTGGTTTCTAAAATATCATTTAATATTATTTTTGATTTCGTATGTTAATTATGAGTTCATTTTAATTTTTTAGTTTAAAAAATTTATATTTATTTAATTTGGCGGATCAGAACTTGTCCGGTAACACTTCTACAGAAGCAACGGTGAGTAAGGGTGGATGGAGAGGGAGGTACCTGCAGACACTCTGATGCTCAAGTAAGTTCAAGCGATGTGATAGCAAGTAAATTAAGGAATTGAATTGAATACCTGACCATCCTTTAGAGGAGGGTATTTATAGAGAGTCCCCCGGCGTTGGATCAACGGTCTTCATTATGGGCTGAGTGATCAGGCCCATAATGGATGACTGTCAGGATTCCTACATGGAGGTAGGGATGAGCAGCTCGTGCTCATCATCTTGGGTCAACTGCTCTGCATTCTCCAAAAAGTGGAAGACTTGATCGTTACGAATGGCAAAACGTTTCCACGAGATACGCGGGATCGGTTGGCCACGTGTCCTCAGGTGAGGAGCACGCTGAGATTGTGCTCTCCAACGACTATAATGGATTTGGTCTTTGTGTTGTGCCTTCTTCGACGTGGAGCTAGTGTAATGCCATGTATAATATATATCTAGAATAATACAATACAAGCATTTTATTTGGTACTGACACATCAAAAGTGCCTAATGACATAGTACACATACTTGTGCATTTCTAAAACATAAATACAACATATGAAACAAGATATGGAAACTAGCCAAAACAATAAAAACTAAGATCAATATACAATATCCTCAATTGTATACAGCAAATACACAGCGGAATAAGCTCAACTAAGCTTCTCTTGAAACATCCAAGCATCGCTCTACTCGTAAATCAAACCTGTTAACCGTACCTGAAATATAGCAACTATAGTGGGGTGAGATACATCAAATCTCAGTGAGTTCCCTATCTTATAAGTCCTCTCGGCTTTACAAGGTTCTATCAATCCTAACTCAAGTCAAGGGGAAGGGAAAAGACCTTGAGTACACAATCTCACAATCTCACAATCTCACACTATATGGAAACACGTTATTGAGCTCGTTACTCAAAAGTATATCACTAATCGATAACCGTGTCAAGGCATCCCCTCTCTCCCGACCTCTTCTACGTCTAGAATTAGGAACGATTCATGAACCCTCGTAGATTTCTTGGCATACGAAATGGATTCGGGATCATCGGCTCGTACATCGTGATCGGTCACTTCACACGGCCCGTACACCGTCACAAGTCTCTTTACCCGTAGGCTTCATTCGTACTATAACATTGGGAATCAAACCTACCAAGAAATCGTGCATCATTCCAGAGGAGCTTGTTACTCAATAGACGGCACATAATAGAATAATGGTTACGATTTCGTGATTTCACATACAACCATAATTGTATTCAACATTTCTAGGCCACATTAGCCTTTATCAATTAAACATAATAAGTACATGTGTTCCATACTAGTGTTAACTTTCTCCTAGACCAATACTCGTCACGGATGCACCGTTATACATCAAGTGCCCGAGCATCGCCATTTAGGTTATCTACTCTAGGCCAGAACTCGTCAAGGATGCACCTTTCTACATCGAATGCACGAGCGTCGCCATACAAAGTTTCTATCAATTTCTAGCCATTACTAGGTTCCACCATCAAGTTGTTATGGGGTAAAGTTTCCTCACTCTACCTAATTCATTTTAAGTATGCATATTCTCTCAATCGTGTTTAACAACAATTTAGGCAAAGCATATTACAATTGCACATTTTAGAATTTCATATAATAATTCAATCAAAAGTTATACAAAGCATATTACAATTGTATAATAGAATTGCATATAATGATTCATCACATAAAACATCACTTTCGGGTTCCCTCCGATTCATTTAATCGGGTATCAATTAATATTTCTCACTCTTATCCCGTAGGATATTTTCACAGCTCTACATCGGCTATAATTACGCCGCAATCGGACTTATGATCCAAAAGATGTCAATTCCAACATTCCACAAAACATTACTTTCCTTCATTTTCCACTAAATAATTTATTGGGTAGAGGGTCGTCATAGCTTTCTAATGACACCAAGAACGTCCCGATCCGAGTTACGGATCAAAAGTTATGAAGGAAAGAAAATGGAAAAGCTGTCAGGTTCGCTTTGCGAAGCTCCAGCGAGCATTCGCTTTCCTCCTTCGCAGTGCGAAGCCCCAGTGAACCAAGGCAGAAAGAAAAGGACCCAAAGTTCCCTTTGCGAACACCCAGCGAGCATTCGCTTTGCACTTCGCAGTGCGAACTTCAGGCGAATGTTCGTCTTCCCCTTCGTTAGGGGTTCGCTTTGCGAACCTGCGAAAACCTAGAATTTCGCAGTAACGTACAACAGTTCATTTCCACCAATTATCTCATCCAAAACATGATCAAACACCCAAGTAAGCATTGAGAGATGATTACATATAGATATTAACCATATTATTCAGATTATAACTCATTTTATCCGTTAGATTTCATTTTCTCTCAATTTAACCTAATTCTAATTCGGGAGTTTCTAGCACTTAGAGTGCCTAACTAGAACCCACCTGATAATCAAAAAGGAGTTTAAAGAAAATGCTGATGATCCATTGGTTTCTCTTCTTCATCTTCTCCATTTTCTCTCTTTCTCTTCTTTCCTTTTCCTTTTCTTCTTCTTCTTTACTAACTTCTTCTTTTCTCTTTTTCTTTCTCTTTCCAAATATATACATATATTATACTATTATTATATAATATAAATCCAATAGGGTAAAATATCTCCAATTGATATTTTGTCGTCTCAACCCAATAGATCAATTATTAGAGTTATCTTAAAATCTTTTCTCGAATTTAAATAATTGATCTCTTCAGAGTTCATCAGTTGCTCTATTGATCCCTAAAGTCAATACTTAAAGTACTTAGAGGATTCCATTAATCCAATATACCAAAGATAGAGCACATAGATACTCATCTGATCTCATTTGATATCCAATTGAGCAATTAGATAATATGGGGTATTACAGCTAGACTTGGTTGTGCCTAACAGTGGGTCAGTCCCAGACCCAGTCCAGAACACATATTAATTTTTTACTCTTCAAAATATTTCATGATTGTTATTTTTATCTAATAACAAAGAAAAACTCAATTGATAATTAAATTTATCGTTAATTAGATAAAAAATATTTAATATTATACGTTTTGAAAAGTTAAGCGGGTATGGTAGATTTTTTCAACTTAAGGACAATGAACCTCAAAATTAACGTATAAAGTCAAAAAAGAGTGTTAAATCAATATTTATTTATCATAAATTAGCTTTTATAATTGGTCGATAAAATTTCATTAAAATTTCACTTTTATTTCTTCTTCTAATTAAAAAGTGAAAATTAAAATAAAATAAAAAATTATTTGGCGGCAATGTTTAAGACGACGATGGCAACAATGAAAATGAGAGTGGTTTTGGTGATATTGACTTCAACATAGATTTTAATTTTAATGGTCAATGGGGTTTTTCTAGGATGAAAACTTTTATGAGCCTTCGCAAGGTCGCCTAAGACAGAGAGGATCAATAAAATATGATAAGCAATCAAGCGTGCAATATAGGTATACGTTTTCTTTCTAGAGATAGGCTATTCTATCTGTGAAAGCCTTGTCGACCATCCAAATCCGTATGAGGGTTGATCGTGATTCGTGCCTCACTTCACGCTTTCAGTTGCCAACTATTTCTCCTAATTAAGAGGGAATGTGCATCATTTCTCATGTATTCAAATTCATTTTCATTCATGCATCACTTTTCTCTCTCTAACTGACTTGAGTGTTTAAGTGTTAACCTTGCATGTCAGTCCCCTCTCCACCGCATCGGAAGTTTGGGTTCATCGTAGCAAACTTTATTTCCTTGTTTACCAATCAATTCTAGTTCCAATACGGAACATTGGCATCGTTTGTGGAAATAAAAAAAAAACTAATGTAAACTCATTTCCACATTCAGACCTCCTCCAATAGAAGTTTAAATCTTTTCCTTAGAAGTTTGAATCCCATTCATTCGAAGTACAGATCTCCATATATATGTCACCTTCCTCGAATCTCAATGTCCTTTCCATCAGATCTTTCTTAGATCCATCAACTATGGTGGCATCCAAAGGCATTCCCATCATCATCCAACGGTAGGCCACTGTCGTCGCTACTGAAGTTTCCAAAGGTTCATGTCTTGTTCCTCAAATATCGGATGATCTAGTATTTGTAGCATCTTCTTCCAATCATTCACAACAAGATCACGTTCAACTTAGAGTTGGCCATTTAGTTTTCCAATCTCTTCCATTCTTTGGATCCACACAATAGTTTCATCAAGGAAATCCTTTGCACAGAACTTTGTTGTTGCCTGTGATTCATTCCTCGACCTACAAGTTTTACAAGATAACCTCGGAGTTCAGAGATCCACTAATCTACTGAATTGCATGTACAAAATAGTGCAATGGTACAATTTGAAACTCCTGGGTAAAAGGCTATTTAGGATTAAGGGGAGCTTGCAACATGTCAATTTGAAGAACAACGTTGTGCAGGAAGCAACCTTCAAAAGAACTCAAGCCGCCAATCTTGAGCCGACCTCCATTAGAGACATTACACCATAAAGAGAAGCTCCAAAGTCACTTAGTCACCCCTACCACCAAAAATATGATACTATTTCCCCTAGTTGTGAAGGGGGAGCAGTAGCCACACCCCCTCAAAGGTATGTCACCTTCTAATAAGGGAAAGATATAAAGAAGATACGTCAGCCCTAGAGCAGAAAAGAAACCACCTATTTTCTTGTACCCTTGAGGTCACTAGAAAAATACTCCAAAACTTTTAAGCTATAGTGGGACCAAGGATTTAAACAAACATGTCGAGCATGTGAATGACCGACTAAACTACTACCATTTTGATATGTCTATAAAGTTTAAACTCTTTGCACTAACTCTGAATGGATTAGAAACAACTTAGTATAAAAGCCTCCTAAACAATAGCATAGATTCGTATAGAGACCTTTATGAAGCCTTTACCACCCACTTCACCGTCCGAAAATGTTAACCCACAACGATGATCTTACTAAATGGGATTACTCAATGAAATAAGGAAACCTTGTGTGGACACATTGATCGTTTCACTGAAAAGGCGGAAGCCATAAGGGGCACATACGATGGATTGAAGTGTTGTATTTTTGAAAGGGGTCGAGGTCAATCTACATGATTCACGTGTCGATTACAAGAGTATTTGTCTTAGTTTATTTTATTTCCTGAGTTCATGCATTCCAACTCTTGTACAAAAGTAAAATGTTCTCGAGTATCAATCGTAGTCAGAAAGGATATGTGTCGATACCGGAATGCGGGTTTTTAAACAGGCAAGTCCATACAGCGAAAGCGCTTGGATGAATTTGATAAAACTTTATAGCTAAGAAAAAGTAACAAATCATTGACGAATAATTCGATTGTGTGAAAGCAGGCGAATCATTTGTCATCGATAGGGCAATACATTGGCAAAAGCAAGTATTGCCCACATATAACTATTTTCTATAAATTATGTCGAACTCTCGTAATAAAAGTGACTCGGATTGTAAGAATGTATTAGAGTGAGAACCATAACCCTAGGTTTTGTTTGCCTTAATTGGAATTTAAATGATTTTACAAATAAGTTATTTTCATTTAAGTGCTTTTTCAATTAATTGATTTACACCAAAACTCATATTATTGATTTCTATAGATATACACATATAGGACAGAGTTTGATACTTAAACCATTGGTCTATGTGGTTCGATAACTTTTTACTACTTCACACAGCCATGCACTTGTGGCGTGTTAAGTTTTTGGCGCTATTATCGAGGACCAATTGCGTTTAATATTGAACTACTATTTGATCACCATATAGACTGAAGCTTTATTTTTTTTATTGTTTCACTGTGTTTATTTTGTTATGGTTTTCACTGCTCTTGTATGCGAAGAAATCGTTCTATTGGAAGTTTAGCTGAGCCTGTGAGTAAAATCGAGCGTTTCTTACTCGAGAGGCGCTGAAATCTTAGATTACAAGCTATGTTTGATCCAATAGTTGAAACCATGCCTCTTAAGGATTATTCCATTCCTACCGAAGAGGAACCGCATTGTAATATTGTGCACCTGCCGATTGCGGCAAATCATTTTGAGTTAAAACCTTCTTTGATTGGTATTGTGAAACAAAATCAATTTTCTGGTTTACCCTCTGAAAACTTGAACCTTCAACTTTCGATTTGTTGATAATTATGGTATTGTTAAGGCTAATGGCGTTGACCAAAGTGATACCCGCCTCTGTTTGTTTCCTTTCTCTTTGAGAGATCATGTGTGGCTTAGATGCAATCCTTGCCCACCAATTATATTACTTCATGGACCCAATTGAAAGAGGCTTTTCTTGCGCAGTACTTTTCGCTAAGTAAAAAGGCCCAAGTTAAGAATGAGATTAACAACTTTAGGCAAGAAGATGGGGAATCAATGTTTGACACGTGGGAGCATTATAAAGATTTACCAAGACTATTTCATTTTCATGTGCTTAAGAAGTGGATGATTATCTATACATTTTACAATGGTCTCCTTTACTCCGCAAAGATGACATTAGATGTGGCTTCTGGAGGAGCCCTAATGAATAGTCCTTATGATGTAACCTACAATTTGATAGAAGAGATGGCTAAAAACCACCACTCATGGGGAAGTGTACGACAAGTTACTGCTAAGTCTACCCCTAAGATTTGTGGTCTTTACGAGGTTAATGTTTTTTACTATATGAACGCTAAGGTGGATGCCCTCTACCAAAAGATAGATAGTTTAAGCATCACACATTTCACACCCGTTACACCTGACACTATTGCTTCTATTTCCCCTGCTACTCACTACTGTGAGATATTTGGAGTTAATGGGCACACCGATAGATATTGCCTAATGATCCTCGTCAGAGGATCCATCCAAAAAAAATCCAATTTTGTGAACAATAACCAGCAGAACAATCTGTACTCCGACACCTATAACCCAGGATGACATGATCACCTTAATTTCTCTTATAGTAAAAATAACCTCCAGCAATCTTTGGGACCATCGAGTTTCCAAAAAGTTACATCAATTGAGCCTAAAAAACCCAACCTATAACTTTTGACGGAAAATTTCATGTTAACATATAACCGTTAAAACGATGAGTTTAGAAATCAAAACCTTCTCACCAATGAGGCACTTAGGTACTTGAACATTAAAGTTGACAATATTGCCACCCATACCAAAATGTTGGAGACTCAAATATTCCAAGTATCTCAACAACAAACTGCTTCTTCCGTCCCCTCCGGGTCGTTTTCGGGGTAGCCCGAGCAAAACCCCAAGGGATTTTTTAATGTTGTGGCAACTCGCAGTGGGAAGCAAGTGGGTAGATCTAGTGTGAGAGAGAGAGAGAGAGAGAGGTTGAGGAGAGTGTGCCAACAACACTCGAAAAGGAGGTTGTTGAAGAGGTTGAGAAGGAAGCACCCTAAGTTGCTCCTCCTCCCTACAAACCTATTGTTCCTTTCTCACAAAGGATTGTGAAAACCAAAGTGGAGGCCCAGTTCAAAAAGTTCGTGGAACTTCTCAAAAAGATCTACCTCGATGTGCCTTTCACCGAGGCACTAACTTAAATGCCCTCTTATGCTAAGCTTTTAAAAGAGATTCTTTCCAATAAAATAAAGCTAGAGGACCATGAAATTGTAGCTATTACTATTAATAATAGTGATGTGATTCAAAACATGGTAATCCCTAAGCTCAAGATTCGGGAAGTTTTCTCATCCCTTTGTCTGTGTGTAAAAAGTTGAACATGGGAGAGATGAAACCGACTAATGTGTCTTTGAAACTTGTGGATAAATCGGTTAAGTATCCCATAAGTGTGTTAGAGGATGTTCATGTGAGAGTTGGAGAGTATTATGTGTCGTTTGACTTTATTATAATGGATATCATTGAGGATCCCAAAATCCTGATAATCTTAGGTAGGCCTTTCTTAGCTACGGTGGGGGCCATCATAGATGTCAAGAGAGGGAAGTTGACTTTTGAGGTATGACAGGAGAAGATTGAGTTCATTCTAGAAAAACTCATGAAAACCCCTTCTTTGAGGGATTCTTGTTGCTTAGTCAATATTATCGACGCTTGAGTTCAAGAGAGTGCATCAGAACTTTCTCTGACTGATAAGTTGGAAATATGTTTGCTTGATAGTGCTATAATCAATAAAGAAAACATCAATGTAAATGCCTATAAGGAAATATTGGACAAAACTCTTATATCCTCTCATCAAAGTTTCAAAGCACTTGTAACACAAGGCGGTGAGCATGAGCAACAAAAGCCCCAAATAGAACTGAAACAACTCCCGCAGACACTCAGGTACAAACTTTTAGACAAAGAGAGAAACTGGCTCGTGATAGTGAATGCTAGTTTAGGAGAAGTCGAGATTGAACAACTCATTGTCGTCCTTAGGAAGTACCCAAAACCCATGGGGTATACTATAGATGACCTGAAAGGTATTAGCCTCTCTGTTTGTATGAACAAGATAATGCTAGAGGATTATTACAAGCCCTTTAGAGAACACCAGAGGTGGTTAAATCCCAATATGAAAGAAGTAGTTAAAAAAGAGGTCATTAAACTCCTGGAGGTTGGGATAATTTATCTCATCTCCGATAGTAAGTGGATTAGTCATGTTCAAGTTGTACCTAAAAATAGGGGGTGGCACTTATTAAATATGAAAAGGATGATCAGGTTGCCACTAGAGCAGTTACGGGGTGGAGAATGTGTACCGACTATAGAAAGCTTAACAAAGCTTCCTGAAAAGATCATTTTCTGCTTCCTTTCATTGACCAAATGCTTGAGTGCCTGGCCAAGCACTCCCATTTTTGATACCTTAATGGTTACTCAGATTTTTTCCAAATCCCCATTCACCCTGGTGATCGAGAGATAACGACATTCACTTGCCCCTATGGTATGTTTACCTATCGGCAAATGCCTTTTGGGCTATGCAATGCGCCTGCTACCTTTCAGCGCTGCATGATGTCAATTTTCTCTGACTTCTTGGAGGACATCATGGAAGTATTCATGGATAACTTCTCTATGTATGGGTCTAGTTTCTATAGTTTTCTGATAAATCTAGAAAAAGTCTTAGAGAGGTGTGTTAAGGTGAACCTCGTACGTAATTGGGAAAAGTGCAATTGCATGGTAAAAAGGGCATTATCATCGGGAACTTAGTGTTCGAATGAGGAATTGAGGTCGATAGGGACAAGATTTAGGTAATATAGAAGCTAACTCCCCCCACCACTGTGAGGGAGGTTAGGAGTTTCCTAGGTCATGTCGGCTTCAATCGTCGGTTTATTAAGGACTTCTCTAAGATTTCGAAGCCCCTGATCGATTATTGATGAAATATGCTGAATTTAACTTTGATAATGATTACCTTAAAGCCTTATTGACTTTGAAAATTAGTTTGATCTCCGCTTCCATAAATCAACCCCCGGATTGGAGTGCTCCCTTTGAGATCATGTGTGACGCTAAAGAATACGTCGTGGGCATGGTGTTGGGTCAGAAAAAGGACACTAAAAGGCATGTCATTTATTACGCTAGTAGGACTGGATGAGGCGCAAATAAATTATACGACCACCGAAAAAAGAATCATTAGTCGTTGTATTTTCCAAAGAAAAATTTCGCTCCTACCTTTGCTATTAGAGTTGAGGTGAATAATTATGATTATTAGAATAATTAAATATTAGTGATATTTTTTATTTAAAATTAGAGACTTATGAAATTGTAATAAAATAAGCATTATTATTAGTGATAAAATTATTACTTGATTAAATTAAATAAAAAATAATATTTTTTAAATAAAATAACTGAATTAGGGTAACATAAATAGATAAGTTAGATAAAACTTCTGTTAGTACGTCAAAATGTGGGAAAGAGGAAGCGACAAAAAAACATAGGAAGATAGATAGTAGGAAGGAGAGTGAGGTAGAATCCCAACGGCAGGAAAACTCAACGATCATCACTTTTGAGGTAGGGGAAATCTTTACAAGTTAGGTGTTTAGGCAGTTGGAGGGTGAAGGGTTCTAACCCCATTCCTTCTTCTTCCACATTCTATTTTGTGTTTTGTGTGATCGTATGTTTGTGGCAAAAACGGTTTGTCTCAAACCCCTTTGAATTAACAGTTTGATTATATTACATTGAATTGAATTGTTTTGAATCCATGCTGATATTGTTGATATTACTGATATTGTTGTTATTGATTTATGGTCGTGCCCCTTTGGGAATTTTTGTTGATAATTTGGTTATGATTTGTTAAGTTGTGTATTTTTTTTAATGAGCAATCAATAACCAAATCCCAAATGGTTTATTTTTCATGAAAAATCTCAAATATCATTTTTTCCAAAAAACCATAAAAGGGTCGAAAAGTATAAAAAAAGAGAAAATCGAGAACAAGTTAAAAAATTGAAAATCAAAAAAGTCGTGCAGTGCGCCGACCATCGACAATGGCAGAGTCGCCGAAATCGGTTGTTGCCTCGACGGGCGGTGAGGCCACTAGAATCAGGTGTCACACCGTGTAGAGGCTACGACTCTACGGCCGCGGGCGAAATTGTAAGCCATTGGTCGGGCGCAGTCGGCAGTGTCATACCTTAAATTTTGACCACAAGATTTCCCATCATTGTGAGGATCATCTCCACAATATGGATGTGCCATCATGCCTCATTAATCTCCTCAAAAGATGATTGAGCATTCACTATAATAAAAAAATTAGGGTTTTGAGCCCTCTCAGAGCATTCAAGTAAAGGATCAATCAAGGAATGACATGATCTTCAACTTGTCTAACATCTTAAATACCCATAAATGATCAAGAGGACTCCCACATCAAGAATCAAACACAAGGTTGCAACATTCCAAGTGGATCAAGCCTCAAGATCGCCAGTGTCACCAAATTAGGGTTTTGGTCGACCAAGGCCTCCAGATGAAAATTTTCATCTAGGCATGAGCCAATAATTCAAAGCATGACCCAAGGTGCTCCAAGGGAACTCATGGACCCAATCATCAAGTCAAAACAACCTCTGGGGAAGCATTCATCAAAAATCAGGAATTAGGGTTTCTTGACCAAATTCACCCCTAAGTTGACTTTTGAGGCAAAACATGAACCAAAACCTCAAGATATGATTTGAGGGCCTCAAGTACACCACATTGATCCATTTGAAACAATGGATTGATCAAAGAAGCTTGATTCATAAGTTTCATTTTCATCAGGATCACAATTAGGGTTTTGAAGAAAAAATCAACTGTATCTTTGACTTTTGATTAAGACATGTTCCCAAACCTTGGAACATGGTTCCATACACCTTAAAACACCTATGGAATCCATCCACTAGGTTTGAATTGAGTCAAGGACTTGATTTCATAAGGAATCACACAGTTTGGAATTCATCTGACAAAAAGTCAACTGTGCCTAAAATCAAGTTTGACTTTTTGGAATTTTTCCCAAAATATGGTTCACCTATGTCAAAAACAATGTTAATGTATGGTATTGATCATCATTCATCAAGAAAAATCAAGAAAAGTGAGGTTTCTTGCAAAAGGGGCAACCATGAGAAACCAAAATTTTTTCGAAGTTATGGAATAAAAGTGATTTTATGCCAACTTTGCAAGGCCATAACTCCTAAACCATAAGGCCTTTTTCTCCCATTCAAAGCTCAAATGAAATTTCATCTTACATACTTTAAAAGTGTCAACTACAAGAGATTCCAATTCCTCATGGATTTCAAGTTATGGATTGATCAAAATCACAAAAAGTGAAAATGACCACTTTTTTCAACACTTGGTGAAAATTGGACAGAATCTGTTTCACTTTTTCTCAACTTTAAGGCCATTTTTCACCTTGATCCAAGTTGAACTAGGTCCATTGGTGGACATCAAAGTTAAAGTATGTCATGAGAGATTTCCAACAAGTACCAGATCATCTCCAAATTCAATTTGAGTAGGGAGTTACAACCCTTGGAACATCGCACCAAAAACTGATTTCTTCCCAAGGCAGCTTATAGGTCTTTGGCTCGAATTAGTTAATTTGTGAAATTTCAAGTCTTGTAATTCTTCTAGAAACATTGAGGATCAGATCAAATCATCATGTTGGCATGTGAGATTCAATGATGCAAAATCCAAAAACTTCAAATTTGGCATGGAGCATTCAATGGATGCATCAAGGTGGCATGGACTGAGGCAAATCCAACTGAATGAGTCAAGATAAACTCAAGAATCAGAAGACCATAGGCCTGCTCCATTGACTCAAGTCAATGGCTAGGTGAAGACCAAAGATTCCTTTTTGAAACCATTAGACATTGGACTGTACCAGTTGCCAATCACTATTGCAGCCAAAACAAACTTGTTGCACTATAAATAGACCTCAATTCTGATAAGTTTGAGTACACCAAAGTACCTAAACTGATGCTTTACTCAAAATCACACTTTCACTCCAAAAAACACCTTCTCTTGCAAGTCACCATCAGGTTTTGCATTTGAGAACAAATATGTCCAAACCAATGATGCAAACACTTTACATACATCATATGTAAGTGATTCAAACACATAAACAACATATGAAACATCAGAATCCAAAAGTAGTACCCCATTTGCACAAGCTTTTAGCAGATTTGCAGTTGAGGTGCCACATCAAGTTCCAGCTCATTTCAATCCACTCCAAGCATTCAAACACACTCCTTGGCACCTAAGGAAGCTGTCCAGATCATTGAAACACCTCTGTAACACCTCCATCATCAAGCTCGATCACCAGCTGCAAGAGGTAAGCCTGAATCCTTCAAACTCTATAATACATGCATCATAAATGAATTTTTGAGTTACCATCTTGTTTATGCATGTGTGTTGAGTAATAACCCTCAATCAATTGCCATGAATCAATCGTGTATGGAATTTCATTGTGTTCATGCTGAAATTAGGGTTCTTGAGGTTATTCTCTGATTTCTCACTCCATACTTAATATAAATGCAATTAATCTACATGGTTGTGATCCTTGTTCAAAAACGAACAAGATTGGTGCTTGAATCGTGTAAAACCATTAAGTAATCATGGAGAAAAATGGGAAAACGTAAATCTGGAAAAACAGGGGACGCGGACAAGAACCAAGTGTTCTTGGCGCCCTTTTTCAAAATTTTGAATTTTAGTTATTTTTTTAATTGATTCAAAAATTAATTTCTCTCTGAATATTTGTGTTTTTTAATTAATTCTTTTTCTCAAAATTCACAAAAATGTTTAAATATTTTATTTTACAAAAAAATCCAATTTGTATTATTTATTTTATATGGTTAGAATTTTTATAATTAATTTCATTTTAATTGTTTTCAAACATTTAAAAAATGAAATTCTCACTTTGATTTTTCATTCCAAATGAATTTCAAACTTTCATGTGATTAAACATAATTTTTCAAAATATTTTTCAAAGTATACAATTTTTTTTTGAATATATTTGATATTTTTATATCATTTATTAGTTAAATTTCCTTTTAAAAATGAAATTTAATTTAAAATTAGGGTTTCCTCTTGATTTTAAATTTTAAAACACTTTTGGCCCTCTAATAGAGTGTAAGACCCACCACTTATCACATACCAACCATTTTGGGCCTCAGTCATTGTATAAGTCTCTATACGATTTCAAAAATCTCAACGCGATCACCATTTTCAAACAAAATCATCTGGGCCTACCCTTATGTTGTAAGTCCCATTTCTTTTCTTTTACAAATATTTTTGGGCCTCTAATAGAGTGTAAGAGCCAACCCTCTTTTGTACATAAATAATTTTGGGCCTCAGTCATTGTATAAGTCCCGGTACAGTTTTCAAAATAATAGTGGGATCATTGTTTTTTATCTGGGCCTCTCCCTGAGTTGTAAGCCCCATCTCTTGTACAAAAATAAACTTTGGGCCTCTAATAGAGTGTAAGACCCAATCCTCTTTGTAAATAGAAATAAATTTGGGCCTCAGTCATTGTATAAGTCCCTCTGTGATTTTCAAACTACGACGCGATCATCGCCTTTTCAAAAGAATTCATCTGGGCCTCTCCTTGAGTATAAGCTCCAAACTTCTTTTTTAAAAACAACTTTCTCTTTTGATTTAAATTTAAATTTATAGTTGTTATCAAAACTATCTTCAATTTCTTGAACAACTAACCATACAACTGTTACACTGGAAGCTTGCTCGCCTGTAAGTTTTTACCAGCTTTCTTTTAAATACCTGCTCATATATATATCTCATCTGTATATATACATACTTATATATCTGCTTAGAGTTTTCCTCGACAATTAGGTCTAAGATTAGATAAAGCCAGTGGTCACTCTTTCAACACAGTCAAAACTAGTTCCCCATAGGAAATTCCAGATACAGTCTTGCCTCCTCTTGGGCTTATACAATATGGAACAGAGAAAGGCATTATTCCCGGTGAAACTTTTCTCAAGACTGTCACTATTAGAAATTTGTCAAAGAAATTCATTTCCCCCGGAGAGGATTAATTCCCGGTGAAACCTCTCTTGAATTTCTTCAAACCCTATAATTGTTCAATAAAGAAAGGATTATTCCCGGTGAAACCTTTCTTGAACTTTTCTTAAGTTTGGACCCACAGGCTTCCTAAAAGCATCCCCAGCCTCCTCTTGGGCTTTGTACAAGGACCCTCAGGCTTCTTAGAAGTTCTCAGCCTCCTCTTTGGCTTAGTACAAGGACCCAGAGACCTCTTACATGTATAGGACAGAACCTAGTCATCATTTGTTAGAGCAGTCCTCTCTAGAGTCAAAACATCAAACCAGTTTAGGGTTAATTCCCATCCCTTAAAACACCAGCCTCCTTTTGGGCATCATACAAAGATAAACCTTTTCATTCTAGTAGACATGGACAGTCTCATTTCCACTTGGATCTCAAAGAAACCCTCAAATTTCCTTAAAGAATAGGAAATAACCCTGATCATTTCATCAAACCACCAACAGAGTTACAACCTCTACAGGTTCTATAACTCAATCTTTAAACTCTCACTTTAAAATTTCCCCAGTTAGGGATAATTTACTGTCAATAAACCCTTAATCAGAACCTCCTGGTCTCTGACATTTCAACTCTTTTGTAAACCCCAACAAGAGTTGATCCCTTAATTTGGACCTGTCTCTGGATCTCAATAAATCCTCAGCAGAAGTTAGCCTCCTCTTAGGCTTCATATAAGAAATCCCCCAACCAACCTCCTCTTAGGCTTTGTATAATGATCATCCTTCAGCAAATTTTAGCCTCAATCTTGGGCTTTGTACAAGACACCCACATAAATATTCTCCAAGTAAGTCAGTTATCTTTTAGCCTCAATCTTGGGCTTTGTACAAGACACACATAAGTGTTCTCCCCAGTGGAGTCATTTCTTTTAGCCTCAATCTTGGGCTTTGTACAAGACAGATAAAACCTCTCCCCAAAAGAGTCAAATCTCTTTCAGCCTCAATCTTGGGCTTTGTACAAGACACAAATAAACACTCTGTTGTTGAGTTAGTCTTTCCAGCCTCCTCTTAGGCTTTGTATAATGATCTCCCTAAAAACACCTTTTAGCTTCAACCTTGGGCTTTGATCAAGGCACACAAAAATCAACATCCTCTCAGAGGAAATCAAAATCTCTCTACAGAAAGACATTTCTCTGTAAGATCAAACATCAAAATAGACAATCAAAACAAAACCCTAATCCCAGATAACTGCTGTAAGTGACACACTTGTTGATTCAAACATCCAAGCTGTAGTCTGTCTCTTACCCTGGTAAACTTCATCTAATTGCTGTAAGTGGCAAGCCTCTGGATTATTTACATCCAAGCCAATGTCCCTCTCTTAGCATGAAAATTTCCTAAGGAAAAATGTCATTGCTCTACACAGAGTTAAAGTTTTCCCCTTTAGGACAAATCCCCTATAAAGGAAATTATGGCATTGTTAGATTCCATTCATTCCAGTTAAAGTAATGCTCCTTTATAAATCAGTTACCCAACAGCTGTGATAAACAGATGAGATATCTCCCTTTAGAGATGACAAATTCTCTCTCAATCAAACCCTTTTAGCTTCAATCTTGGGCTTTGAACAAGACACAAAATAACCTTTAGCTTCAATCTTAGGCTTTGAACAAGACACCAAACATCTTTTCCTCCCATAGAAATAGGAGGAACTACGATTGCTCTGATTTCCCTGTTTGCTTTAACGGGAATACGTAGGCATAAGATTGCGAAATCTTAGCGAGCACACACATATCAAAAACCTTAGGTCCAGTACCTTACCAAAAACATCGAAAAACTTAAAAAACAACAAAAATACTCTCTCTCAAACACTTTCCCAAAGGAAAAACTTTCCCATTTACAGACAAACACCATCAAGTAGAGAGCAGAATATAATGCTAATCAACCCATGGATAACCGTGTATAGGATGGGTAATTGACAACTCCCCATTGTATAACCTGACCCCGAACTCCCCAATCTCTTAGCATTTGTTCAGTAAAAACATTTGCATGCAATTCCAGCTTCTCAGGATAAATAAGAAATTCGAAACTAGCACCCAATTCCTATCATTGCGGTGAGGAAAAACCAATGGCGATAAGGTGGTTGCGTCACCGACAAAAATCGCACGCTACAGGCAGCAATCTGACGGGCGATGGGTGTTCGACGGTGGTTTGACATTTCGCAGCCTAATTGGACGAATTTCAAGTCATTTTGAGTTCAGTGACCTTTCGTTACCCTTTTGATAAGTTTGAGAGTCAAATTGTGACTTTAGGGTTGTTTTATTATTACTTGAGTCAGGTTGCCAACCAGTATATTTCATTAGAGTTATCTTTATATGCAAGAGTTGTCATTTAAGTAATTTGGAGTACTTTAGAGTTGTTTTGAAGTTGCAGAGATTGTTGTATAGGTGTTTAGAGATCCTTTAAAACTTTTGTTGAATGAAAGATAAAAATTGTTACCCTTTTAATGAATTGTGAGTATAAAATAATAACAATTACTCCGTCGATATGGTTTGAGTAATTTTATGAGTCGATGAGCAAATTTAGTTTACGTGTATTTTGAGTTGCTGAGTAATAACATAATTTTACTTTGTTATTAATAGTATAATTATTGACTAATTGTGGGTTCAGAGGGGACCCTTTTGATACGAGATACAAGATGTCATTTGTTGATTGATTATGGGTTCCGATTGACATTATATGTTCATGCATTTATGTATATATGAGATATGGAGGACTTTGGCTAAACGAGGTCAAGTGCTAAGAGAGAGTCAATGACAGTCTCATTCTTCAGAGAGAACATTTTCCAGAGAGGAATTAGAGAGGTAGATAATTCCGTAACATAAATCTAACATCCAAACTTTTGGTACGACATACATATTGGGGGAGAATTTCATAACACTCACATTTGCATTGTAATTATTTGTGGATGAGAATGAATGTGTATGCTTTGTGTTACGTCTATGAACACTATCCTTGCTGACTAATACACCAATAACTTATGTAAAGTTATTCTCACCCCTTTTCTGTTGTTGTGTGGCTCGTTATGCCTATGTTATAGATACATGTAGTGGGCAATAGCTGTGAGTTGGAGAGTGACACATATTGCTTTCTTCTTTATTTACACTTTCAAGTTTCATTTAGTTTCGCGGTGTCACTCTGATATGTAACACTGGGACATGATTTGTTTTGATTTGTACTTTTTTCCTGAGATTTATGGGACTGTTTCCTTCATGCTCGAGTATTGAACTATCTGTTTGGATTTATTCAGTTGAACCTATTTGACATTATCCGCTACGTATTTTTGAAAAAGTTTTTGGAAGCATGTTTATGTTAAAGAGATGTGTGACATCCTTGGTTCTTAATAATGTTTTATTTTAATAATTTTAATTAAATAAGAGTCGTGGGGTTGTATGGTGTTACAAAGAACATGATTGATTCCCTCGACTCATTCTTTGCTCTGTTGTATACTGAGACATGTTAATTCCCTCATTCACACGCGTTGGACAAGTCATCAAAGGAATGGATGATGTATTTGAGAAATGGGCATCATCTTCAAATAACGGGCACCCGATCTAGTAAACGAGTGACTAGGAAGATGTTGTGGGCAACATGTTACATCGTTGATCTTCCTTGCCGCCCTTTGTGGGGCCTTTTGAAAATGTACCAATATAATATCAAACAAGAGAATCACACTCTTGGTGAAAAACACTTAAACATAATAACTGGTAAAATAAAAGACTCTGAATCTTTTTTCACTCGCAAGGAACTAAGATAACTTTAGTAAAAGAATATGGAAGGGATAAGAGAGAAAATAACAAAAAGTGTTGGACAAATGACTCCAAACACAAGAGGGGGGTGAATTGTGTGGGTTTGAAAAATGATGTTCCAATATTTTTTATAATAAAAAAAGAGTTTAAAACAAGTTTGTAAAATAAATAGTGAATAAGCAGCAAAATACGAAAAATCATAATGAAAGGAAATAAATACAATGAAAGCAAATAAATGACTTAAATGTAAAAAGATAAGGGAATAGAAAGATGCACCAGTGATTTATGAAGGTTCGACATAACCAATTAGCTTATTATTCTCCCCTAGAATTTCTTCTTGAGAGTTTCCATTATGATGTGATCTTTTTACATGTTTTGCGCACGAACCTACTTACAAGAGACTAAGAGATTTTAATAGACTGGTATGTCAAACCAAACAAGAGTTTTAACTACATAGACCTCCCAGCCAACACAAGAATTTACCACCAGGATAATCTCGAACCAAACAAGATATTTTAACCCCAGGCTAAGCTCGCAAATCAAACATGAATTTTAATTATCGAGACCAACCAACAAAACACAATATTTTACTACAATGGTAATCTCGGAAACCAAAAAAAAGGTTTTATTAGGTTCATCTCAAAATCCAAACAAGAGCTTTTCAATTGGTTTAGATCATAACCAAAACAACCCTCTCACAAGAAAGATATTACGATAATGCCTCACACTAGAACCAAACACCTAACAGATAAATGATTCACTCTCAAAAGCACTAAGGAAAAAGTGAAGAATATATATATATATATATATATATATATATATATATATATATATATATATATATATATATATATATATATATATATATATATATATAGAGAGAGAGAGAGAGAGAGAGGTATCCAAAATACGTTTTCTGGTGTGAATGAAATAAGAAATGAGCCATATATTTATAGGACAAAGTGTGGCTCAAAATGGAAGCAATCCTTGAGTTTTTAATGCTCATAATCGATGATGTATATCACATAATCGATTATGTGATACAAAAAAGAAGGTTTTTTAAATGGTGTTGTCACTAATTGATTAGGAGATCTAACTGTTGAATATTAGGGCTACAAAAGTGATAATTGATTTATCCTAATAGGATAATCAATCATGCCATGTAAAAAAAACCCTTTTAATTGACTAGAATGAGTCTTTAATCTATTAAATAGGCACCAAAACATTTTTTATTGGTTTTAATAAAATTATAAAGGCTTTTCGATCATTAGAATGTGTGTGTGTGTGTGTGTGTGTGTGTGTGCGTGTGTGTGTGCGTGTGTGATTTGCCTTAGTAACTTTAAGAGCTAATCTTATACCTTTACAGACACATACATGATGAGCTTTCACACTTCCTGTTGTTCACAACTCTGAAGCTTCAAGATCCCTTGCTTGATTTAACATGTATTCATCACTTCATTTTGGAACTTAAAATCTTCTATATGATGATGCTTGATAATTCTTCTTGATAGGCTCCTATGATCAATATTTGAGTGTTGATGAAGGCAATGTGTTTCTGGGGTTGCTCTTCCCTTCAAACTTCACTAGTGATAAGGGTTTGAAGTTCTCTAGCACTAGAGCACCCCATATCTCGTCTAAGAGAAGTTGAAGGTCCATTATCTCATATTTTATATGAAAAAATTCATGGTGTTTCTATTGGAGGGTTAGGATATTCGCCACCAAAGCTTGGCTAGAGCAGCACAGCTTGTCCATAGCAACCCACATATCTACTAAGATTTCCTAATCACCACTGTTGATGCTACTAGAGATACTAGTACCTTGTTGTGTCACCATGTTGAAGAGGATGATTGAGGCGATAGGAAAATGGATGTGAGTATGGCCTATGTTAGCTTTATGGAGGTCTAACGAATTCACATGAGTAGGGGGGCTATTCTTCCTCTGTTATAAGGGGACAATTTTCTCTCAAATTGTACATTTCAATTGATTCTCTTTTGAGTACCTTGTCTACCACATGTTGGTGAAATGGATCGGATAGCAAACACATGTATAAGTTGGGATTCCCAAGTCACAATCGGGCTACCTCAGGTGACGCCTACCAAGTTTCTTTCAGGCTCTTTGGACTACTTCCAGACCGAATAAAATTATTTTAGTTCATCCACACATAAAATAAACAGGTGTTTTATTTATCTATTAGTTAATAGGTACAAAGATGAGTATGTTGTATTCATATTTGTGGATATCAATTTATAATAGTTGGATTAATTTGAGATGATTTATCTTTATAAATAAATTAATTGTTTCGACATAAATTTTTTTTAAAAAAAAAAGTTGTTTAGAAATTGGTTGAAAACTTAAAAGAGATGACAAAAATCTCTTACAATTTAACGGAAAATCTTGAATTCGATTTCAATTCTAAAAAGTTTTACAGACTATTTTGAACTTCTTCAATCCAATTTTTTTAACAACAAAATAATATATATTAAATAAGTAAAAATAGGGAAATGACCTAACAACAAACAACAACAAAATCAAATTGCACAAGGAGTGTCAAAGTGATCTTATCAGGATCAGAGATTCAATCAGCGGCCAAATTCGTCGGTGATGGAGAAGAGGAGGGGGTGTACCTGTAAGGCACTCCGATGCCAAAGTAAGGTTCAGAGTGGAAAGAGAGCAAGTATAAAATAGTGAGAATGAGTATATAATACCTGACCCTCCTGCGGTGGAGGGTATTTATAGTGTGCCCCGGCACTGGGCCAAAGGTCATCTGTTGTGGGCTGGATCGTTAGGCCTACAACGGATGACTGCCAAGTTCCTACGTAGAAGTAGGGAATACCACCATGTGGTCTTCGTCCTGGGTCAACTGCCCCAATAACTTCGCAACGGACCAGCCCGTTTGTGAGGGTGAAACTACCCTGTGAAAGGTGTGGGTTCAATTGGGGACGTGTCCCTGCGTGAGGAGTACGTGGAGAACGTGTGAGGAATGCACCCTCCTGCATAGAGCCTTCTTTGACATAGAGCTGGGTTGGGTTGTGCCCGATGGTGGCCCAGTTGTAGCTCCAGTTTTTTGTGACGCGACCACTACCGCTTTTAGTGCTACTTTCTGATTTCTATATTTATCCTATGAAGCTTAAAAGGAAGGGGAAGATATCTTAAACTAACCCTGCGTGCAAATATTTTCCTTTACAAATGCGAAGAGATCTGGAATCGGGGGTTGATTATACAAAGGGAAGCTGTTAACACCCTAAGTATCTATAGTAATCTATAGGAACCTTTATTTGTATATGTTTCTACTGTTGAATTGCTTGGTTGCTTAAATTCATTGGCTGTTGATTGGGAAAGTTTCTCCTTTGTGAAGGCTGAGGAAATGTTTTTGTTGTTTTAGGGTTTTCTATTATTTTGGGGAAGGTACTTGGCCTAACATTTTTTATTAGTGCGCTCGCTAAGATTTCACAATCTTATGCCTACGTATTCCCGTAAAGAGATTTGGGAAATCAGAGCGTTTGTAGTTTCTCCTATTCTATGGGAGGAAAAAATATTTGGTGTCTTGTTCAAAGCCCAGGATTGAAGCTAAAATAGTATTTGTGTCTTGTTCAAAGCCCAAGATTGAAGCTAAAAGAGTGTTTGAGTCTTGTTCAAAGCCCAAAATTTAAGCTAAAAGAGTGTTCGTGTCTTGTTCAAAGCCCAAGATTGAAGCTAAAAGAGTGACTGAGAGAGAATTTGTCATCTCTAAAGGGAGATATCTCACATATTCATCACAAACATTAAAGAATTTATTTATAAGGGAAGTTGCTTTAACTGGGATGTGTGGAATCCAGCAATGCCACATCTTCCTTTATAGGAGAAGTGAAATGTCATGAAGGAAGAAGCTTTAACTCAGTGTAGAGCAATGCCATTTTTTCCTCTATGAATCTTTTCATGCTAAGAGAGGGATATTTACTTGGATGTGTAGAATCTAGAGGTTTGCAACTTACATCACTTAGATGAAAGAGAACTTCAGCCATGATAAGGGAGGGACTCCAGCTTGGATTTTGAATCAACAAGTGTGCCACTTACATCAATTATCTGGAAAAGGTTTTAATTGTTTATTTTGAAATGTGATGTATAGAGAAAATATCCTCCTACAGAGAGGACTCATAGTCTCATCTGTGGGGATGTTAAATTTTGTGCCTTGATCAAAGCCTAAGGTTGAAGCTAGAAAAAAGTTGAAAAACTGACTCAACTGGGGGAGTATTATATATGTCTTGTACAAAGCCTAAGATTGAGGTTGACTGGGGAAATTATTATATGAAGCCTAAGAGGAGGCTGAGGGAATTTAAGTGGAGACTGACTCTTGCTGAGGAAATTTAATTCCAAGTGAAGGTCAAAACTATTTTTGAGGAATCAAAAAGGAAACTAACTCTTGCTTAAAAGAGTTGAATTATTAAATGCCACAAAGGCTTTGATTATTTTGGGGATTTGTTGATTGTAACCTGACCCTGGATGGGGATTTTAAAGTGAAAACCAAACCTTGTTGAGGATCGGAAGAGACTTAAAGGATGAGTTTGAATGTCTTAGAGGTTTTTACTCTCTTGGGAATTGGTGTATTGATAAAGATGACTAGGATATATCCTAAGCTTTTAGGAAGCCTGAGGGTCCTTGTATGAAGCCTAAGAGGAGGCTAGGGATGCTTCTAGGAAGCCTATGGGTCCTTGTATGAAGCCCAAGAGGAGGTTGGGGATTAAGACTTTCCGAGTCTAGGAAGTGTTCAAGAAAGGTTTCACCGGGAAATAATCCTTTCTTTGTTGAGCTGTTCCAGGGTTAAAGGGGTTAAAGAAGAGGTTTCACCGGGAAATAATACTATCTTTATTGAACTGTTTCAAGGTTGAATAAATTGAACAAAGCCCAAGAGGAGGCTGATTGTATTGGGGAGAAGAATTCCTTTGTTCAAGAGGGAACTAGTTATTTGAACTAAGTTGTACTGATTGAAAGGATCCTATTGTTTAAACCAGTCTAAACTAAGGATGATTTAAATTCTAAGAGAAACTTAACAAGATATGTACAAGCATATATATATATATATATATATATATATACAAGTATATAAATAAGTATATAAACAAGTATGAATTGAATTGAGAAAAGTGGTGGGTCTTACACTCTGGATAGAGGCCCAAGTGTGTTAGTTCTGCAGTTATGCAGTATTTGTGTTGGCTAAATTTTGTTAAAACCTATATGATAGCTTTATGTCACTAAAGTTGTTTTAACATGTTGTTTTGTGTATCTGCCATAATAGTTTAGTTGCAGGTTGTGAGATGTCAAGTGTGATGTCTTGACATGTTGTGCTGCACTAAGCTGATATGAGTGCATGGTTGTTTTAAGGTGTTGCTGTTTTGCTATCATGTGATGGTTAATCAAGATGTTCTAATTTACTGCATTCAACATGTCGGATAAAGACGTCTCATCTTGGATCATAGAACATAGCATCTGTTATTGGTTTAAAAGGAAGATTTTGTTAGTTGTTATTTGTTACTGAATATTCTGTGAATATTTAGTTATCCTATGTGGCGTCCAAAGTAATTGAGTTGACATTTTGTGCTGGTTTTCGGATTTTCACTACTTTCTAAATATGGAGACATATTAGGAAATATTTGATTGAAGACCTATTATATAGCAGAAGTTTCTGCTGATTTGTAGCAGCTTATTTGCTGTGATTTGAAGGCCCAAATCCAGTTGGGAAATAGGATATAAGTAGAAGCTTATAACCTAGTCTTAATAGAGAAGCCGTGAATAGAAAAGATGTAATGATTAGGGCTGAGTTCGTGAACCACTCTCTAGGAGAGTTGGTATGTGTGAACCACCCGGTTTGTGGGATGGTCATCGTGTTTATCTCGAAGCCTGTAGGTAATGTGAGCAAGCCTTTAAGTTTTTGTATGATTGCAAATTGTGTGATATGCATGATATAAGATTTGTATGCATGATTAGTTTGTACATACATATGATTTCATACCTACTATGATTTAAAAGACAATGCAAATTGATTCATATCATCATTGTAATCATAAAAACGATTTTCCCTATGTATGCATCGATTCATATGTGTCTTGTATCGACACATACCTTTGATAAACTCACAAAAACCGTTTTGCTTCAGTATGTATCGATTCATACGACACTTGTATCGATACATGATCCTTTGTAACTAGGGTATGTATCGACGCATACGCATCATGTATCGATGCATGATTTACTTCACATTCTGAAATAATTTTGCTTCAGTATGTATCGATTCATACGATACTTGTATCGACACATGTTCCTTTGTAATTGAGCTATGTATCGACGCATGCGCATCATGTATCGATGCATGATTTATTTTACATTCTGGAAATTAACAGGTACAGTATGCATCGATGCATACAACCATGTGTCGACTCATGCATGTGTTATACTCACTATGTATCGACGCATACGACTCTTGTATCGATACATAGAGTTGTTTGTTGCTTTTAACCGTTTCTGTTTTCATATATAAGTGTCATGACAGTTCAGTTTGGCGCAAGAATTCTGGTTAGAGTGAAAAAGTGCAATCAAAGCAAAAGACAAGTTTGGTGTGCATGATTTTTCAAGAGCAGTGTTAGAAACCTGAAAGAGACTTTGTCTTCATCATCTTCTCAATCTCGTTAATTCAAGAACATCAACACATAATCATTTTTGTTCTTCGGATTAAGGGATCTTCGAGATAACGTTCAGTGGTACGATCATTGATCTAGCTGAGTTGAAGATACAAAGGGGGTTTCGAGGAAAAACCATCTGGTTTGTCCTTCAAGAACGGGTGTGTTCTTGAGGGTTTGTTAGTCACGATTGCATAACAGATTCAGCCGCAGCGTAGGGTTTGGAAATCTGGAGATTTCGCAAACAGGTCGTGGAACCGGTGAATTGTCTGTATTTCTTGCAGGAAAATTCTTGATCAAGCTCAGATCAAGTGAAGGTTCATACAATAGGAAGATCTTGGGGTTTAGATTTCTGGATTTGTATTGTAACCTTGTAAAGAACGAATTCAGCATTATTGATATAACAGGTCTCAATTTCATTTTGAAATTGAGAGGGAGACGTACCCACACGCGAGGACGGAAGTGGGGAACTTCCTTACCAAATCTCTGCGTATCGTATTCTATCTTTATCTCTTTACGCTTTCAACAATTTTGTGATTTGTTTGGTGTGTTGCGTATTAAAGTTTCAAGATACAATAGTGGTACGAAAATCTTTGTCAAAATCACCATTATTGTTAATCGTTGAATGCATACACGCCAAGTGTTTGGAAAAATTGTTTGCTGTGTTTTTGTTCATTGGAAATAGCCTTTGTATGATAAGTGCATTTGAGTCGATTCCAATCTGGTGTTAATATATCTTTATCATCCTAATAAATCCAGCATAAACTCGTGTGTCCGGTTTTCTAGTAGCTGGTTCAGAATAGACGGAAGTCGATTCGGGATCATAATTTTTCCGCTAACTTGAAAGACTCTGATAAACTTTTTTAAATCCTTGAGTATCAAGGAGGTGATCTATTCACCCCCCCTCTCGATCACTAGCCACACCGTCTAACAAGTGGTATCAGAGCGCCGGTTTGCTGGTGCTTTGTGGCTGCATGTAACGATATGGATTCTGAACCAAAGGGGGCGTATAATAGAGCGTCTGTTTTCAACGGTGAAAATTATGGCTACTGGAAAGACTGCATGCGAGTTCATATAAATTCTGTGGATAGGAATGTGTGGGCTGCCATTCAAAATGGTCCTTTTCAAATTACTATGAGAAATGAGGCTGGCGCCATAGTTCCTAAACCAGAAGATGATTACGATGAGAAAGATGAGAAAAAGTGGTCGAGTGATTGGAGAGCTCGAAATATGCTAATTTCAGCACTTAGTGCTGATGAGTATTATCGGGTATCCCATTGCTCGACAGCTAAAGAAATGTGGGATACTTTAGAAATTGCCCATGAGGGTACTACTGAAGTAAAACAGTCCCGTATTAACACACTTAATCAAGAGTTCGAGCTCTTTCGCATGAAACAAGGAGAATCTATCTCTGACATGCAAAAGAGATTCGTTCATCTCATAAATCGGTTGAATGCACTTGGAAAACCTGTTTCCAATGAAATAGCCACTAATAAAATTTTGAGGTGTCTTAGCAGGGAATGGCAACCTAAAGTAACAGCTATTAAGGAAGCCAACGACCTCACGACGCTTACGATTACAACTTTATTCGGCAAGCTGGAAGAACATCAGCAAGAACTGGAAAGTCTCGAAATATTTGAGAAAAAGAGTAAAAAGGAAAAGAATAAAGACAAAGAGAGTGAGAAGAAGCCAATAGCTCTTGTGGCCTCTAACTCAAAGTCCTCACAAAAAGAGCAAAGCGACAATGATTCAAGTAGTGACGAAGATTCGGGTGATGAAGAAATGGGACTTTTTGTTAAGAGATATAATAGATTCATTCGAAAGAATGGAATCCAGCATTTCGACAAAAATCTCATTAAGTTTCGAAGACAATCTGTAGAGTCAAAACAGGAAGAGAATAAGAAGCATAGAGTAAAAGGATCGTGTTTTAATTGTGGTAAATCTGGACATTATAAAACAGAATGTCCTATGAAGAAAAAGGACAAAGGAAAAGCTCAACCAAGAAGGTCAAATAAACAAAGAAGAGCTTACATAGCATGGGAAAGCGATAGTGACTCATCAAGCTCACAAAGTTCAAATGATAGTGATGAGACAGCAAATCTGTGTCTTATGGCTCACACCAAAAATCAGTCCTACCACAAGAAGAAAATCAACGATAAGAAAGTAAGACAAGCCTACTATAGTAATGTCTCCTCTATGTCTTTCTCTGAACTGAAAATAGCTTTTGAAAAACTGCATAACGAAGCTGTAGATGCTTTCAAAAGATTATCTTTCGATAAACAAATTTTTTCATTCTTGGAAGGTAAAGTATACAAAGCTGAAAAAGATTTAGAAAGCTTGAAAGCTAGTATTGCAGAAAATTCAAAAGATATTAATGTTAACGGATGCAGTAAAGTTAGGTATTGTGAAGCTTGTCATATTTGGCAACAAGAGGTTAAAACTCTTAAAGTTAAATTGGAAAAAGCTTTACAACCCAAGGTTACTTACGCCGTTGATTCTAGGTTGTTTAAGAAGTCATTAAATCCACCATATGCAAAATACTCCTTTATTCCAAAGGGTTTAATGACCAAAAATAAACAAATACATCATCGTGGCTTATGTCACTATTGTTGTCATACTGGTCATACCATTGAAAAATGCAAGTTTAGGAGATTTCTTGTTCCTAAAGGCATTTATCAATGGAGGCCTAAAGGCAACCATGTTACAACTTACCCACATGGACCCAATGAAAATTGGGTACCTGTTTCTCTCTTTTGATATTGTAGGATGAGTGTCTTGCATCCGTAGATAGAAGATGGTTTCTAGACAGCGGGTGCTCAAGGCACATGACGGGTGACATATCGCTTTTTATAGACTTCAAAGCAAAGAAGAAGGGATATGTTACTTATGGAGACAATAACAAAGGAGCTATACTTGGCAAAGGTAGTGTAGGTAATCCCTCTACCACTACTATTTCTGATGTCCATCTAGTTGAGGGGCTTAAACACAATTTGTTAAGTATTAGTCAATTGTGCGACAAGGGTTACAAGGTTTCTTTCACAAAAACTTGCTGCACAATTGAACATACTGAACAGAATATTGTGTTTAAGGGTGTAAGAGTAAACAATATCTATATGCTTGATCTTTTTGATGTACCTTTAACAAGCTCTAAGTGTCTAGTTGCCTTGAATGATGATTCTTGGCTTTGGCACAGATGCTTAGCGCATGTTAATTTCGATTTGCTTAATAAGGTTGTATCTAAGGATCTAGTAGTCGGTCTTCCAAAGATAAAATTTTCAAAAGACCATCTATGTGACGCGTGCCAAATGGGAAAGCAAACAAGGATATCTTTTAAATCCAAAAATGTAATTTCAACTTCACGACCCCTTGAGCTTCTCCATATGGATCTCTTTGGACCTTCTAGGACAAAGAGTCTAGGCGGAAACTATTATGGTTTAGTAATCGTTGATGACTATTCTAGATTTACTTGGACTATATTCCTTCATAGCAAAGATGAAACGTTTTCCGCTTTTAAGAGTTTTGCAAAACTGTCCCAAAATAAAATGAATTCTAAAATAGTTACAATTCGAAGCGATCATGGAGGAGAATTTCAAAACTATCTCTTTGATAAGTACTGTGATAAGAATGGTATTGAGCATAACTTTTCAGCTCCTCGAACTCCACAACAGAATGGCGTTGTGGAGTGCAAAAATCGCGTTTTAGAAGAGCTGGCAAGAACAATGCTAAATGAGGGTGGATTGCCAAAATATTTTTGGGCTGATGCAGTTAGCACAGCCTGTTATGTTCTAAACAGGATTCTAATTCGCCCTATTTTAAATAAAACCCCTTATGAGCTTTTAAAAGGAAGAAAGCCAAACTTGTCACATCTTCACGTATTCGGTTGTAAGTGTTTTGTTTTGAACAATGGTAAGGAAAAACTTGGGAAGTTTGATGCAAAAGCGGATGAAGGTATTTTTCTTGGTTATTCACAATCAAGTAAAGCATATAGAGTGTATAATAAGCGTTTACTTTCCGTTGAAGAATCTGTTCATGTCTCTTTTGATGAGTCTTATCCGAAAAATGTCGGAAAAGGTATTTCTTTTGATGACACAGGTATATCTACAGAAGACATACTCAAAGAAGCTGTTTCGGAAACTGATCAGTCCAAAACAGAAGACAATGAGGAGGAGGAAGATACCAGTCATGTAAAAGATAAGGAAGAAGGACAAACTGAAGTGAATGACCTTCCACCAACTTGGAGATCTTCAAAAGATCATCCTATTGACAACATCTTGGGAGACATTTCAAAGGGAGTCATGACTCGTTCTAGGATAAGTAATTTCTGCTCTCACTTCGCTTTTGTTTCACAAGTAGAACCTAAAAATGCCAAAGAGGCCTTGATTGATGAATTTTGGCTAATGGCCATGCAAGAAGAGCTTAATCAATTTAAAAGAAATGACGTTTGGGAACTTGTTCCTCGTCCGCGAGATCATCATATCATAGGTACTAAATGGGTTTTTAGAAATAAGCTTGATGAAAACGGAGTGATAACTAGGAATAAGGCACGTTTAGTGGCACAAGGGTATAACCAAGAGGAGGGCATAGACTATGAGGAAACTTATGCTCCAGTTGCTCGCCTCGAAGCTATACGTCTCTTGCTTGCTTATGCGTGTTCTAGAGATTTTAAGCTTTACCAAATGGACGTAAAGAGTGCGTTTCTAAATGGTGTCCTAAATGAAGAGGTATACGTCTCACAACCTCCTGGTTTTGAGAATGCTGAATATCCAGATTATGTTTACAAATTAAAACGAGCTTTGTACGGTCTTAAGCAAGCCCCTCGGGTTTGGTATGAAAGACTTAGCAAATTTCTACTTGATCATGGATATTCAAGAGGTAAAGTGGATACCACCCTCTTCATTAAACACAAGGGAAAACACATTCTTTTAGTTCAAGTTTATGTAGACGATATAATTTTTGGTTCAACTAACATACACTTGGTCGAAGAGTTTTCAAAAGTTATGCAGGGTGAATTTGAAATGAGTCTTATGGGGGAGCTTAATTTCTTCCTCGGTCTCCAAATAAAGCAGCTTGATGAGGGTACAACTGTGAGTCAAACAAAATACTGCAGAGAGCTGCTCAAGCGCTTTGGAATGAACGACTCAAAATCAATAGACACACCTATGCCTACCAACGGAAATCTAGATAAAGATGAACACGGTAAGAGTGTAGATGTCAAACAGTATAGAGGTATGATTGGGTCTCTCTTGTATCTTACTGCGTCTAGACCTGACATCATGTTTAGTGTCTGCATGTGTGCATGATATCAATCGAATCCTAAGGAGTCACACTTGAAAGCTGTCAAGCGCATATTTAGATATCTTCATGGAACATCTAAGTATGGGCTCTGGTATTCAAAAGGAAGCGATTGTAGCTTAGTAGGTTACTCCGATTCTGATTTTGCTGGCTGCAAATCAGATAGGAAAAGTACTAGTGGTACATGTCACTTATTTTCAAACTCTTTGGTCAGTTGGCATAGCAAGAAACAGGTGTCTGTCGCATTGTCAACTGCTGAGGCTGAGTACATTGCAGCCGGTAGCTGTTGCGCTCAGATCTTGTGGCTGAAGCAACAATTACAAGATTTCGATATTCAACTCAAACGTATTCCAATAAAGTGTGACAACACCAGTGCTATAAATCTTACTAAGAATCCTGTTTTACACTCACGCACTAAACACATAGAGATTAGGCATCACTTTCTTCGCGATCATGTTGAAAAAGAGGACGTTGTATTTGAGCATGTTGATACTAAAAACCAACTTGCTGACATTTTTATTAAACCATTAGCAACAGAACCGTTCTTCAACATTCGTCGTGAATTGGGGATTTTAGATCTCTCCTCATCGATGTCTTAAGCATGTTGGTCCTTTATATATATCTCACTTTGGCTGTTAAGCTTTGTTTTTAGACATCACTCAGACTCCATAAGGTTACATCAACAGAGGTAATATCATTCCTTTCTAAAATCTCTTTGGAACTTTGTGATTAGTGTATGGTAGAACAAATTCTTTAAGATCGTTTATATGTATTTCATTGCATATGTTGTTTGAACATTAACATTTGATTCATGAATTGTACTTGAGCATCATTATCATGACATCATCCATACTGCATTGACTCAAGAGCTGTTCACAGGTTTCTAACTCAACAGGTAGTCACAAATCAGTTAAAACATGTTTTAGCATCAAGTATGTATCGATGCAACAAGAACATGTGTCGACACATTAGAGTTTCCGATCGATACATTCGTGATATGTGTCGATTCATGTCTTTTCATTTTCAAAATTTTTTAAAACTTGTTTCAGTATGTGTCGATGCATCCGTGCTTTGTGTCGACACATAGGACACTTTCAAAAACAAAAATTTCGTGATATGAATCGATCCATACCCTTTGTATCGATACATACTGTTTCTTTTACAATAAATGCATGTTCAAATCAGTTGTGGATCGACACATCAGCTAATTTTAAAGGGATAATTCACTCTAAACTCTCTTCTCCTCTCATACCCACACGGCTAACCCTAACCTTCTCAAACATCTTCATCTCCAAAACCCTAATTCACATCTTAACCCCTCTACAATTCATCACCATGCCTCCCAGAATTATACCGGCTAGACAAAGAGGAAAAGGAAAGGAACCCATTGGGACGTCTGGTCAGTCTCCACAACCTCCAGAAATCCCTCCCAGTGCTCTCACTCTTCTTCATCCTGCCATCGCTGAGGAGTTTGAGACCTCTTTCAAGACAAGGTTAGTTATGAAACCTCATGTCTTTGATAAAACTGATGCATCTGCCCTCCATCTCAACGATGTCGTTGATTTATTGAAGGCACAAACCCTTGGTACATTTTTGGCCATAAATGATGCCTATCATGAGGATTTTATTCGTATATTTTATGCTGGTCTGCAAACTGGTAGAGGCTATATGTTCAGATGCTCAATTGGCACCAAAACTTTCACTTTTGAAGCCACTGATTGGGAGAAAGTGTTTCAAATTCCGCTTGGGGTGCCTGGACTGAAAAAATGGCATGACCAAAGTTTTGATACGGAGTTTAAAATAAGGGACTATGTTGCATCTATTTCCAAATTGGATAGACCTCTGGGAGAGGATGAACCCATCACTTCTGGTATGATTACAAGCATACCTAGAATACTTCACTGGATTGTCTCGCACATCTTGCGTCCAAAGTCTGGTGGTCATTCTAGGTTGGATTGATCAGACATTCATCTTGTGTACCTTCTTCACAAAAAGGTCCCACTTAATTGGCCAAACTACTTTGTGAAACGCATGTTTCTTATGCGTAACAGTATGATGAATATCACACTTGGATATGCTGCCCAAATTATGCGAATCATCAAATACTGGAATGTAACCATCCCTTTAGTACCCCTTACATCTTCCTCTTCCGCCCAAGAGTTCAACACTGCCACTTTATCTCATATGGGATACCGGTGGGACAAGGAGCGTCAATGTTTTTATTTTCTGGACACAGGATCCAAAACAAGGGTGTACAATTTTGATGTGCCATCTGAACAAGTGTTTGTGCCTAAAGACCAACTGGATGAAGAAATGCATGAGGCCAATGAAGAGAATCAGCCTGAAGCAGATGCTAATGCTGGCTGGGGTGATTGGGTGCCACAAAGGTGGTCTCCAACAAATTATGAACCAGGTCCACGTGTTCCTCCGTTCTCTGGCGCTGCCTCCTCTTCAACTGCCCCTGAGTACTTGACTCAAATGTTTCAGCAAATGGAGTTTGCTAATCAAGCCCGTCATGAACAGGCGCTTGCTTGGCATGTGCAGCAAAATGAGGGGCATAAGGAGCATCGTGAGTGGCATGATGAACACACAAGGATGTATCATAATCAGCATGCTTGGCACACGGAATTGGTTAAATGGCATCAAGTCTTTTACAATGAAATGTCTGGTTTTATGGACGATTGCCGTGCACATCCTGGTATCATGGACAAATTCAGAAGTGTTGAAGTTCAGAACCGGTTCCGGCGATACAGTTTCATGGGCCCTAATCCTGATGAGATGCCTCCTCCGCCGCCTCCACCAAGCTTCAGAGATCCTGATAGAGAGGATGAGGAGTCCTGTGGAGGCCATAACCCTTTTTAGGCTAGCAGCATGTCATTTCATTACATTTCATTTCATCATCATGTTGTTTCAGTTTCCTTGCTACATTGTTCAAACTTCATTTGTTTTGGTTATGCTTATGTAAACTCCAAGTACTTTCTTAAAATTTTAATGCTTATTTCTTTTAGTTCTGTTTACTTGTGTTAGTCTTTCCCTGTCTTATCATTCTTTGTGAATGATTCTGTTATGTTAAGCTTCATTCTTGGTGATTGTGAGCTTCTATATCAATATTGCTGTCTATTGTTACATCAATTTTGCTGTCTAGCTTTGGGACTATTTCACCAGACTGTCTATCTCTTCTTTTTGATGTTGACAAAGGGGGAGAAGAAAGACAACAAGACGTTGACAGCCATGCACAAACTCAGGGGGAGTGCTCTATCACATCTTGCAAATTTGCCATCATCAAAAAGGGGGAGTTTGTGAGCAAGCCTTTAAGTTTTTGTATGATTGCAAATTGTGTGATATGCATGATATAAGATTTGTATGCATGATTAGTTTGTACATACATATGATTTCATACCTACTATGATTTAAAAGACAATGCAAATTGATTCATATCATCATTGTAATCATAAAAACGATTTTCCCTATGTATGCATCGATTCATACGTGTCTTGTATCGACACATACCTTTGATAAACTCACAAAAACCGTTTTGCTTCAGTATGTATTGATTCATACGACACTTGTATCGATACATAATCCTTTGTAACTAGGGTATGTATCGACGTATACGCATCATGTATCGATGCATGATTTACTTCACATTCTGAAATAATTTTGCTTCAGTATGTATCGATTCATACGATACTTGTATCGACACATGTTCCTTTGTAATTGAGCTATGTATCAACGCATGCGCATCATGCATCGATGCATGATTTATTTTACATTCTGGAAATTAACAGGTACAGTATGCATCGATGCATACAACCATGTGTCGACTCATGCATGTGTTATACTCACTATGTATCGACGCATACGACTCTTGTATCGATACATAGAGTTGTTTGTTGCTTTTAACCGTTTCTGTTTTCATATATAAGTGTCATGACAGTTCAGTTTGGCGCAAGAATTCTGGTTAGAGTGAAAAAGTGCAATCAAAGCAAAAGACAAGTTTAGTGTGCATGATTTTTCAAGAGCAGTGTTAGAAACCTGAAAGAGACTTTGTCTTCATCATCTTCTCAATCTCGTTAATTCAAGAACATCAACACATAATCATTTTTGTTCTTCGGATTAAGGGATCTTCGAGATAACGTTCAGTGGTACGATCATTGATCTAGCTGAGTTGAAGATACAAAGGGGGTTTCGAGGAAAAACCATCTGGTTTGTCCTTCAAGAACGGGTGTGTTCTTGAGGGTTTGTTAGTCACGATTGCAGAACAGATTCAGCCGCAGCGTAGGGTTTGGAAATCTGGAGATTTCGCAAACAGGTCGTGGAACCGGTGAATTGTCTGTATTTCTTGCAGGAAAATTCTTGATCAAGCTCAGATCAAGTGAAGGTTCATACAATAGGAAGATCTTGGGGTTTAGATTTCTGGATTTGTATTGTAACCTTGTAAAGAACGAATTCAGCATTATTGATATAACAGGTCTCAATTTCATTTTGAAATTGAGAGGGAGACGTACCCACACGCGAGGACGGAAGTGGGGAACTTCCTTACCAAATCTCTGCGTATCGTATTCTATCTTTATCTCTTTACGCTTTCAACAATTTTGTGATTCGTTTGGTGTGTTGCGTATTAAAGTTTCAAGATACAATAGTGGTACGAAAATCTTTGTCAAAATCACCATTATTGTTAATCGTTGAATGCATACACGCCAAGTGTTTGACAAAATTGTTTGCTGTGTTTTTGTTAATTGGAAATAGCCTTTGTATGATAAGTGCATTTGAGTCGATTCCAATCTGGTGTTAATATATCTTTGTCATCCTAATAAATCCAGCATAAACTCGTGTGTCCGGTTTTCTAGTAGCTGGTTCAGAATAGACGGAAGTCGATTCGGGATCATAATTTTTCCGCTAACTTGAAAGACTCTAATAAACTTTTTTAAATCCTTGAGTATCAAGGAGGTGATCTATTCACCCCCCTCTCGATCACTAGCCACACCGTCTAACAGGTAAGAGATATGTTGTTCTTGGAGGAAGCTGTTAAGCAACTCTGAGTATTGTTCTTAGTCATGTGTGTCATGTCTAGGTATTGTTATTTGTTAGTTCTTGTATTGGCTGGAATTTTGGTAAAACAAAGTTGAACAATGTTGATGTCATATGTCTGATGTCATAACATTGGTTCCCAACATTAGTTGTTGCAGGGTTGAAGTTTTATATGCTGATGTTATAAGTGATGTTTTGACATCACTATATCAGAACATCAGATTATGATGTTTTAGGGTTGCGCGTGTTAGTGAGTTTTGAGGAGATCTGTTAGAGTGATTGGATGCGAATATCTTGGAGAAGAGATTTCCAATCAGATAAACTTGCAGATTATGGAGCAGATTCTGTAACCAACATTAGGGCTAATTTGGAGAGATTTAAAAAGATTTAAAGATCAAATTTGTTTTAAAATCAGATATTTTTGGAAGAGATCCATGCCCAAGTCAGAAGTATATAAAAGCAGCCTCAACCCTTGTTGAAAAGGTAACGAAGAAAGAGAGCTAAAGATTGAGTGTCATTTGTGTCTTCGTGTGTGTTTTGTAAACCATTCGTGTGTGAATTGGTGTTACTATTGTTGAGTTGTTGATTGTTCTTGATCAAAGCTGTTAAGCAGAATCAAGTAGCGTGGTTAATTTAAAATCATTGGATTGTATCACTGTGGTGAATTAGGGAGTGAGTGGTTTCTCATACCTAAGTGGTTTCTTAGGTAGAAGTGTCATTGGGTAGTGATTAAGTTAGGTAGATGTCAACTGGGATTGTTGAGTCTATAATTTGATACTACTAATAGTGAATTTCCTCCCTGGCTTGGTAGCCCCCAGACGTAGGTAGTTAGACCGAACTGGGTGAACAATTATTTGTGTTATTTACTGTTGCTTATTGCCTTGTTCATATTAGCAGCGTGTGTTATTGTGACATCGCACTTAACATCACACATCTGATACCAAAATTTCAATTGGTATCAGAGCAGGCATCCTGTTCTGCATCTGGGTGAGATCTAGGGCTGATACTTTCTGGTACAATGGATAAGGAGACTGGTGGATTTGTGAATAAACCCCCTATTCTAGATGGCTCTAATTATGACTATCGGAAACCAATGATGGTTACCTTCTTGAAGTCATTAGACAGCAGGGCTTGGAAGGCTATTGTGAAATAATGGAAACATCTTGTTATTGTGGAAAAGGATGAGAATGGAAAGGAAGTAGAGGGTAGCTCAAAACTGAAACCTGAAGAAGAATGGACCAAGGAAGAAGATGAGCTTGCCCTTGGGAATTCTAAAGCCTTGAATGCCATATTCAATGGTGTTGATAAGAACATCTTCAGGTTGGTCAACACTTGTGAAGTAGCTAAGGAAGCATGGGATATCTTGAAGACTACTCATGAAGGAACCTCCAAAGTCAAGATGTCAAGACTTCAACTTTTAACAACAAAGTTTGAAAATCTGAAGATGAAGGAGGATGAGACTATCCATGATTTCCACATGAACATCTTGGAGCTGTCAAATGCTTCTAGTGCCCTAGGAGAGAGGATGACTGAAGAGAAGCTGGTGAGGAAAATTCTTAGATCTCTTCCCAAGAGATATAAAATGAAGGTGACAACTATAGAAGAAGCCCAAGACATTAGCAAGATGAGGGTTGATGAGTTGATAGGTTCTCTTCAAACCTTTGAATTAGGAATGGAAGAGGAACCTGAAAAGAAAACCAAAAGTATAGCATTGGTATCTAGTTCTGAAGATTCTAAGAAATAGAAGGGTGTTGAGTCTCAGGAGGAGCTGTCCCAGGCCATTGTTTTGCTGGGAAGACAGTTTAATAAGGTTATGAAGAGGATAAATAGGAGTTATAATCCTAATGTCAAGAACATCACATCTGACACCAACAGATCAGGAGATCAGGGGAAGAAAACTAGAGATGAATAGAAGTCCAATAATGACAAGGGAGTCCAATGCTATGAGTGTGAAGGGTATGGTCATATCAAGAAGGAATGTCCTACTTATCTCAAAAAGCAGAAAAAGGGGTTATCTGCTTCCTGGTCTGATAGTGAAAGTGAATCTGAAGATGAATCAGCTAAGCTTGTTAGAGCTATGATTGGGGTTTGTGAGTCAGATGATGATTCATGTGATGATGAGGTTACTTATGAAGAACTTGCTGCCTCGTATAAAGAACTGTGCATGAGAAGTGAACAAGTGTGTCTTGAAGGAGAGAAGTTGAAGAAAACCATAGTGCAGTTAAAGGCTGAAAAGACTGATCTTGAAAATGAAGTCAAGATGCTTAAATCTAAATTGGATTCTATGACCAAAACTGTCAGAATGTTGAACAATGGTACTGATGCTCTAGACAACATTCTTAGTATTGGGAAAATTACTGGAGACAAAAGTGGTTTGGGATTTAACAATGTTGCAGTTTCTGATTATGTTATTACCAGTTCTAAACCAGTGATGTTAAAATAGATGTTTAAACATCCTGACAAGATTCTTTTTAGGAAGAAATTTAGGCGGTAGAGATGTCATCACTGTGGGCGTTTTGGACACATAAAGGCCTACTATTATAAGCTACATGGGTATCCTCAGAAGGCATATCAGTATACTCCCACACAGAAGTTTCCCATAGGTAATCAGGCCTTAAATTCTAAGAAGCAATGGGTTCCAAAAGGTAAAGTTACCAGCTTAATAGCTCACACTTCTCTTAGGGTTTCTACCAAAGAAGACTGGTACTTTGATAGTGGGTGTTCAAGACACATGACAGGAGTTAAAAATTTGTTGGTAGATGTTAAGCTTCAGTCTTCAGGTCATGTTACATTTGGTGATGGTGTCAAAGGAGAAATCAAGGGGATGGGAAAGCTGAATTATGCTGGTGCTCCTAGACTGGATGATGTTCTACTTGTCAAAGGGTTGACAGCAAATTTGATCAGTATTAGTCAACTTTGTGATCAAGGATTCAAAGTAGACTTTACAAAATCTGAGTGCAATGTCACAAATGAGAAAGGAGAAGTCATCATGAAGGGTGTTAGGTCTAAGGATAACTGTTATCTATGGTTGCAACAAGATTCAAGTACCTCAACATGTGTGTTTTCTAGAGATGATGAAGTTAAAATTTGGCATCAAAAGTTGGGACATCTTCATCTGAAGGGAATCAAGAGAATAATATCCTCAGAAGCTGTCAGAGGAATTCCTAAACTCAATATTGAAGAGGGAAGATTTTGTAGAGATTGTCAAATAGGGAAGCAGACCAAGATGACAAATCAGAAGCTTCAACATAACACCACCTCCAAAGTTTTGGAACTGCTTCATATGGACTTGATGGGACCTATGCAGGTAGAAAGTCTAGGAGGGAAGAAGTATGCGTATGTTGTTGTAGATGACTATTCTAGGTACACCTGGGTGAGCTTCATTAAAGACAAATCAGAGGTGTTTGATGTTTTTAAAGATCTTTGTCAAAGACTCCAAAGGGAAAATGAGAGTAATGTTATTAGAATAAGGAGTGATCATGGAAGAGAATTTGAAAATAGCAAGTTTGCTGAATATTATTTTGCTAAAGGCATAAGTCATGAGTTCTCTTCTCCAATCACTCCTCAGCAAAATGGAGTTGTTGAAAGGAAGAATAGAACTATTCAAGAGTCTGTTAGGGCATTGATTCATGCCAAAAAGCTTCCTTACCATTTATGGGCTGAAGCTATGAACACTGCTTGCTATATTCACAATGGAGTTACCTTGAGAAGGGGCACTTCAGCTACTCTGTATGAACTATGGAAAGGAAGAAAGCCAAATGTGAAGTACTTTCATGTTTTTGGATGTAAATGTTACATTTTTTCATATCGTGAATAGAGGAGAAAATTGGATCTTAAAAGTGATGAGGGAATCTTTATAAGATACTCTACAAATAGCAAAGCTTACAGGGTTTTCAACTCCAGAACAAAGGTTATGATGGAGTCTATAAATGTGGTGATTGATAAAATTGATAAGCAGGAAGATGCTGATGTCCTGGATAATGTTGAAACATCAGTTGAAGAAGTCACAGAAGAAACTAAAGACAGAAGTGGGTCTCCTAGTCAGATTGATGCTGAGCCTGAACCTGAACAATCTAATAAAGAACCTTCTATTAGAGTGCTAAAGGACCATCCAAGGGAGCTTATCATAGGTGATCCTAAATCAGGGGTTAGCACTAGATCAAGAGAGGTTGTGTCAAATTCTTGTTTTGTTTCTAAAATTGAGCCCAAGAATGTCAAAGAAGCCTTGACTGATGAGTTTTGGATCAATGCCATGCATGAAGAGCTGGAGAAATTCAAAAGGAATGAAGTGTGGGATCTTGTACAAAGGCCTGATGGAGTTAATGTGATTGGCACCAAGTGGATTTACAAGAATAAATCTGATGAACAAGGAGTGGTCACCAGAAACAAGGCTAGATTAGTTGCTCAGGGATACACTCAGGTTGAAGGAATTGATTATAATGAAACCTTTGCTCCTGTGGCAAGACTGGAATCTATCAGATTACTCTTAGGGGTGGCTTGTAATTTTAAATTCAAGCTTTTTTAGATGGATGTTAAGAGTGCCTTCTTGAATGGGTACTTAAATGAAGAGGTGTATGTTGATCAACCAAAAGGATTTATTGATCCAACATTTCCTGACCATGTTTACAAACTAAGGAAAGCTCTCTATGGTTTGAAGCAAGCACCAAGAGCTTGGTATGAAAGGCTTACTGAATTCCTGGTCGTGAATGGCTATAGAAAATGAGGGATTGACAAGACTTTGTTTGTTAAAGAGGAAGGAGGAAAACTGATGATAGCTCAAATATATGTTGATGACATAGTATTTGGTGGGATGTCAGATGCAATGGTGAAACATTTTGTGGAACAGATGCAGTCTGAGTTTGAAATGAGTCTTGTTGGAGAGCTCAACTATTTTCTTGGTCTACAAGTTAGATAAATGGAGGACTCCATATTCATTTCTCAGAGCAAGTATGCAAAGAACATAGTGAAGAAGTTTGGTCTAGAGAATGCTAATCACAAGAGGACACCTGCTCCTACTCATTTAAAGTTGTCCAAGGATGAACATGGTGTTAGTGCGGATCAAAGTTTATACAGAAGCATGATTGAAAGTCTATTGTATCTCACAACTAACAGACCTGATATTTCTTTTGCTGTTGGAGTATGTGCCAGATATCAATCTGAGCCCAAAGTTTGTCACTTGAATCAAGTGAAGAGGATTCTGAAATATGTGAATGGGACTAGTGACTATGGAATGCTTTACAGTCATGGATCAGGCACTGAGTTATGTGGTTTTTGTGATGCTGATTGGGCAGGGAGTGCTGATGATAGAAAAAGTACTTCAGGAGGTTGCTTATTCTTAGGGAATAATCTGATATCATGGTTTAGTAAAAAGCAGAATTGTGTGTCTCTTTCTACTGCTGAAGCTGAGTACATAGCAGCAGGGAGTAGTTGTTCTCAACTTGTTTGAATGAAGCAGATGTTAATAGAATACAATGTCAAGCAAGATGTCATGACATTGTATAGTGATAATTTGAGTGCTATCAATATCTATAAGAATCCTATTCAACATAGCAGAACTAAGCATATTGATATAAGGCATCATTTTATAAGAGATTTGGTTGAGGACAAAGTAGTTGCTTTGGAACATGTTGCTACAGATAAACAATTAGCTGACATTTTTACTAAGTGTAGCGAGCAATTTTTTGACGTGGTTGCGAAGCACTACCGCTCTTTGGTATCTACAACTCGATTCATTTTTTATCCTATTAAAGCTGATGAAGGAAGGGAAATAGATGTCTCAAATTAACCCTCCTTGCAAACTGAGGTTAAACAATCAAAACTGTTGGTTTACAGATGCTACAAAGATTCGGGGTCTCTATTGGGTTTATTTTTTTAAAAGTGGTGTTCGGTCGATTAGTGGGATGTTAAGATGTTAGGACGGATGTATGAAAGTATGGGATTTTGGGTTTTTGTTTAGTGTGCTCACTAAGATCTTTTCTTTCAATCTTATGCCTACGTATTCCCGTTTACTGAAACAGGGAAATCAGAGCGTTCGTAGTTCCTCCTATTCTATGGGAGGAAATTGGCGTTTTAGTGTCTTGTTCAAAGCCCAAGACGTGAAGCGAAAGGTGGTTGTATTTTGTTCAAAGCCCAAGATGTGAAGCTAAAAGGGTGTTGACTTTAGAGAGAATTTGTCATCTCTAAAGAGGGGATTGTATGTCATAACTGTTTATAAAGGAGAATTACTTTAACCGGGATGTGTGAATCTAGCAATGCCATAATTTCCTTTATAGGAGATTTTTAACCTGAAGGAGAAGAATTTAACTCAGTGTAGAGCAATGCTATCTTTCCTTAGGAATTTCTCATGCTAAAAGAGGGACAGTGGCATGGATGTAGATGATCCAGAGGCTTACCGCTTATAGCAATTAGATGAAGGGAAAGGAGTTGTTGATGTTTGTGTACTGTGAACGAGGCACAACTTTGATGCTAAAAGGTTGATTGGATCAACCAGTGGTTTTCTTATATAAAGCCTAAGAGGAGGCTAAAACATTTTCCTTATACAACGCCTAAGAGGAGGCTATTATGTGTCTCGTACAAAGCCCGAGAGAAAGGCTAAAAGGTTTTGACTCAACGAGGGAGTCCTTTGGTATCTCGTATAAAGCCCGAGATGGAGGCTGAAAAAGGGATTGACTCAACAAGAGAGAGAGTCTTTGGTATCTCGTACGAAACCCGAGATGGAGGCTAAAAATGTTTGACTCAACAAGAGAGTCTTTTGTACTCAACAAGAGAGTGATTTTGTATCTCGTACGAAGCCCGAGATGGAGGCTGAAAAGGTTAGCTCCGCTGGGGAGAATCATTGTACAAAGCCCAAGAGGAGGCTATGGTGCTGTTTCAGTTGAGTGACAGGTCCAGTATACTGATTTAAAGAGAAAATCAGTTCTTATATAAGTAATGTTTGCACTCAGGGATTTTGATTCGAGGATCAGGGTTATTTCCTGTTCTTTAAGGAAATGGGAAATCCAAAGGGTATTCAGACTGTCCGAGTCTACGGGTTTTCTTCCTATTTAACAAAGGGGTCACTTGAGAATGTCTTTGAGACTCAAGGATATTAGACTGTCCGTGTCTAGAGTTTCATCTTTTGTACTATGCTTTGAGAAATAGTAGTAGACTCTTTGAAAGGACTGTTCTATGAAGATGACTAAGTTCTGTTCCTATACCTCTAGGAGGTCGTCGGGACAATTTGTACGAAGTCCAAGAGGAGGCTAGAGACTTTTAAGAAGCCGAGAGGTCCTTGTACGAAGCCCAAGAGGAGGCTATCATTCTCGGAGGAAGAGATCATTATATGAAGCCTAAGAGGAGGTTGTGAATACTTCTAAGAAGCTGACGGGTCCTTGTACTAAGCCCAAGAGGAGGCGGGGATGCTTTTAGGAAGCCTGTGGGTCCTTGTACGATGCCCAAGAGGAGTCCTATGCTTTTAAGAAGCCGATGGGTCCCCAAACCCCGAGAAGTTCAAGACAGGCTATTCACGAGGAATAAATCAAGTCAGGAAAGTTCGAGAATTTGGAAGAAACTCGAAGATGCCATTCACGGAGAATACATTCATCTCTGGGAGTAGAGTTTCTTGACAATTCCTAATGAGGACAGCCGAAGAGAAGAATGTATCTGGTGATCATATTGGGGATCTAGCTGTCTATTTCTACGAATAAACGAAACGGCTTTACCTAGTTGTAGACGTAGTTGCCGGGGAAACTCTAAATATCTATACTATTATTACACAGTTGATATGAGTTTATGAAAGAAGACTTACAGCGAAACAACCCCACAATACAGTTATATGTATATGAAAGCGGTAAATGAAAGCGTATAAACACTTACTCGGTTGTAGAGCTTCCATGCTGTTTGGTTAGTTGTTTCAACAAAGACAGATAGAAAACAACAGTATATTCAAAATCAAAGGAGAAAGTGCTTTGAAAAAGAAAGATTTAGGGCTTACAGCTCGAGGAGAGGCCCAGGGTTTTACCAGTGATTGCACTGTTGAATTTGTACAGAGGGACTTATACAAGTGACTGAGGCTTAAAAAGGTTTTCTGTACAAAGGGATGGGTCTTACACTCTCTCAAGAGGCCCATAAAGTTTTAAAGAAAAAGAGTGGGGCTTATAACACGAGGGTAGACCCAGATGACTTTTCGTTAAAACTGGCGATCGCGCCGAGGTTTTCTTTTAACGCAGAGGAACTTATACAATAAGTGAGGCCCAAAATTATTTTGGTTAAAAGGGGGTTGGGTCTTACACTCTATTAGAGGCCCAAAAATTTTGAATGGGTCTTATAGCTCAAGGAGAGGCCCAAAAGTTATTTTTCAAAAGGCGACGATCGCGCCGTTTGTTTTTTACGGTATCGAGACTTATACAATAAACTGAGGCCCAAAAATGATTTGGTCAAAAAAAAAGATTGGGTCTTACACTCTATTAGAGGCCCAAAGTGTTTTGTAAATGATTTATGAGGGTTGAATTAATCCAAAAACCCTAATTTGTTTTCAAAATGTGTTTTAATTGAATAAAAATTCAATTAAAATGATCAAAATTGTTTAACATATGAAAAACAAATTGTGATCTTGGATTAATGCTTCAAAAATTAAGTATTGACCTACAAAATAATTAGAAGGCATTAAAAGTTGCAAAATGTCAAAAACAATTAAAATATTAATTCTTTGCAAAAATATCAATTATATGAAATAAATAATATTTTTGGGATTTTTTGGGAAAATAAAATATTTTAACATTTTTGTGAATTATTAAAAAAAGAATCAACTCAAAATCATTAAAACTCAGAGAGAAATTAATTTTTGAATCAATTAAATAAAAATCACAAAATTCAAATATTCAAATGTTGGAAAATGGCGCCAAGAACAAAGGCAAGAACACGCGCGTGTTCTGAGTTTCCCAGATTTGCATTTTCTATCCAATCTCACTGAATACTTGATCATATCATGCAATCCACTTACCAATCAACTCGTTTCAACCTCACGATCATGTTTATGACAATTAATTTCATTTAAATTAAGCATAAAACAAGAAATCACGAAAAATCCTCAAGAACCCTAAATTCTGCATGAAGGCTGGGATTTTTGATACACGATTTAAACAAAGCAATTACTTGAGGGGAAACATTCCATGCATGATTATGAACATTTGGCAAAAGTATTGTGCTAGGAAATATGCATAGATTGAGAGATGACCAATTTTAGGCTTACCTCTAGGTCGTGACAGCAAGAGCAAATTGATTTCTGAGTAGGAGGTGTTGCAGATGAATTGTGATGATCTGAACAACTTCCCTACACCCTATGAAGTGTGTTTGAATGCTTGGACTTGATGGAAATTGGCTGGATCACTTCATGGCATCTCAACTGCACCTTGGTTAAAACCTTGAGCAATTGACTGGTGATTCTGAGAAATTAGTGTTCCAGATGTTGTTTAAGTGTTTGATCAGCTCACATATGATGTATATGAGGGGTGTGTGTGTGTGTGATTGGTTTGAGTGGAATTGCTCTCTAATGAAAAACCCGACAGTGACTTGCTAAGAAAGGCATTTTTGAGAGTGAGAAGTGGTTTTTTAGAAAGGCAAGTGTTGTAGGCCTTTGGTGTACTTAAACTGGTCACAATTGAGCTCTATTTATAGTAGAGCAAGTTTGTTTTGCAAGGAATAGTGAATGACAACTGCTGCTAGTGAAAATCCAAGTCTCCTCTAGCCAATGACTAGAGGTTAGGGCACAGGCTGCTAGTCCCCTTGGTCTTGGATAAGTATTGACTGAATTCAGTTGCTAAGAGCTCAGTCCATGCCACCTTGATTCTTCCATTGAATGCTCCAATCCAAAATTGGAGTCTTGTCCCTATTTTGGCAATTCTAGGTTCAACATGTTATTTCTTGTTCCAAAGACTTTGGAGGCTTGGCTCAGTGATTGTCCCCTTTAGATTCAATCCTCAGAGGTGTCCAAGTGGATAGGAGTATATGGATTTGGCTGATTTTGGCAAATCGACCAAAAGTGCAAAAATCTGCCTTGCCTTGGTAGATTTCAGCAAGGCAACTTGCCAATGTCATATCTCATGGCCCAAATTGAATTTGGTAATGTTCTTGGTCATTTTGGAAAGCCCTTACATGATACAACAACTGTCTGAACATGTTTGGTTTTGATCTCTTTTGAATCCAAGTGAAAAATCCCCCTACATTTGGAAAAAAGTAAAGGCAGATTCTGACTTAGTGAAATTTTCACTAAGTGTTGGAACAAAGTGACTTTTCTTGATTTTGATCACTCCATAACTCAAAATCCATGAGGAATTTGGACATAGGTCAGTATGAAGCTTTTGTAGAGGGAAATGTGATCTACAAATCAAGCTTTGAATGGGTAACAATGGCTTTGTGGTTTTGGAGTTATGGTCCTCCAAAGTTGGCACATTAGTGTCACTTTTTCCATAACTTAGAAATTTTTCTAAGTTTTTATGGTGACCCCTTTTACAAGTTATCCCACTTTCTTTGATTTTTCTTGATGAATGATAATTCAAATCATACATTAACATCATTTTAGGGTTAAAAATCCAATTTGGTGAAAAATCTCAAAAAGTCAAAGTTGACTTTTGTGCACAGTTGACTTTTTATCAGATGAATTCCAAACTATGCAATTCTTCAGGAAATCATGTCCTTGACCTAAATCAAACTTGATGGACATGTTCCATGGGTGTCATAGGGTATATTGAATCATGTCTTAGGGTTTGAGAGCATGTCCTGGTCAAAAGTCAAAGTTACAGTTGACTTTCCTCGCGAAACCCTAATTGTGGTGCAGATGAAATTGAGACTTGTTGCTCAAGCTTCTTGGATTAATCCATTGTTGTAAATGGATCAATATAGTATATTAAAACCCCCCAAATCATGTCTTTAGGTCTTGGTTCATGATTTGTCCCAAAAGTCAACTTAGGGGTGAATTATGTCAAGAAACCCTAATTCCTGATTTTTGATGTATGCATCCCCTGAGGTCAAATTGACTTGATGATTGGGTCCATGAGGTTCCATGGAGTATATTAGGTTATGTTTTGGATCATTGGCTTGTGGCTAGATGAAACATTTCCATCTGGAGGCCCTGGTCGACCAAAACCCTAATTTGGTGACACTGTCGATCTTGAGACTTGATCCACCTAGAAGGGAGCAGCCTTGTGCTTAATCCTTGAAGTGGAGTCCTTTTGATCCATTGTGGATATTTTAAAGGCTATACAAGTTGAAGATCAAGTCATTCCTTGATTGATCCTTTGTCTAAGGCTCTGAGAGGGCTTAAACCCTAATTTTGATTGTAGTGAATGCTCAACAACCTTTGAGGCATTTGATGAGGTATGATGGTTCATCCATATTGTGATGATGATTTGCACAATGATGGGAAATCTTAGTGGTCAAAATTTGGGGTATGACACTAAGGCCTTAGATGCAAATCAATTTGAAAGTTTAAGAAGCAAACTGGGAATTTGCATTTATGAGGATTAGGTGTGCTGGAAGGAGTATTTGTGCAGTTGTGATTTTGCATATATAAACAACATTTTATTCAACTGCTTAAAGCATACAAGATTGGATTTTGGTACATCAATAGCAATATATATAAGATCTAAAGATTATCCCAACCCCCTGCATCAAGAAAAGTTTTCCAATCTTCATCCCATTCATCATCAGAAGCATGAAGTTGCACTAGAGGTTTCTTGATGGTTTTTGTCTCTGATGGTTTTCTTGTTCTTGTTGCTCCTGAAGAAGTTCCAGCGACTTTCCTTGATGTGTTCTTGTTCTTCAGGGGATCTGGTTTATTGTCCACTTGCATGTGTTGCTTTCCCGCATCTTTGGTTGACTGACTCATTCTTGTGTGGTGTCTAGTGCTATTAGAAGGAAGAAGGCTTAGATTTTATAGTACTATAAAAATCCATAGGTTGTATCGCCTGACCAGTCAAAATTTTTGGGATATTGTGTTCCTTGGGAAGCTTGCTTTTGACCATGTCTTAATGGGTGTCAGATCTTTGTGTTTGGTGTAGATGTTGTCAAATTGTGGCTAAAAAGGGGGAGAGTTAGCCTATGTGTTACCTAGTTGTCTGATGTGGCTCTAGGCTTGAGGGAGAGTGTGCATGTTTGAACAACTAGTATGCTGATTCTTGCCTTGAGGGGGAGTGTGCATGTTTGAGCAGCTGGTATGCTGGTTCTTGCCTTGAGGGGGAGTTTAGCTTTGTGCAGCTTGTTATGTGATTGCTACTGGGTTGGAGTTTTTTTTCGTTTTAAGTTTTTTCCGCTGCAGGTACCTCTGATGATGGCAGAGTTTGTTTTAGCCAAAATTAGCCAAAGGGGGAGATTGTTAGTTCTTGTATTGGCTGGAATTTTGGTAAAACAAAGTTGAACAATGTTGATGTCATATGTCTGATGTCATAACATTGGTTCCCAACATTAGTTGTTGCAGGGTTGAAGTTTTATATGCTGATGTTATAAGTGATGTTTTGACATCACTATATCAGAACATCAGATTGTGATGTTTTAGGGTTGCGCGTGTTAGTGAGTTTTGAGGAGATCTGTTAGAGTGATTGGATGCGAATATCTTGGAGAAGAGATTTCCAATCAGATAAATTTGCAGATTATGGAGCAGATTCTGTAACCAACATTAGGGCTGCTTTGGAGAGATTTAAAAATATTTGAAGATCAAATTTGTTTTAAAATCAGATATTTTTGGAAGAGATCCAAGCCCAAGTCAGAATTATATAAAAGCAGCCTCAACCCTTGTTGAAAAGGTAACGAAGAAAGAGAGCTAAAGACTGAGTGTCATTTGTGTCTTCGTGTGTGTTTTGTAAACCATTCGTGTGTGAATTGGTGTTACTATTGTTGAGTTGTTGATTGTTCTTGATCAAAGTTGTTAAGCAGAATCAAGTAGTGTGGTTAATTTGAAATCATTGGATTGTATCACTGTGGTGAATTAGGGAGTGAGTGGTTTCTCATACCTAAGTGGTTTCTTAGGTTGAAGTGTCATTGGGTAGTGATTAAGTTAGGTAGATGTCAACTATGATTGTTGAGTCTATAATTTGATACTACTAATAGTGAATTTCCTCCCTGGCTTGGTAGCCCCCAGACGTAGGTAGTTAGACCGAACTGGGTGAACAATTCTTTGTGTTATTTACTGTTGCTTATTGCCTTGTTCATATTAGCAGCGTGTGTTATTGTGACATCGCACTTAACATCACACATCTGATACCAGAATTTCATTATTGAAGTGTGTCTTCTATTTTTCTGTGATTGAAGAGCTGTTGGAAATCAAGCTGTTGATGCAGTGGCTGAGCTGTTGACTGCTAGACATCATTGCGATGATTGGAAGTGAGGTGGAGTCTCTTACCTAGGGAGAACTTAGGTAGAAGGGTCATTGGGTAGTTATTAAGTTAGGAGATTATCAACTGGGATTGTTGAGTCTGTAATTTGATACTGCTAATAGTGGATTTCCTTCCTGGCTTGGTATGCCCCCAGATGTAGGTTGTTAGACCGAACTGGGTGAACAAATTCTGTGTGTGGTTTATGCTTTTTAGTACTGTTATTGGTTATACCTTGCCATGTTTTCTCTAACAGACCAGATGTCTCGACATCCTGTAGGACATCTGGGATCTGTCATACCAGAATTTCAATTGGTATCAGAGCAGGCATCCTGTCTGTTTCTGGATGAGATCTAGGGAAGATAATTTCTGGTTCATGTGCAAGGATGATAGTTTTGCTGAGTTATGGACTTGGTCAGTTCATATAGTTATTTGTATGATCCCTTGAAGTGGAGGATGGACTATTTGTGATAGGGTATGTATTGGCTCTGTTTGAAGTTGTCAGGCATGTGGTGAGCTGCTTTGTAGGGTGATTTATTTTCAACCTAGGTTGACCTGCTGCACCTGGAGTGTGGTGTTTGTGCAATAGTTATTAAGGTTTGGCTGAAGGTTGTTGAGGGGTTTTCTTTATCTGTGTTCCGCTGCATATGTATCTTTCAGAAAACTCCTGGTGGTTCTGTGTGTTGAGGCCACGACACTCTGAAGGTGTATCACATGGTGGTGTGATACTTGAGGATAATATTAACTGACTTATTAAAGTGACCAAAGATACTTGAGATTTGACCCAAGTTCACTCATAAAGGCATTTTCAATAAGTTTGTTGATGAGAGATCAGAAGGATGCAATTCATTTTTGCTCTCTTCTCTGAAAGACCATCCACAGGTATATATTGAAGGATCCCTTGGTACTGTTCTTGAATGATGTTCTACAAGTTATTGGGACATCAAACCAGCAGAGTGTGCAAAATCTTGTGGATAAAGATTTGACATTGCAGTTGCTTAGGGGCTAAACAAATGTGTATTGATCACATATGTCTGGAACCTACTCCTAGCTTGCATAGAGGAGGTGTAATAACCTAACTGGTTGACTGGTGTTGGAATGTATCCAAACCATCTAGGATGAGCAGTTGTGTTTGGATCAAGGAGGAGTTGGTGGGACCAAAAGATTATGGTATCTGCATGAGAAGCTGGAGAGTTATGTGGTGTCCTCACATAATGGAACATCGTTTTATAAGGATTGAAGAGCATCCTTGTAGGTTGAAGTGTTGGGAGAAGCATATTTGTCTATGCTGTTTGTGATGACCAGTCAATGGTTTATCTCCTTTAGGTGCAGAAGGATGGCATCCAACATCTCAAAGACAGACAGGAGGTTTTAACATTAGAAGTTTGAAGATTATTGAGATGTAGAGTATGCAGGTTCCTGCTTGTGTGTATGTTCTGGGTTGAAGGTTGTCAATCCTCTTGTGTCCCTTGCAAGAGATGTGTTTGGATTACTATGGTTGTTGTCTCCAAAGACATAGTAGATGTTTAATGTGATTTACTATGGTTGCTGATGTCGGAACTGATGTTGAAACATCATTTCAGTTCTTTGCTCAGGGTGGAGTGAAAGGTCAAAACACTGACCTAACCTGGAATGTTTTTGTATGAATGGTTGTCATGATGGTTTGTCATGAAGAAGATTCAGAAGATGCTGGAATCTGAAGAAGGGTTAAACCACAGGGATTTAAGATCAATTGCTATTTGTGAAATTCACAAGTATTTAATTGATTATCCTTGAAAGACAAGATTAAGGATGTTCTGTCAATTATTTTAACATCTTTTCATCAGAGGTTTGGAGAATCATGGGAGGGGTTCTATATTCGCTCACAAGTCGCCTAGGTGTTGACCTGGGATTATTGCTTAGCATCTGTTCCTAGAAAGTATTGTGGATGACTTTTCCAGATGGTGGTGCTGTTGAAGATGAAGATGGAAGACTATGAAGACATCATAATCTTGATGGTTACAGCTTGGATCAGTTTATTTTTGATCTAAGTGGTTTGGAGCATGGTGTTTGTTCTGGTTGTGAAGGTCGAGGATAAGTGGCAGTTATCTCTGGATTTCTACTAACGGCTCTACTAAGGGAAGTGACATTCTTTAGTATTGCTATGGGGTAGTCTTGGACTACTTATTTTCTGAAGATTCAGATGTGGTAGGTTTGAAGTCTTTGGAGTTTCTAAGCAGGATGGAGGTTGTCTACTCAAACTTGATTATTAAATACAGTCTATGAGAGCATGGAAATCTGTTTCTGCAAAGGGAGAAGGTACTTCTGAGTGGCTGAAGGAAGAGCTGAATTCAACAGTTGGATGTCATAATGTTCTGACATCTAGCTTAACATCAGAAGTCTCAGCTGGTGATGTGGCACATCAGCTTATGATAGGGTGATCTACTGGAATGAACAATAGGATGTTTCAAAAAGATCGTTCTCATGGCAGTTTGCGGGAGTTGCAGGAAGGAGAAGATGTTACATGACCATGGCTTAGGGAGTCTAAGTGTGTTTGCTATTGAGCAATTGGAACATGTGACTTGAAGATCAAGTTTCCTTGGTGGATCAGGATATCTTTGTGAGAGTTCAGACAAATGTGAAAAAGGTCAAAATGTGGCATTTGGTCATTTTCATATGAGGATTCATGAATGAGGTGATCAAACTGTGGCATTTGGTTGATCTCAGAAGTGGATTCGAAGAATCAAGATAATTAGAGTGTGGGAGCTGGTTATTATTGAGGATTGTCTTGGAACAAGTTACTCTTGGGCAGAAGGGTGATGAGTTGAAGACTCAAGGAGATTATTCTTCTTGAAGGTGGATGAGAGTTTATTTCTCTAGTTCTTTGGATTACTATGCTATAGTAAGTCCAGTTGGTGGAGCATATCAAGAATCATGGTGATGATGTCTTGGTGTGTGGCAGATGTTCTAACTTGTGTTGGGACATTATCTGGTTGGATATCCTTGGTGAAGGATGATTATGCTCTGGTTCAGAAGCGTGGTGCCTACATTATGCCTAAGGAGCGTCTACATAGTCATACGGGAGAATGATGAAGTAGAAGGTCTGCTTTGGATGGAGAATGTAGAAAAGACTGAAGTAGATCAGGTATTGTTTGTTTAGAAGTCTAAAGATGAAGATACTCATCAACTGATCAGGAGTATTCCAGATTGTCATACGGGAGAATGATAGGGAATGACTGCCTTTGGAGAGTTGGGGCCTTGCTAAGGCCAGTTGAAAAGCTTGGGGAGAGAGTACTGTTCTTGTGTTATTGTGATCTTCTGTGATGTGATGGGCTGTGATGTGTTTTTTGTGGATTTGAAGTTTTTGTGGCTCTCTGGTTGTTTCTGGTCCCTTGTCTTGAGGGGGAGCTTTAGCTTGTTTGAAGGAGGATGGTGATCCTTATGTTCCTCACGTATAGCATGATGTAACTTCATGTGTGAGTGACTACTTTTTCTTGTCAGAAGGGACTGTGGTGCCAAAATGAATGTGCTTTAGCAGATGGCTGGACTGGGAGTGAGCTCTTGAAGACATGAAGATGCGTCTTATGTTTTCCATTCAGGAGCACTAGTTATCCACGTCAGGGGGAGTAATACTACTATTTTTTTTCCTGCTTCTGGTTGATTTCCCTTAAATGCATAGTTGCTTGGTTTGGCATATTATGGCTAAAAAGGGGGAGAAGTAAGTATTAGTAGCCAGTGTTCTTGGTTGTTTCCTTGAGGAGGAACTGGTTGTGTTATCCAAATGGTGTATGGATATTGTTCTGGTGTGTTTTTGCTTTGTCCAATTGTGGCTAAAAAGGGGGGAGAGCTTAGCAGTTATTGTTTCTGTTCCTTGGCTTTAGGGGGAGCTGCCTGGAGTCAGGGGTAGATGAGTGTGTTGCTGACATATGATGTTCTATATGATGTTCTAACTTCTCTGAGTTAGTGTGAGTGGTTGTGTGAGGTTGTGTATGCGTGCAGATGAAGATTGAGTGATGATCTGCTTGTGTAGGTGTTGCAGTGCTGATAATTGTTTAATCTGCTACTGATGTGTGTGACTATCTTCTGCTGCTGATATATTTGATATGATATGATGGTTTTAGCCAAAATTTGCCAAAGGGGGAGTTTGTTAGTTCTGCAGCTATGCAGTATTTGTGTTGGCTAAATTTTGTTAAAACCTATATGATAGCTTTATGTCACTAAAGTTGTTTTAACATGATGTTTTGTGTATCTGCCATAATAGTTTAGTTGCAGGTTGTGAGATGTCAAGTGTGATGTCTTGACATGTTGTGTTGCACTAAGCTGATATGAGTGCATGGTTGTTTTAAGGTGTTGTTGTTTTGCTGTCATGTGATGGTTAATCAAGATGTTCTAATTTACTGCATTCAACATGTCGGATAAAGATGTCCCATCCTGGATCACAGGACATCGCGTCTATTATTGGTTTAAAAGGAAGATTTTGTTAGTTGTTATTTGTTACTGAATATTCTGTGAATATTTAGTTATCCTATGTGGCGTCCAAAGTAATTGAGTTGAGATTTTGTGCTGGTTTTCGGATTTTCACTACTTTCTAAATATGGAGACATATTAGGAAATATTTGATTGAAGACCTATTATATAGCAGAAGTTTCTGCTGATTTGTAGCAGCTTATTTGCTGTGATTTGAAGGCCCAAATCCAGTTGGGAAATAGGATATAAGTAGAAGCTTGTAACCTAGTTTTAGTAGAGAAGCCGTGAATAGAAAAGATGTAATCATTAGGGCAGAGTTCGTGAACCACACTCTAGGAGAGTTGGTATGTGTGAACCACCCGATTTATGGGATGGTCGTCGTGTTTATCTCGAAGCCTGTAGGTAAGATATGTGTTATTCTTGGAGGAAGCTGTTAAGCAACTCTGAGTATTGTTCTTAGTCATGTGTGTCATGTCTAGGTATTGTTATTGAAGTGTGTCTTCTATTTTTCTGTGATTGAAGAGCTATTGGAAATCAAGTTGTTGATGCAGTGGCTGAGGTGTTGACTGCTAGACATCATTGCGATGATTGGAAGTGAGATGGAGTCTCTTACCTAGGGAGGACTTAGGTAGAAGGGTCATTGGGTAGTTATTAAGTTAGGAGATTGTCAACTGAGATTGTTGAGTCTATAATTTGATACTGTTAATAGTGGACTTCCTTCCTGGCTTGGTATGCCCCCAGATGTAGGTTGTTAGATTGAACTGGGTGAACAAATTCTGTGTGTGGTTTATGCTTTTTAGTACTGTTATTGGTTATACCTTGCCATGTTTTCTGTAACAGACCAGATGTCTCGACATCCTGTAGGACATATGGGATCTGTCATACCAGAATTTCAAAGTGTATTCTGATTGATTAGATGTTTTCTTCAAGATTGGATTAGTGTTTTTAGGAAATTGAAGAAAGTTTAGAATTTGAAGATGACTTGGTCTTAAGTAAGAGAAAAGTAAAGGTGTTGTGTCTTACACTCTAGATAGAGGCCCAGATGATTGTTTGTATCCTGTACAAAGCCCAGGATGAATGAGGCTAAAAAAATTTCTATTTACAAAAAGGGGAGTTGGGTCTTACACTCTATTATAGGCCCAGATAGTTTTTTAAAACAAAGCTTATGTACAAAGGGATGGGACTTACACTCCTAACAAAGGCCCAAAGATTGTTGTGAAAAACAGTGATCGCACTGTGATTTTGAAAAGCGCGACAGGACTTATACTATAGAAAAGGCCCATGAAGTGGTTTATTTACAAAGAGGGTTGGGTCTTACACTCTAATAGAGGCCCATAGATTTTGAAATGAAGTTTGAAAGATTGAATCAAGGTGAAAACCCTTATTTCATTTTTTAAAGAAAAATCAATAAAATGTATAATTTATCAAATGGATCCATTAATCATATCATAAACAATGATTAAGGTTTATGAAAAAGATATTTTATCCACATGAATGTTTAAAATAATTTTGGTTTAAAAAAAATCAAGAAAAGAAATCATTTTAAAACATTTAAAATAATTTAAAACAATATTATTTAATATATTAAAAATATAACAAATACAAAATATTTTTGTGAGTTTTTTGTGGATTAAAATAATAGGGTATTTAAATGATATGTGTGAAAAAATTAGGATTAAAAATAATTAATTTGATAAGAGAAAATAATTTTTGAAGTTGTGAAGAAATTGAAGAAAATAGGTGATAAAAAAGAAGGTTGGCCCTCCCAAGAATTGAACCCACGCCCTTGGGGTGGAGGGTTCAAAATTTACCAACTGAGCCATGTGCGTGTGGTGATATCATGAAGGAGGGAGTGAATAATATATGATAGCTACCTTTGAAAATAGTTTAAAAAATAAAACCAATAGGTCTGGGCGAGGGGGATTCGAACCCTAGACCTAAGGAACAAATTCACTCAAAACGCGCACTCTCTACCACTGGGGTGGTGATACATCCGTTGATTTAAATGAAACAATAAAACAAAATATTAAGACTGGGTTTTATGTTTGAAAAATGGCGCCATGGCCCTCATCTTCAACCTCGTGCCAGCATTAGAGTTGTAAGAGCAACTCTATCTCTCTCAATTCGTAACCATTTGACATGATGTAAACACCAAATTTGTGTGCTTTTTAACAAGGAATTGAATGGTTCTTTTTAATTTTATTTAAATTAAGTGTAACACGAGTTATTTTGTATGAACTTGATGAACCCTAATTTTTGCAAGAACACTATGTAATCTTATATAGACATGATTAATAGCAATTAATTGATGGGAAATTATCACAACAATATAACAAACATATCTGGGCTTTGAAAATTTAAAAATGATGCATGGATCATGAAGATTGAAAGTTCAAGGCTTAACTCTGCAAGAAGGAATCGAATTCTACCTTGGAGGTGTTATAGATGCAAGGTGATGATCGAGATAGCTTCCTTGACCCTCAAGTAATGTGTTGATATGCTTAGAATAGTTTGAAAACTCCTTGATTGAGTAGCTTAAATGCAACTGCAGCTTGATCGAGTTAACTATGATCTTGTTGAATTTGATGTTACAGATTATGTTTAAGTGTTTGGATCACTCATATATGATGTATGTAAGGTGTTTGAGCCAAGAAGCCTTGGTTTTGAAAACACGATTCTCACTTTTTGAATATTTTGAAGCTTGGAGTGAAAGAAAGAAATGAGAGAAAACAAGTGTTGTGTTGTTTTGGAGTGGTTTGAATGTCAAAAATGAGTTCTATTTATAGGTGAATGAGTTTGTCTTGGCTGAATAGTGATAGCTTGAAAGATAAAAACTCATTCAATGTTTTTGGCAAGATACCATTACTTCCATGCCAAGGTACACTATCACTTCTAAGTAGCATAGCTAACTTTTGACCAATTCCACATTCCTCAGATGTTTATATTGTTTTTTATGCATTAATCTTGACTGAAAAAAGTACCTTTGTTGAATGTGCACTATTGCACATAAATGCACTTTAAATTCAAGGCATATGTGACAAAGCTTCATCATTCCAAATGTGATTCTTCTTGACTCATCACATGATATTGCAAGTTTATGGAGACTCATTCTAATCCATGTTGAATTGGTATGATCATGATTATTGCACTTGATTTCAAAATCGTGTAGTGTAAGAAATGACCAAAACTGATTTTGTAAAACAGTTTGCAGCAAGGTGTATTGAGACCTCCATAACCCTTTGCTCAAGTGGAGTTATCTCATGCTCTTGGGCTCTTTGGAAAGCTGGGATGATGTACTTCAACTTTAATGTTCACCATTGGACTTGATTCATCTTGGATCATGGTGAAAAATCCCTCCACATTTTGACGTTTTGACTGATTTTACCTTAGGCAGAATTTCACTAAGTGTTGAAGTTCATTTCATACTTTTCTTGATTTTGATCACTTCATAACTTAAAATCCAAGCATTTTTTGACCATGGATCAGTTTTGCACTTTTTTAGTATGTGATAAGATCTATCATTTGAGCTTTGGATCCAAGAAAATGGTTGCTTGGTTTGGAAGTTATGGCTTTTGGAAGCTGGGTACCTAAACACTTTTTTTTCCATAACTTAGTGAAATTTTCACTTTCTCAACATTGCCCCTTTTACAAGTTACCTTGATTTCTTGATCAAATCTTGTTCAAATGCAACAATGGATCATGTTTTCCTGTATAATGGTTCATAATGAACATTTTTGGCCAAAAAGTCAAACTTTGACTTTGGGTCTTAGATGAATTTTGTGCAGAGAAACCATAATTCTTGATTTTCAATGAATGGATGTCCCAAGGTGATTTTAAACTTAGGAATGGATTTCAAGGGTACATTTAAGTGTCTTGAATCATATCCTGAGGTTTGAGATCATGTCTTGGCCTAAAGTCAAAGGTATGGTTGACTTTTCATCAAAACCCTAGTTTGTGGCTCAGATGAATTTAAATTCTTGCATTGTTTATGAATCAAGTTCTTTGAATTAATACAATCATATTAGTGGACTAATGTGATGTATTTTAGGTCCTTGAAACATATCTTGAGGTCTTGGCTCATGCCCAGATGAAAATTTCCCTCTAGAAGCCTTGGTCGACCAAAACCCTAATTTGGTGACACTGATGGTCTTAAGGCTTGATCAACTTGAAATGATGTGATCTTGTGCTTGATTCTTGATGTTGAGGACCTCTTGTCCTCCCTAAATGATTGTGAGGCTTGATAAGTTGAAGATCATGTCAATTTTTTATTGATTCTTTGCCTGAATCCTCTGTAGGGCTTAAAAAACCCTAATTCTTGGTCAAGGTGAACACTCAACAATCTTGAAAGGATTAGTGAGGTATGAAAGTACATCCATATTATGGTGATAATTTGCACAATGATGTGAAGTCTTAGGGTCAAAATTTAGGGTATGACAGATGCCCCTATTTAATCTTCTTGGACCCGAAGGTGTGAATGACGAAGATATTTAGACGTTCATGGTAAAAGAGGATTAAATATCATAATACCTGAAATTTTGATTGTGGATGTGAATGGTAGCTAATTTGCTCATCCATCTTCTTTTACTAAGTAATGCCACATAGAAAAGGGTGAAACTTCCCCTCGATCTTGGTTTTTAGCCACGAAACTGGTCTCAGTTTATTTTGAAATAAACCTCATCTCGATCCTGGTCTTCAGCCATGGAACTGGTCTCAGTTTCTTCTTAAATAAACCTCCCCTCGATCCTGGTCATCAGCCATGGAACTGGTATCAGTTTCTTCTCATCAAGTTCTTCTCTTGACAATGAATGCTATATGTGATGGTTTTCATTAAACTTCTCGCTGAGATTTTACTAGGGAGATGCCCTTTGATGGAGAAATTACATTATACTTCCCTTCGAGACTTCTTCGGAGAGATGCCATGTGATGTAATTCAATTTTAAGGTGCTGATGACTTCCTTGAAAGTAGGACAAACTTCTCGGGGAGAGACTGCCATTTGTCGACTTATTGGGAATTTATAGGGCAAAGACAGACTTCTTTGTTTGCCGATCGGTAGAGATTTCTTGGAGGATGTGATGTCCATATTGCCAAGAGTCTTTTGTTAAGAAGTTTCCGCGGGGGATTTTTTGTAATCTGGGAAAGCAAAATATCATCTTCATTGGCGAAGAGTAAAGTTCCAAAGGTGTATAACCAAATGTCTTCTTGCTTTCAGAAGTTCAAGTTATCAAAGTGGCCGAGGACCGATTTCAATCCAGGAATAAACTGGAGAGAGAGAGAGAGAGAGAGAGAGAGAGAGATTGTCTAGACGATACATTTCTCGATGAGGAAAGAACTCAAACTAGGATTTTATCCTATCCAAGTGTGGAAAGGAAAACTGAAGGAAAATCTTACACGGAGATCAAACTCATTGTGGATTTAGAAAGAATATATCCTTTTTTCCTAAGACCGACAACTCTAATAAAGAGAGGACATTTATCCCTTGGGGATAAATATGACTAAAGTGATCAAAATATGATATGCAATATGAATATGAATATGAATCAATTATGCATGATGTATGTATGAAATGCTTATGCTGACAAAACATACATGACATACGGACTGGTGATAAGCACAACGGGATACTCGACCTTTTTGGGGAATAAAAGTATCACTGATATGTTGAGAGAACAAATTTTGTGCTGCTGAACTTTTCATATTCTTGGTAGTAACAAAATGCGACTCATGGGGAGTGACAACTTTTTATTGGTGTTTTCTGAAGGTAGCAGTCTGTTGGAGGAAGGGATTCCTATTTCTATCTTTATTCCTGGGGATAGAAACCTGATCTTGATTCCAGCGTTTGTTGGGGGGATATGAAAACTCGACCCTTACTGGGGGTGATAGATGGGATGCTCCAACTTATCAATCTGAAGTAATTGATCCTCCACTCGGGATATACTGATCACAAGGAATATTTTGATTCTGCATTTTGAAGTTTGATTGCTCTCAAAGAAGTTGCTGGTGTTCCTTTTTGTGTTCATCAATCAAAAAGGAAATTACCATCTTTATTTTAAAAGCAGAAGTAAAATTTGAAAACAAAAGTAAATTCATTTTTGGGTTTCAAGAATGTTAATCATATCAAAGTGTCATTTTCTAAAGCAGAATAAATGAGAATTACAAACAAAGGGCACAAGGGCTCAAATTTTTATTGATAGAATGGTAATCAGCCTAATGCGAGATTCCATAGAGCATTACAAAGTTTAGAAAATAGTAATTTAAAGGGAAATGGGCTGCATTGAAACATAATGAGCATTATCCTTCTACCAACTTTGAATTCTGAGTATTATCGTGCTTTCGTTGAAGGTGACTTTGATTGAGGATTTCTTGACAAATGGCGTTGCTTCTGAGGATCCAGTCTTGTCGGATGCAGTTACTTGCCATAAATCTCTAACTTTTGCCTAGATTTTCCTTCAATCTACTAGGATGATTTTTTTTTTCTTTTTTATGTCTCTAATTTTTTCCTGGACCTCCCTTTTGGGTATTCAGTCCACCGAGACACTCTTTTTTTTCCTAAGTCGCCCTCTCGGGTTTTCAACTTAGCGAGATGTTTTTTTAATTTGGGCGAAGTATTTCTTGACTGCATCAACATTTGTGGGGTAGGTAAATTCTTCTCCATCAGTGGTTGCGAGTATCAAGGCATCGTCTGGGAAGGTTTTCTTAACAACATAGGGTCCATCATAATTAGGAGTCCATTTGCCTTTGGAATTAGTGAGAAATGATTGGATCTTTTTGAGCACGAGGTCGCCTTCTCTGAATACCCGAGGTCGGACCTTTTTGTCAAAAGCTTTCTTCATTCTTTTTTGATATAACTGACCATTGCATAAAGTCGTCATTCTCTTTTCTTCGATTAGATTCAATTTGTCGTATCTGCTTTGACACCATTCAACTTCTGTTAGCTTGGCTTCCATCAAGACTCTTATTGATGGTATCTCTACTTCTATAGGGAGCACTGCTTCCATGCCATATACCAGAGAGAAAGGGGTTGCCTCTGTTGAAGTTCGGACAAATGTGCGATAACCGTGAAGAGCAAATGGTAGAATCTCATGCCAATCTTTGTAGGTCACAACCATGTTTTGAATGACCTTCTTGATATTTTTGTTAGTTGTTTCTACCGCTCCATTCATCTTAGGTCGGTAGGGAGATGAGTTATGGTGTTTAATTTTGAACTCAACACATAATTCTTTCATCATCTTTTTGTTCAGGTTCGATCCATTATCAGTGATAATCTGGCTTGGAACACCATAACGTCAGATGAGATTGTTCTTGATAAATTGGACCACCACTTGTCTGGTCACATTGGCGTATGATACTGCTTTGACCCATTTGGTGAAGTAATCAACGGCTACTAGGATGAACCGATGTCTGTTTGAGGCTTTGGGTTCAATCATGCCAATCATGTCGATTCCCCATATAGAAAAAGGCCATGGAGAAGAAAGAACTTTGAGACGCGTTGGCGGTACATGAATTTTGTCGCGTATATCTGACACTTGTGACACTTCCTCATGTACTTGTAGCAATCGGATTCCATTGTCATCCAATAATATCCTGCTCTTAGAATTTTTCTTGACACTGTATATCTATTGGCATTAGTGCCAAATGAGCCTTCATGAATCTCTTTCATTAGCATGCTTGCTTCGTGTTTGTCTACGCATCTGAGCAAAACCATGTCAAAGTTTCTTTTATATAGCACATCTTTGTTCATGAAGAAGTTACCAGCTAGTGTCCTGAGAGTCTTCCTATCTTTTCTAGATGCCCCAGGGTGGGTATTCTTGTCTTTGAAGAAAGAATTTGATATCATGATACCATGGTTTGTTATCGATGACAGTTTCCACAGCAAACATGTAAGCGGGCCTATCAAGGCGCATTATGTCAATCTTGGGTACGTCGTTCCATCGATTCACACCAATCATAGAGGATAAGGTAGCTAGTGCATCAGCCATGTGGTTTTCTTCACGAGGAATATGATGAAAATCAATCTTGTTGAAGAAGGGTAATAACCTTCTTGCGTAGTCTTTTTAAGGAATTAATCCAAGTTGACGTGTGTCCCATTCTTCTTTGATCTGATTTATAACCAGAGTTGAGTCTTCATACACATCCAAGTTCTTTATCCTTAAGTCGATAGCTTCTTCGAGACCCATGATGTAAGCTTCATATTCAGCCTCATTGTTTGTACACTTGAATGCCAATTTAGAGGTGAAAGGAATATGGGTACCCTGAGGTGTAACAATGATTGCCCCAATTCCATTTCCATAAGTGTTGAAAGCTCCGTCGAATATTAGTCCCCATTGGGATCCTGGTTCTGGCCCTTTGTCCGGTAGCAGTTCAGCGCAGTCTTTCATCTTTAGGTACATCACATCCTCGTATGGGAAGTCGAATCTGATTGATTCATTATTGTCAATTGGTTGGTGAGCCAGGTGATCAACTAAAACACTTCCTTTGACGACTTTCTGAGCATGGTACTCGATGTGGTATTTTGATAATAACATCTGCCAACGGGAAATCCTTCCTGTTAAAACAGGCTTTTCAAATACATACTTGATCGGATCCATTTCGGAGATTAACCAAGTAGTGTGACAAATCATGTACTGGCGAAGATGTTTAGCTGCCCAAGCTAGAGCGCAGCAAGTTTTCTTGAGCATAGTGTATCGAGTTTTACAGTCCGTGAACTTCTTGCTTAAGTAATAAATGGCAGACTCTTTTCTTTTTGTTTTGTCTTGTTAGCCAAGCACACAACCCATGGAGTCTTCCAAGACTATTAAGTAGATGATCAGTGGTCTTCCCTCCACTGGAGGGGACATAATAGGTGGTTTTAGCATATATTCTTTGATGTTGTCAAAAGCTTTTTGGCAATCCTCTGTCCATATATAGCTTTGGTTCTTTATGAGTAGTTTGAAGATTGGCGCACATGTCACGGTCATGAGGGATAAAAATCTCGAGATGTAATTCAGACGTCCCAAAAATCCTCTTACTTGTTTTTCAGTCTTTGGAGAAGGCATCTCTTGAATGGCCTTGACTTTGTTGGAATCAACCTCAATTTCTTTTTGGCTGACAATGAATCCCAAGAGCTTTCCTGAACGAACATCGAATGTGCATTTATCTGGATTCAAGTGGAGTTTGTATTTTCTCAAACGCTGGAATAACTTTTATAGGTGTTCCACATGTTCTTTTTCTGTTTTAGATTTGGCAATCATATCATCGACGTACACTTCAATTTCTTTGTGCATCATGCCATGAAATAGAGTTGTCATAGCCCTTTGATAACTTGCTCATGCGTTCTTTAGACCGAACGACATTACTTTGTAACAAAAGGTGCCCCATAGGGTGATAAATGAAGTTTTTTGCATGTCTCTTGGCGTCATTCTGATTTGATTATATCCCGAGAATCCATCTATGAAGGAGAAGACTTTCAATTTTGTTGTGTTATTAACTAGCATGTCAATATGTGGTAGGGGAAATCATTCTTTGGAATTGCTTTATTTAAATCCCTGTAGTCTACACACATTCTAAATTTTCCGTCTTTCTTGGGAACTGGCACTATGTTGGCTAGCCATTGAGGATATTCTGAGGTGGCAAGGAAACCTGCGTTGATTTGTTTCTGCACTTCTTCCTTAATTTTGATAGCCATATTTGGGTGAGTCCTTCTCAATTTTTGTTTGACCAGAGGACATTCTGGCTTCAGTGGTAAGTGATGTTCCACGATGTTGGTATCTAACCCTGGCATGTCTTGGTAGGACCATGCAAACACATCTGAAAATTCTTTGAGCAGTTCTATCAAGCTTTCCTTGACACTTGACGAAGTAGTGCTCCAATCTTAACTTCTTTTCTCTCCTCTTCTGAACCCAAATTGACTATTTCCAACGGTTCCTTGTAAGGTTGAATAAACTTTTCCTCATGTCTAAGTAATCGAGAGATCTCATCCGGAATTTCTTCGTCCCCTTCTTCTTCGGCTTCAAATATCGAGAACTCAAAGTTGGGAGAAGGCATTGGATCGTATGTTTCAATGGGGTTTAAAACAAATAATCTGCATAACGTAATATTTTTTTTAGAAAAGACAGAGAGAATGCAAAAATGTGTGCAGTGTATTTTGAAAAATGCTTATTTTTATTTTGGGTTGTTTTTTTTTTTGGATTTCCATTTTCTAAAAAAAGCAAGAAGTGAAAATAACAATAAATGCAGGAATTTAGAATGACATTCTTATTTATGATTTTTGGATTCTTGTAACACAAACCCTATAAAACAAAACTCTTTTGCTCTGGGAGAAGCGAAGAGGGATATTTACAGAAAAGCAAGCCCTATAAAACATCTCTTTCACCCGGGAAAAGTGAAAGGTCAAAACAAAGACGAGGCAATTACTTTGAAACATGGGCAACATCTAGGATATCAACAGCAACCCAGTTGCGACAAACTCCTCCGTGGATCACAAATTCTGGTACTTTCCTTCCAAGATTGTCTTTAGTGATAGTACTGATTTCTGGCGGAGTTGGATCAGTGGAGTCTTCTTCCCATGCAGAGTTACCGTAAGAGGTCTTTTTTGTTGTTCTTTCATTAGTATCTTCATTTTTAGGGGTATCTCCCAATCCAGTGGGTTGGATGTCTTCATATCTGATACGAGAACTTTCCGGAGCTGTGTACTTCACTAGAAAGTCGTACTTGTCGCTTGGCTTCCCCAAAGTATCCCAAGTTTCTGAGGGGATAGATGAATCATCTTTTTCAATGACATTGACTTCAAGAAATGCAAAGTTGATGAATTCTTGTCCAGCGATTCTAGCAACTTCATCAACATGATGTTTGACATCTTCAGAATTTTCCTGGTAAGGTTTCCACGTTTGTGGGAGAACAGGTGGATTTTTTTCAAGGTCATTCAGCAGATATGCATTCTCTGGTTGGTTCTTATGCCCTGAATATTCTATGTAAGGCTACCAAATGGGCAAATCATCCATGGGATCATATGAGTTGTAATCGAAGTTGTCTTTCATTAGAGTAGCTTCTTTCAATGAGTTGGGTGGAGCACGACCTCATTCGAGATTGCAATCTCCGTAGATCATTCTAACATCTGATCTTGGTATATATCTCGGAATTTGCTTCGGAGAGCAAAATGGCATGTATGTTTCTTCCTGAGATATATATCCTTCATTGTTTAAATATGATTTCTATTCTTCATTTGTATCGGAAGAGTCATTTTCCTTGATGGTGTCGACTTCTTGAGAAATTGGGTGGAGGAAGCCTCCACTGTCGAAGAAATCCTGAATAGGTCGAGTGGCCCCATCCTTTTTTGTAGTCTTGGTAAGTGCTGGAGAAAAACCGAGACCTTTTCTTGTCTTGTTATCAACAGGAATCACAACTTGCCCCCATCCTTTATGTCACTGTTTCTCATTATTTGGAGAACGTCCTTGTATGAGGAAATTGACGTTCCTTTTTCTTGATGATTCTCATTGCTCACAGAGAGTGCTTGAAATTGAGTTCCAATGACTTCTTCTGGCTCTAAATATTAGAATGGCGATAGATTGTTTACAATTAATCCATGTTCTCCGCATACTGTGACCAACTTGTTATTCTTTACAAACTTTAGCTTTTGGTGAAGTGTTGAAATAACTGCTCCTGCTTCATGTATCCAAGGTCGTCCCAATAAAAACCTGTATGCCGCTCGGATATCCATGACTTGGAAGGTGACTTGGAAAGTGTGGGGACCAATGGTTATGGGAAGGTCGACTTCGCCAATAACTGTCTTCCTGGATCCGTCAAAAGCTTTGACTATGATCTCACTGCCTCTCATGGAGGTGCCTTGAAAAGATAATCGTACCAGAGTTGACCTTGGCATGACGTTCAAGGATGAACCTGTGTCTACGAGTACACTGGCTAAAGCATTGTCTTGGCAATTGACTGTGATATTGAGTGTCATGTTATGATTCTTGCCTTCCTCTGGAAGTTCTTCATCACTGAAACCCAAATTGTCGTAGGAAGTGATGTTGGAAATAATGTTGTCAAACTGACCCACTGTTACATCTTGTTCTACAAAGGCTTGTTCCAAGACTTTCTGTAGAGCTTCTCTGTGAGCTTCTGAACTGGGCAGGAGAGATAACACAGATATTCGAGATGGAGTTTGTAATAGTTGATCCACAATGTTGTATTCACTTCTCTGGATGAGTTTTAAAATTTCATCGTTATTTTTCACAGGCTCCGTGTTGCTTGATTGACCAGCTTGCTGGTTAGGAACTTCAGTTTGAGGTTCTTTTCCTTTTACAGACTCTCCAACTCCTCTGTTGAAAATTCGACCACTTCGGGTGACCCGGTTGACATCAGCAATGTTAGCAATGGAAGGCAGCGGAACTTCTTTTCCATCTTCTATTATGGTAGCACCGTACTTATACGAAATAGCTTTCTCCGACTCGTATGGCACTTGTCCTGGAAAGTAGATGACCAAAGGGGTTATTTGGGTCTTTCGACTGTCATAAGTAACCTCAATCGGTTCTAGCTCAGTGTTATTGGAAATTTTTCCACTATCGAAAGGGATTTCTAAATGCCTTGGCTCATTGAGCAGAGGAATTATGGTGAAAACATTCTTGTTAATTTCATAATTAACAAGCTCTCTTTCATTGAAAAATGTGATGGTTCTTTTGTCCAACAATTCTTGAATTTCGTTTTGGACAAGGAGGCAACCATGTCGGCTTCTGCGACATTTTCTGCAAGTTGAGTGATCATGGCGACTTGTACTAAAATAGTCAAGTATGCATATGCATTCGTGAATTTTGACCAATGACGTTTCAATGTTTTTAATGTCATAAACTGCATGCTGCCCTGGGCAACCTTGTACCATATTGATTGACTGAGAATTTAGGCACAGTTGGGTTTCCCATTGGTCTACTTGATTCTGGAGAGCTGCTCGTACGATGTAGCTCCCTTGGCTATTTTCTGAACATATTCGACATCGTTCATAATTGTGAGGTAGCACACGACCGTATCCACTATGTATGCAGTACATCTTTACCAAATCTATTTCCAGCAAGCGGATGTCACAGCTTTGGTGTCTGCCGGGATTTCCATTGGTTATGCTAACTTGATGTGTGTTTTCATCCTTGTAGATTGGAAGCCACCAATGGTCCAACAGATGTTGAAGAGTTTTTTGTACAAGTGCACAACCTTGATCATTTTCGGAGCAATCTTTACAGTCTTGATAATTATGCGAGGATAGAAAACCGAGTCTGACTTGTTTGGCATGCAATTATTCCAAGCTGGTATTCATCAAACTAATGTCAAAAATTTGAATCATGTTGACCTGGTAATCGTCCCTTCCATGGTAGTCTTGGATCCATCCTAGATCCATTTGACGCTGGAGGGCTTCTTGTACAAATGAACATCCTTGATTGTCTTTTGAGCAAATCGGGCAAGCGTTGTAGTCGTGCAGCGATAAATTGTGATACTGACTTTATCTTGAGTGCATTGCCACTAGATTGACATTCATTGCGCGGATGTCATGATTTTGAATAATGCCTAGAAGTCCATAGACCATATTTATTCCACGAATCCTGTGATCTTGGATCCAGTCTAGATCCATCTACTCTTAAAGAGCTACTTGTACAATGATGCACCCTTGATTGTTCTTGGAACAAATGTCGCATTGATGATAGTTGTGAGATGACACATGGCTATACCCGCTTTGTCTGCAATGCATTTTTACCAGATTTGTTCCTAGTAGGCGTACATCGTGAATTTGATAACTGCCGTCGGGTCCTTCATCTATCAAGTTTACCTAAGCTTTTTCATGTTGTGGCAACGATTTTGTTTGAACATTCAGATTCATATGTTTGAAAGATAAAACTCTGTTTTTGACGAGCCTTTGTACATCATATTCGAAGTTGAGGCAGTTCTCAATGCTATGCCCCGGTCCTCCTTAATGATAAGCGCAAGATTGATCAGCTTTGAACCAATAAGGGGGATTGTTCGGCACTGTGAGAGGAGCCCTAGTTTGAACGTGCCCCTTTGCTAGCAAAAGTGGGAATAGTTCTGCATATAACATTGGTATGGGGTTAAATCTTGGCGATCGGGGAAAACGTTTGTTGTTATTGTATTGCGAGCGAGCCTGCTGGAGAGGCTGTTGCTGCCTTTGCTGATACGGTTGTTGGTTTAGCTATCTCTGAGTAACCTGTGGTTGATATGCTCGGATCGACGTTGGGTTGATAATAGGAGATACCGTTGCTAACTTTCGAGGTTGATTCCTTCGCCTTTGCTTACCCTGCGAGATATTACTGATATCTTGCTTTTTCTTTATTTGGAAAGCACTCCCGTATCTCTTGCTACTACTGGATAGTTCTGCGTCCTTAACCAATCGACCTTCTCGGACTGCTTCCTCAAGGCGTACCCCCATGTTTACCATCTCGATAAAGTCACTAGGTGCACTGGCGACCATTCAGTCATAATAAAATGAACTTAATGTTTTCAAGAAAATTTTCGTCATTTCCTTCTCCTCGAGAGGAGGACAAATCTGGGCGGCGATTTCACGCCATCTTTGAGCGTGCTCCTTGAAGGTTTCTTTATCTTTTTGGAACATAGCTATGAGTTGATCTCTGTCGGGTACCATATCCAAATTATACTTGTACTGCTGAACAAAAGCTGCCCCAAGACTCTGAAGGTACTAATCTTTGTACTGTTTAACCCCATGTACCATTTAAGCGCGACATCGGTTAAACTATCTTAAAAGTAGTGGATTAGTAGCTGTTGGTTTTCTGTCTGGGTAGACATCTTCCGGGCATACATTACCAAGTGACTTTGAGGGCAAAAGTTGCCTTTGTACTTCTCAAAGTCGGGCACCTTAAACTTGTGCGGTATTTTGACGTTTGGGACCAAACAGAGGCCAGCGGCATCTTTGCCAAACAAGTCCTGTCTGTGAATGGCATGCAATTATTTGTGTATTTCTAAGAACTGTTCTTAGAATTCATTCATTCTTTCGTATACTTCTTGATCCTTGCCAGGGGTGGTCTGAAGAATCTGTTTCTCTGGGATAGTATGTATCACAGGTTGTGGTATAGACATTACTGCGATAACTCTTGGTGCTTCGATGACCTGAAGTTTGTAACCTTCAGGTACATGAGTCTCTGTCGTAGCCCTTGCATCTTCGTTCACCTGAAGTTTGTAACCTTCAGGTCTGGAGGTTTCGGCTGTGGCCCCTAGGTCTTCAGTAACCGATGGTATATATCCCTCAGGTATAAAATTGAAAGGTATGCCCCATGGAAAACCTTTAGGCATATTGTACTGAGGAAGATTGACGGGTATCTAAAATGTTGGCATAGACATAATTTTTGAGATCGCAGTCCTTTGAGGTGGTTGATCCTGAGTTGCTGCCAGGGATTCAATTATGTCGTTGAGTCTTTCCAGACTTTCCTTCAGAGTGTTAACTTCCTCTCTTAGCTCTCAGTTTTCCTCCTCAAGATCGTCCATTTTCTTTTGCCGATTGGCCCAAGTATTGTACGAATGAGACAATTTGACTCTAAAGTGCGACACATGTGTGAGACTTTATGACAAAGATGTGTAATGCAAGAATGATGAATGATATGCAAAAAATGAGAATGATATTTTTTTTTTTGGTTTCAAAAGAAATTTTAACAATTGTGTTGCAAATATCATACAGCGGTGAAAACTTTTTATTGAATTCAAAGGATTACAATATCTTATAGGGAAAAATACATTATTTTACAAAGTGCAGGAAGGAAAACTAGGCCTAAGGAATCTCTGAAAAAGGTCCAGATGCTGGCCGCTGACTCCCTTTTCGGTTCTTTTATTGGGCCTCCTCAACCGTTGTCAGGTCGATGATCCTTTTCCAGGTGAAAGGAGAGAGTAAACTCCTCCGTTCCTCTTGACTTTCTACATCATGTTGCTCTAATATTTCAATCAGAGCATCTTTCTCTTTCATTAACTCTTGAATCTTTATGCACTCCAAGCTGACAATCTGATACTTGTTCCTCCAAGAGTTCTTTTCACGTTGAGTTTTGTTAAAAGTGATTTGCAGTTTCTCTGTGTCACTCATGAAGTAGAGGATAGATTCTTTTAAGAGAAATACTTCCTGATGAGGGTAAGCCATTTTTAACTTGATGACTCTAGTTTGTACCCATTGGAGATAAGGCTCTGCGGAGATGCAGTTTGGTTTTCCCAGAGACTCTCTTCCTTTCCTATGAACATGATGCCAAACATGCACAATTTCTTCCTTGAGTGTTGTGTCATTTTCTCCTTCCTTGAAGAAAAGACCTTCCAGATGAATGTTGTAAGGTATATCCCTCATCGGGTATCCAACCTGATGATGAGCTAAAACTGGGTGATAATTGATCCCTTCTTTAGTACCAATGAGGGGTACATTGGGGAAACTTCCACATTTGTCAATGATCGTTATCCCGTCATAGACCCGATTGTACCAATCTATGTCAGAATGGATGAGAGACATAATCTTTTACGACTATCGCATACCACTTTTGAGATCCCAAAAAGCAGCAGATTTGGGTAAGTAGGAAATAAACCATTTGTAGAGTAATGGTACACAACATGTAATCATCCCTCCGCTGTACAAGTTTCTTAAATGCACTGAGTGGTAAGCATCTGCCAGCAAAGTTGGGATTGGGTTCCCAATTAAGAATATCTTGATAGCTTTTATGTCGACAAAAATGTCAATGTTGGGGAAAAGGAATAATCCATAAGTGAGTAGAACAAAGTTATCCTCAAAAGCAACTATGTTTCCTATACTGGCAAAGTATAGGGTTTTTTCCAATAGAAACCTAGCTGGTAGACCTTGAATTCCTCCCTTAGTGGTCATGTGAGTTTTGATATCTGATATTTTCAAAGAGGTGACTCTTGAAATGATTTGATCTTTGGGAATTTCTTCCACTCCAGAGAATGGATCTTGATCAGTGATAGGTAAATCAATCAGATGAGAGTATTCTTCCAATGTTAGTGTGAGCTGATAATCTGGAAACGAGAAAGCAATGGTAAACTGGATCATAAAACTGAACCAATGTAGATTGGACTCCTTCCACCATGTTGACCTTCAAAAGGGATAAGAGCCCCCCATACTTAGTTCTGAAGGCTTCTGGATTAGTAATCAACCTTCCCAATCTTCTCAGGTCTTCAAGTTTTGGATTTTTGAAGGTGTACTTCTGAGTTTTTCTTCTACCAAAATCCATAACGCGGTTTTTGATATTTGCAACACCCTGTTGTTTTTAGTTCTTTTGAAAATTTTTGAGAAATTTTTTTTGAAAGTTTTTGATGGATGCATGAATGCATGAATGCAGCAAACATAAATATATGAAAACATGGGTCTAAGGGTTTATCGTCATGAGCACGGAGCCACGGATCTACCCATCCCAAAGGTATGTACTAGGGGTTCTTTTTTGTACATGTAGAATGGACTCTAACAAGGTTCCCAAAATCATTGACCCCTCTTAAGAATATTACCTGCAAATCGACTGACTCATGAGAGATGTAATATCCCTAAGACGGATCTCATTCGAGTGTAGTATCTCGTATCCACTATTCCCGATAGTCACCGCACTACGTCCTAAAATGGCCGAATGGTTAAATGTTTACTAATCCTCAGTTTCACGGGTGCCCAGTGGAAAAAGTAATGTTTTCACGACTTGCTCGCTTAACATCAGTAATCCTAAAAGGGTACCTCTATTGATTTGGTTGACTTTTAAGTTAGCTTGGTCGGGATTCACTCCCTATAAGCCTTCTTGAGTCTGCCACCTCTTATCCTAAAATATGCTCTCAAGCCCACTAAGGACTTTTTGACTCACCACATGTGTATTAATCACATTCCCAGATAAAAACAATTTAAACAAATATGGCAGATAAGTAGGTAGTATGATGGAAAACAACAAAAAATGAGAAAGCAAATAAAACAACAAAAATATGCAATGTAAGGCTTAACCCTCTTAAGAGGTAATCAAAATCCCCAACAGAGTTGCCATTTTTCCGTAGCTCCGGTTTTTTGTGACGCGACCACTACCGCTTTTAGTGCTACTTTCTGATTTCTATATTTATCCAGCAATGCCATATCTTCCTTTATAGGAGAAGTGAAATGTCATGAAGGAAGAAGCTTTAACTTAGTGTAGAGCAATGCCACTTTTTCCTTTATGAATCTTTTCATGCTAAGAGAGGGACATTGACTTGGATGTGTAGAATCCAGAGGTTTGCCACTTACATTACTTAGGTGAAAGAGAATTTCAGCAATCCAACTTGGATTTTGAATCAACAAGTGTGCCACTTACATCAATTATCTGGAAAAGGTTTTAATTGTTTGTTTAGAAATGTGATGTATAGAGGAAATATCCTCCTAAAGAGAGAACTCATAGTCTCATCTGTGGGGATGTTAAATTTTGTGCCTTGATCAAAGCTCAAGGTTGAAGCTGAAAAAAAATGGAAAACTGACTCAACTGAGGGAGTATTATATATGTCTTGTACAAAGCCCAAGATTGAGGCTGACTGGAAAAATCATTATATGAAGCCTAAGAGGAGACTGAGGGAATTTAAGTGGCGACTGACTCTTGCTGAGGAAATTTAATTCCAAGTGAAGGTCTTAACTGTTTTTGAGGAATCAAAAAAGAAACTAACTCTTGCTTAAGAGAGTTGAATTATTAAATGCCACAAAGGCTTTGATTCTTTTGGGATTTGTTGATTGTAACCTGACCCTGGCTGGGGATTTTAAAGTGAAAACCAAACCTTGTTGAGGATCAGAAGAGACTTAAAGGATGAGTTTGAATGTCTTAGAGGTTTTGACTCTCCTGGGAATTGGTGTATAAAAAAGATGACTAGGATCTATCCTAAGCTTTTAGGAAGCCTGAGGGTCCTTGTATGAAGCCCAAGAGGAGGCTAGGGATGCTTCTAGGAAACCTGTGGGTCATTGTATGAAGCCCAAGAGGAGGTTGGGGATTGAGACTTTCCAAGTCTAGGAAGAGTTCAAGAAAGATTTCACTGGGAAATAATCCTTTCTTTGTTGAACTATTCCAGGGTTAAAGGGGTTAAAGAAGAGGTTTCACCGGGAAATAATCCTCTCTTTATTGAACTGTTTCAAGGTTGAATAAATTGAACAATGCCCAATAGGAGGTTGACTGTATTGGGGAGAAGAATTCCTTTGTATAAGAGGGAACTAGTTGTTTGAACTAAGTTGTATTGATTGAAAGGATCCTATTGTTTGAACTAGTCTAAATCGAGGATGATTTAAATGCTAAGAGAAACTTAACAAGATATGTACAATTATATATATACAAGTATATAAACAAGTATGAATTGAATTGAGAAAAGTGGTGGGTCTTACACTCTGGATAGAGGCCCAAGTGTATTGTGATTAATTAGATGTTTTCTTCAAGATTGGATTAGTGTTTTTAAGAAATTGAAGAAAGTTTTGAATTTGAAGATGAATTGGTCTTAAGTAAGAGAAAAGCAAAGGTGTTGGGTCTTACACTCTAGATAGAGGTCCAGATGATTGTTTGTATCCTGTACAAAGCTCAGGATGAATGAGGCTAAAAGATTTTCTATTTACAAAATGGGGTGTTGGGTCTTACACTCTATTAGAGGCCCATATAGTTTTTTAAAACAAAGTTTATGTACAAAAGGATGAGACTTACACTCCTAACAGAGGCCTAGAGATTGTTGTGAAAACAGTGATTGCACTGTGATTTTGAAAAGCGCGATGGGACTTATACTATAGCAAAGGCCCGTGAAGTGGTTAATTTACAAGGAGGGTTGGGTCTTACACTCTAATAGAGGTCCAGAGATTTTGAAATGAAGTTTGAAAGATTGAATCAAGGTGAAAACCCTAATTTCCCTTTTTAAAGATATTTTCATAGAAAAATCAATATAATGTATAATTTATCAAATGAACCCATTAATCATGTCATAAACAATGATTAAGGTTTATGAAAAAGATATTTTATCCATATGAATATTTAAAATCATTTTGGTTTAAGAAAAATCAAGAAAAGAAATCATTTTAAAACATTTAAAACAATTTAAAATAATATTATTTAATATATTAAAAATATATAAAATACAAAATATTTTTGTGATTTTTTTGTGGATTAAAATAATAGGGTATTTAAATGATATGTGTGAAAAAATTGGGATTAAAAATAATTAAGTTGATAAGAGAAAATAATTTTTGAAGTTGTGAAGAAATTGAAGAAAATAGGTGATAAAAAAGAAGGTTGGCCCTCCCAAGGATTGAACCCACGCCCTTGGGGTGGAGGGATAAAAAATTACCAACTGAGCCATGTGCGTGTAGTGATAGCATGATGGAGGGAGTGAATAATATATGAAAAAGACCTTTGAAAATAGTTTAAAAAATAAAACCAAAAGGTCTGGGGCGAGGGGGATTCAAACCCCAGACCTAAGGGACAAATTCACTCAAAACGTCCACTCTCTACCACTGGGGTGGTGATACATCCGTTGATTTAAATGAAACGATAAAATAAAATATTAAGATTGTGTTTTATGTTTGAAAAATGTTGTCATGGCCTTCATCTTCAACCTCGTGTCAGCATCAGAGTTGCAAGAGCAACTCTATCTCTCTCAATTCGTAACCATTTGACATGATGTAAGCACCAAAGTTGTGTGTTTTTTAATAAGGAATTGAATAGTTGTTTTTAATTTTATTTAAATTAAGTGTAGCACGAGTTATTTTGTATGAACCTGATGAACCCTAATTTTTGCAAGAACATTATGTAATCTTATATAGACATGATTAATAGCAATTAATTGATGGGAAATGATCACAACAATATAACAAACATATTTGGGCTTTGAAAATTTAAAAATGATGCATGGATCATGGCAGAATTTCACTAAGTGTTGAAGTTCATTTCATACGTGTCTTGATTTTGATCACTTCATAACTTAAAATCCAAGCATTTTTTGACCATGGCTCAGTTTTGCATTTTTGTAGTATGTGATGAGATCTATCATTTGAGTTTTGGATCCAAGAAAATGGTTGCTTGGTTTGGAAGTTATGGCTTGAAGTTGGGTGCCTAAACACTTTTTTTCCATAACTTAGTGAAATTTTCACTTTCTCAACATTGCCCCTTTTACAAGTTACCTTGATTTCTTGATAAAATATTGTTCAAATGCAACAATGGATCATGTTTTCCTATATAATGGTTCATAATGAACATTTTTGGCCAAAAACTTTGACTTTGACTTTGGGTCTCAGATGAATTTTGTGCAGAGAAACCATAATTCCTGATTTTCAATTAATGGATGTCCCAAGGTGGTTTTAAACTTATGAATGGATTTCAAGGGTACATTTGAGTGTCTTGAATCATATCCCAAGGTTTGAGATCATGTCTTGGCCTAAAGTCAAAGGTATGGTTGACTTTTCATTAAAACCCTAGTTTGAGGCTCAGATGGATTTGAATTCTTGCATTGTTTATGAATCAAGTTCTTTGAATCAATCCAATTATATGAATGGACTAATATGATGTATTTTAGGTCCTTGAAACATATCTTGAGGTCTTGTCTCATGCCTAGATGAAAATTTCCCTCTAGAAACCTCGGTAGACCAAAACCCTAATTTGGTGACACTAATGGTCTTGAGGCTTGATCAACTTGAAATGATGCAATCTTGTGCTTGATTCTTGATGTTGAGGGCCTCTTGTCCTCCCTAAATGATTAAGAGGCTTGATAAGTTGAAGATCATGTCAATTTTTGATTGATCCTTTGCCTGAATCCTCTGTAGGGCTTAAAAAACCCTAATTCTTGGTCAAGGTGAACACTCAACAATCTTTGAAAGGATTAGTGAGGTATGAAAGTACATCCATATTGTGGTGATGATTTGCACAATGATGTGAAGTCTTAGGGTCAAAATTTAGGGTATGACACCAGCCCCAGGCCCAATCCAGAATAAGAGCCCCCAAGTCGTTGCTCCGAAGCACAGGGGTAATGACTTGGAGTCAATTCTTACGTCGAGGTGGGACAAAGGAAATCTGCACGGGGAGAGCGTCTACTCGGGTTCGTGGATGTGAGCCCACGGAGCTACGCTCGCGAGGAAGCATGGGGGTTACTCCTCGTGCCCGACAGCACGAACGTTGAATATTTTCGTCGAGTCAGTGTCCACGATTTGTATGCATGTTCAACGACACGATTTGGTTTCGCGTTTATCTCGAGGCCATGTGCTCGCGAGGGGGACAAAGTTTTTATCTGTGTTCGAGAATGTAACTTACTTCAAGCCTTCCTCCAAGGACGTGCTCGCGATACGACATGAGAGTCGAGCATTGTGCTCGACGTCTTGGACTCTGGAATGTTAGCAAGACTTGGAACAAAGAACTCCAAGCCGTGTGACAGAAGTGAAATAGCAGACATGTCATTTCCTCGAGCCCCATGATGGGGCTTGAAAAGATAAGCGTGACGTCTCTTCTAGCCACGTGTCAAAAATGATAAATGCCTCTGATGGCCTACGAGTAGGGGTACTTGAGGGTCTAGGCGACGATTTATTTTCCTGTGCCAGAGGATATAAGTAGAAGGAAATGGGATTCATTTGGTACGCTCGCAGTATTCTCAAGTTCTTCAAGAATTTCTCAAGAGTTTTTCTGCTCTCTCCCATATTTGCTCACCACCGTCGTCAGGCCTCTTTCCGTCACCGCAGATCTCCAGTATCCTCTTCACCCAAGTCTTTGTTTCTTTTCTCAGTTTGTATGGTAGCGGTTAGCCTTAGAATATAGCTTTAGGATCCGGTTCCGGCGAGTATTGGCGTTTGCCGGTCGTTCTGCCATCCTTAATCGTCGACTGCCGTTGAATCTTCAGTAGGAAGAAAACGAAATGTGTGTTTCTTGGTGACGCTCATGAGCTTCACGATGAAGTTATACATTTTCCTAGAATTTCTATGAATTTTCCGGCAGCGTTCTTGAACTTCTGATGAATCTCATGAGGTTCCAATGAAGTTTGCGGGGAACTCATGAAGTTTTCGATGAAGCTTCCGAGGAACTCATGAAGTTTTTGACGAAGTTTCCGAGGAACTCATGAAGTTTCCGATGAAGCGCATGAAGTTCCCGATGAAGCTCATGAGGCTTTTACGTCTTTACTGGGCATAATGTCGGGGAAACTTTCTCCTTGTGGGGTTACATAAACTCTCGTGTCGAGGGGGCTTCTTCCCCGCGAGGGTTCCAATAATGGGGCCTCGCGTCAAGGAGACTCTTCCCGACGAAGTTTGAGGTTTATGCTAAGATTTCATGTCGAGGAACGGGTCCATGCGAACTCCACTCTTGCCATTTAAACAAAGGGCTTTTGGTCGGGAGTATGTCCACGCATCCCTCCTTGCCCTTTCCCTTGATTTGCAGTGGAAAGGTTGATTTGATCTTAACGTCGAATTCACTGTTTTCCTCTGCTTTTCAAGTTAAATGGCTTGACAGGCCGAGGAAACCAATATGGTCGACGTAAACGCCAAAACCATCATGGTCGACGCGAATATTGAACCCAACTTGGATTGGGTCGGGCAAGAACCCCAGGAAATTGTTTCTTGTTTCGCCTTCGATGACTCAGACGCTTTTATCATCGTCGAGGACAAAGGAGAAGGGCCTCCCGCAACTTGGGAGACGTACAAACCCAAAGGAATGGACCGGATCTGTTTGACATACGAGGGGAAGGGCTTCTCGATGTACGAGTTTGCCTTCCTGGAGGCAGGGCTTGGCCTGCCATTCAGTGACTTCTAGGAGGGGAGTTTCCAATGGCTGGAGTTGGCACCCTCTCAGCTCCACCCAAACGCGGTCGCGTTTGTGCGGGCATTTGAGATCGTATGCCAACACCTTCAGATTGGTGCCACAGTCCCATTGTCTTCTGTCTTTTCCATATTCAGCGGCAATCTTTGCACGGGCAGCACAACTGGGTGTCCTTTAAGCAGCCGATGAAGTTGTTTAAAACATACATGGACTCTGTCCGTGCCTTCAAAGACAGATACTACCTGATGAAGCTTGTGTCGGAGGCCGCCGTCAATTCCGTTTCGAACGCGTGGTTGAGGTCAAGGATGGACAAGAGGTGGTGAGGCTAGAAGCGATGTTTCCCCCGAATGGTAGAGGGTCTATTTCGACAAAGGGACAAATCATTACATCATGAAGCCCAATGTGTTAGGTGCCGAGGATTAGCATTCCTATGAGAAGCTCATGGCATTTTTTGATAGCTTCGTCCCCACCAAGTGTGTGAACAAGGATGAGAGCTTCATCCTTAACGAGGATGAGGAGGTTGTTTACGAGGTCCGGCTAATTAACACCAAGGTGCTCCTCGAGTGTGGTTCCGTCGGGGAAGCCTTAAGGCTTTTAGGTGCAAGCGTGTTCTCAACTTGTGTGTCCGATTATTCTTCCTTGTTATATTAACTCGTGTTCTTTCCTTTATTGCAGGTCAAATGTCGAGCCTCAAAGATCGGATGCTCAAGATAGCGGTGGCCAGGGGTACCAAGAAAGCCCCCAAGGGTCGTGTTTCCCAAGTCTAAAAGATGTCGAAGATTGACCAAATCCTCGACAGTTCTTCCTCCTCGCCCCAAGGCAGCCAGTCTCCCGCTTCTTAGGAACATCCAACCAAGAAGAGGTAGCATGGAGAAGACCCTGGGACTGTCGATCTCACGGAGGGGGTTGTCGGGGAGAAGTTTGTGTTACCCCCTGTTATCTTCACAAGGGGATCTTCGGTGGGTACAACTCTCTGGTTGTGCCTGAATTGGATTCTAAGGCAATCCTAGCCTTCGACAGAGTGGCCAGGAGGAAAGAGCTATCCGAGGATGCGACTGCTATGATGAGGGTTCTAGAGACTGCCCTGGCCCTCAATGATGAGGAAACCTGTCCCCTCATCGAGCTAAAGAGGGTACAGGTTGTGAACACGAAACTCGAGTTGTCGAAGACCTAGTTGGAGAACGACTTTTTTGACTACCGGGAGAAGTATCATATCCAAGTCAATCTTTACCGTGAGATGGATCAGATGAAGCAGACGCTGGCCAAGGCAGCCGAGGAGAACAAACACCTCTAGGCGAAGGTCATTGCAATAAAGACTACTGCGGCGCCTGCCGAGGACGAGACTGATGAGGAGAAAGCCTTGTCGACTCAGGGTGAGTTGATTTCCCAGATCTGGGAGCTCGAACAAGACTGCTTGGAGACTGTTGAGCTGGGTTTCAACAGTATGGTGGAGCAACTCCAAGCCGTCAGCCCCGGAATTCAGTTCGTCACTAAGGGGATCAGGCCCTTGCACCAGGTGGTCGACAGCCAGATAGTCGCTCCAGCAGGTCTCGGTGGCAATGTTGATCATGCCGACGGGGAGTCTCAGCCCGAGGAGGAAGAAGATGTTTAGATTTTATTTTGTAGTTATTTGGCATGCGTGCCATATTTGTAACATTTGAATATTGGGCCTTTGCCCGCTTTATATTGTAATGTTTTGGTTTGTGGTCGTCACTTTAATATGACCCTTTTTTTCGTTTTCTATTATGCCCGTGTATGCTATCGTATATATTTGCTTGTCAAGTACTTATTTTCCTCGTTGATATTTATGTTTGTAACATTGTTTTACTAAGTGTCTGGGGCCCTTGCTCAACAGAGTTGGCGCTTGACCGTGTATGGAACTAGTCGAGTGATCGGAGTTGGCTTCCGATCGACAACGAAGCTAAGATCTCTGTCGAGGTATTTGCTTCGTCGCGTGAACTTCCCATCGCGAGCTAGGTGTTTTTCCTTATTGGTACGACAACGGTGGAGCTCGGTTGAGGTGTCCCCGTCGGGTCAAGAATTTGCTCTCGCAAAAGAGTGGAATACTGCCTTTTCGTTTCAAGTTTGGGAAGTCGTGCTTCTACCTAAGCACGCCTCCGTGGTCGGGACGTACTTCGTTGTCGTCGAACCAAGTATGCCGACTGCGATGTCTATCTGTAATAGTGCTTAAGCTTCTCAACGTTCCATGGGCGAATAAGTTTTTCCCCGTGCAGGTTTTCGAGGTAATAGGTTGTTGTTTGTTTTCGCTCGGACACGATAGGGGCCTTCCCAGATTGCGGCAAGTTCGCTCTCCCGCGAATCTTTCTAATTTCTCCGCAGGACTAGGCTCCGAATTTGGAATTCGCGTTTTATGACTTTGGCGTCATGTCGCAAAGTTATTTTTTGTTTCAATGAGGCTTCGTGGAGGGCTGCCCCCGATCGAGTCTCTTTGACCAGATCGAGTTCCTTAGACAAGCCCCAAGCCCAATCCAGAACACAAAGAAATAAAAGGAAAAAAATAGTCAAGCAATCACTAAATGAAAAAAGAACAAAAACAAAAGCTCCAGCAAAAACAAAAGCTCCAAAAAAGAACAAAAAATCCTAGAGAGAACCCGCACGACAAAGCACCCTCCAACAAACACCTTGCTAGAGGTTAGACCAGCAAACCAGGAGACAGAGCAATGCCAAAAACCACTTAGCACCTCTGAAGCATGTCAGAACTCTTAAGCATTTACTGATTCTAGACACAGAATAAGGTTCTAGAGTTAGTTAAAGAAAGAGGTAGAGTTCAATGAAAACTTGTTAAGAAAAAAACTCAAAAAAGACGTAATTGACAAATAAAATATTGTATACTTCTTTCATTTTAAAATGACTGTTGTATTAGCAAACACGGTTTATTTTAAAATGAATTCATTTTCACTTTTTAATATAAAAATAATTGTTATTTTTTCAATTATATAATTTAATTATTATTCTCTACACTACTTCTAACACATTTATAAAATGAATTTAATAAAAAGACAATGTGTTATAACAATATTATTGTATTCTTTATCTGTGTGTAAAATTTTAAAACGGAGAGAAGAATACATGTATTTAGTAAAAAGAGCATGTGCCTTATTATAATTGGCAATCAATGGCAGAGTCTGTTTTGTGGATAATGATGACTTTTTTTTTGTTACATAGGGTAATGATGATTAATGGTGGTGATTTACGTTCCCAGTTGCCCAACATAATAAATACTCCATGTAAATGCAATTAAAAGAGAAAAACTTTCAATCAAGGCTTAACTATTCTAAGATTTTAGTTTGACACGTAGAAATTTTCCTATTAATAATACTTTGAAGAATTTTAATTCTTTAACCTTACAGATTAAATATAAGTGAATTTTTATCTACCCACCTTAAAAAGTTGGGTAGAGTTACGCATAGAGTAAATTGTATTGAAAAGTAATAAAATTTAAACTATTAAATAAATAATTAAATATAATAAAATGATATAGTATTAATTGATTGGTTAAAAGTATGCTACCCAACTTTTTGTAATAGATAGAGAAGTTGTCCCCTTAAATATAATCATACCTTAACTTTTTTTTTTTGAAAAAATACTAAAAAAATGATTCAATGTTTACATATAACAAATTTTTTCTTTAAAGGTTTTTCTGGTCAGATTATGGATTTCACAATTTTGTACTCTAAGAATATGTTCAATTCTTAAAATCTAGGGTTAAATATTTTTTTTGTCCCTATAAATATCTCAAATTTTATTTTTAGTTCCTATTAAAAAAATGTGATATTTTAATTCTTACAAAAAATTTATATATACAATTTTAGTCCTTATTATCTTCTAAAATTTTGAAAACTATTTAATTATCTTTAAACTTTTAAATTTTTAGAATAATTTTTTTCATACATGTTTAGAATACTATACTAAATTTTTTTACCAAATTTTAAAGTTTTTTAAAATGAGAAGAATTAAATATGAATTTTTAAAATTTTAAAAAATAATGATAAAAACAATGAAAATCTCGACTTAGAAATTAAATTTTCAATTCTTTTTTTTTTGAGAAACTTTTTATAACGTTCTATACATATCTGCAAAATAATCATTCAAAAATATATATTAATTTAATAACAGAGACTAAAACTATGTGCATAATAATTTTGTATGGACTAAAACATATTTTTTTAAAGACTAAACACAAAATTTGTTAATTTTATACTCAAAATTATATTTAACCCTAAAATCTATTAGAATTTCCTTCACTTTGTAGATCTGAAGACCCACATACGATCTATCCTCATCCCTGGATATATCAAGTGCCTTTCGTTCCCTCTTTATTCTATTCAATCATCACTTTCGTTCTCTATTTTTGGACAAGTCTTTACACTTTCTTATTTATTTATTTATTACAATATTTGGAATTTGATGATAGGTTTGAAATTGATCCAATTTAAAATCCTTATAATCTTGATTCTTTGTTAAATTATTTATAAAAAAGTTGATCACGTATGGCATATTTTTTAAGATGTGAGTAGGTTCAAGGAAACAAAAATGTTTTTTTTTTTTTATTTGAGTTAAAATTCATACTGTTGGTGATATTTATTTAAAAAAATATAATCAATGTAATTTGGGAAAAATATTTACAATTATGAATATTTAAAGTATATATGGAATGACTTAATTGAAATAACTAAAAATTTGACGTCCAGTGCGATGCACATGTGTGAGATTTACTAACCATAAATAGAATTGTTAAAATTACTTGCATAAAAATAATTTATTTTCATAAATTTCAAAATAATTCTTTACAGTAGTTTTTTTTTATAATCAAACAAACAAATTATATTTATTGAGAGTATTAGAGGTACTCCAACCCAATAAACCACATCTTGCGAAAACAACTCCTACCCCAAAAAATTATAAAAAATCAAGTGGACACTTGAACCATTCATAAAACGGACACTATAAAAAAGAAACAACAACTACAAAACTAGCTCCGCCTTCTCTCTAGAAGGGGGCTAGGTCTTGGTTGTTCTCATGGTGCAGGGTGAATCATCTCACCGCAACAGTGGGTGGATTGAAGCAAGGAAGAGTGTATTCAGACACTGGGTTCCTCAGTGGGACTGTTTTTCAACGCGGAAGAGGGCGGATTTCGAAGGTAGGTCGGATGTGGCTAACATCTATTTTTCGGAATTCCCAAATTCATCGAAGGCAAAAGACATATTTGCTCTATTCGGGTGTGTGGGAGAGGTTTATGAAGTATCTATTGCTCCGAGGAAAAACCGGTTAGGGAAGAGATTCGGTTTTGCCAGATTTCACGACGTAGCAGATGCGAAGTTGTTGGCGGTGAAATGTGATAATGTGATGATTGAAGGCAAGAAGATTCATGCCAACATTCCGAGGTTTGAAAGAAACACGTTCAAGGATAACAGGTTAGTGAGGGGCGGTTTTATCCCTGTCAAAGCTGGCGGAGGGGCGATATTTAATCGTAGGAGTGCGACAGGTAATCATGTTCCCTGGAGAGATACTCGTTCTTTTGCAGAGGTGGTGGGTAGAAGTAACAGCAAGAAGTTATCGGCGGAGGACTGCAACGTGACTTTCATCTCGAAACCGGAGGTCAGGGCTCGCTTGGATAAATCTTTTGTTGGTCAAATTTTGGTTCCAGGCTCTGTTCATAAGCTTCAAGGAATTTTTGAGAAGGAAGGTTTCTTTGCCATCACTTTCACCCCTTTGAGTGCGAAGTTCTGTTTGATTGAGGAGAAGGAGGAAGGAGCGATCGAAGAAATGTTTGGGGAAGAAGATTCTTGGTGGAAGCAATGGCTTTCGAATGTTAGGAGATGGAGTGATGCTGAGGTGGATTCTAGCAGAAGTATATGGCTGCGTATTTATGGCGTCCCGGTCCACGCTTGGCACGGTGACTTCTTCACTGAATTAGCAAATTCTTTGGGTAATTTTATTTGCATTGATGATAACACGGTTACAGGTCGTTCTTTTGATGTTGCTCGTATTCTAGTGAATGTTGATGCTGTTTTTTCATGTCCTAAGTCTGTTTGTGTGAAAGTTGATGATAAGACTTATCAATTGGTTCTCATTGAGGAAAGGCCTGCTGTCGATAGTTCTAACGCAGGGAAGTTTAGACAATCTCGCTTTCTGTCTGAGTCTGAAGGAGGGTGGACGTGTGATGGTTCGGAGGACATGTCGGAGGAGGATATGATGTCGGGAAAGGAGGGTTCTGATGGCGGTTTAAATGACAGTGGTGATAATATCGAAGCAGTGGCGGAGAGCAGTATGGTGAGTCGTGTGGTTGGTTCTGTATCTGGTATACAGAGTGAGAGTTTTCCTGAAGAGGCTGCAGCTGACAAGAATATTAGGGCTGTTTCTGGTGTGCAGGGTGAGAGGATTGTTAATGTGGACTGTGGCACGGAAATTGTTGCTGTTGTGCCTTCTTTGGCTGCGGCAGAGGCGGTTTTTTCTGGTAATTCAAGTCAGATTCCGGAAGTTGCAGCAGGCAAGATCATTGGGCCTGATTCTGGTGTGCAGGAGGCGGAACTTACAGGGATTTCAAGACAGTTTCCGGGTGTCCGAAGGAAGGGTAAGCAGAAGAAAGTAAAGCATTTAAACATGTGGGAGCTGGGTTGTGGGATTAATAAGAAATACTTGAGACCTTCTAAGAGAAGTTTCAGGAAGGAGCAGGCTGCTAGTTTATCACAGAAACTGAAGTTTTCTGCTACTGCGCCTGTTGCTGGCCTTCGGAAATCTGGGGACAGTATGGCTACCCCTAGCTGTTTTGTTCCAACTGTGCAGGTGGTTAATTCAAATTCAAATTCTAATTCTTTGTGTTACGGGAGTCACTCGGAGAATTCCATTATTCTTATGAACAATGGAAGACAATGGGTTTATGTGGATAGCAATGGCGGTTCAAAGTTACGGACGGCTATTGAAAATTTGGGGGTAGTGAATTTAGAAGGAAAAAAGAATTATGTCTTGAGGATTGAAGAGGCGGAAGCAAGGTTAAGTTCCGAACGGAAGGCTAGGAAGGAGATTAACATCTTGTCCCAATGATAGTAGGCTCTTTAAATATTAGAGGGGGAGGTAGTGCTTTGAAGAGAAAAAGGATTAGTGCTTTGATTAAGAAGGGTAAGGCGGATGTTTTTTTGATTCAAGAGACGAAATTGTCCAATTTGAATGATTCTTTTGTTACGAGCTTTTGGAGCAACACGGCGGTAGGGTATTCTTTTTCCAATGCTTCGGGTTTATCGGGGGGTCTTTTGACTTTATGGAGGGAGGGTTGTGGGGAAGTTATTTATAGCTTTAAAGGTGAAGGTTTTTTGGGCATCAAGTTAGAATGGAAGGAAAATTTCTATTACATTGTGAATGTCTATTCTTCTTGTAATATTTCCAAAAAGAAGATTTTATGGAAGGAACTTATTCGTTTAAAAGAGTCTTTAGTGGATGGAGAGTGGGTTATTGGTGGAGATTTCAATTCTATCAAAAGTAGTCGTGATAGAAAGGGGAGAATGGAGGGAGAAGGTGGAAGTGAGAATAGAGCCTTTGCGGAGTTTATTGATAAAAGCAACTTGGTGGATATTCCGTGTAAAGGAAAAAAATTCTCTTGGTATAGCGGAGATGGTAAATCTATGAGTAGAATCGATCGATTTATCTTGTCGGATGTGATTGTGAATAGATGGGGTGTGATTGGGCAACTTATTGGTGATAGAGATTTATCGGATCATTGTCCGATTTGGTTGGTGAAGGATGAAGTTGATTGGGGTCCTAAACCATTTAAATTCAATAATGAATGGTTTTCTTTTGACGCCTTTTTACCTTTTGTGGAGAAAGAATGGAAGGACATTAGAATTGAAGGAAGAGGAGATTTTGTATTGAAAGAAAAGCTTCGAATTCTAAAGGATAAACTTAGGTGGTGGAATAAGGAAGTTTTTGGAAGGATGGAGTTGGAAGTGGAGGAGGGGGCGGAGGATATCAATATTGGTGATGATAAAGTGGAGATGGGAGACGTTGATTTAAATCCGGAAATTGTGTTTAATAGGAAAGAAGCCACAAGTCGTTTTTGGAGTAAATTGAGAATTAAAGAGAACATGCTTATTCAAAAATCTAGAGTGAAATGGCTTAAAGAGGGAGATTCTAATAGTGCTTATTTTCATAAAGTGATGAGAGAAAAAAGAAGACATAATCATTTAGGTCCTATTCTTACTTCTAGTGGATTGGTAGACTCGGTTCCGGAGGTTAAGGAGGAGGTGTGGAGGCATTTTGCTAACAAATTCATAGAGCCGGATAGATTGCGGCCGATCCTTGAAGGGGTTGACTTCAAAAGTCTTAGTACGGAGGAGAGATTGGGTCTTGAGTGTCCTTTTCAAGAGGAAGAGATTAAAGATGCTATTTGGGGGTGTGGTGGTTCGAAAGCGCCGGGTCCGGATGGTTACACTTTTCTTTTCATCAAAAAATGTTGGCATTTTTTAAAAGATGATTTCACCCGGTTTTGCAATTGTTTTTATGATGGTTCGGTAATCTCTAAATCGGTTATTTCGGCTTTCTTGACCTTGGTTCCAAAGTCGCCTAATCCGATCTCTTTGGACGATTATAGACCAATATGCCTTGTGGGTTGTATGTACAAAGTGGTGGCTAAACTTTTGGCGGGAAGATTAAAAAGAGTGCTACATTCTATTATTTCTCCTTGTCAAAGTGCCTTTGTACCGGGAAGACAACTTCTTGATGGGGTTTTGGTGGCTAATGAAGTGGTGGATTATGCAAGAAAAGAAGGTAAGAATTGTATTCTCTTTAAAGTTGATTTTGAAAAGGCCTACGACAAAGTGAGTTGGGATTTTTTGAGATTCATGTTGAATAAAATGGGTTTTGGGGAACGTTGGAAGAAGTGGATGGAAATGTTAATTTTTCAAAGTAAGATGTCGGTGTTAGTTAACGGTAGTCCCACTAAGGAGTTTGGTGTTGAGAGAGGTTTGAGACAAGGTGATCCACTTTCACCTTTTCTCTTCGTTTTGGTGGCGGAAGGATTGGCGGGTTTGGTGAGAAAATCAACGGAATTGGAGGAGTTTAGTTGTTTCGTTATTGAGAGGACTTGTCCGGTAGATATCCTCCAATTTGCGGATGACACTTTGTTGGTGGGAGATGGGACGTGGCGTCACGTGTGGGCCGTTAAAGCGGTGTTGAGAGCATTTGAGCTTATTTCGGGTCTTGGAATTAACTACCATAAAAGTAAATTAATTGGTATTAATTCTAATACTCAATTTATTGAGGCGGCATCTTTGGCTCTCTCTTGTAATGTGGAAGATAGTAATTTTGTGTTTCTTGGTATTCCCATTGGTGCAAATCCTAGGAATTTTTCTACTTGGATTCCGCTAATGGAGAAGATGAAAAGGAGGCTTTCGGGATGGAAAAATCGGTTCCTAAATTTAGGAGGTAGAATCACTCTCTTGAAATCTATTTTATGCTCTCTTTCTATCTTTACCATGTCTTTCTACAAAATGCCCATGAAAGTGTTAAAGGAATTTTCAAAAATTCAAAGTAATTTCTTGTGGGGAGGAACGGAGGATAAGAAGAAAATTCATTGGGTTGGTTGGAATGAGGTGTGTTTACCTTTTGAAAAAGGAGGGCTAGGCATCAAAAATATGGGGGACTTTAATATGGCACTTCTAAATAAGTGGAGATGGAGAATTCTTAAAGGAGACAAAGGTTTATGGCATGATATTTTGAGATCGAGATATGGTGATATTTCTATCAAAATCTCGTGCGGGGAAACTTCTAAAAGTGCTTCCTCATCTTGGTGGAAGGACTTGACTTTGATTTGTAAAAAATCCTATTCCGACCCCATTATGTCTCATTGTAGATTTATTGTGGAAAAAGGCTTTAATACTCCTTTTTGGGAATCTAGGTGGATGGAGGGTAGAATTTTGAAAGAAGATTTTCCGGATTTATTTGAGTTATCTAGTTTGAAAAGAGTTTCTATTGCTTGTATGGGAGGTTGGCGTGATGGTTGTTGGATTTGGGGCGATCTCGGTTTGAATGGCGTTGAGAACTTGGAAGAGCGGTTACTTGATGAGTTAATCTCTTTAAAATTGTCTCTTTCTCATCATGGCCTAAAGGAGGTAGGTTCGGATTCTTTGCGTTGGGATCTAAATCCGGATAACAATTTCACTGTTTCTTCTTGTTACGATGTTTATGCCACATTCCGGTTACCTTCTGGGCCGCCTAATAAGTTTGATGAGGCTTTGGGTATATTGTGGAAGATGGAGGTTCCTTTCAAGATAAAGGCTTTTGGTTGGAGAATTTTTGTGAATAGACTTCCAATGAAAGACCTTTTGGTGAATAGAGGTATTAATTTTTCTATTGACTCTTTACGTTGTTCCTTTTGTGGGGTTGATACCGAAAGTAGAAATCATTCTTTCTTTTCTTGTTATGTGGTGAAAAGAATTTGGTGGGAAATTGCTAAGTGGATTGGTAAACCGGTTGTGTTAGAGGATGAATGCCTTCCGAATTTTATGGAATGGTATTTATTTTGTCAACATAATAGAGTTAAAGTTGGCAAATGTGGGCTTGTTTGGTTAGCCACCACTTGGAGTATTTGGATATTAAGGAATGGTATTTGCTTTCGGTCAGCCAAGTGGAACATTAACAATACGGTGTGGGGTATAAAATTTTTGGTTTGGAAGTGGACCGTTTGCGGAAATATTAGTCATACCAATAGTACCTTTTATGAATTTAGCAAAGAGCCTTTGCTCTTTATTTCGTAAGCCTTTGGTATGTAATTTTTCCTCTTTTTTGTCGGGTCTCACACACCATTGTGTAAACAGGTTGGAGAACCCTTAGTTCTCCCGTTAATCAATTCTTGCTTACACAAAAAAAAAAAAAAAAAAATAAAACGGACACTTAAGATTACACACTTTGTCATTGAAAATAATTGCATTCCTCCAACGTCAAATACACCAACAAGACGTAAACTAGATTAGACAAACGTTAGTCTTATGACATTTACCAACCAAAGACAACACTCATTCAAATAAATGCATATGACACTAATGTTCCACCAAAAGAGGAATATCAATCCAAGCAATGATTTTTCTCCAAACTAGAGCAATTTTCGGGCACAATAGGAAGAGATGATTATTGGTTTCGTCATTGTGGAAACAAAAGACACAAACCTTTTCATGTGAGGTCGAGATAATTCCCCTCCTTTCCAAATTAAACCTAGTTGGAAGTCTATCCAAAAGTATACGCCACGCGAATACCTTCACCTTCAACGGAATGATTGAGGTCCAAGGCAGTTTTCAATTCAGCATCCCATGTGACCGAACCAGACTGGGCAGCAAGACCATCTTAGCAGGACTTTACGGAGAAAATACCATCAACTACAGGAGGCCAAACAAATTTGTCGGGGATTGCACGCGATGGACTAATATCCTGCAAAAGAAGAAGCAGTTTTGCAATGTCTTGGACTAAATTCGCCTCCGGCTCCGACGCATTAAGAACAATATCCCATCTCCAACCTTGATCAGACCAAACACCTAGCTCACAAATCATAATCAATATCTTTAGCACTTGTCTTAAAGTAGCTCTTGAAATTACAACACACATTTGACCATTAGAGAATACAGATGTTGGTAGATATATTTCTAACATGTTTAAGTTATTGTCTTTGACTTTTATTAATAATCTTTACAAATAAAATATTTAATGGAAATTGTCTGTGCTAAAACTTGAAAGGAATTATAACACCAGAAGATGTCAAAGATGATCTAGGTACATAAACTTTATCACCAATATTATATCCTATCATCACCTTTTCTTCATCAAAATCAGTCAAAGATAATCTAGATATATACTCTTAAGTCTTCCAAAATAAGGTCCATAAGTTTCACCTTATTTCCATTTTTTTTCACACTTCTTTTATGTTGTCCTTCTCAATCATGCGACCAATTACATTTAAAAAAAATGTTGTATTAAACATATTTGATTCAATTTTATAAAATATTTAATTAGAAGTTGAATTTATAAAATAACAGTGTAAGATTAATATAATTCAGTGTTATTTCCTTAGAATTAATTTTGAAAAATTTAGTAGATCCCTATATAATAAGCTTAAACTTATGTGTACTAATCTTGAATGAAAGATCATTTGTTTCCATTAAGACATTTTAAAACAAATAAGTTGATCCTTCTGGTATATTCATTGACCTTAAATTTTGACACTAAACTCTTCCTCACATTTGCAAGAATATTTCCAATCATATAGACACATAAAAACCAAAATAAAGAATCAAACACAAAGAACATGTTTGGATTCACGTTTAGCATGACAAACACATGTCTGAAGCCATTTCTGCCGTGAAAATACAGAAGTTAAAAATTCTAGTTTTTGGTAGACGCACGTTTGAAGGAGTTTTTGACGCAGAAATAAACATCCTAAGAGTCACAAAAAGGAGGGAAAAAGTAATACATTAAATTGATCATAAATGATATAAAAAAATTAATACATGTTCATCCACCAAAAACACGTTCATATAATATTATTTTTATCTGGCACAAACAAAACATGGACAATAAAAACCTTTAATCTAGGAATGATTTTTCCACCAACTATAGTTGACAATAAATGAAATATTGAAGCCATGGTTAGCAGGCCGGATCCTCTTCAAGTGCATAGTGCTTTATCATTGGGCTTCAAAATTCCGGGGGCCCAGTTTTATTATTATTATTTAACACAATAAAAATAAATGGAACATTAAATGACGGAAAACAAAATGTTTTCTCTTAGTTGTGAAACAAATAAGGAAAACAATTACAAAACGTTTGATCTTCTCCCTCTTTCTCTTCTCAGAACTGTGATTTCGTGAAACAAAAAACAAGACTTTCGCTTTGAAAACCTCTTTCTCTCGTTAGGCTTCCATTGTTACTCTGTTACCCATAGGGCGAAGTGGAGGAACGTATTTGGAAGGAAAACATCAAGGTGTACAAGAGATTTTTAAACATAAATCTGAGAGTCGTTTATACTCCTTGTGGTTGTCATAGTCTTAATTTGACATTGTGTGATATGACTAACTCTTGTAATAAAGCTAGGATTTTTTTTGGAGTTTTTCAACGCATTTATACAAATTTTGCCAATTCTACTAAGAGATGACAAATTTTAAAAGATAATGTAAAAGAGTTTACTCCAAAATCATTGTCATCCACTCGTTGGGAGAGTCGTGTAGAAAGTGTTAAAGCTATAAGAACTAAAATGTTATATTTTACAAAAGCTTTACTCGAAGTGTCAGAAAATGATCTTGATCCTAAAATACAAAATGAAGCTAAATCCTTAGCAACAAATGAGCTTGATACTTTTGGGTTTTTGATGGCTATAATTAATTGGTTTGAAATATTATCTGCAATTAATTTCGTTAGCAAGCTTTTACTGGAAAAGGATATACTTATTGATGTTACTATGGAAAAAATAAAGGAATTGATTTCATATTTTGAGGGATTACAGAAACAAGTTTTTATAAGACATTGGTTAACGCTAAGGAAATTGCGGTGGAATTGAATATCACCCCCAACATTTTCTCAAAGGCGTATAATTAAAAGAAAAAGACAACTTGATGAGAATTTGAATATCTCAGTAGTCGAGTTATCAGAAGAAGAATCATTCAGGGTTAATTATTTTCTTTACCTTGTTGATCAAGCTGTTTTTTCTCTTAATAAGATATTTGAGCAATACCAAGAGTATGAAGTATTTTTGGTTTCTTGTATACTTCTTACAAGTTATAATCGTTAAATGATGCAACTTTGAAGTCTTGTTGTAATAACTTTGAACAGGTACTGAAACATAATGAGTAATCTGATATTGATGGGAATGGATTTTTTTGTAGAGTTGAAGTTACTAAGAGAAATGTTGCCTGAAGAAACCACAAGACCTACTGATATATTATTATTTTTGAGAGACTTGGATTAATTTCCTAATACAATTATTGTATATAGAATTTCATTGACTATTCATATGAAACTTGCATTTGCAGAAAAAAGTTTTTTAAAATTGAAGTTGTTAAAGACTTACTTGTGGTCTACTATGTCACAAGAAATACTTAATGGATTGACATTAATAGCAGTTGAAAATGACATTTTGGAGATAATAAAATGTGAATACTCAGTTGATGAATTTTCTTCAAAAAGTATTTGTAGGAAGGCTCTTTTTAAGTAGTTAGATACTTTAAGTTGTATTAAAGGATGTTTATAGTTTAAACAATACTTTGAGCTTTTTGATACGTCATTTGGTTAATATATAATTTTATCTTTTGTTTGTCATTTTTAATTATTAAAATTATATATATTTTTTTTGTTTAGGTGCATTTTTAAAATTAGAACAGAGCATCTGAATTGATTGGGTCTGTCATCTCTCTCTCTCTCTCTCTGTCTCTCTCTCTCTCTCTCTCTCTCTCTCTCTCTCTATATATATATATATATATATATATATATATATATATATATATATATATATATATATATATATATAATTTTCTACATATTTTGCATGCTTAGGTTTGTACCGCTTCAGTAGAATAATATGATTTATCTACTTATAGCGATTTCATGATTAAAGTTTAGGTATGTGATAGATCTAGTCATTTGAACATTCTCTCTTGCGATTATTGATGTATAAACAAAAAAACGGGATACTTATGGAAGTTTTATTAAGGCGGTTATATATAACCCACACTATTAATGGTTATTACATCGGTTTTAGAAGACGCTATAATTGTGGATAATTGAACAAAAGAGGAAATATAAAAAGTGTAGCGCGATTTGAAAGCTAAAATGATCATCATTGTTGCTCTTGGTCTTGGTGAAATTTTGTGTATTTCTCACTGTGGGATACCCTCCAAGTTACACATGAAGGACCCAAGTTACACATGGAGGAACTACTGAGGTAAAGAGGTCATGGTTGAGCACATTGACTCATGAGTATGAACTCAGCGAAACGAAACCTAAAGAAAACATCAAATGTAACTTTTAGATGTAATATAAAAGGGGGAGGTGAATTATGAATGTTGAATTTTTCTTATTTTAAGCGCAAGTTTCTTATTTTGTTGGAAGAAATTAAACGTTACAGGAATGTTAAAGAATAAAGTGCTAAAAAATAAATGTACGGAATGTAAAACACACAAGAGAATTATCATGGTTCACATTCTCCAAACGAAGGCTAGTTCAGTCCCTATATTCCCTTGGAGGATTTTCACCGTGTTTTGAATTCTTTGTACAAGTCTCACACTAAGACCTCCTTTATAACCTTCTAACACAAACACAAGAAAGAACACTACTTTCTTATGACAAATACTTTTCACCACACAATTTGATGAACGATTAATACACCACACCTTGTAGAGAACTTTGAAGAATTTATTGATGGCTTGATTTCCAAATTCACGTTTGAGATATAGTCTTTCCTTTCTTATAACACAATTCAAAATAATAACACTTGAATGCTCAAATTAAGTTTTGAAACTTTTAGGATATGTGAAAGTATGAAAAGTTTCAAAACTTTTGAAAAAAGATAAACTCTTAAAAATTGTTAGAATTGTGTAGAAAAATGGTTTGAAAGATGTGAGTTTCGTTTTCTGATATAAAGTGTCTTATATACACTCATATAAATCTTTTGAATGAATGCAATACTTTGAAAAGGTTCCTTGAAGCATTTACATGCCTTGCGTTGATGATGTTTCATGAAATGCTGCTTTTTTACATGTGTTAATCGATTACCACAATGGTGTAATCGATTACCATAACCTAACGTATAAAAAATTTAAAAATTTCAAATTGATAATCGATTACCATGGGGTTGTACCACTGCTATTCTTTTGAAAAAATCATACTTTTTGCAGCTTTGCTTCAATAGTTTCAATGCATAATCTTTGAAAACATTTAAGATGAAGTTTGAATGATAATTCACAACTTTTAAAGCAATATATAGAATAAATTGTGATATGTACCTTTAAGATGATGATTATTATACTTCTTCCATTTGTTTTTCATTTATCACTCTTCATGATATCTTCATCTTTTTCTTCTTTGAGATTCAATTGTCTTCATAAAATCCAAGTCAAGCGAGAAGAGACCTTATTCACAATCTTCCCCTTTTTAATAATGAAAAATAATATGTTTTTGATCTACGTTGAAAAGCCCCCCCTTAATTATATAATGTGAGATATTGGATCGAACTCTAGTATGGTCGAAGGGTAGCTTCTAGTTCGACAGGAATTAAGCATGAGGTCGAAGTCAGTTCGCATGCTGTTGTCGAAGTAATGTGTGTTATAGTCGAAGTTTGTTTTAACATGCATTAGTTAATATTGTTAGGTTTGTTAGCATGTTGAATTGGGCCTTGTGTTAAGGATCCAATTGTTTAAGCTGGCTTGTACCCTAAGTTAGCTTGTAATGGGTAATTTTTTAAAGGCCCATTAGTTTAGTGTGCTAGGTTTTATTATAAATAACATATTAGTCTCTTATTCTGAAGTGTGACAAAACCTAATAAGGGTGAGAGAGGTTAGTTTGTTATTCTTGTATACTTGTAATCCTTGTTTTAAGGAGAAAGGAATGAATAGCAGTTAGTAACCAATCCTTGTTTTTATTTCCCTTGTTTTTCCGTTAACCCTAACCCTTGTGTGTTTCTTGCATATAAAGAAACCGTTAATATTTTGTTTCAAGGTATCATTTTCACAACAAATTGGTGCGGTGAGCATGGAGAAGATGCCTTCAACAAAGTATGAGATCGAGAAGTTCACTGGAGTGAACGACTTCGGTCCGTGGTGCTTGAAGATGAAAGCCCTACTGATTCAGCAGGGTTGTTTAGAAGCGTTAAAGGGAATGGCAGCCATGGACGTTGCGTTAACAAAAAAAGAAAAAACTACCATGATAGAGAAATCACACAATGCAATATTGTTGAGCCTTGGTGATAAGGTTCTTCGACAGGTATCAAAGGAGACCACGACGTCAGGATTATGGGTGAAACTCGAAAGTTTGTATATAACCAAATCTTTGGTGAATCTACTCTACCTGAAGCAAGCTTTGTATTAGTTCAAGATGAGTGAAGACAAAGCCTTGGCTGAGCAGTTGGATATGTTCAATAAGCTGATTCTTGATCTTGAAAATATTGATGTGAAGATCGATGATGAAGATCAAGCACTGTTGCTGTTGTGTACTTTGCCTAGAACACATGCTCACTTCAAAGAAACTCTCTTGTATGGAAGGGAGTCCCTGACCTTTGAAGAAGTTCAATCAGCCTTGTATTCTAAGGACCTGAACGAACGAAAGAAGCATAAGCCTTCGATGGTTAGTGAAGGTTTGGCCTTTAAGGGAAAATTCTTGCAAAAGGATGGTAAGTTCGACAAGAAGAAAGGTAAAAGTCATCAGAACTCTTATAGTGGCGGACCATCTGGTTTTCGATGTTATCACTATAAGAAGGAGGGTCACACAAGAAAGGTGTGCCCTGAATGCCTGAAAGATCATGGAGGTAAGGATAATGGCAACGCAACCATTGTTCAAGATGACTTCGACTCATCTGATGTATTGGTGGTTTCAAGCAGCGACTCAAGAAAGGAGTGGATTATGGATTCAGGTTACACTTGGCACATGACTTCAAACAGAGAATTTTTCGAGGAGCTATGTGATCAAGATGGTGGACTGGTGCTGCTGGGCAACAATAAATCCTGCAAAATTGGAGGTATTGGATCTGTGAGATTCAAGCTCCATGATAAGTCAATAAGGTTATTGACTGAAGTCAGGTATGTACCTGACTTAAAGAGAAATTTAATTTCTCTTGGTGAATTCGACAGGAAAGGATATGTTTTACAAGGAGAGAAAAGTATCCTAGGAGTCATGAAGGGTTTGAAGGAAGTCTTGAGAGGCGTGAAAAGACAAGGCTTGTATACCCTTGAGGCTGAGGTTGTAAGTGGTTCGACAAATGTTGCATCCACAAAACCTATGTCGAAGACAGAATTATGGCACATGAGATTGAGCCATGTCAGCGAAAGAGGCCTGGTCGAATTGGGGAAGCAGAACTTGCTAGGTGGTGACAAAGTCGAAAAAGTTGGAGTTTTATGAATCTTGTGTATTTGGTAAATCCTGTAGGGTGAAGTTTAACAAAGGCACGCAAAGAACACATGAATCCCTTAATTACATTCATGCTGATCTTTTGGGGCCTGCAAGGAATCCTTCACACTTAGGTGCAAGGTATTTTCCATCCATCGTTGATGACTATTTCAGAAAGCTATGGGTATTCATTCAGAAGACGAAGGGTGAAACTTTTGAGAATTTCAAAAGTTGGAAGATTATGGTCGAAACTCAAACTGGCAGAAAGGTTAAGAGGTTAAGAACCGACAATGGCCTTGAGTTCTGCAACAAAGCGTTCGACAGTTACTGTGTTGAGTATGGGATTGCAAGGCATTCGACTGTAGTAGGTACCCCCAACAAAATGGCTTAGCTGAGAGATTCAATCGAACAATCCTTGAAAGGGTTAGATGCATGTTGGTTAGTGCTAGATTGAAGAAGGTGTTTTGGGAAGAGGCTGTTTCGACAGCAGCTTATCTGATAAATAGATGTCCCTTGACTGCCTTGGGAATGAAGACACCTGAAGAAGTTTGGTCGGGAAATCCACCTAGTCTCGACAAACTGAGAGTATTTGGCTGTGTGTCCTATGCTCACATTAGGCAAGACAAGGTCGAACCTAGAGCTCTGAAATGCATGTTCATGGGATACCCTGAAGAAGTCAAAGCTTATAGGTTATGATGCCTAGAGCCAGGTCACAGGAGTGTTAGATGTCAATCATGATATATTTTTGTATGAATTATTTGGCATTTTCCATGACTTTTCCATGTGGAATATGTTGATTTTAGTGTGGAATGTTGTTGTTGTGCATTATTTGAAATATACTTGTGGTGCTTGTAATGTGTGTGCTAATGTGCATAAATAGGAGTGAAAGGATCAAAGTTTGAAGACACAAAGAAATAGTGCAAGTTGCCAAAGAATTGAAATCAACAACAGCATTCGCTAGGCGAGTGTTGGCGAAGATGCCAGCGAAGGTTCGCCTAGTGAACGTTAGCGAGAGTGCCAGCGAGGGGGTGGCAGAAAGTATGCAAAAACTTACAGTAGGAAAACTGGGTAAATTCGTTGGGCGAGGAAGCCAGCGAATGCTCGCTGTCATGTTCGCGAGGCGAAGGTGCCAGCGAGGGAGTGGCAGAAACTTCCACTTTTGAAAACACCCAAACTTCGCTGGTGCGAGTGAGGTAGCGAAGCTTCGCTTCGCAAGTGAAATGGTTCGCCTAGCGAACCTGCGATAATTCCATTGGGCGGTTTAAGTCTGAGGCACTTAAATGTGCCATGTTTTTAGTCATTCGCTAGGCGAATGAATCCTTCGCTAGGCGAAGGGTGCTGTGAGTAAAGTGTATAAATAGATTTTTTACTTTTTGTAATAGGATCTTTTGCTCATTTTCCATCAGAATTGATAGTTTACAGTATTTTGTTCATCAAAGAGTGTATTTTCGATTGGAGAAGCTGAAGTCGCATCCATTATCAATTAAATCGTCGTGGATGCTCATTCATCTCCTCTCTTTACTTGTCATCCAAGCTACCATGAGAAGTGGTAGCTAAACACTCAATGTTGAGGTTATATGTAGTTGATTCTGTTTTTATGTATTGCTTTTGATCTATTGTATATGAACAAAGTCTTTGATCAATATAGTTGAAGTTGTTTTCTCTTAATGCTTTATGTTTGATTTGTTTTACTCTAGACATAGATTCCACAAATCTTGACCTAACAATTTCATCTCTTAAAAACCAAACTCTAGACATAGATTTGGGATTTGCTATTCGCATTGTATTGATCTTAAAGATCGTTGTTTAGATTGTTAGCGTGAGACATCATCTAACGGTCTAAACAACAGTACTCACGATTTCGCTTTAGACATAAACGTAGTCGGGAGGATACGCGGTTGTATTGGTCGGAAACCGAGTTCATATGCTTGATTAATCGTTTATACATGGAAAGGATTAGTGAAACCTAACCTTAACATGCTTTTATAAAACCTTTTACAAAATCTTTGTGACAAATTAATCTTTGCTACAAGTGAATAATAAAAACAATTGAGAATCTTTTGAAACTGTTGAACTTATAATAGCACAACTATTGAACGGCACGCATCAAAATATCATACAATCCCTGTGGATACGATAACAAAAACCCACACTATTACTCTTCTAACAAAATGGCGTCGTTGCCGGGGATTGTTTGTTGATATTGCAAGCATTGCAATAGTTGAGTTATAGTAAGCTGTTACCACTTTATCTTGAACTTGTTAATCTGTTTGTTTAGTGTGCAGACTTAGTTTATGCGAGGGAAACTACCGGCGGACCAACTTCTTTTCGATCCTGAGATTGAGAGAACCGCTCGTAGAATCAATAGCCGAACTAGAAGAAGGAGGCAGCTAGCGAAACAGAGGCGAGAACAAGAGGAAAATACTTCTACACCAGCACCTGTTCCACAAATACTTCCAATTATGGAGGGAGATCCACCACCACCACCACCACTTGTTTCTAGGCCATGCACAAATAGTCCGAGACACAATGCTCAGTTCGCTCGCCATGGACACAACGGTCGGCATGCTGAAATGAAGACCGGAATTCTTCAACTTTTATATCAAAGTCCATTTACGGGTATGGATAATGAAGATCTTTTCACCCATTTGAAAAAATTTTATGAAATAGCGGGAGCGACTGGTGCACCGGAAGCAGAAGAGGAGTCTCTGTTCAAGAGACTATTCCCGCATTCCCTCATTGGGAAGGCCAAGGAATGGTACCTTGATCAGTCAATTGCAATAATGACGGATTGGAATCAATTGGAAGAGAAATTTTTGGAGAGATTCTTCCCTCACACTCGGTTTATGGAAGCAAAGACCGCCATCGAGGTATTCACACAAGGAGCTAATGAATCTCTCAACGAAGCTTGGGAGAGGTTCAAATCAATGTTACGAAAGTGCAAAGGCCATGGTTTTGATGAATTGTCACAAATTCATATATTCAGAAATGGGCTGCAACTTGTACACAAAACCTTGTTGGATGCCACTGCCGGTGGATCCTTGTTAAGCAAAACTGCAGCGGAAGCCACAACTATCATTGATAAAATGGCCTTGAACGATCATCAAGGTAGTCACAATCGTGGACCTTCTCAACGAACTCCGGGTGTGTTGGAATTAGGAACAAGAGATGCTATCCTTGCGCAGAACAAATTGTTATCGCAATAGGTTGAGTTGTTAACGAAGCAAATGTCTAAGCTGCCGCAACAATTCAAAGAGATGCATGAATCTTCAAGTAAAAATGTGCAAGTGTTAGTGTGTGAATTATGTCGAGGTGACCATCCGACCGGTTATTGTCCTCCCGTTGAGGAGGAGGCAAATTACGCGGGAAATCAAGGTTACCAACCCCGACCTCCGTATCAACAAGCCAACCAAGGTTACCAACAAAGGCCTAACCAAGGTTATCAACAACAATGGAGACCACAAGAAGCTGGACCATCAAACCGTCAACAATATCAAAATTACACTCAACCTCCGCAAGCTCCCGTTGGAAATACAAAGATGGAAGACATTCTTACACAATTTATGCAAATGGCAATCTCAAATCAAAAGAACACCGATGCCGCCATAAGGAATCTTGAAACTCAAGTCGGGCAATTATCAAAACAATTGGCCGATCAACAAAAAGGGCCCTTTACGGCAAATACGCTTCCAAATCCGAAGGATTGTAAAGCAATTCTCACAAGAAGTGGAAAAGAGATTGACATGGGTGTAGGTAAAAAGAGAGTGGAGGAGGAGGTTGTAGTTGAAAAAGAAAAAGATAGGGAAGAGATTGAAGTAGAAAAAAATGTTGAAGGTGTGTTAGTTGAAAATGAGATAGAAAAAAATGAGATAGAAAAAAATGAGAAAGAAAAAAAAAAGAGTGAAGAAAGAGTGAAGAGAACTAAGAAGGGAAAGGGGCCGATGAACAATATTCCAATTCAACATCTACCATATCCGCATGCTCCTACAAAGAAAGATAGTGCGCGGCACTATTCTCGGTTTATGGATATCTTCAAGCAATTACAAATAAATATTCCATTTTTCGAGGCTTTGGAGCAGATGCCTAAATATCCGAAATTCATGAAAGATATCCTCACGAAGAAGAAAAGGTATACTAATCAGGAGACGATTATGGTGGATGCAAGCTGTAGTGCAATCATTCAACGGACGCTCCCGCGAAAAGAGTGTGATCCGGGACGAGTTACATTGCCGATTACGATAGGAAACATGTATGTGGGCAATGGGTTGATTGATTTGGGTTCTAGCATCAACTTGATACCATTGTCGATTGTTAAACGGCTAGGCCACATGGAATTAAGGTCCACGCAAATGACGTTGCAACTCGCCGATAAATCCACTACCCGTCCTCACGGTGTAGCGGAAGACGTGTTGGTCAAAGTGGACAAATTTTTGTTTCCAATTGATTTTGTTGTCATTGAAATGGAGGAGGACGATGATGCACCTTTGATTCTTGGAAGGCCTTTCATGAAAACTGCCCGTATGGCAATTGACATGGACGATGGTCTCATGAAAGTGAGAGTCCAAGATGAAGAGGTGTGTTTTAATCTTTGCGATGCCATGAAGCACAAGAAAGATAAGGGTGATTGTTTCCGAATCGATGCAACGGAGGAAGCGAGTTTGGAAGTTACAAAGAAAATTCATATCATGGATCCTTTTCAAAGAACTTTGGATGATTCCTTGGAAATATTCTCGGTTGAAGAAGAGCAAGCTCTTGAAGAGTGTTTGTTGGAGCTTGAAGCTTTGGAAGAATTGCAACCGTGGGAGTATGAAGAGGAAATTCTAAAAAAAGAGGTGAATGAGGAACAATCCAAACTTGAGCTGAAAGTCTTACCTTCCACCTTGAAGTATGCTTTTCTCGATGACGGTGGTAATAAACCGGTGATCATAAGCAGTGTTTTATCTGAAGTGGAGGAAAGCCGCTTAATTCAAGTGTTGAGGAAAAATCAAGATGCAATGGGATGGATGTTGTCTGATCTCAAAGGCATAAGCCCTTCCTATTGCATGCATAGGATATTCATGGAGGAGGACTTTAAACCGGTTGCTCAACCTCAACGCCGCTTAAATCCTGTCATGAAAGAAGTGGTTAGGAAGGAAGTGGTGAAAATGTTGGATGCCGGAATGATTTATCCTATTTCCGACAGCCCGTGGGTTAGTCCCGTGCATGTGGTACCAAAAAAAGGAGGATTAACGGTGGTCTGAAACGAGAACAATGAGCTTATACCAACAAAGATCGTAACCGGGTGGAGAATGTGTATCGACTACCGTAGGTTGAACAAGGCTACGAGAAAAGATCACTTCCCTCTACCTTTTATGGATCAAATGCTCGAGAGGCTTTTCGGTCAACAATATTACTGTTTTTTGGATGGTTATTCGGGTTACAACCAAATAATTGTGAACCCGGATGATCATGAAAAAACAACTTTTACATGTCCGTTCGGAATCTTCGCTTATAGGAGGATGCCGTTTGGATTATGTAATGCACCGGCGACTTTTCAACGGTGTATGCAAGCAATCTTCTCGGATTTGATCGAAAAGACAATTGAGGTCTTTATGGATGATTTCTCCGTGTTTGGACAATCGTTTGATTTGTGCTTGAAAAATTTGGATACGGTGTTAGAACGGTGCGTGGAAACCAATTTGGTGCTTAATTGGGAAAAATGCAACTTTATGGTTAACGAGGGAATTGTGCTCGGACACAAGGTTTCTTCAAAAGGCCTTGAAGTTGATAAAGCCAAAGTACATGTTATCGAGAAATTACCACCGCCGATGAATGTCAAAGGAATAAGGAGCTTTCTTGGACACGTCGGGTTCTACCGGAGATTTATCAAGGACTTTGCCAAGGTCGCAAAGCCGTTGAGCAACTTGCTTGTCCAAGGTAAGGTTTTCGACTTTGACGAGTCTGGTATTTTTGCTTTTAATTTTCTGAAAAAGAGTTTAACAACCTCACCGATAATCGTTGCACCAAACTGGAAATTGGATTTTGAATTAATGTGCGATGCAAGCGATTATGCGGTTGGGGCTGTTTTGGGTCAAAGGAGAACGAAAGTTTTCCACGCTATACATTATGCGAGAAAAGTTTTAAACGAAGCTTAGATTAACTATGCAACAACTGAAAAAGAGTTGCTTGCCATAGTGTATGCGTTGGAGAAATTTCGTGCCTATTTAATTGGTTCACGTGTCATCGTTTACACGGATCATTCGGCTATAAGGTATCTGCTCACCAAGCCTGATTCAAAACAGAGGCTGATTCGGTGGATCCTTTTGTTACAAGAATTTGATCTTGAAATTCGTGACAAAAGGGGTTCCGAGAATTTGGTGGCGGATCACTTATCCCGCCTGATCAACGTTGCCATGACCAAAAAGGAATTTGAGGTAAAAGAGGAGTTCCCAGATGAAAAAATTTTTAGAGTGCAGGTTAGACCGTGGTTCTCCGACATGGCTAACCACAAAGCCACCGGATTGATACCGGACGGTCTAACGCACCACCAAAAACGGAAATTTTTGTCTGATGCCAAGTCATTTGTATGGGATGAACCCCATTTATTTAAACTTGGTGTCGACAACCTCCTCAGAAGGTGTGTGTCAGTGGAGGAAGCCACGAATATTCTGTGGCATTGTCATAACTCTCCTTACGGAGGTCACTTCAATGGGTTAAGAACGACCACTAAAGTCCTTCAGTCAGGCTTTTATTGGCCGTCCTTATTCAAAGATGCGCATGCGCATGCCCTTAGTTGTGACAAATGCCAGAGAAGCGGCGGTATTTCACAGCGGCAAGAAATGCCATTACAAAATATGTTAGAAATCGAAGTTTTTGACTGTTGGGGGATCGACTTTGTCGGTCCATTCCCATCTTCATTTTCTAATGAATATATTTTGGTCGCTGTGGATTACGTTTCTAAGTGGGTTGAGGCGATAGCATGTGCTAAAGCCGATGGAAAAACAGTGGTGAAGTTTTTGAAAAGAAATATTTTTGCACGTTTTGGTACACCTCGAGTGTTAATAAGTGATGGAGGATCTCACTTCTGTAACACTCAGCTTGACAAAGCTCTTGAGCAATATGGTGTGAAGCACAAAGTTGTTACACCATATCATCCTCAAGCTAATGGTCAAGCCGAGGTATCCAATCGTGAGATTAAGCATATCTTGGAGAAAACTGTTTCGGCCTCAAGAAAGGATTGGTCGAACAAACTGGATGATGCGTTGTGGGCGTATCGGACCGCTTTTAAGGCTCCGATCGGTCTCACACCGTTTAAAATGGTTTATGGTAAGAATTGTCACTTGCCGGTAGAGTTGGAGCACAAGGCATTTTGGGCCTTAAAATTCTTGAATTTTGATCCAACTCTAAGCGGCGAAAAAAGAAGAGTGCAATTACACGAGTTGGATGAATTGCGCCTTCAGGCGTACGATTCCAACAAATTGTATAAGGAACGTGTAAAGTCTTACCATGACATAAAAATTGTCATCAAACAGTTTGAGGTCGGACAGCTGGTCTTATTGTTCAATTCTCGATTAAAATTGTTTCCCGGAAAATTAAGATCTAAATGGTCCGGTCCGTTTCGGATTGTGGAAATCAAGCCTTATGGAGCAATCGTAATTGAGGACACAACGTCAAAAGAAAATTGGACAGTTAATGGACAGAGACTGAAAATTTATCTTGGAGGAGATTTCGAGCGGAATCCCGCCATTGTTCCCTTCCGCGATCCGTGAGATTGCGGTGGTCCGTCGAGCTTAGCCGACGTTAAACAAGCGCTTGTTGGGAGGCACCCCAACATTGTAAGTATTACTACATATTTCTGTTTTTAGTCTGTTTGGTTTTCATTTTGAAGCCTTAAAAGATGTGGTACAGTTTGAAAATTTTTGAAAATTCTGGTCTTGTTCGCTGGCGTTCGCCTAGCGAGCTGGGGCGAGCATTCGCTGGCCTTCGCTCCGCGAACCCAGCGGGACAGACCAACCCAAGTTTTGCCACATCAGAAAAATGAATTATGGGTGGGCCACCCAATTGGGCCCAAGACCCACTTTGAAATCAGAATAGAGGGGGAAAAACCCTAAGTCATTTGCCACCATTTTTTTTCCACCGTTTGCAATTGTCTTCTCATTTCCTCTCTTGAACTAAGCAATACTCATCTTTTTCAATTTTCCATTTGCCCTAATCCACCACTAACCGTGCGAAATTCAGGTTTGCATACTCTTTTTTTGTTTATTTCGTTTTGCATTATTTGTGTTCTTGGTTGATCAAGTAGGGTTTTGAGAAAAATATGGAACCTCTGTCATGATGATTTTGTATTGCATGTTAAAAATTACATTGGCATTATGACTAGAGTGATATTAGAAAATAGGAGATGGTTGTTGGACTGCTTGTGCTATGGTTTTTCTGAGATTTCGCGTATTCGCTGGTTTGTTCGCTTCGCGAGTCTGCGCGAACATTCGCCAGCATTCACCTCGCGAATCTGGGGCGAGTGTTCGCCAGACTTCGCCTAGCGAACCTGGCGCGAACAGAAGCAAATTTTCATTTTTTTTAGATGCATGCAAGTCTCTGGTTGGTTGCTTTTGAGTCGCTAATGCGTTTGTTTGTCTTTGTTTGGTTTTGTTGTTTGTTATGTGCAGATGGCACCAAAAACTACAATTCACGCGGCTAAGAAGCGAAAGGCTTCAACCTCGAGACAAGCGCCCGTGCGTTTTGATGAAGACAGATTTAGGGGTGCGAAGCAAGCAGTCAGGTATGAAACCCTAGAGAGAAAGACCATTTTGGCCGAGAAACGATTTTTACTTAGTGATCATGGAGATTACCGGACAATAGATGCTCTTTTTGTGGCGAAGAAATGGGATCATCTAATGATGCCGCTGGATGGGTACAACATTGAAATTGTTCGGGAATTTTATGCCAATGCTTTGCCGGATGATGGAGAAAGATTTAACTGGGCCTCTTGGGTGAGAGGCACTGTTGTGAGATTTGATCGTAGGACGATCAACACCATTTTGGGAGACCCTTTGCCGTTAATTGGTACTGAGCTGGATGCATATCATCGAGACTTGCATCTCCACCGTGACATTGTAAAGATGACCCGGGAGTTACTACTTGAAGGTAAGGAAGTTGAGCGGAATTCATCCGGGGTGCCGATTAGATTCAGAAGGGTGGACATGCAGCCTTTAGTTCAACTTATTCTGTTGTTTGTGCTCACTAACATTTGTCCCAGGTCGCATCATAGTACAGTTCCCATTGCTCTGGCTCATCTTATTCACAACATTCAGATGAATGTGCAGATTGACGTGGCCTGCATCATTGCGGATGAAATCAAGGCAATTGTTTTAAGTGGTTTGGGAGGTACTACGGCGCGCAAGAATGCCCCGCTTGCTTTTCCATGTCTTATTATGTCCTTGTGTGCTCATGCTGGTGTGGATATCCCAGCCCGCAGGTAGGTCACTATTCCTTCGGCAATTGATGATCGGTATGTGGATAAGTTCTGTAAAGCTAGAGGGGTTGGTGGAGAGTCTTCTAGGGCTGTTGCTGATGATGCTACTGAAGCTGGTGGAGGTTCTGAACCGGCGTCGTCGGCCTTTTATCCATTTCAGCAGGAGATCTGCCAATATAATTGGGATTGGATGGCTGCCCAGCAGCGTGCTATGTCTGATGTCCATGATTCTTTGGAGGTTCTCCAATTGCAGATCCGTGACCCTTCTTCTGAGCAGATGATGATGTCTAGGGAGCAGTTCCTAGTGCATGCTGGTTGGCCTGAGGCCAGGCCAATTTTAGGAGGGGGTGAGGACGATGCTGATGATGAGGAGGCTGGAGTTGAGACTGTTGGTGACGATGATGATGAGGAGGAGGCTACTTCTGCTGGCGGTGATGAGGATATTGAGGTGTCGGATGAGGATTGAAGTGATTTTTTGTGATCTTAGACTTGTACACTTCCTTTGGACTCCAAAGTGAAGTTTTCTTATTATTTTTATTTTTCAGCTTTTACTAGTCTTATGTATCCACATTAGTGGAATATTTTGATATTGGTGTACTTGTATCCTAGTGGTACTATTTTTGATATTGTAGGTGTTCTTACACCAAGCACTTTATTTATATTGAGTAATGTTAAGTGTTTTGTTAAATTTTTTTTTTGGTTTGCTTTTACTAATAATTTGGTAGTTTTTAATTGTTAGTATGTTTGCATGTAATTTTTCTTTCTTGTATGATGGAAGTTTAGAAGTAGGTTGGACTCTTGATTTTAACGAAGGATTCCTCCAAGATGTGAGGGCTATGATAGTGCCTTAAGCATTGTGTTGCGACAAGGTACATCGTTACCTAGTTCAAGAATTTTGTATGTTTTAGAACTTTGTGTCTTGGGCGATTGTTAATGTTGTTTCTTGTTACAACTTCTTTTGAATGCATATGTCATTTTAGGATCATAAACTATTAAAGTGAGAAGCCTCAAATGTGTATTATATGCTAAGGATTGTGATTAATGTTGTCTTTACTTTTGATTCATGCCTTATCTTATGACCATGTGATTTTGTGGAAGTAGGAGAAGTGATCAAGACACTTTTTGAAGTTGAGCACAACCATGTCCATATATGAATTCACCCGTGAGTAGTGAGCATTTGGTAGCCCCTTTGAGCCTAAACAGTTTAGAACTCAATTGAATGATGAACTTGTTTTATGTACATAATTTGCAAGTTTGGTTCATCATTGAATTTGGTGAGTTTCTAAAATTTTCTTCTTTAACCTTTGAAAATTGTATACTTTGACTTCCTTGCCTTGTTAAGGCAAGGAACATTCACTTTAGGTTGAGTTGAAAATAAGTTGGGGAGAATAAAAAGAAGATGGGTACATTACTCCAAATTTTGAAAAATATTCAAGTAAGCGTGTAAAGAAAAGAGTGTGAGTATGTTGTACAAATGCGAAAACGCTTGCTTGAATGAATGAAAAAAAAAAGAGAGAGATTCAATAATTGTGAGGTAGTTTGTGAAGGTGTGATGAAAATTTGGTGGAATGAAATTGAGATGTGTGAATATGTGTATAGTGAATGTTCTTTTGCTTCGGCAATTTCGTTTCCATGACCATTAGAAATGACCCTTTTTTGTTCACCGGACCAAGCTACATCCTTGTAGTTCTTAGTGATCTTGTACTTCCATGAGTTCTTTTGTGTTCATTAAGATATGATATGAATTGCTTAGTATTGCATCATTGGTCATTTGAGTGTAATTGTCCCGTGCTTGTATGCACGTTTGCCTTCAATCCTTTTTCGAAGAGGAGTGTAGAATGACATGTGTATGATGAGTTAGTTGTCTCTTGAAACATTGTTGAAATTGTTTAAGAGTCAAGTTCTTTTACGTTTTGAGTTCTTGAATTGCGTAATTGTTGCATTGTTGTGATCGTTGTTTAGTTGAGCCGTTTTTCGTGTCTTGGCTGAATTGAATCCTCGAGCAAATCCTCGTGAGAGGCATACTTTGCTTGAGGACAAGCAATGAGTTAGTTGGGGAGAGTTTGTTAGATGTCAATCATGATATATTTTTGTATGAATTATTTGGCATTTTCCATGACTTTTCCATGTGGAATATGTTGATTTTAGTGCGGAATGTTGTTGTTATGCATTATTTGAAATATACTTGTGGTGCTTGTAATGTGTGTGCTAATGTGCAGAAATAGGAGTGAAAGGATCAAAGTTTGAAGACACAAAGAAATAGTGCAAGCTGCCAAAGAATTGAAATCAACAACAACATTCCCTAGGCGAGTGTTGGCGAAGATGCCAGCGAAGGTTCGCCTAGCGAACGTTAGCGAGAGTGCCAGCGAGGGGGGTGGCAGAAAGTATGCAAAAACTTAGAGTAGGAAAACTGGGTAAATTTGCTGGGCAAGGAAGCCAGCGAATGCTCGTTGTCATGTTCGCGAGGCGAAGGTGCCAGCGAGGGGGTGGCAGAAACTTCCACTTTTGAAAACACCCAAACTTCGCTTGGGCGAGTGAGGTAGCGAAGCTTTGCTTCGCGAGTGAAATGGTTCACCTAGCGAACCCGCGATAATTCCATTGGGCGGTTTAAGTCTGAGGCACTTAAATGTGCCATGTTTTTAGTCATTCGCTAGGAGAATGAATCCTTCGCTAGGCGAAGGGTGCTGTGAGTAAAGTGTATAAATAGATTTTTTACTTTTTGTAATGGGATCTTTTGCTCATTTTCCATCAGAATTGATAGTTTACAGTATTTTGTTCATCAAAGAGTGTATTTTCGATTGGAGAAGCTGAAGTCGCATCTATTATCGATTAAATTGTCATGGATGCTCATTCATCTCCTCTCTTTACTTGTCATCCAAGCTACCATGAGAAGTGGTAGCTAAACACTCAATGTTGAGGTTAGATGTAGTTGATTCTGTTTTTATGTATTGCTTTTGATCTATTGTATATGAACAAAGTCTTTGATCAATATAGATGAAGTTGTTTTCTCTTAATGCTTTATGTTTGATTTGTTTTACTCTAGACATAGATTCCACAAATCTTGACCTAACAATTTCATCTCTTAAAAACCAAACTCTAGACATAGATTTGGGATTTGCTATTCGCATTGTATTGATCTTAAAGATCGTTGCTTAGATTGTTAGCGTGAGACATCATCTAACGGTCTAAACAACGGTACTCACGATTTCGCTTTAGACATAAACGTAGTCGGGAGGATACACGGTTGTATTGGTCGGAAACCGAGTTCATATGCTTGATTAATCGTTTATACATGGAAAGGATTAGTGAAACCTAACCTTAACATGCTTTTATAAAACCTTTTATAAAATCTTTGTGACAAATTAATCTTTGCTACAAGTGAATGATATAAACAATTGAGAATCTTTTGAAACTGTTGAACTTATAATAGCACAACTATTGAACGGCAAGCATCAAAATATCAAACAATCCCTGTGGATACGATAACAAAAACCCACACTATTACTCTTCTAACAAGGAGGTGCATCACCAGTCGAGATGTAGTTTTCAATGAAGCTGAGATGGTTTTTAAGAAAACTGATGATGCTGACGAAGAGCTGGAACAGGGAGAGATTTCGGTTGATGTGGAGCATGTTGATGCTGAATTGTGTACCCCAGATGAAGTCGAAGAAGAAACAGAAGATGCTGTCGAAGATAAGGAGACTGGTAATGACTACCTGCTAGCAAGAGACAGGACGAGGAGAGACATCAAGCCACCTTAGAGACTTGGGTATGCAGATCTTATAGCTTATGCCTTAATCTCTGCAAGTGAGGTTCTCGACGAAGAATCTAGAGACTATAAGGAAGTTATGAGGAGTCGAACTAAGACTGAATGGCTGAAGACCATGGATGAAGAAAACTAGTTTATTTCTTGAGGATATAAAGTTAGATCCAAGGTGGAGATTTGTGAGATATTGGATCGAACTCTAGTTTTAGCATGTTGTCAAAGTCCGCTCACATGCTGTTGTCGAAGACCTACATGCTGTAGTCGAATTGTGTTCTAGCATGTAGGAGATCGAATTTGTTCCTTGATGTTATAGAGTTGGATCCAAGGTGGAGATTTGTGAGATATTAGATTGAACTCTAGTATGGTCGAAGGGTAACTTCTGGTTCGACATGAATTAAGCATGAGATCGAAGTCCGCTCACATGCTATTGTCGAAGACCTACATGCTGTAGTCGAATTGTGTTCTAGCAGGTAGGAGATCAAATTTATTACTTGATGTTATAGAGTTGGATCCAAGGTGGAGATTTGTGAGATATTGGATCGAACTCTAGTATGGTTGAAGGGTAGCTTCTAGTTCGACAAGAATTAAGCATGAGGTCGAAGTCAGTTCGCATGCTGTTGTCGAAGTAATGCGTGTTGTAGTCGAAGTTTGTTCTAACATGCATTAGTTAATATTGCTAGGTTTGTTAGCATGTTGAATTGGGTCTTGTGTTAAGGATCCAATTGTTTAAGTTAGCTTGTACCCTAAGTTACCTTGTAATGGGTAATTTGTTAAAGGCCCATTAGTTTAGTGTGCTAGGTTTTATTATAAATAACATACTAGTCTCTCATTCTGAAGTGTGATAAAACCTAATAAGGGTGATAGAGGTTAGTTTGTTATTCTTGTATACTTATAATCCTTGTTTTAAGGAGAAAGAAAAGAATAGCAGTTAGTAACCAATCCTTGTTGTTATTTCCCTTGTTTTTCCGTTAACCCTAACCCTTGTGTGTTTCTTGCATATAAAGAAACCGTTAATATTTTGTTTCAAGGTATCATTTTTCACAACATATAACTCCCCTTAATTTCTTAATGTTGTAATCCTTGTTATTTTAAGAACCTGCAAGTTTGATTGAAACAAAAACACAACACAACATGACCTTTTATCCCCCTTTTGACATTATAAAAAAAGAAAGAAAAAAGAGGCATAAAAACTAGAAACATACAGAGAGCCATCCAAGCATACATTAAAAAAGAAAATAGTATTCCAAACATAATGTAATACCAAAACATAAATGAGAATGAACATACAACATGAACATTAAAAGCATATAAGGACTAATATGAAAAGTTTGATAGAAAATGCAAAGAAAACTCCTAAGACATAAAATATGGAATTTGATTTTGTCCTCAAATTTCTCCTTCCTAAGTCCTTCACGTGGCACCAACATGTATGATATGCCTTCCAACTCATTGTGAAACTCATCAAATCTCTAAGTCATGTAGCTTCAAATATCCATCATATAACTTTTAATATACTGAAGTTGATCCATTATTATCTAGTTGGTAATGGTTGTTGGAGGTTCAGAGTCAGGTTTAAAAGGGACAACAAATGTAGAAGGGGTCGATGATGAAAGTGTCATGTAACTTCTATGAATGTAGGCTTCCTTGGCACTATCCTAATATACTCTCATTTTGCTCAAAATTCCTCTATCAATCAGATTATCACATTCATTCATTTTCACTCTTATTTCTCCCTACAAATCAACATTGCAAAACTTAAGAAGCTTAGTGATCTCTTAACCATATGGTATTTCAACAGTTTTGCCTATAGATATGAATATGTTAGTCTTCACAATATATGCCTAATTTACGGGGATGCTGTTTTTCCATGTGATCGTACCTGGATCAGACAGTATCTGGTGGCCAACAACGACGTCTGGACTTCAGCTCCGGTGAGGTTGAAAGACGGCGGGGGGGGGGGGGGGGGTGGGGGGGTGTACCTGCAAGGTACTCTGACGCTCAAGTAAGGTAACAGTCAGAGAATAATAGCAAGCACAGAGGTGAGAGTAAGAAAGTGTTAGTAACCTGGCCCTCTCAAGTGAGAGGGTATTTATAGAGAGCCCCCAGCGCGGGGCCAACGGTCACTAGCACTGGGCTGGATCGCCAGGCCCAATCCAAGTAACTGCCAGAGCTTATGTGGCGTAGTGAAGACCAGCACGTGGTCTTCGCCTTGGGGTAACCGCTCCTAGATCTTCGGAATTAGGGCAGACTGATTCCATCGGAAGTGGGCGGTTACATGAGAATGTGTCCTCGCGGGGAGGAGTCTTGCGTGTCGGGGAGAGACGTGTCCTCGTAAAGAGGACTCATGTGCAGAAGGAGATGGCTCCTCGCGGGAAGGAGCACCTGAGTGTCGAGGAGGGGTGAGCTCGGAGAGGCTTAACGCCTCTGCCCGACGCTTTATGCCGCGTGTGCCCGAACACCGTCGAGGTGTTGCATGTGCCCGACATAGTTGAGGTGGCCTGTGCTCGACGTTGGTTGTGATAAGAGGCCTTTGTTGGGCCACCCCAGGACGTGTGGGTTGGGCCTGCTCGATTGAGGAGCAGGCCCCGGCCCAGTCCAGAATAGGAGCCCCCCAAGTCGTTGCTCTGAGGTATCAGGGTAATGCCTTTAGGGTCAGCACTATGTCGAGGATGTGTCCAACCGGGGAAGGGACTCTAAACGAGGAACAGTTGGTAAACCGAGCAGAAACAAATAGATTTGCTCGCGCTGGACTGGCCGCAGATGGGCGATGTCGCGGTGATACGAGGAGTATGAACCGAGGTGAACGAAAAGGCGTGTTGGGGAATGAAAAGGCGTGCTTGGGGAAGCGTGTGCTATGTGTCACCCCTCATCATTGCCTAGGGTGGCTACGCTAGGGTAGCGTAATCGATTGCCTAGGAAATCCTCGAGTATCGTGAGGATCCTATAAAAGGGCTGAGTTCGTGTCAGTTGCACGTTTCCAGCTTTTTCGCCCCCCTCTTCTTTCTATCTACGTCGTTGCTCCGCCGTCGTTCACCGCCGTATGCCGCCGTATCTTCTGCTCCGGTCAAGTTTCCGCCACCGTTCCAAGTAAGCTTCTGATCCCTTTCTTTTCCGTTTTACTTTCTGTTTGCGGTTTTTCGGTGAACTGATGAAGTTCCCAGTAATCCCTTGAGTTCCGAATGGGAACTGCGGGACGTTCCTAGGGTTCCGGTAGGATTGGCGGAGGCTTGGGATGAATACCCCGAGGACCCGATGAATGCCCCAAGGACTCGATGAATACCACGAGGACATGAGATGAATGTCACGGGGAAACGATATGGGGGTGTACCTGCAAGGTACTCTGACGCTTAAGTAAGGTAACAGTCAAAGAATAATAGCAAGCACAGAGGTGAGAGTAAGAAAGTGTGAGTAACCTGGCCCTCTCAAGTGAAAGGGTATTTATAGAGAGCCCCCAGTGCGGGGCTAACGGTCACTAGCACTGGGCTGGATTGCCAGGCCCAATCCAAGTAACTGCCAGAGCTTACATGGCGTAGTGAAGACCAACACGTGGTCTTCGCCTTGAGGTAACCGCTCCTAGATCTCCGGAATTAGGGCAGACCGATTCCATCGAAAGTGGGCGGTTACATGAGAACGTTTCCTCGCGGGGAGGAGTCTTGCGTGTCGAGGAGAGACGTGTCCTCGCAGAGAGGACTCATGTGCAGAAGGAGATGGCTCCTCGCAGGAAGGAGCAACTGAGTGTCGAGGAGGGGTGAGCTCAGAGAGGCTTATCGCCTCTGCCCGACGCTCTATGCCGCGTGTGCCCGACATAGTTGAGGTGGCCTGTGCTCGACGTTGGTTGTGATAAGAGGCCTTTGTTGGGCCACCCCGAGCAGGCCCCGGCCCAGTCCAGAATAGGAGCCCTCCAAGTCGTTGCTCTGAGGTATCAGGGTAATGCCTTTAGGGTCAGCACTATGTCGAGGACGTGTCCAACCGGGGAAGGGACTCTAAACGAGGAACAATTGGTAAACCGAGCAGAAACAAATAGATTTGGTCGCGCTGGACTGGCCGCAGATGGGCGATGTCGCGGTGATACGAGGAGTCTGAACCGAGGTGAACGAAAAGGCGTGTTGGGGAATGAAAAGACGTGCTTGGGGAAGCGTGTGCTACGTGTCACCCCTCATCATTGCCTAGGGTGGCTACGCTAGGGTAGCGTAATCGATTGCCTAGGAAATCCTCGAGTATCGTGAGGAGCCTATAAAAGGGTTGAGTTCGTGTCAGTTGCACGTTTCTAGCTTTTTCGCTCCCCTCTTCTTTCTATCTACGTCATTGCTCCGCCGTCGTTCACCGTCGTACGCTGCCGTATCTTCTGCTCCGGTTAAGTTTCCGCCACCGTTCCAAGTAAGCTTCTGATCCATTTCTTTTCCATTTTAATTTCTGTTTGCGGTTTTCCTGTGAACTGATGAAGTTCCCGGTAATCCCTTTAGTTTCGGTTAGGAACTGCGGGACGTTCCTAGGGTTCCGGTAGGATTGGCGGAGGCTTGGGATGAATACCCCGAGGACCTGATGAATGCCCCGAGGACTCGATGAATACCCCGAGGACATGAGATAAATGTCACGGGGAAACGATATGGGAGGGTTGGAGACCCGAAGAAGGGAGAGGTAGCTCACCGTGTCCCCGAACTTTTTCTTTGCTCTCGCTGCCCTTTCACTTGATTGGCGGTGGAAGGGTGGACTTGGTCGCGGCCAACGAATTCACCTATTTCCTCTACTTTTCAGGTAAAAAATGGTCATGAGGGTTCCAGGGATTCTCCAGATAGATACTGAACCCGACGTGGACGGGCCCGCTCAGATCCCTGGGGAGGAGCTCGTGCGTCCGGCCGCTGACTGGGCCAGGGAGGAGCCTCTGCGTATAAAGTTACATTTCGCTGCCGACGACACGGACGCTTTCACTTTCGTCGAGAACGTCCCAGAGGGAGAAGAGGCGAAGTGGACGGTTTTTCAACCTCGGGCACACCACCACATATGCTTGAATTACCATGGGTTGAGGTTCCCTATGTATGAGTTTGCCTTCAAAGAGGCCGGTATCCGTCTCCCCTTCAACAGCTTTCAGTTGAGGGTTTTCAACCGTCTGCACTTGGCGTCGTCCCAGCTTCACCCTAACGTGCTTGCCTTCATGCGGGCCTTTGAGATCATGTGTGACTATCTCAAGATCGGGACCACTCTCACGCTCTTCTTCCGCGTCTTCCACCTCCAACGTTCAACGGACTATGGGCGACATAGTTGGGTCTCTTTCAAACAACCGAGGAAGCTGTTCAAGGCGTACTCAGATTTGATTAGGAATTTCAAGGATAAGTTCTACTATGTCATGCCCGCGACGCACGAGGCTGTGTGTACGCTCTACGACATTGTGCCCGACGGCTCCGGGGAGGAAAAGTTTGTGTCCAAGTGTCCCCTTGAGTGGGAGGATGTGTACTTTGCGCTCGACACGGAGGACTGCCTCGTGAAACCTGGCGAGCTGTTGGGGGAGGACAAAGGAGCGTACGCCACACTGGTCGAGTATGTCAACCGTTTTAATCGGGCAGAGTGCGTTGGTAGGGATGGAAAATACCTCCTCGACTCTCGAGGAAGGGTTGTGACTGCGGTCCGTTACATAAACACTCGGGGTCTCCTTGAGTGCAAGTCTCCCGATGAGGCCAAAAGGTTCTTAGGTAGGAACTCCTCGTCCTGTTCGGGCGTCCGTTTAGTTTTGTTTCTTTGTGCTGACTATTTTCATGTTTTCTCTTGCAGTTTAAATGTCGAACGCCACCGAGCGCATTCTGAAGTTGGCCGCTGAATGGGAACCTAAGCGAACCAAGAGCAGGGTTCGGGATGTTATCCAGGCTGCGGCATTGATTGGGACGACGAGTGGCTCGACCTCTCCGCAGTGTAGCCATTCTCCTCCTCCGGAGAGCACCCATGCGAAGAAAACGAGGACCGAGGAACATATCCTCGTGGATCTCATGGACCCTGCCTCACCGAAGAAGTTTCTGATGCCCGCCTGTCACCTTCAGCGGAATTTCTTCGGGGGAAGCCCCCTTGTCACTACTGATGCCGAGGTGAAGGCAGTTATGGGAATAGATGGTGCGACCAGGAGAGAGGCGCTTGTCGAGGATCTTGCGGCCATGATGCGAGTCTTCGAGACTGCCTTGATATTGAATGATGGGACCCCCTCTTCCTCCGAGTTACAGAAGCTGAAGGATGACTACACTACCCTCGAGAAGGAGAAGGACAAGGTCGCGAATGATCTGCAAAAGGCCCAGGCCAAATGCGATGCCAATACCCTCCGCAAGCTGAATGAGGCCAAGGTTGCACTGAAGGCGGCTCAAGAGGAGCGCGATCGCTTTCGGACCAGGATTGAAGAATTGGAAACCGCTGTCCGTCCCGCAGAGAAAGAATTCGCCGAGGAGAAAAGCTTCATCGACCGTGCGAGCCTGATCTCTAAGATTTGGGAACTTCAGCAAGATAGCCTGGAGGCCCTCGAGATAGGCTTTAAGAATGCAGTGGAGCAGGTCGGTGCTGAGAATCCGGGTGTTCAGTTGGCACTCGACAGAATCAGCCCGTTCCTTCGTGTGGTCGATGGCAAGTTGGACCTGCCAGAGGAGGAGGACGAGGATGGACGCCGGGTTGAGGATGAGATTACTGTTTAGTTTTGCTTGTTCGGCCTGCGTGCCACTCTCTTTTGATCTTAGTTTATCTAGCCTGCGCGCCAATTTTTCTTTGTAATGACTTGTGCTCGGCCTGCGTGCCAGGGGCTTTTTGACACTTGTTTGTAATATTTGTATGCTGGGCTTCTGCCCGCTTCAATGCACTTTTATTTAACTGCTCGTGTTGTTTGTATGTTTTCGATTGTGTGTGATGTTATTGTATTTGCTATACTCTGTTTGTTTTTGTCTAAGACTTTGGGGGATTTGCTCGACTTTGATAGTCCCTGACCGCGTGGAGAGCTGGCTGGGTGGTCGGAGACGTATTCCGACCTTCAACGAGGCTAAGAACTCGATCAAGGTCTTAGCTTCGTGGCGTGAACTTCCCATCACGAGCTGGGTGTTCTGCCTAATTGGTACGACGAAGCAGGAGCTCGATCGAGGGGTCCTCGTCGGATCAAAGTGCTCGCGTACACACAACGCAGCGCTTGACCATCGTGTTTCGTATAGGGGTGTCGCGCTTGTACCCTAGTGCGCCCCCGTGACCGCGATGCTAGTGTGTCACGGGCAGTGCTTAACTGTAATATTGTTTTAGCTTTTCAGCGTTCCATGGTCGAGCAAGTTCTTCCCCGTGCAAATTTTTTAGGAAGTAGGCTTTTGTCCCCGTTTTCGCGCAGATGCAGTACGGGTCCTCCCAGCTCGCGACGAGTTTGCCTTCTCGCGAGTCTTTCTGGTTCCTTCATAGGACGAGGGTACCTACTTGAAAATCACGTTTGATGACTTTGTCGTTATAACGCAAAGTTATTTTCTGCTTAAGTGAAGCTTCTCGGAGAGAAGCGCCCGAACGTGTCTCCTCGACAAAATCGAGTTCTTCCCTCAGGGCTTCGTCATTCGTGTCCCCGTCGAGGGGGGCTTCTGTCCTCCTCGAGGGTTCCCTGATTTCCACGGGGATCACCGCTTCCGTTCCGTAGGTCAGGCGGAAGGGGGTCTCCCCGGTCATGGAATGTGGGGTCGTTCGGTAGGCCAAGAGGACACTGTGCAGCTCCTCAACCCACCGTTGTTTGGCTTCGCCTAATCGACGTTTCAATCCTCGTAGGATTACTCTGTTCACCGCCTCAGCCTGTCTGTTCGTTTGAGGGTTCTCGACCGACGTGAAGTGCTGCTTCGTGCCTAGCATGGAATCAAAGTCTTGGAAGTTCTTGTCGGTGAACTGTGTTCCGTTGTCGGTGACAATAGCTTGAGGCACGCCGAATTGGGCGAGGATGTTCCTTTTGTAAAAACGCAGTATGTTGAAGGCCTTGATTTTGGCCAATGCTTCCGCCTCAATCCACTTCGTGAAGTAGTCCACCCCGACGATGAGGTATTTGTTTTGATATGACCCCTGGATGAAAGGTCTGAGGATATCCATCCCCCACCACGCAAACGGCCACGGGGAAGACAGTGTTTTGAGTTCGTTGGGAGGAGCAAGGTGCATGTCCCCGTGTCGTTGGCATCTGTCGCACTTCTTGACGTGTTCCTTGGCGTCCTGCTGCATGGTAGGCCAGTAATACCTTGCTCGAAGCGCCTTACGGGCTAACGATCGCTTGTCGAGGTGCTTTGCATTGATTCCTTCGTGGATTTCCTGGAGGATGTCGGGGACCTTGGTCTCCTCGATGCACCTGAGGAGGGGGATAGAGAACCCTCGCCGGTATAGCTTGTCCTCGACTATCGTGTATGAGCATGCCCGCCGTTTGACCATTCTGGCTTCCTTGGGATTTTTGGGCAGTTTGCCCGTCGTGAGGTACTCTTACACGGGGGTCATCCAGCAATTGTTGTCACCAATGGCGTTTACGTCCGCCACTGGAGTGGGTTTGTCGATGCTCGGCCGGGAAAGCACTTCTTATATGACATATTTGTTCCTGCCTTTCTTTGTGCTTGCCAATTTGGACAAGACATCTGCTCGGGTATTGTGCTCGCGGGGGATGTGAGTTACTTCCGCGGAGGTGAACTTTTTCATCTTTTCTTTCACCGAGGCCAAGTACTCTATGAGGTTGTCATTCTTGGCCTGGTACTCTCCTCGGACTTGCGAGGCCACGAGCTGGGAATTGGTGAAGAGTTTGACCTCCTTGGCGCCGAGGTCTTCGGCCAGCCGAAGTCTGGCGAGGAAGGCCTCGTATTCCGCTTGGTTGTTCGACTTCGGGAAGGATAGTTTGAGGGATACCTCGATCAGGATGCCTTCCTCGTTTTCGAGGATGATGCCCGCCCCACTTCCCTTCGGGCTGGATGCTCCGTCGACATAGATCGTCCATTTCTGGGATCCGTTGGTCGAAGGTTCCGGGACGGTCATCTCCGCTACAAAGTCGGCCAATACTTGAGCCTTCAGGGCTTTCCTCCCTTCGTATTGGATGTCAAACTCGGCGAGTTCGAGCGACCACCTGAGCATCCTCCCTACCATGCCCGGTCATCCAAGGAGCTGCCTTATAGGCTGTTCGGTCCTTACGACGACAGTGTGGGCAAGGAAGTAGTGGCGTAACCTCCTGGCCGCGGTGACGAGGGCCAGGGCGACTTTCTCTATCTGCTGATACCTGAGCTCGGGGCCTTGGAGGGCTTTGCTCGTGAAGTAAATTGGTTTCTGCACGTCCGGGGTTTCCCGAATGAGGACGGTGCTGACTGCTTCACTCGTGATTGCAAGATACAAGAAAAGAGTCTCCCCGCCCTCAGGTCGTGACAGGACCGGGGGTTGCGATAAGACTTGTTTTAGGTGGAGGAGCGCCTGCTCGCATTCTTCGCTCCATTCAAACTCCGCTTTTTGTTGAAGAAGTTTGAAGAATGGAAGTGCGTACTGTGCAGACTTGGCGACGAAGCGGGAGAGAGCGGTGAGCATCCCGTTCAATGATTGTATCAACTTCTTTGAGTCTGGAGTAGGGATCTCAGAAAAAATCCTACACTTGTCGGGGTTGGCTTCGATTCCTCGCTCTGTGAGGTAAAAGTCGAGGAACTTACCTGCCCGAACGCCGAAGGTACATTTGTCGGGATTGAACCTCATGCGGCACCTCCTCGCTGTGTCGAACACTTTCTTGAGGTGTGCGGCATGGTCGACTTTTTCAGCCGATTTGACGATTATGTCGTCCATGTAAACCTCGAGCATGTCGCTGATTTCAGCCCGAAAAACCTTATTCATCATCCGTTGGTAGGTCGCACCGGCGTTCTTCAGACCGAAGGGCATCACGCTGTAATAGTAGTTGCCCAAAGCGGTCATGAAAGTCGTCTGCTGTTTGTCGACCTTGTCCATGGGAATTTGGTTGTATCCCGAGTATGCGTCCATGAAGGATAATAGTTTGTAACCTGCAGAATTGTCGACCAGCTGGTCGATGTTAGACAAAAGATAACAGTCTTTCGGGCAAGCCATGTTAAGATCTGTATAATCAACACACATCCTCCATTTTCCATTATTCTTTTTGACGAGTACAACGTTGGACAGCCAGGTTGTGTACCTGGCCTCCGAAATAAAATTTGCCTCTAGGAGGTCTTTTACAGCTTTTTCAGCAGCCTCCGCTTTTTCGGGAGACTGCCTACGCCTACGTTGAGCTATGGCCCTAGTGGCCGGATCTACTGCGAGCTGATGGCAAGCCACCTCGGGGTCAAGGCCAGGCATTTCGGAGGCGCTCCATGCGAATAGATCAGCGTTCTCCCGGAGACATGCCTTCAGCTGCTCCTTCGCCAGGTCGGGGATTCCGGTGCCAATCTTCATGTTACAGTCTGGATCGTCCCCGAGTACCACGAGCTCAAAGTCTCCGTCGGGGATGGGGCGCGTTGGGTGGAGAGGTTTCCCGTTGTTTTCCGCCTGGAGGTCGAGGTTTTCTGCCCCATCTTTATCGGTTTCTCCTGGGAACCTGCTGTCGAGTTCGACCGCGTTGATGCGCGTGAGAGGTACCTACTCGGCGTCCGGGGGTGGCTTGGCCAAGGTCTTGGGTTTGGTGCCGATGGAACTCATGCCTTTGATGGCGGCGTCGAAGCATCTTCTGGTCGCGTCTATGTCCCCGTGCATCGTTACCACTCATCCCCTGGCCGTGTAGTACTTTATTTTGAGGTGGACTATTGATGGCACCGCCGTAAGCTCGGCCAGGGTGGTCCTTCCGAGGATGCAGTTGTAAAGGGATGGGCATTCGACCACCAGGAAACGGATCTTCACCTGTCGGGCAGTGTCTTCAGCCTCGAATGTAACCATCAGCTCAACGTAACCCCATGGTCTAGTGGTGGTTCCGTTGAACCCCTGCAGATCTGAACCGACGTACGGGGTCAGATGTCTCTCGTCGAGTTGAAGGGTCCCGAACAGATGGGCATACATGATGTCGACCGAACTTCCCTAGTCGACTAGGATCCTTCGAACGTCAAAGTTCGCCATCTGTGCCCTGACCAGGAGGGGAATAGTGGCGTTTGGCGCTCCCCTGGGGAGTTCCTCGAGGTAGAAAGTGATAGGGTTGGAGTTTCCCCGCACTTTCTCGAGAGTGGTTGTCTTCGCCGACGTTGCGGATTCCAGCTCATCAAATTTCCGCTTGATCGATCCGACAGACAACTTCTCGGGACCACCCCCAGAGATGACCATCGCTTTGGGGAAGCTTTCCCAGGTGCTACGGGCGGTGACAGGGTCCTCGTGGGGGAAGGTCGTCCACATGTTGCGAATTGCTTCCTGGCCTTCAATGATTGGGGGGACAAAGAAATCTTCAGGTCGAGTGACACTGAGGGCGACCTGAAGCCGACTCTCGTCGGGAGGAGGTGTTGTCTCCTCGACGTTTTGGGCTTCCCGGGAGCTGGGGCGCGGAGTGTCATTCTTCTGGGTGTATTTCTTCAAGTGACCTTCCTTGATGAGAATTTCAATTGCATCCTTCTGTTACATGCCCGTGGTTCCGGTGGAACCTACAGTATTTTGACTTGTCAACGTTTGATTTGGGGGCAGTGGGCTTCGGAAAGCGGACTCCTCCTTTCACAAATTATGAGTTCTGGCACTCGGAGAGGATTCGCGCGCGGGGAGCGTTGAGTGGGGTGTATTCAGTGAACCGGCCAGCTGGTCCGCGTGGTTCACGAGGTTCACGGGGGCGATTATCTCTCTCTCTTTCTCCTCCTTGTCGGGGAGGATAGTCTTCTTCTTTGTGGCCGCGGGGGCCTTCTTTGCGTCTCGATTCAAGGGCGATCTGCGCTGCCTCCGACTCCTCGAGCTCGATGTACGACTGAGCCCGTTGGAGGAGATCTTCCAGACGGCGGGGTCTGCGGAGGCCCACGGACTTGGCAAAGTCAGATCCAAAACGTAGCCCATGGATGATTAAATACTTTTTCATGTCGTCGGTTATATGTACCTCGACAGCTTCTCTGTTGAATCTCTTAATGTAGTTCTGGAGAGATTCGTTCTTCCCCTGGAAGATGCTTTCTAGGGCAGCTTCCGTCTTCGGGTGTCGATGAGATGTAGTAAAGTGCTTGGTGAAGCGTTGTCTTAGTTGCTTCCAGGATATGATCGACTTGGGAGCCAGACCCTTGTACCAAGTCATGGCGCCCTTCTGCAAGGTGGTGGGGAAAAGCCTGCACTTAATGGCTCCCCTGAAGTTTATGAAGTCGAGCATGGCTTCGAAACTTTCGACGGGGTCGTCGGGGTCGGCTAGGCCGTCGTAGTTCCCCAGTTGCGGGGGTTTCTCCATGCCCGCAGGAATTGGGGCGTTCATGATCTCCCATGACAGAGGGGCCCTCTGGTCGTCGTCGTCACTTCCTGTCGGGGACCTCGAAGGGGATCGCTGATGCCGTGGAGGGGAATTCCTCGAACGGTTCCTCGGCCTCTCCTCGGTCTGTTTGGACTTCTTGGTAGTGGTGGAAGCCCTGGGTTCCTTCCGAGGCGGGGAACGAGGGAGTTTCTGGGAGATCGTCGGCTGGGGGAGCTCAAGACGTGGCCGACGGCCTCCGCGCACCGGCGAGGGGGTTCGAGATTCGTCGGAAGGAGTCCTTTGCGGGGAAGGAGAACGGTGAGGTGACGGTGGACGACGATGTCTTCGCGGGGAAGATCGCCGTGCCCGCCCTTGCTCCAGTGCTTCAATTTTAGTATTCTGGTGTGCGATCAGTTGGTTGGTCTGATTGATCAAGGCAAATAGGGCCACGGTGCTCGAATCTGCATTGGGCGGATGAGCAACTGGCTGAAAAATGGCTTGCTAATCGACTTGGCATGTGGCACTGTCAGCCACGTCTTGGGAGTCCGGGGAGGCGGTCTGCCCGTCTCTTACGTCGCCTTCATCGCCGTTGAGGGTAACAACGTCCTCGTGGTGGTTTCCGTTCTCGAGTTGTGCGAGGACGGTGTCCAGAGCTTTGTGAGCGGACGGGTTGGCCATGCTGGTGATGAATGAGAGGTTTGCTTTGGTTTATCGAAGGAAAAACGAGGAAGCAAAGGGTTCCCACAGACGGCGCCACTGATCGTACCTGGATCAGACAGTATCTGGTGGCCAACAACGACGTCTGGACTTCAGCTCCGGTGAGGTTGAAAGACGGCGGGGGGGGTGTACCTGCAAGGTACTCCAATGCTCAAGTAAGGTAACTATCAGAGAATAATAGCAAACACAGAGGTGAGAGTATGAAAGTGTGAGTAACCTGGCCCTCTCAAGTGAGAGGGTATTTATAGAGAGCCCCCAGCGCGTGGCCAACGGTCACTAGCACTGGGCTGGATCACCAGGCCCAATCCAAGTAACTGTCAGGGCTTACGTGGCGTAGTGAAGACCAGCACGTGGTCTTTGCCCTGGGGTAACCGCTCCTAGATCTCCGGAATTAGGGCAGACCGATTCCATCGGGAGTGGGCAATTACATGAGAACGTGTCCTTGCGGGGAGGAGTCTTGCGTGTCGGGGACAGACGTGTCCTCGCAGAGAAGACTCATGTGCAGAAGGAGATGGCTCCTCGCGGGAAGGAGCACCTGAGTGTCGAGGAGGGGTGAGCTCGGAGAGGCTTAGCGCCTCTGTCCGACGCTCTATGCCACGTGTGCCCGAACACCGCCGAGGTGTTGCATGTGCCTGACATAGTTGAGGTGGCCTGTGCTCGACGTTGGTTGTGATAAGAGGCCTTTGTTGGGCCACCCCAGGACGTGTGGGTTGGGCCTGCTCGATTGAGGAGCAGACCCCGGTCCACTCCAGAACATCATGCAAATAGGATTTAGAGATCACATAGACTAGATAGTAGTGAGAAGCCTATCATCCAAAAACATATTACCAACATCAAGGGTGTTTCTGTTACTAGAAGTACCTTGGTCCAACCTTTGTTTCTTGTTCATAATTTCTTCCTCGGTCAAACGACACAAAGATAAATAAAAGGTTTTGTTGTTAAATCCTTCTTATTCACATTATGTGTCAGGGTGAATTATTACGCCCTCACTAGGGAGATCAAGAATAGTCTATTTGAGCAGTAAATCAAGTAATAGTTACTCCATTGACCCAAGAACACAAAGTTGTTTCCCTTTAATTCCAGATTGCAATAAAATGCCCTAATCAGGTCAGGATAATAATCTCCAAAAAAATCAGCAAATTCATCTAGCACATGTTTCCTAATCAAAGCAACAAAGGAGAAGCTAGAGAAATCAGAGAGTTTACCATATTTTGGATTAATGATCTTTATGTTATGGAATTTGATTATGAACCTCTCAATTTGCTAAAGAGTTACATATAATCTTGATAGGTCCTAAGAGGATGAGTCTGGCCTTTCTCTAGAACCTCTTCCTGTAGATGGATTCTTGGTCCTGATGTTTCTTATGGGATTCATGATGATTTTGGAAAGTGGGGTGTTTAGGGTTTTTGAATTTAGGGTTTTATGGAGGTGCGACAATGTTGAGAGATGTATAGGTGTAATATTCCATTGTGAATACTTTTACATGGAATCACAAAGAAGAAGACGTTCATAATTATCTTATTTCTCCTTCTCCTAGGGAAATCGATAAATCTACACCTCCATATGGACAAGTAGAAGAATCGTTGAAAGATAGGAGGCTCTGACCTTCGCTCAACCTCAAATATTACTTTCTTAAGCCTAACTTAGTGAAGATTATTAGGTATATCAAGTTGTAGAAACTTTCGTCATCAACGAGGATCCCTGAGACATAGTGATTAACGACGATTGCAACAATAATCAACAAAAACATTGTGTTAGGAGTTCCACCCACCTTCTCGTTGTCTTGGCACCCTAAGATTGGTTTGTCGCTCTTTCAGATCTCAATTAACGATGTTGATTTGAGATAACCTTGTAGGGGAGATTCTTCCATCTTGACCAGATCTCCACTGATTACATATGTGGTGAAGGTTAAAGGTGATTTGGGATTGGAGGACTGTGAAGTATTTTTGGAAACGAGATCTAAAGCTACTTCCATCTTAGCACATATGTTAAAATAGCTAAGGCTTGAATAAGTAGATGTGACGCCCCCAATCTATACCCCCAATTAAATAAAGCAGTAAAAGAAAATTCAAAATTTCATCAGAGTATATTTAAATTATCATGGCATAGACGGGGAGAATCACATTATATTGAAACAAATCATACAACACCTGCCCATAAAGATATGCAACAATGGGGTAGCAATCAACAGAGGAACTCAGTTCCTTACACCCACATTTCAGATTTAGAATAAAAGCGGAAAATCTAAAATTGAATATCATATATATATATATATATATATATATATATATATATATATATATATATATATATATATATATATATATATATATCACATGAAAAGTTTGTCATACATCAAGTTATACATGCACAAGCCAAAAGATATATATACATAATACACAATAATTACAAACGACCTCCCTAACTACCCGATGTCACATATCAGAGCCGACCAACAAAAGAATGAAGTCCTAAGCTTCACAAAAAGACCTCCAGAAATCTAATCTGCAATGCCTCATAGAGCATTATAAAACAGCGGAAGGGTGAGAAAAACAATCATAATATAATTGCATACAATTATATATAACATAAAAATACACATATGTACCGTTCTCACCACAAATCATACATCACCAAGGTATACTACCCACACACAATACAAGTATCACCAACACCTATCCGTATATCAATTTATCCACAATTCCACACATAAACAACCATTAATGATTTATGCAAATGCATGAGACCGACACAACGACTCTATGCATATGCACATGCGGTACCGACTTCCAATGTTTCTCATCACTAGTTCACTCAGAAACTCTGCTGGAATCATCGCTCGTTACATCACTGTAACTCCCCGTCGGCATACGATGTCCCCCGTTGCTCACACCCCACACAGGCGCACGACGTTTATGGATCACTCACACCCCACACGGGCACACGACCCGATCGCTCACACCCCACATGGGCACACGATCGTCTATAATCATCGCTCACACCCCACATGGGCACACGACGTTATAGCAGATTCCCTCTGGAATCCAAACTGTCACTCAGGACGTCTCAACAATGCATATCATGATGCTTGTCATACAATGACTCATGGCATTTAAAATGCACACATATACACATCCATAATCCTGCATATAATTATCAATTACCACACATTGCACTTTCTTGTCCTAAGGCCACCAATCATCATCACAATATGTATTTCATGCAATTGCATCACACAACAGTACACAGGTCATACAATATCCACACCAACAACATATTGCATATACACATCAAGTTCACACAATTGAAACGACAAAAGTCGACAACAAAACAACACATTTCCTAATCCCTGACATAATTTAATCGGTCAATAATCTCAAAACCATCATCATAAGCAAGAACATTTCATCAGCTTTCCAACGATATAAAGAACGTTCAAAACGGATAACCAGATCAAAAGTTATGGAATTAAAAAGAAAATAAAAGTGTGAAAAATATCCTAAGAACCGCCCGGCGAAACAATTAAACCGCCCGGCACTTGCCCTTCGCCGCTACTTCGCCCGACGAAGCAGAGGCGTCACCCATTCTACCAAAATGACTCAATAGAGTCAGGAACTTGTAACCTCTGCTCCTCTCCAAAACCGCCCGGCGAAATCACGAATCGCCCGACGAAACAAGAAAATCGCCCGGCGCTTTACGCCAGGTGTAGAAAATTCTGCTACGTGTGACACTGTTCCATAACCCCAAAAACCCCATTTTTCCCAACCAAACCATTTCCAACAGCCACACAAACCTCAGCAATTATTCATACATATCACATGATCATACTACAAGATTCGTATCAATTTTCGTCTGTGAAAACATCGATTTCTACTCGTTTCCGCGTTTTCGACCTATAACCGAAAACTATGGAAAAATGCACAACAATATACACACATACGTACATAATCATACACAACGATAAGATAATCGAGTTTCTCACCCTTACCCGATTAAATCGCGTGTAGAAAAGTCGGGAGATTGATTTCTTCTTTCTCAAGTTTTTCTCTCTTTTCTTCTTTCCCTTTTCTTCTTTTTCTCTTTCTCTTCTTCTCCTTACTATTTTCTCTCTTTCTATTTTCTATTCTTTCTACTTAATGAAAAATATCATGAAATGACCAAAATACCCCCACACTCAAATATCTCGCAAACGTTTCCAAAACCCGATAAAATATATTCACGATAAAAAATAACATACTTTCACATAAAAGTCGAAAATAAAATAAAATAATAATAAAATAATCAAAACGACTCGATTAAATAAAAACTGACAAAACTGGGGCGTTACTGTAGATATCTAATCAAATTAGAAGAAATTTAATTATGGATATTTGCAAGAATCAGAAGTCAAATTTCATAGACAATGCCATTATTTTCTTCACGAACTAGAATTATTCGTGTAGATTCTTGATGTAGTTGTGTAGATATCCAATGCAGTTGCGTGAGGTGAACCTACAAGGTTATCACTCCAACGACTAAGACTTCAATTGGAATATTCCTTATGGCTTATCCATTTTGCCTTCTCAAATTGATGAAAATATTGTTATGATCAATTTTTTATTTGAATATACCACTGTTGATGAACTCATTTGGACATGATATACAAATGGTGATCTATTTTTCAAAAATGTCTACAATTGTATAAAAAAATTCACATTGAACCTTCCTTTCATTTGACATCCCTACATACCTCTTCCTAAGTCAATAGTGACTTGGAAGCTGACACATAATATTTTTGCAACATAAAAGAATCTAATTCAAAAATAATGTAAAATGATTTCGAAATGCTCTCAATAATCATGGTGTGAAAACAGTACACCACTTATGTAATGGTATATTTGCATGTAATATATGGAATCTAATTCAAAAATAATGTAAATGGTTTCGAAATGCTCTCAATAATCATGGTGTGAAAACAGTACAACACTTATGTAATGGTATATTTGCATGTAATATATGGAAGGCTACGCAATATCCACCAAGAGCAAGTTGTTAACACCTACCACCCAAAACATGGCCCTTAGCCGCCCTTAATTAAATTGAAGAATACTTTACATTATGAAATCTTTTAAATTTAAGATATCTCATATTTTCAGATATATATATGCTCGTGAAGATACATTAATTAATTCAAATTTTTTTATGTTGATGGTTAGATTCTCTTTTTATTTGTATTTTTGAAGAATATGTTAGGCATGTTCAACTATCATTTTCAAATGTTTGATGAATTAAATTTTATTTGATGTGTTTTTGAAGAATATATATATAAATTCTTTTTGTATGTATCATGCATAAATAGTTTTATGATGTGCATGTGATATAAAATATATTTTTTAGATGTATTTTTATTTCTTTGTTAAAAAAAACATTTTTTGACAAAAAAAAAGTTTGTCTTTTACATAAACATCGTTAAATAAAAGTGTGCTCATTTTCTACCTACTAGACTGTCTTTAAAAACGTTCTTTTTTGAATAACCTTTAAAAGCTCTAATTTCAAAAGCACTTTAAAAGGGGGAAATCTTAAAAAGATGAGATCTAACGTAGTGCTAGTTTCCAGTAAAAAGTACTAGCGTCACTACTTACCAGTGTTGTTATCTATTTGTATATCCATTATCCTATGAGTGTTATTTCCTTACTGGCAAAAGTAGCATAAAAGCAGCCATATACGTACTTGCTTATAATTTGATGTTTTCTATGTTTGCTATTCCATGTTCATCTGATATCTCATCTCATTTTATTTACAGTCAGACACAGCCACGTAAGTTACTTTTACAAACATAAGTTAAATGTTCTGTTTAAATTTTTAAAAAATAACTCAAAGACAAATTAGGTACAGTTAAATAACAGCATAAGCAAGTTTGTATCTTGAAACAGTTTTAGTTTCAACCCATGTAGCTATGCAAATCAAATTAAGTGCTTAAATCATAAAATATGTTGGTGCAAAGTGCCAAACAATTTTGGTCAAAATCATATTATATTAGTTAAACCATGATATCATCAGAGGAAACATCAGAACTTTAAAGATCATATAGATCATCAAAGTGAATGAAGTTTCAAGCATAAACAGATTAAATGAACGAAAACAAACTTTGAATAGCATGCAGTTAAAATATTGGCACAGAAGAAATGCAAAGGACCTCTCAATTTCAGGCAATATTAGCTAGTGCAGGCATTCATAGAGATAATTATTCTAATAAACAAGTTTTTAAGTTTCTCATTACTCCTACGAGTCTAAACGAATGATTAATTGAATTCCTACCGTGCTACCCCAGGTTAACAAAATTCAACTCCTCTCCACAATTAGGAGGGATTCAAGCAAGTTACAAGGGAGAAAAGTTCATTTTTCTCGTTCAAACATTTGTGAGTATTACTTCTGCACTGCAGTTTTTTTTTTAGCTTACTTGCTGTTGATGTCCTCCATAAATGGGGTAAGCCCCATAAGCAGCAGCATACATGTTCGGATCATGAGGGTGCGGCAAAGCATATCCGTAACCGTCATAAACAGATGGTCCTCCCCCGTAATAGGCTCCATTCCAGGGACTACCGAAATCCATTCTATGCTGCTATCCAAAGAGATGTGTCAGTTGAGATAGGATAGAATAATCATAATGAAATTAATGACAAACAGCATGAAGACAATCTTGTATTTCATAAGTTGCTAGAAAGTTTATATTTTTAAAAAGAAATTACAACATAACATCATTGATTGAGCTATGCTATACTCTTCACTCTTCTGTAGTTATTATTAGGTTCTTCATTTGATCATGACAATTCATTGATGAACTATATGATTGTGAATGGAAAATGAAGTACCATACGTGTACCCGGTACAGGGTACGTATCTGACCACTCACAATTTTAAAAGTAGCCATGCTTCGGAGGTGGGTCGAAAGAGAATGGTTGAGAATGATTACCTGCTTATTTGCCGGATTGCGGCCCCAAGAAAGGCGAACTGTTTGCTTGCCAACTGTTGCACCGTTTAGCTTTTGCAATGCCTCTTCTGCATTATTTCTGCAGATTATATAGAATGATTAATTAATGCACACACATAGAGAGAGGGAAAAAAACCGTGTTATATCTTATCAGACGGAGATTTGAAAATGGATATAAAGTAAACTTTACCTGTTGGCAAATTGTACAAAACCACATCCTTTTCCAACAGGTATCTTAACAGAGACTATCTCACCATACTGGGAGAATGGTTGTCTAAGATCTTCAGCGGTAGCACTAGGGTCAAGTCCTCCAACAAATATCTATAATGACCATCCGTTGAAAATTAGTGACAAATTGATTTTTCTAAATAAAATGCTGAAAACTTACAGTTGTATTTGTAGAATCGGCTTCAGATTGGTTGGATGTGGCATTTGAGTGGCCTCCTATACAAAGAAACAAACTAAATCAATACCCACCAAGTAGGGATACTCCAGAATTTCCCGGCAGTGCAAATGTTAAATTTGAGACATGAAAACACAAGGCATAAAAATGCAATTCCACTGATTACAACGAAGCAGAAAAAAACAATATTAAGGAGCAAAGAGTGTTTAAAAGTGTTGTCTTTGAATTGAATGTAAACCATTTTTCTTGTCTTCTTTTTGAAGAGCAAAATTTCAGATATGAGGTGCTATATGAGTTGCCATACCTTGTTGATAGCCAGAGGATTTCCTAGGAGTTGCAGCACCAATTCGCATAGGCCTACTAGAACAATAAACGCCATTCATTTCACTCAAAGCCTTAGACCTCTCATTATCATCTCCAAACCTGACGAAACCATAACCCTTTGAACGGCCAGTATTGGCATCAAAAACAACTTTAGCAGCTTTAACAGAAGGGTATTTATTAGAAAAAATTTCAAGCAACGTGCTATCTGAAACATCTGCAGCTAAATCTCCTACAAAAAGAGAAAGATCAGGGACGTTATCTGATCGTTTGTGATCTCCTGTGCTAAATGTCGCCCAGTTTAGGCGAAAAGGTTGGTCTGTGTTAGGCATCAACATCCCAGCATAATTCACTAAAACATTCTCAGCGATCACATGCGAATGAAATTCCACAAATCCATAACCCTCCGGTTGACCAGTTTGCTTATTGCGAATAACCTTAATTGAGAAAATCTGCACACAAAAAAATGCATGACAATTATATGCAATAGCTTGTTCATCTCAAACAAAATGAGAAACTCAGATTCTGTCATTCTCACCCAGGAATACAAACATACATTAAGCTTTCAAAATTATTATAAGCATAGTATTTTTCACAAAAGAAAAATGGCAAAAAAAAAGAAGCTAATGTCACTTTTTTTAGTTAAACCTGCAATAAACTGTACCTGAAACCTTCACCACTAAAGCCCAAGTCAAAAGGGTAAAAAACTTCAACCTTCTCCTAAATTCTAAACTGTTAATAGTTCAATCAAAATTTTCAATAACAGTTGCATCGCGTGAAGGCTTTCCCGATTTATACAAAACAAAAACTTTCATCACACTGATGATGAATTCAGACATTTCAATTACTCAATCTTTAATTTTGAAGTTAACAATTATATAGAAAAAGAAAGAAAAAAAAACTGTTTCATTCTTTCTGAGTCTGACAGAAAACCCAAATGAAGCAATAACGAAAGCTTTAAGTATAAACGACAAACAAATTCCCAACATCGTGTATTTTCCCTAACTTTACAATCAATAACATAAATATCAAAAGACATAAAGTAGCAAAACAAAAAGTACAATTTAATGTTCATAAAAATCAACAAAATCCAAAAAAATTAAAAATTAAAAAACACAAAAACGCAAAAACAAAAGAAAGACAAATAAAATACCTCGCCGTTAGAAGCGAAACACCGGTGAAGATAATTCTCATCCATCCAATGCTGCAAATCACCGACCCAGATCGTCTTGTTATCAGCAACACTAGATCCTTGATGCACGTGAGGCACGTGTTGCTGATAGTGATGATACGGCACATAATGATGCGGTGGCGGTGCATAATGTTGCGGCGGCAACATATGGTGCGGCATTACCATTGCCGCCGGCGGGTATTGCATCGGAACCCACTGTTGATGTGGCGGCGGCACTGTAATCGAATGCGGCGGCGTTTTCGGTGGCCGTTGTTGAGTTTGATTATTCTGTTCGGTCGGTTTCGATTCAGAACCGTTTGTTGATTGCATCTTCACGATTAATAAACTACTTTTTACACCCCTCTCTCTGTGTTGTTACAAAGAGGCAAATTCGTTTTGGTTTCGATGAATGAAGAAGAATAAGAATGATGAATTTGTGAGTGAGAGAGATTGCGGCGAGGGTATAAGAGGGTTATTAGATTACGAGGTTGTAGTTTGAACCGTTGGATTAAATGAGGAGATTAGATTTAAACCGTTGGATGTAATAATAAGGGATATGCGAAACACTATTTAAGTAGTTGTAGTCGTAGCAGTAATGGTGTAATCCTAATGAAGAATCCGCCGCCACCTCTTTCTTTTCATTCACTCACTTATTTGTGCATTTTTCTCTCTGTTTTTTTACTTCATTTGTGTGTTGGCACGTAAGCGGTAATATTCGCTTAATTACCGTTTCGTGCTTTTTTTTTACTATATACAGAATTCGCTATTCTATTCTAGGATAAATTATAAATGACTCACTATTTTACTTTATTATTATTTTCATTGTTATAGGGTACATTTATTAAATTTGCTTTAAAAAGTAGAACTATCAGATTATTGTTAAATAAATAGAGGATTTCTTAACACACCATTCAATCTTTTTAGATATCATGCGTGCTGACGAAAATACTCCTGCGTTTTAGATGTGCAAATCTGAATACATTTTTTTTTTAATTTTTCAGTTCTTTTCGAATGTGCACATCCGGACGCACCATTTTTTTTAGAAACGTTGATTTGTTCCGGATGTGCAAATCAGAAAAAATTTCTGATTTGCAGATCCGGAAAAAATCAAAAGAATTCCATAAAATCATTTTCTAATGTGCAAATCCGGAAAAAATCAAAAGAATTCCATAAAATCATTTACTTTAAATATAATTAAATCTAATATAATTAAAATTAATATCATTTTTTTAATATAATTAAATCCAATATAATTAAATTCAATATAATTAAAATTAATATGATTTTTTCAATATAATTAAATTCAATATAATTAAATTCAATATAATTAAATTAATTTTAGAAGTAAATACCATATAATTTTAATTATAATTTAGAAGTAAATACAATATAATTTAGAAGTAAATACCATATAATTTTAAATACCAATATAATTAAATCCAATTTTAGAAGTAAATACCATATAATTTTAAATTCAATATAATTAAATTAATTTTTTTAATATAAAAAAATCATTTAGAAGTAAATACCATATTAATCATTTAAAAAAAATCATATTAATTTTAATTATAGTGGATTTAATTAAATTGGATTTTATTATATTGAAAAAATCATATTAATTTTAATTACGTTGGATTTTAATTATATTGAATTTAATTATATTTAGAAGTAAATGATTTTATGAAATACTTTTGATTTTATCCGGATCTGCAGATCCGGAAATGATTTTATGAAATTATTTTGATTTTGTCCGGATCTGCAGATCAGAAATTTTTCCTGATTTGCACATCCGGAACAAATCAACGTTTCTCAAAAAAATGGTGAGTTCGGATGTGCACATCCGAAAATTGGGGGCAAAAACGAAATTTCACGTGGTGTGTAAGAAATATGGGTGGTGTATTAAGAAACCCTAAAAAAATATGTTTGTTATTCTAAAAAAAAATATATGATGTTTGTAAAATTAAATAATAATAGTAATAATAAAATTTATTGTCTAATAATATAGAGAAATGCTAAAATGACACTAAAAAGTTACACCACACCGTATAATGATACGTTATAATATACATTTTGTTTTTTTTAATAATTTTTGTTATGCTTTGGTTTTTATGCCAATGATTAGATGCTTTAAAAAGTTTACGGTGTACATACGGGTGTAAGAAACTGAGTATCAACATAGCACACCTGAATAATATATTATGATGGTTGAGTTAAATTTTATAATAAATATATGAAATAAAAGATATTGATTTGATAGTGTAATTAATAGTATTGATGAAAAAATATAATTGTAATTAATAATTAATATTGCATGAAAATTGAAATTATTTATTTTGGAGAAATGATGTTTCTACATTAAAAAAAATGATGTTAAATATTAATGTCAACATTTTATGTGTATGTATTTTAGAATGTATGTAACATTTTATAAGAAAAAAAAATACCGTATTAAAGTTTGTAAATAAAAAAAAAGTGTGGAAAATGGAAACTATAAAATAAAGAAAGAGATCAACCTAAATACATAAAATAATGGTGTGTTACTTTGATGTTAAAATACATAGTTGTTTAGTTTGAGATGACAAAAAGCAACTGATATTTAGTGATTGAATTAGAGATTGAAAGTATTTTTTCAAAATGAGTCACTTCCCTAGCTTGACGAGGCAAATAATTAAATTTTTAAGAAACTTTCAAGTTTTCCCTAAGCATAGAGAGAAAGAACCCTTTCAACAATTAATTAATGTTCTTACATAAAATGATTAACTAATGCTCCTTGCAGGTTTCTTTGATATTTCTATTAGAAATAATTTTGAATTTTCATAGAGTCACTTAAGTGAGTAAGTGGATCAAAGATTGATTAAACCAAAAATATATTTCGGAATAAAGTTGGTTAATACTATATCTATTTGGTTTTGACGATAATAAAATATGTAAATAATAACTGGACTATCTAACATTTGTTCAAGTTTGCAGGAATATATTCATTAAAAACACACGAAGAGTTGGTTCAGGTATTTGCTTCTGATGATCAGACTCTGACTCTGAAGATCACTTCTGAAGACTCTGCCTCTGATTGAGATCTAGATTATGAAGAAGTCAACTCTGAAGAAAGTAAGTCTATGGTGAATCGGACTCTGAAGCTTCAGAAGCTAAGAAGAGGACTCTAGTGTGATCAACCTCTGAAGCAGAAGCTCTTCTATTAAGGCAACTCTGACAGACTCATAGACTTTTTGGTCTCGTGAAGACTTAAGGAAAAATTCATCTCTTGGTGCTTGAGCCTCAACGAATAATTCCTCTTGCAGAAAGGTGTTTTGCTGTTGTGTCTAATCAAGTACAAAGCTAGGCTAACCTATTTAGTGAAACTCTTCCCAACGACTCTTTTATTTCTCTATATAAAAGTAGCAGAAGATCTGAAGATGAAGACTATAATACTGCATTACAAGACTCTGAAACTTGACAATCAAAGAGAAGCAAGCTATTATGTCATATTTGTTAGACTTTAAACATCTTAATATTTATATAATTTAGAAGTTCTTAAGTCTTAAAGTCTAGGTTGTATTGTGTCTACACCTCTGATTGTATATCAAGTGTAGTTCTTACCCTAAATCTCTTAACTGTTTGTTTAGAGTTAGAAGTTTCTCGCTTTAGTGCCTGAGCATTTGAAGTCTTAAGCTTGTGTGCTTAAGCAAAGGAAGTCTTAGACTTGTGTGTTTGAGCAAATGAAGTCTTTAGCTTATGTGCTAAAGCAAGGAAGTCTTGAGCTTGTGTGCTTGAGCAAGGATGGCTAAGACTTATGGATTTGAGTAAAGAAGTATCGTACTTGTGTGTGTGTGTGTTTGTGTAACTAAAGGAAGTCTCTTGTTGGTGAGCCTGAGCATTAGTAATTAGATTTGGTTATATTGGAAATCCATTGAAGAGCAAAGGGATTTAACTACTCTTAGGTTGTGAGAGGAACCAGGATAACTGTTGTGTCTTGTGCTTTTACTTTATTTGCTTCTAAACATTATTCATCTGTTATCTATTGTTTACTTCTGAATCAGATTCTGTTGCAAAATCTGATAAAGACTACTAAAAGTTCACACTCTGAGTGATTTTGAAGTCAGACTCTGAACTGCAGGTTCAGACTCTGATTAAGATCAATAAGAAGCAGTAGCAAAAAAAGTTTAAAAAATGCAACACAATTCAACCCCACCTCTTCTTGTGTTTTTCTCTCATTCAATTGACATTAGAGTACGATATGTGCTAAACACTTAAAAGTGGTGCAGAAAAGATCCTGAGAAAAATACATATCCTTCATGGCTGAAGAATTTGGAGTTTCTGGCTATGGTGGGGGGTGGTCTCACTAATCCTTTCGGTAGAGTTAATCATGATTACAGTTTTGAGAAAAATATTTATACTGCTAGATGTCCTACCTTCATTGGAGATTCCACTGAGTTTGAATGGCGGAAAAGCAAAATGTACACTCACATCATAGGTCTTGATGATGAGTTGTGGGACATTTTGGAATATGACATTAATATTCAAGTCAATGGTGTTAGAATGATGGCTGACAGAAAATCTCTTACACTTGAGTAGAAAAGTATCTATAGAAAACACCATAGAGTTAGATGCATCTTGGTTGATGCTCTACCTCATTTGAGTATATCAAAATCATTGATAAATCTACTACTCAGACCATTTTCAAATCCTTATGTGCTACTTATGAAGGAAACCAACAAGTTCAAGAAGCTAAAGCTAATCTTTTAGTTCAGCATGAGTTGTTCAAAATGAAAGAGGAAGAGAAAATTGAAACCATGTTCTCAAGGTTTTAAGTATTTGTGTCTGGACTTCATGTCTTGAACAAGAGCTATACTACTTCTGATCATATCAAGAAGATTCTTAGGAGTCTTCCTGTCAGATATAGACCTAAGGTAACTGCAATCCAAAAGGCTAAAGACTTGAAAACATTAAGTCTTTAGAGTCTCATTAGCAATATCCAAAGCTATGAGATAGATCTGGATGAAGATGAGCTTGTTTAAAAACCTAAATCACTGGATTTGAAGTCAGTGGGGGGAAAATCTCGTGATAAAGTTGTCAGATTCTCAAAAGTCTATAAATCTAAAGAAGCTTCAGATGAAGAAGATTTTGACAATGACACTGATGATGAGGAAATGACCTTTATCATCAAGAGGTTTCACCATCTGGCTAATAAGAATAAGAGGTTCTCTGGCAGAAGATATGGCTTCAAAGGAACCCGCTCTATAGATAATAAAGATGATCAGAAAGGCTGCTTCAATTGTCAAAAGCCTTATCACTTCCTAGCTGATTGTCTAGATCTTCAGAAGGACAAAGCCAAGAAAGGAAGCTTCCAGAAGGATAGCTTCAGAAGTAAGTTCAAGAAGAGTTTCATGGCAACGTGGACGAAGTTGATGATGAGGAAAAAGTTGGCAAGAATGAAGAAGAAGCCAATCTAGCTCTGGTGGCTTCAACATTCTCAGACTCATCAGAAGGAGATTCTGACTCAGAATCAGAGGATGCTGATGAGGTATTCTCTAAAATTACTTAATCTGATCTAATTACTCTTTGTCAAGTTCTTATGGACAAATGTCATCAGAAATCCAGACACATGAAAATATTGAAAAAGCAATATGATATTTTGAAAGATGTACTAAAAGCATCTCAAAACAAAACTGAATCTCTTGAAATGGCTCTTCTAGAATTAACTGGTTTTGAACGAACCAAACTTGCTCCCATGATCTATGGAATAAGCAAGAGCAAAGGATAAGGTATTGGTTATCCGCAAAATCCGTTTAATCCAAGGACTAATACTTTGATTAAACCATCAGACCCTTCTTCTTCAAGCCCTGCTAAAAAAAGGGTGTACTCTCATTTTGTGTCTACTAGTAAAGCAAAGGGTTCAAACCAATTAGAATCTATAATTGAAAAGTCAGAGGTTCTGAAGAAATCAGAAGGTCAAAAGTTCTGAAGAAATCAGAACCAGTGACTTCTAAGTCAAAGGTTCTAAAAAATCCAGAATCTGAGACTTCAAAGTCAAAGGTTTTAAAGAAGATATAACCTAAGACATCCAATTACAAGGTTTTGAAAGGTATAAAACCTAAGGCTAAGATTCATTCAAGATAATAAACCTTTAAAACAAAAGTCTTGAATGAGTAAAAGCTTTATTACAAAGCTAAGGCGCAAAATAAGAGGAAGCCTAGTAAAACTAACACTAAAGGACTCGTAAGAATATGGGTACCAAAGAAAGATATTTTTTTTCCTGCAAATATAATGAAAGGAAAGAACAAAGCAGCAGTCTCAGCTCCAAGACAATGGCTGACTAGAATATACAACAAAAGAAAAGCCTATGTCCAAAATCCCAACCAGAAGGAGCAAGAAGATGTGGAGTTTGAAAGAAACTAGTAAGGTAAGATTACTGGTACTGGGAAGACTAAAGTTGTTATATCAAACGATCGTGCTTTAGATGCTTAACCATCCTCTGAAGCTCATCCAGTCAATATGGCCACTAAATTGGCTCATGTTGGTTATCAGAAGAACATTATTGGAATAAGATGTTCCTTAAAAAAATCTCTTTTACAGTTCAGAAGCTACACAAAGATGCTAGTTGTTCAGAAGCTGGAATTGCATAACAAAACTTAACTTATGAAACACAACCAGAGGAGGCAAGCTCTGAAGGAGCTCCTTGCAAAAAGACATTCTAAGTATGATAGGACTTATCAGACGTTGGATGAATTATAACAATGCACACCTTATCAGATGTTGTATGGGATCCGGTTCTCAGACCTCGTCATAAGGACATCATTAGAACAAAATGGGTGCTCAAAAACAAGTTAAATGAATAAGGAGAGGTGGTAAGAATTAGCTATACGGGTAGCTCATGGCTATAGTCAGCAAAAGATCAAAGCAAATGGAGTCTATGTTCATTAGTCTAAATATATTTAAGAGAGCTTTTGAAGAAGTTTATGCTTAAAGACGGCAAAATCATGAACACTCTTATACATCCACTATGAAATATGAACAAGGAAGAAGAAAGCTCCAAAGTCTGTCATAAGATGTATAAAGGTATGACTAGTTCCTCACTCTACTTATCAGCCTCTAGACCTGACATTTTTTAATGTCAGTTGGTAGGTTATCAGATTTGTGGGAGCAATATATCTATTCTATCATAATATTGCTACTATTTGTTTGGCATTGTATCCTATACAAACATTCTTGAATCAAGCACTTTGAAATCAAACTTCATCAGAGATTATGTTCAGAAGAGTATAATAGATATACAGTTTGTTGATTTTGATCATCAATTAGCTGATATATTTATTTAAGCCTCCTTCTTTTGAAAGTTTTTATTAAAAAGAATCTGAACATACATTTTATTATAGAATAGTGTTGGGTTCTAAATGAAAGATCATATTCTGATGATGGTCAAAATCTAATGTGATTAGAAGCTCCAAAACAACTTCTGATGAACAATAGACTCTAAAGCATCCCAGCCTCCGAAATTTAGTATTGGATGAAATTTTCTGCGATAGCATTTAAGTGATATTTGTTCTTATTTGAATATCTTCACTCATGTGTCACTTATCTGAATAATTCTTGGTCTGTTTTAGTGCTTTTTTGTTGGATCGTTTTTATCCTCCAGTTTATGTTGTGTTTGCTCATACTCTGAGTTATATTAATTGGGAATTATTATACCTTCTGTTAAAATTAAAAACCATTATTCTTTCCTAGTTTTCTTTACTTTGGACTTAATTGGTTGAAATATTTTTGAGTCTATCAGCGGGTCATTCAAAGGAATCAAGAGAAATTAAAAAGAGTGTTGTTGCAAAAAGAGAAACTGATTAAACTTTCATTAAGATTGCAATGATATTACAAGATTTTGTTCTACATTATCTTATCTAAATCATCAGTCTAACCTCGAGCCATTAAGGAGGTTTCCCAGCCCACATCCGACTCATCTTCAGCATCAAAATCAAAATAAACTATTTTTGCAGTAACCTTCTTTTTCTTTTTCTTGGGCTTCTTCTTCAACTTTGAAGTCCTTCTTGGCTTGAGTGCCTCATTGAAGGTGCTTGATCTAGAGGGTTAGGTTGCTTCACTTCTCTAAAGTTGGTGCTCCTTAAAAGTGTTGGTTTCTTTAACCACGATTGTCTCTAAAGAGACGCTGATTCTGGTAACTTCAGTTGGTGTTCATTTTCAAGAAGAAAGAGTTAGATGTAGATTTATGGTCTCAACCTGTGGGTTCCTGCTTATATAGTGGATCTTGAGTGTCATATACATTACTTTAGGAAGTTGGATCACCAATGATCTTTAATGCTTGCTACTCTAGGTTTACTTGCTCTTAATTCCAATTATTACTTCTGCGGTTTCAAATACTTGGAAGTTGAAAGGATTTTGTCTGACCGCCTCGAGAAGTGAAGAAATATTCTCAATCAATCTAGCAATTTTTTCTATCTTTTGAAAATCGAGTTTCAATTTTTGGGGAATTTCAAAGATATTTTTTATTTATTTTTATCAAAATTTAATCTCCCATACATTTTTCTTCAGTATCTTTTCCCTCTTCTGCCTTATCTTTTTGTTGATGACAAAAGGGGAAGAAAGAGGATACGTATTTAAGCACCTAAATCTGAAAGATTTGTTTGACTGTGCTTAAATTCTGAAGAATTAATTACCGTGTTTCAAGGATAAATTTAATTAACCTGGCTAAGACTTAGGAAGAGCTTACAAACCTCACCCTTAGAACTATCTGACTTAGGGTGAGCTTAAAAACCTCACACTTAGGATTATCAAACTCATGGGGAGCTTACAAACCTTAAAACCTAAAGTCAGAATGTTAATTAAATCAACAACCATTGTTCTTAAATACTATTGCTTGTCATCATAAAAAAAGGGGGAGATTGTTGGAACAAAATTGGTTAATACCATATCCCTTATATTTTGATGATAACAAAGTATTTAAAGAAAAATTGGGCTTTCTAACATCTGTTCAAATTTGCAAGAATATATTCATTAAGAATATATGAAGAGCTACTTGAGGAATCTGCATCTGATGATCAGACTCTGACTATGAAAATCACTTCTGAAGACTCTGCCTCTGATAGAGATCCAGACTCTGAAGAAAGTCATCCTCTGGTGACCCAGACTCTGAAGCTTCAAAAGCCAAGAAGAGGACTCTGGTGTGATCATCCTCTAAAGTAGAAGCTCTTCTATCAAGTCAACTCTAACAGACTCTGAGACTTTTTGTTCATGTGAAGACTTAAGGAAAATCTCTCTCTTGGTTCCTGAGCCTTAACAGATAATTCCTCTTGCAGAAAGGTTCTTTTCTATTGTATCTAATCAAGTACAAATCTAGCCCAACCTATTTGGTGAAAGTCTTCCCAACGACTCTTTTATTTCTCTTTATAAAAGGAGTAGGAGATTTGAAGATGAAGACTACAATACTGGATTGTGAGACTCTGAAACGTGACAATCAAATAGAAGGTACTTTGTCAGATTTGTTAGACTTAGAACATCTTAAAACTTGTATATTTTAGAAGTTCTTAAGTCTTAGAGTCTTTCTAAGTGTATTGTATTTACACCTCTGGTTGAATATCAAGTGTAGTTATTACCCTAAATCTCTTAATAGTTTGTTTAAAGTCAGAAGCCTCTTGTTTTAGTGTTTGAGCATTTGAAGTCTTAAGCTTTTGTGCTTAAGAAAGGAAGTTGCAAACTTGTGTTTTTGAGCAAAGGAAGTCTTTACCTTGGGTGCTAAATCAAGGAAGTCTTGAGCTTGTGTGCTTGAGCAAGGAAGTCTTAGACTTGTGGGTCTGAGCAAGGAAGTCTTATACTTGTGTGTGTGAGCGAAGAAAGTATCTTGCTAGTGAGCTTGAGCATTTGTAATCAGATTTGATTATATTAAAAATCCCTTGAAGAGCAAGGGGACTGGACTACTCTCAGGTTGTGAAAGGAACTTGGATAACTGTTGTGTCTTGTGCTTTTAATTTATTTGCTTCTGAACATTATTCCACTACTATCTATTGTTTATCTATGAATTAGATTATGTTGCAAAATCTGATAAAGACTCTTAAGAGTTCAGACTCTGAGTGATTTTGAATTCAGACTCTGAATTGCAGGTTCATATTCTGATCAAGATTAATCAGAATAGCAAAAAAAGTTTGAAAAAGCCAACACAATTTAACCTCCTTCTTGTGTTTTTCTCACATTCAATCTAAACCAAGCTAATCAAGAAAAAATTAATATATTAACCAAATTAAACTAATGAAAACTGAGATGGTGTGATCAATTCTCGGTTTTAGTTTTTAATAACTACCAAATCAGTGAACCGAACCGATGACTATAGTTATCCACTTAAAATGTTGCTCTCATCACCGTCGTTCGGCCTCGTTCATTATTTATGCTTCTTTCCTTTTAGTAAAACACACAACCAACATTCAAACTTCAAACATAAAATGTAAAAATCCTAAGCCAAAAAAACATGTTATCACCAAAATGTTGCTCTCATCACCGTCGTTCAGCCTCGCTCTGATCACATTCTTCGTATATTACGTTCTCTTGGTAAATTTTCATCTCTTTTTGTATACCTTTTTTTTTGCTTTTTATTTTTAAAGTAATTTCTTCTAGACTTCACTACTACGAAATATACATTTGCTAACGCCATATTACTACGACCACTATGTCAACCGTAATAACATCTCATTTTTAACTCACCTGATTTTTTTTATTAAAAGGCTTTGCAGGACGCTTCATAATAACAAGAGTGGTCATATATTAAGGGTTACGATATTTGAATCCTAGCATTAACATTTTTCCACTTTTTCAATAAAAAAAACGTGTGTCCCTTAAATAAAAACTGGAAAACTTTGAACTATGGTTGTTTCTACCAACCATAGTTATATGTGTCATATTTCACTAAAGTTGGTATGTACCCGTTGTGAAATTCTTTCCTACAAAAATAAAATATAACATGTTCTTTATTTCCTTCATAACACATTCCATAGCGAACTAGACGACAACGATAGTGAAATCTTCATCTTCCTTCATTTCTTGGAACGTCAAATCTTCACCATTTTCATTCATTTCTTGGAACGAAAATCATTTCTTGGTCTCTTCCTCCTCTTCAAAGTATGGTACATTACCTTTTTGTGTTCGTTGTACACTGTTCATTATTCATCTCTCTCTCTCTCTCTCTCTCTCTCTCTCTCTCTCTCTCTCTCTCTCTCTCTCTCTCTCTCTCTCTCTCTCTCTCTCTCTCTCTCTCTCTCTCTCTCTCTCTCGCGCGCGCGCGCTGTGGTGAGGTATTCCTTTATGCGGTGTGGATTTTTTATTTTTCTTTTTTGCAATTGAATTACTTTGTATTTTGGTTTTATTCAAATTTTGTGTGGTTTTTGTTATTATAAGGCTATGTGATGTTGTCACATGTCTTGCTCTCGTGCTACTATGTTTTTGTTGTTATAAGGCTATGTTTTTTTTTTCGTTTTGTTTTTATAACTTTATTGCAAATGAAGAGAGAAACATTGTTATGAATATGATTTAGGTTTTGGTTTTCCCAATGAAATTGTTGGGTTGTTGATTGATGTCATGAATTGTAGCATTAGTGTCATGAATTGTGCGTGTAGTATCAGTGTGTCGTTCACATTAGTCTTTTGATATAAGTTTCAAAATATATTATGGATCGTAGTCAGATGAAAAATGATAGATTAGGTTTGGTGTATGAGTAAAGAGTTCTTGAATTCCTTAAATTCGCGAAACAAAATCTTCCTGACAATAATGATCTCTTTTATTGTCCTTGAGTTAATTGCGGGGAATATCAAAAAAATTTCAAAGGAAGAAATATTACATCATCTATGTTGTGATGGAATATGTCAAAATTATATGACATAGACGTGACATGGAGAAGTGGATAAAAACCAAAATGCGACATCATAAATGCATGAAATTAATGAAGATATAGATGATCGACTATAAGATATGTTTCGTGATATTGGAGAATCGTCTTTTATGAAAGCTCATATTTATGATACTTTATGTAGTGATAAGTATGTGCCTTTATATAAGTGGTGAATAAGTTTAACACGATTGTCCGTGTTGTTAAAATTTATTAATCTAAAGGCAAAAGGTGGGTGGTCAAAAAAAGTTTCATGAAATTGATTTATCTGTTGAAACAAATGCTACCAGAAGTTAACAATTTGTCAGATCGTTGTTATGAGACCAAGAAGATATTATGTCCAATGGGTTCGGAGTATATCAAAATACATGCATGCCCAAATGGTTGCACATTATACAAGAAAGAGTATGAACATTTGTATCAATGACCAAAATATGGTGAGTTGCGCTACAAGTTGAAGGACAACAATGGTGATGACAATAACAATGTTAGCAATATGTGTCCTTCTTCTAAAGTGTTGTGGTACTTGTCAATAATTTCAAGGTTCAAGATACTCTTTGCTAATGCGAATGACGCAAAGTGTAGCACCCTAAAACCCCAAGCACATTTTATAACATAATCAGAGTAACGGTTTCCACTAAAGGCTGTCACACATTTTCAGCATAAACATTTTTCATAATTTAACATAACACAGATGAATTTAAAACATTTAATAACATCTCTTCATGGTCTCAAAAATAGAAATTTCTTTAATCGAAATAAAATAATTAGTTCAATAACAACTCAATAATAAGTGGAATAAAATAAAAAATGACCCCATCTCAGTGTTACATTATCAGAGCGACACCAAGTACTAGACAATACGCAGCAAGCAATAAATGAAGAAGACACAAGCCATCTTCCACACGATAGCATCTAAGGTTCCTCAGTCTCTATCTGAGTATATTAAAGCATAGGCGTAAAGCCACCACAACAAGCAAACAAGGGCAAGGATACAATTCAAAATATGATAACGGTGCAAAGTACAACAAGGATAGATGACACACAAGTATTCTCAACATCGGAAAACTCAATCACACAATAATCAGTCATGCAATAAGGTTTATGTATGCAATGCACTACTCGACTCTACTCAAACGCATGTGGTACGGAGTTTTGGAAGTTCAGAGTTATGTTACTAAAGTCATCCACTCATCAAGTTACATCTATAAACTTGACTACACGTCATGATCACAACATAAGATCAAGAATCACCTATCTCAGATATACATGATGCATGCAATGCAATAACACACAGATGCACGAAGGTATCACCACCACCCTCAACTTCATAACTCGTAACTAGTTACAACACTAAACCAATTATATTGTTGTTTATTATTATTGTTGTTTTATTATGGAATGTTCATTTTTGTTGGTTCTGTACGATTTTTATTTTATTTTCAGAAGATGTATGTGATTATGGATCGTAGTTGGATGAAAGCCAATAGATTAAGTAAAGAGTATGAGAATAGAGTGATTAACTTTCTTGAATTCGTGAAAAAAAACTTAAAGTTTCATGTCCCTAATACATTCAAGGGGAGAACCTTCATATGTTTTTTTTGCTTATCTTGTCACTTTCATTTCGTTTATTATTTTTTATTGAGTCTCTTTCATGATTGCACATCTCTAAATCAAGTTTTGAATCAATTCATTTTTTTAGCATGAATAATTCAATTATTATATTTGAGCTTGATCATGATGGTTTTAGTCAATTAGTTGAGTTAGTGGAACAATAACATATGTCTTGTTGATTCAAGTTAGGTTGAAAGGAGAATCTCAAAGTATTTTTAAAATCATGAAAACTTGAGATTTTATGTGCATGACTCAAATCATATACATACCCTGACTTGAATCAAACTGAACAGGGGCAAACATTTTTTTTTTTTTCAAAACCTATGACTCTAATCACGATTTTAACTTGAATCGAATTAAGCAGCCTTGTGTCTTGAATCACAAGTTGCACTTGATTCGAGTCAGACAGATCTGGACAACCTCTGCCTCATTTGATTCGAATCACATTTCATACTTGACTCGAATCACTCAGTTTCTAATATTTCTCTGTTTGACTCTGTCCAAGTTGACTAGAATCAGACTTTGTTCATGATTCTAATTGTGAGCCTTCATGAAGAAAATCAAAGTTAAAAGGTGATTCGAATCACACGAGAAATGGGTCAAGTTCTTTATGTTTTATTATTTCACTCTACTTGCTCATTTTTCCATCTAATTTTGTGCTTAATCTCAAGCACATATACATTCATGTTGTCATCTTATTTTCAAAACATAATTTTATAATCTACATTGAGATTTTATGAAATCAACACCCTTTCGTTTTAGAAAACTAAAAAACTCTTACAAACAAAAATTATTTCATCTTCAACTTCTATTTTTGATTTCAAATCTTAGAAAATGAGAGATTTGTAATTGATTGAGGGAGACGTTGTCTTGAAACTAATTGTTCTTGAAGGTTTGGTAAGGTTTTTTCAGGAAGCTTGCAAGATTGAGGTTGTTGTCATTGGTGGTGACAAATTCCAGTGAAAAGAAAGAGGTTCTTATCTCCAACTTACCTTGGTAGTGACTGTGTGGATGGCTATGAATAAGATGTCATTCTTCTCACTCTTCGGACAATTCATCACTCAAGAAATCAGTAGGATCAAGGGGTGATTGCCACACACAAAGACTGTGGGCAGATTAGTGAAGCAGAATATTCAAGAAACGAGAATTGAGTAAAGATTTCGTATAAGAGTTTAACATTAGGTTGTATATATAAGTCAAGATCGAGATAGGGGATTTATTTCTCAGAATTATTGTGGATTAGTGATTGTATGAACTATGATAATATTTGTCAAAACATAGTGGAAGAAAACTGATTCAAACGGGAAACCATTGAAAAATGGATTAGGCTCCTACAAGGACGATAGAGCTGAACCATTATATATCCTGGTGTACTCTCTCTCTCTCTCTCTCTCTCTCTCTCTCCTCCCTCTCTCTCTCTCTCTCTCACACACCCACACACCCACCCACACACACACACACACACACACACTCACTCTTGCATTTCAATTTTTGTAGGATATTGCATGCTTAGGTTTTCAATTCTTAGCATAGTCTATCGATTATTTCAGTGTAGGGATTTATTACGTAAGGTTATGTTTTGTTAGAATTGGTACCTAATTGAGCTTTAATGCTGATTAAACTCTGGAAAACTAGTATTGTTAGAATCTAATATTAATTGAATCATTGTATAGGACAAACCACCTGTAATTTAAAATTACTTAATTAATCATTGTCTTTGAACAATATAAAAATTTGTGAATTGTGTAATTGTCAACTTGTTGAATTTCAATATAAGCATAAGATCTCTATTTTTGCTTCAAGACTTCCGCAAGTTTTTGAAAAATCTCTGATATTCCATTTTTAGAAAATCGTTCAAATTTTAATAAGGGTCTATTCATCCCCTATCTAGACCATTTCTCTACTCCATATTCTCACCCAAGAAAACCTTCTTAATGATAATGGGATTTTTTGGTGTTATTGTAAAAAAAGCAGAAATATGCAAAAACATCCAAGGGATGTTATATTCAATCATTTAGGTTGTGATAGAATTATTCAAAATTACACGAAATGGGTATGTCATGGTGAGGTGAAAAAATAAGGCACATGTGAGATAAAGTTTGAAGTTGATGAATTTATGAATGATACTCTAGAAGATATGATTCGTGATATTTGAGTAAATGCTTTTAAGAACTCTCATGTAGAAGATACTTTGCAAAGAGACATGGAAGAGTCGGTTATATCTGGGATGCAAAAATTTTACAAGATTGTCAGCAGGAAGTGTTGCAAAATATGTTGTAAAAATTTTACAAGATTTTTGCTTGAATTGTTGTAAGAAATTATTCTAGGAGGTAACATGTTGCCGAACCATAGTTATGAGGTCAAGAAAATATTGTGTCCAATGAGTTTGGACTATGTCAAATTCATGCATGTCATAATGATTGCATATTATACAAGAAAGAGTATGAAAACTTGAAAGCGTGCCCGAGGTGTGGGGAGGCACACTACAAGCAGAAGGAGAATATGGTGAAAATGATGATGGTGTAACTAGAAAGGGTGTTCCTTCAAAGGTGATGTAGTAACTACCGATAATTTAAAGGTTAAGAGACTATTTTTTAATGTAAATGATGCAAAGAATACTAGATGACTTGCATATGAAAGAGTATGTGATGGAAAAATTTGCCATGTAGCCGATTCATTGCAATTGAGGAAAATTGATTCGTTGTTTCTAGATTTTTCCCTTTAGCCAATGAACCTTATGCCTGGACTTGCTACCGAAAGAAATGAACCCGTTTTGGTAATTTGAGTACTAACCATACTTCATGGAATGTTCTTCTCATGATTTATAATCTATCTCGCGGCTGTGCATGAAGCACAAATATATGATGTTATCAATGATGATTTCAGGTCTAACACAACCAGGGAACAAGATAAATGTTTATTTAATGCCATTGATTTAAGATTTAGGAGTTTTTGTGGGAGGGAAGGCATTGATGTTGATGATGCATATACATGTGATAACTTTAAGATGCGTGCCATGTTGTTTTGCACAATCAATGACTTTCCTGAATACGGTAATTTGTCTAGGTATAACGTCAAGGGATAGGAAGCATGTCCTATATGTTAAGATGATACATGCTCCCACCAATTACAAAATGGGAAAATTGCTGGTTTACCTTGGGAATAAAAAATTTCTAAGACCTAATCATCCATAATGTAGATTGCGGAGGGCTTTTAATTGAGAGCAGAAGTTTGGTATTGCTCCAAAGCCCGTTATCGGGAAGGAATTTTATAGAATACAACAACGCATTAATGTTGTCTTTGGAAAGAAACAAAAAGGTCTTGTGGAGAAAAATATTTAGAAAAAGAGGTCAACATTCTTTGATCTTCCATATTCGTCTAGTATCGACGTAAAACATTGTCTTGATGGGATGCATGTGGAGAAAAATGTATGTGATAATTTGATTGGAACACTTTCAACATAAAAGGCAAGACAAAAAATAGTAAGGAATCTTGTCTAGATATGGGGGGGGGGGGGGGGGTAATGGGTATATGACAAGAGTTAGCTCCAAAAGACATAGGAATAAAACATATTTGCCCCCACCATGTCACACACTGTCTAAAAAAGAAAAAAAAAGTTTTTGCGTTTGTTTGCAGGGTATCAAAGTTCCCTAAGGGTACTAATCAAATGTGAAGAAATTCGTGTCAATAAAAGATCTCAAACTTATTGGCTTAAAATCTCATGATTGTCATGTCTTGATGCATTAACTTCTACCAATGGCTATCCATGGCATTTTACCAAAAAATATAAGGGTAACTATAACCAAAATTTTCTTATTCTTCAATGTTATATGTAGTAAAGTCATTGATCCTAGAAATTTAGATAAGTTGGAACATGAGGCTGCAATTATCTTGTGTCAATTAGAGATATATTTCTCTCCATAATTTTTTGACATTATGGTTCACTTAGTTGTTCATTTGGTAAGAAAGATTATATTTTGTGGCCCAGTTTTTTTATGGTGGATGTATCTGGTAGAATGATACATTAAGATCTTTAAAAGGTATACAAATAATCATCACTGTCTGGAAGCTTTGATCGTTGATCGGTACATCATAGAAGAAGCTATTGATTTTTGTACAAACTATTTGTCAAAAGAAAACTCTATAGGAATTCCCGGGTCTCGTTATTATGGAAGATATGGAGGTAAAGGTACTCAAGGTTTAAATGTAAATACAATTGAATAAGATGTAGTTATTCAAGCACATTTGTATATATTGAATAATGTTAATGAAGCTCAACCTTACTTATCAGCTCCCAAATGTCTTATCAAGGAAATAATCCCACGGATGAGTGAAAAATTGATGTTGACAGAGCATAACAAAACTTTCATGACCTGGTTTAATGAAATGGTTTCTAAAGAGAGTGGTGCATAAGAGACAATTAAATGGATGTCATATATGCCTAAGTTTGTAATAACTTGGAGTGTTTACGACATTAGTAAATTTTCATTCTATACGAAATCAAAGGATGTTCGTAGTACCATATAAAATAGTGGGGTTATGGCTAAAGCTGAATCCATGTACTTCTCTTGCTCTAAAGATAAAAATCTTGTACTGACATCTAGAGCATACTTTGGGGTTATTGAGGAAATTTTGGAGATTAATTATGTTACTTTTAAAGTGCCTTTATTTAAGTGCAAGTGCATTGATAGTAACACTGGTGTAGAAACCGATGAATTAGGATTCACACGGGTTGATCTTCGAAAGATAGCTTATATGAATGAACCATTAATCATGGAATGCCAAGCAAAGTGATATTTTTTTTATGTCATTGATCCTTCTAACATAAGATGATCAATTTTTCTACAAGGAAAATACATTCCTGATAGTGATGAAAATCAAGATTTAAATTTTGAGACCCATTTTTTTGGCAATTGTCACTACTACAAAAAACACATACAACAACGGTTAAAAAAGATATATTATCACGCAGGACCGACCGTTGTTATGTAGCGTGTGGTTATATATGCATTACTTACAATCACGGTCATATAATCGTTGTAGAAAACCCGAAAGCGCGTGACATATTACCACTGTTGCTTTAACTAACCGTTGTAATATATTAAAGGTCCCAGGTTCGATTCTCTGCAGCGCCTTTTTGGTATATATATTATTCTGGACAACGTTCACTCTACAACCACGGTCATATTTAACAACCGTAGTTAAATTATCTTCTTTTTAAAAAAATATATATTTCTACTTTTTGAAAATTTTCCATTTTTTAACGTGTATTTTTGTGGACCGTATCAGAATAGAAACAACAATTGTATCATAACAATAATTGTATTGTATTACATCAAATCCATATATTAGATTAATAACCAAACATTGTATATATATTGCATCAAAATAAAAATGGCACAAAAAAACCTACAACACATTATATAACATCACATAATTGTATCTTAGTGTTTTAGTTTCTTGTCTCTTCGTGTATTGTCTCTTGGTGTCTTGACTTTAAACACCTACAATTTCAAATAATCATACTTGTTAGTAAATATACTTAGAAATAATAACTTACATTAAATTATGAATAAAGAATAAAATACTTAGTTGTTAATTTTCCCATAGGCCTTCATTGTAATCGATACGAATAACATGCACACCATCTCTATTAACTTCATCATATGTGGTAGGAACCTGTGTTGTGTAAAAAGGAGTAGAAGGAATATCAAAACTTTCATCACTACTAGGAATTTATTTTCCTCAGAGAATTATTGACCGTTTCCCTGATGTGTCCGAAGGGTCGGTCACATTGAAATAAAAAACTTTATTACGAATGGCATTGAAGAACAAACACAATCTGATTATAGTTACTCTCACTTTTTTGGTAGGATGTCACAGATAACCACTGGTAGAATTTGTAGCATTAAGACATGACAATCATGAGATTTCAAACCAATTAACTTGAGATCTTTCGTTGATACAAGTTTCTTGACGTTTGATGAGTAACCTTAGGAAACTTTGATACCATGCAAACACTCGCAAAAACTTTTCTTTTCCTTTTTACATAGAGTGTAACAAGCCAGAGGCAGATAAGTTATTTTCTCTTTTTCTATTGGAGCCAATTATTTTTGTATACCCATCGCCTCCATATCGAGGCGAGATTGCTTACTATCTTTAGTCTTGTCTGGAATGTTTAGAAGTGTTCCAATTAAACTATCACACACTTTTCTCTCCACATGCATCACATCAAGACAATGTCTTACATCGAGACTTGACCAATATGGAAGATCAAAGAGCACGAACCTCTATTTTCATATATTTTTCTCAACTGGCCCTTTTTCTTTTTCTCTCTTTCCAAATACAACATTAATGTGTTTCTGTCGTTGATCAACTTCATCTCCGGTTAAAGGTTTACGAGTGATATCAAACTCCTCCTCTCCATTAAAAGCTTTCCGCAATCTACGATAAGAATGATCGGGTCTTAGAAATTTCCAATGCCCAAGGTAAACGGTCTTTTTTCCAAACTCAAGTTGGTGATAACAGGCATTAAATTCATAAATAGGACACGCTTTGTGTCCTTTGACACTATATCCATCCAAATTACCATATGCAGGAAAGTCGTTGATTGTGCAAAATAGCATTGCACGCATCTTAAACTTTTCACCAGAATATGCATCATCAACTTCAATGCCTCCCCCTACAAAAGTCTTAAATCTTCAATTAATGGACTTAGATAAACATCTATGTCATTTCTAGGTTGTCGTGGTCCAGAAATCATCATACTTAACAACATATACTTACGCTTCATGCACAACCAAGGATATAGGTTATAAATCATGAGATGAGCATGCCACGAAGAATGGTTAGTACTCAGATTACCAAATGGGTTCATTCTGAAATTCTGGCATAGCAGATAGCAGATGTCCTAACACATGTCACAACATTGTTCTCTGCATAACTTTAAAACAAGGACAAAACAAACAAACTGATATATTGAATATCAGCAACAACAACAAGACAGATGTTTGGACATCTGTTACAACATGTTAATCAAAACTAAACTATAAATTGCAGAATGATAAACAACACAGAATATGATGACCCAGTTCGGTGCAAATCACCTACATCTGGGGGCTACCAAGCCAGGAAGAAGAATCCACTATCAGTAGTATAGTTTTATGTAAACAACCTCTGGTTTACAGTAAACAACCTCTAGTTTACCTATCACTACCCAATGAAAACTTTATCATTAGAAGTCACATCTAATTGATAAGAGAAACCCTTCTCACTCCCTAAATAACAACCTGTGATCACTAACAGTTACAATCGACAACAACTGTATCATCCTACTTGAAAGACACCTCTTTCAATACAAAGTTCAGTCAAGCATTCTCTACTAACAACACAACTCAAATTTGCTTCAAAGCTTCATCCAAGAATAATACACGATTCATTACCTACAGGTTTCTGAATCTGTACAAACAACTATGTCTTCCATAATGTATCAAATCGATACAGAGGGAGACTTACAACACAAGACAACCTACGACTCTCAAAACCCTAAACCCTATTTTCTACTTTTACAAGTATTACAATCTGGTTAGTTTTTCAGTCCTAGGTTTAAGTCTTCTTTTATAGTCTTCTACTTCCTTGGGCTTCGAGATATCTGTTTATTTCTTCCTTGATCCATGTTCTGATTTCTCCTTAAATCTTGGACCAGATTAGCAACAACCTGCTATATCAGATCAAGATGTCGAGACACACGTTAGGACATCATGTCTGACATGTCTTCTTCCACCAGACTTCTTCATGTTGGAACATCTTGCACAACATCCTATTTTACCAAAAATTTGCTCAAATCTGTAAAGCCTTCAATCTCCCCCTTTTGAAAAATTTTTGGTTAAAACTTCTTAGGTAGAAAAAGAAAGTCCGAACGTCATTGAATTTCATCCAGAGAGTGGTGGTTATGATTGGCACACTTCTGAGACTCCTTCTTACCCCTGAAATTCCTAGCTGCCTGTTGGTGTACATGAGGAAGAGGATGTAACACACTTCCCCTCAAACATATACTTGCCAGGAGGGATAAATCTTCCTTTTAAGGGGCATAAGAGAACCCATAAGGAGATCTAGAAAGAGCTTAAGAAGAAACAAATGTATCATACGTAACACAGAGTCCATTACGTATGTAACTCAGGTCACAAGACACAACCTACTTCATAACTCAGATCACAAGGCACAAGGGAAAGACTCAAGGATGTTAGAACATCCCATCCAACATCCTTGCAAAACAACTGCAAGAATGAACTCCTCACCAAGAAGAATAGCAGTCGTGTGTTGTAAGAACCAACACCCAACCGAGATGAATACACACCCATTCTCCCCCTTTTTAGCCAAAAATTGGCAAAAGTAGCCAACACAGTTCCATGCCCACATGGTACATACCCAAACCCGGACAAAAGACATGACGACGTAACCCAGAACAAGAACCTCAACCTAAGAATCCAGAAGCAGACACCTCTTTTAAATACCTAAACCGTTTCTCTAGAAATTTACGGTCCATAGAAGTTACCGCTGAACAATTCAATGGAGAAATAAATTTAGGTAGGTAAGTTCAACATAAATGACTGTGCACCGCCCATCTAGGATTTGACTGTTTCAATTTTAGGATAAACTGTCCAAAGAATGCACTAGTATCAAGACACATGTTTATCACGCGTTCCCTAAGACACATTCTCTCCACCGTCTAAGCCAAACAATCAGAAAACATTCATACGTCCTAACCAATGTCCTGACACCTTGTCAGACATTGTTTAGTCCATCTGAAGCATATACACAATCCCTTTTAATGAACCCCAAGAATAATCCTATCAACCAGAAGAAATTAAAACTGACCAAGATGTTAAGACTTTTCTTCAAACATCTCCCAGATAGCAACAAAGACTCCCAAGAAGCCTGTATAACTCTGATTCAAAATCAACCATTGATAAGACTTTTCTTCAATCCATTGATACTCAATGACAGAACCAAAATCAACCTGTCAAGTTCTTCCAGAACTATACCAGTAACATAATGTCACGACATCTTGTCTGACATTACACCCTCACCAGAGGAATTATATCACAAACTGCTTGAAGCCACAAACAATCTTGATAAACAGCTGCACTACTGCGGCAATAGATCCAAAACAGAAGTCCAACTCCCCCTGTCGTAGATAACCACTGTTCCTTTGCAAGAAGAACACCTTAAAATGAATGGAAAACATAAGACTCATCTTCATGTCTTCAAGAGCGCACTCCCTGTTCAACATACTTGCTGAACACATTCACTTAATGCTTGATCCTCAAGCAATCTATGTACCACACTAGTATACCCAACAGACAGAAGTTCTCCCCTATCTTTCATAAAAGATGCTCCTTCCAACAAGAAACACCCAAAATCACCACATGATATCACATAACCAACTTCATGTTCATATAGTGAGAGAGTACTAGTATCACATCCTTGTACCATAGCTAACAAACTCTTGGATTGAGACCAAAATCACCATTGATCCCTCTCGTCCAGAAACCATCCATACCTTGTACAAATCCACCTTGAATTTTACAGCCATAGATATCATTATTCCTTGAGATAAAATCCAATTAAATATGGAATGTTTCACATTCCTCAAAGAGACATACAGAGTCCCTTAGTTTGTCAGCTATCCCAGATGTTCTTCACACTTGAAAGACATCAAATATATGCTCCAGAAATCCTCATCTTACTTGCTTCACTAGCACCAAACTGATACACTTCTTTCTAGAGTTACTTGCAGCAGAAGAAACCACCTCTCCACAAGCATTCTGACCTCAACAAGAGTCCGACTCCCAGATAAACACCCTATGATTCAAGATAGACTTCACTTCATCATTCTCCCATATGATAAGTTAGAACACTTCTGATTCAACTAGCGAATATCAGCTTCCACAATCTGAACTCCATGTTCAGAAAATATGATGATGTTCTAACATCAGTTAGGACATCCTGATTATATCACATACACCACACACTATGGTTCTTGATACAATTACCACTGGACTTAATATTTGCATAGTAATCCAACTGAAGATCTTCAAAGAAAAAAAATCCACCAGCTTGATCAATAAGAACTCCAGACAACCAAAGAGAGAAATAAACTCTCATACATCACCCAAAAGAAGGTAATCTTCCATATGCAACTTAGGGCTTCTACCACAAGCTCCAAGATATGAACAAAACCAGAACCTCCTTTGATTTTCAACCAACTACCCTTCTGCACAAGAGTAATTAGTTCCTAGCACACTGCATGAATTCACTTTAGAGATCAACCAAATGCCACTGTTTGGTTAATCTCAGCTTTCTTCAGAGCTCCAAAAAATCTTCTGATCCAACAATGAAACTTAATCTTCAAGTTACATATCTTACTTGCTCCATAGCAAGGCATCTTAAATACACCAAGAGTCGGACATGCAACATCTACTCCTTCTTACAGCTCCCGCAAACAGCATGAGATAGATCTTTTTGAAGCATTAATTCTATTTATTTCTGAGAAGATCAACTTATCTTACGATAATGCGCGACAACATCAACTAAGACCGTGAAGTTTCTACTTGATGTCACAACATTTAATCTGACATCCAGCTAGAGAGTTCAGTCCTTCATTCTGCCACTTAGAAGAACCTCCTCCCTATAACAGAACAAGATTTATGATCAGTGGTTTTCATACGTTATTTCGCTATTTGTCATAGTTACTATTTTGTTATTGATTATTTGTTTTATATCTCTTTTACCACATTTTATGCCTTGGTTGTGTTCTTTAGTATTTTCAGGTTCACATAAACATTCAGGAAGAATCGGAGCAAAAAATCGAGAAAAATTGCAAAATGCGGATTCAAATTTGATAGAAGACAGTGGGCTGACACGGGTGCCCGTGTCGCCTGACACGGCCCATGTCAGCAGGTCTAGAGCAACACGTATTTGTAATTGAAGATGTGGGCTGAAGTCAGAGGGCTGACACGGGTGCCCGTGTCACCAGGCCTGGGAGAGAAACAAGTTGCACGCAAGAGTCAGAGGGCTGACACGGGTGCCCGTGTCACCTGACACGGCCCGTGTCAGCAAGCCTGGGAGTACCAAATTTGTGATTTTTTCTCATTTGTTGAGTGTAGTGCCCTGAGGGGTATTTTGGGAATTTCGTACTGTTATAATTGTTTTGGAATTACTTAGGCAAGGTTTGGAAAAGAGAAAAAAACACTTTTTACTTTCGGGAATAATTTACGATAGTTTTATGCGATCAAGGAGATTTGGAGAAGAAGATCGTTCATGAGCGGAAGCAATTGAAGAATCATTTTTACTCCGATCAAATTGTAATGTCTACTTTTAATCTTGTTTTTGTTTTTGTTTTGTATATTATGAGAGGCTAAACCCCCCAATGCTAGGGGGCGTCCCTGAATTGTTATGTAATGAACATCTTTTGAATTATTCAATGAGACTATGTTTTCTTACCTTAATCTTTTGTTATGCAAATTATTTAACATTTTTTCGAACGGATAAATTGGGAACGACTTATGATTAGGGATTTGGCCTGAAAAACCAATCTATTATTTTTGCGTAATAACATTACGGTAGATATTGCCTAGGAATGAGGATATCCTGTAGTGACTGATAAAACCTTGTTAGAACTATTGCTTGATGTTCATCTTTGACTGCTGAGGAATTAGGGTCAAGGGAGAATTTCAAAAGTTTTTCGGTTAAGGAATTTAAGAAAAATATTATTGAGGTTCAGTAAAATTAAGGTTTTGAGGCATGTCTCTTTGATGATAATTTAGGGTTCTTACTGAGCAATTCATACACCTTTCCTAGCATATTTTCTCATAATTGTTAAAGTCATTTTATTATTCTGCTTATTTCTTTCTGTCATTAGAATTATTTCAAAACCACCAAACAAAACCCCCCAAGGATATTTTTGTTTAATTGAAATAACACCTGTACTTACAATTGCACGCAGTCCTCGAGAGATCGATTCTGGGGATAACCCTGACTATTACTACATCGATTAAAATAGTACACTTGCTGTTTTTCCGATCAAGTTTTTGGCGCCGTTACCGGGGACTGCCAAATTTTAAGTACTTTGTTAGTTCAATTGGAATTTTGTCACTCTGTGACTAAAATTTTTAATTTTATTTTTCTGTTATTTTTTTATTACTAATAATTTTCTAACCTGTGTATGCGAGGTAAGACCTCAGCTGCATTTTCTTTTGACGCAGAACCAGAGAGATCTTTGCACGCTAGACACCGTCAAGCCAAGCAAGAAAGACTGGCAGCGTCAGGTTCAGAACTAATTATTTCTAAGCAAGAAAAAGAAGCAGTTTCAGTCCACTTCGAGCACACAAATTCCGGCACAGACTCAGAGTTGGAAACTCTTATTATGGTTGCCGACCCACCAGCAGAAAGACTTCTCGGTGACTATGGGAGAGCAAATGTTCCAACAATGTGGTTGACAATAGTAAATCAACCAGTCACTATCGCGCAATTTCAGCTGCACCCGTCCACTATCTGACTGCTTCAGAGTAGGCCTTTTTCAGGAAGGATCAATGAAGATGCAAATAAGCATCTACAGAGGTTCCTTACTATGAGTACGTCATTGAAAATTGAGGGACACTCTGAAGAAGCGAAGAAGCTGGTTATGTTTCCGTTTACTCTATCTGATGAAGCCGAAGAGTGGTTTTACTCATTACCTACTGGGAGTATTACTACTTGGCAAGAGATGGAAACGACATTTCTAAATGAATATTTCCCTGCTTCTGTGTACATCCGAAAGCGGTATGACATCGTGAACTTCAAGCAAAAAGAGGGAGAGTCACTTGGAGATGCGTATAAGAGGTTTAAGAGGTGCTTGGTTGCGTGTCCCAATCATAACATGGACGCAACCGAACAAATACAGAATTTTGTGAATGGTCTCAAGATGAAGACTAAGCAGCTTATTGATACAGCTGTCGGTGGCTCAACCAACTTTACAATAACCACTGGCATTAAAAAAATAATTGAGGCTATTGCAGCAAATGAGCACTTGGAGTTGTATGATCGCAGTGTAAGCCAACCTGAAAAAATTATTGATATGAAGCTTACGGAGCAAGTGGTAAAAATGGAAGAACAAATTGCGGCTGAGGTAGAAAGGAGGATTAAAAAGATGAATCTTGATACTCAAACCGTGGCACAGGTTCAACCAGTTCAAGCAGTTAATTGTGAAATCTGTGGGGGACCGCATTTTACTGTGCATTGTGTTGCTACCACACAATAAGTGGAAGCAATCAACTTTTTGAAACAGAATAACCCTTATTCCAACACCTATAATCCGGGGTGGAGGAATCATCCGAATTTCTCATGGAAAGATCAGCAAGGGAATGTTCCAAAGCAAGGGGTTGCTCCACCTCCGAACCAACCACAACAACAACAATACCATCCTCAACAACAACAACCTCAATAGTCGTATCCTCAATAATTTCAGCAACAGTTTCAACAACACCCACAACAGTTTCAGCAGCACCCACAACAGTTTCAGCAGCAAGCACCACGAAAAGCTGATTGGGAAATTGCCATTGAAAAAATGGCCGCTCAGAGCTCCCAATTCCAAGAAGAGACAAGAAGTAATCTAAGGAACACAGATGCTTCCATTAAAAATCTTGAAGTACAGATGAGCCAGATAGTACAACAATTAACAAGTTCTCAAACACCAGGTGCCTTACCGAGTGCAACTGTGACAAACCCAAGAGATAATCAGAATGTGAATGCCATCATGACTGGAAGTGGTGAGGCAAGTGAGAATTATGAAGAGGTAAGAACTGAAGATGAAGGTTTGATTGAGGTGGACCTAGAAATCCAAAATCATCAAAAACCGCAGGAAGAAGTCATATCACCTGTAAATCCACCTGAAAAGAAGAATAAAAAGGAAGATAAACCGGCGATTAAGTTACCTTACCCTCAGAGAGTGCGACAAAACCGTCAAAAAGAGAAGGACTTTGAGAAATTTGTCACAATGTTCGAAAAGTTGGAGGTTAATATGCCATTCTTTGAGGCGCTAGAGCAAATGCCGTTGTATAAGAAATTCTTGAAAGAAGTGATCACTAAAAAGAGACCTATTGAGGAAGAGCTGAAAACTGTAAATGAGAAGTGCAGTGAAGTACCACAAAATAGGAGAATCCCCGCCAAGCAGAAGGATCCTGGATCTGTTGCAATACCGTGCACTATAAAAGACAGAAATTTCAAAAAAATTCTGATTGATTCAGGTGCTAGTGTTAGTCTTATGCCATTATCTATTTATAAAAAATTGGGAATTAGAAGGGTGAGCGATGCGGGAACGAATTTAAAATTTGCAAACCACAGAACTGAGAGATCTTATGGGCTAGCTGAAGATGTGTTGGTGACGGTCAGTGAATTTGTCTTTCCAGTTGACTTTGAGATCATGGATATTCCAGAAGATGAAGAAACCCCTATCATCCTCGGTCGACTTTTCCTACTCACTAGTCGATGCAATTTTGATATTGAAAAAGGCACGGTGACTTTTAAATCTTTTGATGAGGAAATCACTTTAAAAGTGTTGGATATCAAGAAGCGAAATGAAGGTAAAGGTAAGCAAGCTTCACTTGGAATGATCGAAATGGTGAAAAAAGGCATAAGTACGAAACCCCATCTTGAAAAAGTCTCTGGCATCATATCTAAGTATGAAGTCTCTCGGGCATGTAGTGCACATGTCAACACTGTAAAATCCATTCGTGAAAGCAAGAAAAGAAAGAAAAAGAGACATAGAAGGAAGGATAAGGAAGTGGGAGTTGACTTGAGGCAAGAAGTAGTATGTATTGCTGAACATGACAGGAGCTCTGTTGCGGAAAGGTTAAGCGGCAAAAAGCATAAGCTGAAGTATCCCCCATAGCATTGGGGAGTAACCCGTCGAGCCATGCGACGTTAAACGAAGCGCTACGTGGGAGGCAACCCACGCTTGTCTGATTAATTATTTTTCTATTTGCTGTTTGTTTTTGTTTTGGTTGCAGGAAATAATTCGGATCCTACATGTGCAAACGATGATGTACCAGTGGTGTGGCATTACCGTCAGCATCATGAATCAGGATCTATGTGAGTGACCTCTCTCTCTCTTGTTCTAACACATTGGGGTCAATGTGTAGTTCAAGTTTGGGGGAGGATTTACTGTTTTTAGTTTTTCCTCTTTGTACGGGTCATGTGTGTTGCTTTATGAAAACCACTCTGAATTCTCCCCGAATTAGAACCGTCAAAATTTTTCTTGTGAATACTGTGATTTTGAGATGGTCAAGAAAGTATATTGAGTTTGAGGGAAGAGGAGTTAGAACTAGGGACATTGGGAAAGTTTGAAAACTTAGGAATGACCCGAACACCCTAGATTCCCCGGAGTAAGAAAACGAGTCCAACGTGTAGATTTGTTCCATAGTACTTGGATTTGAGAAGTATTCCCTGATTAGTTCATAGTGATAGTCCGGCATGACTAGAAAGAATTGCATGTATAAGTTTGATTGATAGAATGACTTAAGGCACCGAAAAAGTGAATAATGGCGATAAAGACAACTAGTCCTTCTAAGTTGGGTAACCCTCACCCGGTTACTTAGCCTAACGGTGGTTGAGTCTCAATTGTCATCCCAAAGTGGACTAATAAACGCCAATGTGCGAGAAAAAAAGAGATAATGGTGCCTAGAAAAACTTTTGATCAATCTTGTACATGTGAGGGAAAACGAAAAAAATGCCTTCATCTGATTATCCGAATGAAAAGGGTAGAAAATCGAAGAAAAGACTTAAGCCTAAAGCATAGTTGGAGAGGTAACCGAAAAGGGGGATGTAGGTCTGTGGTTTTACCGCGATTTATGTTTGGGTAATATCTTCGTTAACGGACGATTACCAAGAGAACTAGTTTTCGCCGATCGGAACAAAGGCTTACGTATGAGTACAGACACACCTTACCTTCACAAGTCTTTCATTTGATAAGTACTGTTTGATCTGAAATTTTTATGCAAGCTTGTTGCTTGAGGTCAAGCAATGGTTTAAGTTTGGGAGAGTTTGATCAGTGGTTTTCATACGTTATTTCGCTATTTGTTTTAGTTACTATTTTGTTACTAATTATTTGTTTTATATCTCTTTTACCACATTTTATGCCTTGGTTGTGTTCTTTAGTATTTTCATGTTCACATAAACATTCAGGAAGAATCGGAACGAAAAATCGAGAAAAATTGCAAAATGCGGATTGAAATTTAATTGAAGACAGTGGGCTGAAACGGATGCCCGTGTCGCCTGACACGACCCGTGTCAGCAGGTCTGGAGCAGCACGTATTTGTAATTGAAGATGTGGGCTGAAGTCAGAGGGCTGACACGGGTGCCCGTGTCAGCTGACACGACCCATTTCAGCAGGCCTGGGAGAGAAACAAGTTGCACGTAAGAGTCAGAGGGCTGACACGGGTGCCCGTGTCAGCAAGCCTGGGAGTACCAAATTTGTGATTTTTTCTCATTTGTTGAGTGTAGTGCCCTGAGGGGTATTTTGGGAATTTCGCACTGTTATAATTATTTTGGAATTACTTAGGCAAGGTTTGGAATAGAGAAAAAACACTTTTTACTTTTGGGAATAATTTACGATAGTTTTATGCGATCAAGGAGATTTGGAGAAGAAGACCGTTCATGAGCAGAAGCGATTAAAGAATCATTTTTACTCCGATCAAATTATAATGTCTACTTTTAATCCTGTTTTTGTTTTTGTTTTGAATCTTATGAGAGGCTAAACCCCCCAATGCTAGGGGGTGTCCCTGAATTGTTATGTAATGAACATCTTTTGAATTATTCAATGAGACTATGTTTTCTTACCTTAATCTTTTGTTATGCAAATTATTTAACATTTTTTCGATCGGATAAATTGGGAACGATTTACGATTAGGGATTTGGCCTGAAAAACCAATCTATTATTTTTGCGTAATAACATTATGGTAGATATTGCCTGGGAATGGGGATATCCTGTAGTGACTGATAAAACCTTGTTAGAACTATTGCTTGATGTTCTTCTTTGATTGCTGAGGAATTAGGGTCAAGGGAGAATTTCAAAGGTTTTTCAGTTAAAGAATTTAAGAAAAATATTATTGAGGTTCAGTAAAATTAAGGTTTTGAGGCATGTCTCTTTGATGATAATTTAGGGTTCTTACTGAGCAATTCATACACCATTCCTAGCATATTTGCTCATAATTGTTAAAGTCATTTTATTATTCTGCTTATTTCTTTCTGTCATTAGAATTATTTCAAAACCACCAAACAAAAACCCCCAAGGATATTTCTGTTTAATTGAAATAACACCTATACTTACAATTGCACGCAGTCCTCGAGAGATCGATTCTGGGGATAACCCCGACTATTACTACATCGGTTAAAATAGTACACTTGCTATTTTTTCGATCAAGTTCCATGTTCTCATACACTTGATTAATGATATCAAGTTAGAGTAGACAACCACCATCCTACTTTACTGTACTACAACAACCACTTCATCTTCAGAGAAACCAAACATGCCAAAGCTTGATTCTTCAGAAGATATTAGTCACACAAGGTATTTACAAAAGGAATCCTGCTTTCCTTAAGTAGAGACACTACTACGAAAAACCCATTTAGCAACGGTTAGGAATGACATATAATGACGCGGGCGAAGGCGTTGTTATGTAGATTATTGTTGTAAGTTCGCTGTTTCTACAACGGTCTGGAAACCGTTGTTGTATTCTGGAAGCACGCGTTATATTGCAACGATTAGGTATTTCAACCGTTGTAATATAAATTAACTATCACAACGGTTATGAGTATCAACCGTTGTCATATATATTAACTATCAAAACGGTTATGTGTCTCAACCATTGTGGAATGTACCCTTAGTTTATTAAATGCAAATGTATATTGCCTGTTTTACCATCCACCTAATTAAAGAAATACAACCATTAAAATTGATAAAGAACTATATAATCTGAAAATTAAACTGTTGTTGAAAACAAACTTAAACACACCATTGTTTTCCGAATTGCATCCATTTCATTCGGCACATTTTATGTTCCTTAACATAAAATTTATGGTTCAATGGTCAGTTTCCTTCAATCCATCGATATCTTTTATTATATTTTACCTTATCATCGCCAAAAATCATCGCAATTTTATCATCATAACAATCATGATTTTAACAACCACGATGATTAGTGACGACGATGAGGTAAACTATAAGAAAAGATATCGATGAATTGAAGCAAACAGACCATTGGACCATAAATTTTATGTTAAGGAACATTAAATGTGCTGAATGAAATGGATGCAATTCGGAAAACATTGATATGATAAAGGTTGGTTTTCAAATACATCCTAATTTTCAGATTATAAGTTTCTATATCAATTTAACTGATTGCATTTTCAATAAAAGGATAGTGAAACAAACAATATACATAGTATATAATAAACTAAATTTCATATACAATATCAGAATGAATTCATATATATGTACCTTATCAGAATGAATTCGTATGTATGTACCACCATCATCACCATGTGAAACAAACCCTAAGAAGTGGGAAGCAATGAAGAAAATTAGTTAGTATTCAATTTAACTATATACAATATACATAGTATATATATATAATAAACTAATGTTCTATATCAATTTAACTGATTGCATTTTCAATAAAAGGATAGTGAAACAAATAATATACATAGTATATAATAAACTAAATTTCATATACAATATCAGAATGAATTCATATATATGTACCTTATCAGAATGAATTCATATGTATGTATCACCATCATCATCACCATGTGAAACAAACCCTAAGAAGTGGGAAGCAATGAAGAAAATTAGTTAGTATTCAATTTATCTATATACAATATACATAGTATATATATATAATAAACTAATGTTTTATATCAATTTATCTGATTGCATTTTCAATAAAAGGATAGTGAAGTAGAAGACTACCTTATTTTCCATATGAAATAAACCCTAAGAAGTGGGAAGCAATGAAGAAAATTAGTTAATATTCAAAACAAAACAACCAAAAGTTGAAACAAAACCCTAAGAAGTGGGACTATACCATTACAATGAAGTTCACCTTGCTTATGAAGCATTGAAGTCGAATCTGTACAAAATGAGAATAATCAACAAAAACAACATGAAGCAAACGAGATAATGTGAACTATCTAACAAAAAGATTAAAGTAGAAGACTGCCTTATTTTCCATAAACAATATGTACATTACGTTTGCTACCGCCAACATCATCACCATGTTCATCTAGTTTTAGATTCTGCAAGAAGAAATACAAGGAGGAAGAAGCTTAAATGAAAAGCTTCATACTTCTTGTATTTCTTTTTGCGGGTTCTATAAAAAGATGAAGTTTGCTGCCAAAAATGGGTGCTAGGGTTTCGCTGTGAAGGAAACAGCGCTACTGTCAAAAATAAAAAGTTAATTCCCTTATATAGGTAAATATTTCACAACGGTTTTCTAAAATAACCGTAAAGATAAGTATATATATTATTTTAATAATATCACAACGGTTAGTTATATTAACCGTAGCGATAACCCTTCTAATTGGTACAAGGTTCGACACCAGGCAACAACATTTTTCTATAATTACGTAAAATAGAAAAATGTTGTTGCCTGGAGTCGAACCTTGTACCAAGTATAAGGGGTATCGCTACGGTTATTATTACTAACCGTTGTAATATTATAACCCTTGCTCTTCCCGGAGTAGAGAACACTCTGGCCATAATGATTTAAAATTTTCTCTGTTTTTCAAAAAATATCGTTCCAGAATATCAACCATTTACAAGTTATCATCATTTCAAGCATTAAACTATCAGACTTTTCATCTTCAACCTCATCTATAAATAGACAACTTTACATTTCTTCATAATATATTCTTCGTAACAATGAGTTCTACAAATGAGAATGCTAGAATCACCAATGAGGAACGTCAAGCGCCAATAGAGGAGGTCCAACCAGCGGCCAGGGATGCCTTAAGGGTGAGGAAGGATAAGAAGAGGAAGAAGAAGAAGCAGAAGAAGAAAAAGATAAAGAAGAAAAGGAGAACAATTTATTATGATTCTGATGAGGGGAGTGCGGAGAGATGTCTGGATTATGAAGATGCATTTGCAGCAATGGGCTCTGACATTGAATAATATATGTAATATGATTATCAATGTACTCTTCTTAATGGAATCTTAATAAAATGTTATTTTATATATGCTCATCTCTTACAGTTTTATTTTTAAAGTTATATATACTATTCTCTTGTACTTAAAAACACTAACAAAAGAAATAAAATATATGTTTAAAAGAAGAACAATGATAAATTTTGAGTTTTGAGGTTAAATCCCCGTAACACTAACAAAAGAAATAAAATATATGTTTAAAATACAAAAACATGACAAAAAATATAGTTGCTGGGAATCGAAGCTTGTTACATGTATTACAACGGTGTTTTAATACAACCGTGTTTAAAATGTAAAAATATGGAAAAAATGTAGTAGCTGGGAATCGAAGCTTGTTACACAACTTGTATTATAACGGTTCTTTAGTACAACCGTTGTTAAATATGGCTTTATAAATTTTTTAACGTATTACAACATTGGGATACGAATTCGTGATAAACCTGGCGTAGTTAAATGGATTTTTCGTAGTAGTGAGACTTCTTCAGAAAGTCAGAGATAACTGCCACTTATCCATGACCTCCAAGGCGAGCATGATCACATGCTCCTAGAGTAGGGATGGGAACACACCTGCTGCACTCCAATGCACCTAGATCATAAATAAACTGATCCAGAAAAACTTCATCTTCACTTACATCAGCACTACATTCTAGTTATGCTTCCTGCCACGAAACTTCTTGTCAGAATATGTGCCTTTGCAACACCAGAACAAAGACAGATCCTACCACACACGTGTATGGTACCAAGATTATCAGCTACAACTCCTTTGCTCCAGAGAGTCACTCCTTGAATCAACAAGATTCTGAATAATATTTGTTGATAGAATGTTTCAACATCTGGTTGAACATCAGATCCTTGTGGAAGCCCAGACAGATCCAAGGACTAGATACTTGAATATTGATGATGCAACAACTGATGAGACACCTCGACTTCATCTTCCTTGATCACCAACTAAGGATAATTCATTAAATACTTGTGACTATCACAAATAGCAACGAATCTTAAATCCTTATAGGAGAAACCTTCTTGGATCCTCCACCTGATGTTAGTCCTTGAGCTGTTGCAGTGATGCACCTCCTGATGAACCATCTAAACTCCAACACTCTTGTACTCCAAAATACAAGTATAATCAATTAAATATTTGTGAATTCCACAAACAACAATTGATCTTAAATCCTTGTCCACACAAATATACATATTGTAGGATATATGCTCTACCAGACACTAACACAAATGTTTCAACATCTTTCTAGTCAACCAACATGTTGAGACATCAAGTCTGTCACCCTTGACTCAACCTGCCTATGACTTTCCTTTGCTAATAAAATCCTTTCAAATCATGAATGGTGAAAATAAATCACCTCCCATTAACTCCAAGTTGAATAATATCCATCAGCACCAGAGATCTTCAGAAATCCATCTTCAGCATGAGAACCAGATTATCCTTCTAAAGGAGCTCTTAAACATGACCAAAGATGCCTTTATGAGTGGACTTGAGTGACAACTCAAGTATCTTTGGCAACTCTGTAAAAAAATATTTACCAAATTAATAGATCATGAACTTGATAAACACGATCTCAACTCACATTCTCTTTAAACTGACTTCAAGATACAAGATGGAACCAAACTTCTAAGTACCAAGTCAACATGATAAACATCAACCAACAACTCTCTCCATTATATTGCTCCCAACTTTGGAACGAATAGATGATGATATCTTCAAGAATAGAAGCCAACAATCGAGATCTTCCACCATCTTTCTTCTATCACAACTCCAGAATCACAAAAATACCAGAGTTCCTCCATCAGAAACATATGCAGCGGAACAACCAAGGAACATCTTCAACATGCCCAATAAGATGTCAAAACATCTTATAAGATACCTCACAGGATAACTAGCCACTCCTCCTGCAGTTGCTGTAGAAACTCCTCAGAAAACTTGAACAACCATCAATAGTTGTTACCTTTGATCCAGAACATCCATCCTATCCATTAACACCCTTGAGTATGTCCGAGTGAATGATCTGATCTCTCAAACTCCTCCTTGTTTAAAGCCCCAGAAAGTATCTCCCAAGATCTCATCCAGAAACAGATAAGATGCCTGCTCTGATACCAATTGAAATTCTGGCATAGCAGATAGCAGATGTCCTAACACATGTCACAACATTGTTCTCTGCATAACTTTAAAACAAGGACAGAACAAACAAACTAATATACTAAATATCAGCAACAGCAGCGATACAGATGTTTCAACATCTGTTACAACATGTTAATCAAAACGGAACTGTAAATTGCAGAATGATAAACAACACAGAATATGATGACCCAGTTCGGTGCAAATCACCTACATCTGGGGGCTACCAAGCTAGGAAGAAGAATCCACTATCAGTAGTATAGTTTTATGTAAATAACCTCTAGTTTACCTATCACTACCCAATGAAAACTTTATCATTAGAAGTCACATCTAATTGATAAGAGAAACCCATCTCACTCCCTAAATCACAACCTGTGATCACTAACAGTTATAATCGAAAGCAATTATATCATCCTACTTGTAAGACACCTCTTTCAATACAAAGTTCAGTCGAGCATTCTCGACTAACAACACAACTCGGATTTGCTTCAAAGCTTCATCCAAGAACAATACACGATTTATTACCTACAGGTTTCTGAATATGTACAAACAACTATGTCTTCCATAATGTATCAAATCGATACAGAGGGAGACTTACAACACAAGTCAGCCTACGACTCTCAAAACCCTAAACCCTATTTTCTACTTTTACAAGTATTACAATATGGTTAGTTTTTCAGTCTTAGGTCTAAGTCTTCTGCTTCTTTAGGCTTCGAGATATCTGTTTATTTCTTCCTTGATCCATGTTCTAATTGCTCCTTAAATCTTGGACCAGATTAGCAACAACCTGCTATATCAGGTCAAGATGTCGAGACGCACGTTAGGACATTATGTCTGACATGTCTTCTTCTAGCAAACTTCTTCATGTTGGAACATCTTGCACAACATCCTGTTTTACCAAAAATTTGTCAAATATGTAGAGCCTTCACATTCCATCGGTGGCAAGCCCAAGCCTAAGGTTTCTTGGCTCAGTGCTAAAATCTGGAAACAACGAATCATTTTTCTTCCATTTCAAAGAATCAATTACATGGCGTATGTTTCCATCACATTTTCTTTTATTTGCATGCCATCTAATATTCTTTGCGTCATTCGTATTAGCAAAAAGTCTCTTGAATCTTGAAATTATTGGCAAGTACCATAACACTTTAGCAGGAGGACTATTCCTACTAACATCGTCATTGTCATTGTCATTGTCATTGTCATCACCATTGTTGTCCTTCATATTGTAACGTGACACCCCACATTCTGGACATTGATCCAAATTTTCACACTCTTTCCTATATAATATGAAGTCATTAGGGCATGCATGCATTTTGATATACTCCAAACCCATTGGACACAATATCTTCTTGGCATCATAACAACGATTAGGCAAATTGTTATCTTCTAGTAGCATTTGTTTTAGCAAATAAAGCAATTCTGTGAAACTTTTATTCAGCCACCTAATTTTTGCTGCCAGATTAAACAATTTTAACATTGTAGACAATCATGTAAAACTTGTGCACCCCTTATATAAAGGGGTGTCCTTATCACTATATAAAGTATCATAAATATGGGCTTTCTTAAAAGAAGATTCTCCAATATCACGGAACATATCTTCTAGTGTGTCATCCATATATTCATCTTGTTGTACCCTAATTTTTTACCCTTAGATGTCATCTTCATTTGTGCATCTTAGGTCAATCATCTCTGCATTGTTTGAGCTAAACCATATCTTGCAGTTTATTTCTTTATGTTCAAATTAGGTTTACATATCACCATGAACCTCCCAAGTTGTTTTGAAGCAAGTCAAGTCAACAAAAGATCTCCAGTCCAAGAACTTTGGAATTAGGATTTTGCTCTAAAGAAATCACTGAGAAATTGGTTCTATCAAGTCAAGATTTGTGTGGTTCACTTACCACTTAAGGCCATCTACATCTAAGAGACATCATTCAACAGAAATCCAAGGTCTATTGGTCCTTAACAAGAGAAGTTTGAGCCTCAGCCTCACTATACTTCCAAATTAGGGTTTCTGTGACACTTGTCAGTCAATGGCTTGGATTTTCATCAAGATGGGCTCCCAAACCCTAATTATTTGATTCTATTGGTTTATCAACCTCCTCAAGAGTCTCCTAAGACCTTTGGATGAGAAAGAAGAAGCAAGTTTACAAGATCTGACCTCAGTGCATTCACAGTCAAAATTAGGTTTATGACTGAAACCTTAATCCTTTGGAATTTTGGTTCAAATGAAGTGTCAATGGTTCTAATCATCAGAGAATGTCTCATGAGGTATTCAAAGCATCAAGATCAAGTGTCATGAGGTTTCTTGCAAGAGAAACAGGGTTTTGATCATGAAAGATTTCATATGTGAGATTTTCCCTCTAATAGCATAATTTGGAATGACCATAACTCCTAAACCACACACTCAAATGGAGTGATTCAAAGCTCATTGGAAAGCTCTTTTCAAGATATTCAATTTGTTCTATATGACTTTTCATCCAAAAATGCTTGGTTTTTGAGTTATGAAGCTTGCAAGATAATCTGACCCAACACTTAGAGAAATTTCAACACTTTTCTCCACAATATTTTCCAACTTTGACCTCATTTTTCACCCATTTTCACTTGGATTCAAGACTTTGGTTCTAAATGAAAGTTTTAGAGCTTGATGAGAGCTTTCCAACCATATGTGGAACATCTCATTTGGATGAGCCAAACTCAAGTTATGGTGTTTTAAAGTTAGGTACCTCAAATTGTAAAAATCCAATAACTTAGGAATTTTTTCTAAGTCTTTTTTGCCTTCCCATGTGCACGACTTTATGGATTCTTTCTCAATGTTACAAGCCTTATCTCAAGTAACATTCCACATGAAAGTTAATCTATCAAATGTCCACTTCATACAGGATTAAAAATTTCAAGGATTGGTGGAGTAGTTGTCATGTTATTATGCCTTGAATATGTCACGTTGAAATGGCACCATACATCCATGAAGTCTCTATTTTTAGTATGTTGCTGCATGAGCTATACCACTAATGTTTACATGTTCTCAGGCTCAATTTCAAATCCTCACACCACATCAAAAGCATCCTTTTACGTGCAAAATTTTCAATTGGCACCAAGACCTTTTCCTTAGTAGCATTGGACAAGTGATGGTCACATGTTACATTTGTTTGGCATAACCTGCTTTTGGTTCAGTTTATTTATGTTAGTTTATAAATGGAACCAAAGATTTTAAGTGGCAGCTGTCCTACTCATCCTATTGCATCAGTTTCCAACACACTTTACCACAGAACCCGTGCACAGTTGTTCAAGTACATCACCTTTTGTACTTACAAACTAACAACCACAAGCCATAACCAAGAACCATCGTGTCACACCATAGGATGTTGGGTTAAGATCTTTCTTTTTTCTGATTCAAAGTTGAAACAAGCAACCAATATTTTTCTCACTTGGCTCAAGAAGAGAAGTCAGAGCAAGACCATGCGTGCATTACTACCCAACCACTTGCCTATATAAGGAGGTTTATTTCTCATTTGTAAACAACAACACACACAATATCAGAACACAAGATTCCAAACTCTAAGCAACCTGTGAGTTTTTGTTTGGCAAGTAAGAAGGAGGACGAAAACACTTCGCAGTAGCCTTTAGTTTGAGGAGGAAGAAACTCAGTCCTTGGAACCTTTAGAAGCTCACTGCAAGCAGAGGTAACTCTCACCCTTTTTCCTCCATATTCGACATGCCATGATCATCTATTCATGTTATTATCATGTGATATCTGTTTCTTAAGTCAGTGTTGTTTAAATGATACTATAAATAATAATGCGTGAGTTTGCTTGTTGTGACACATGCTATGTTTTGTTTTTAGTTTGGAACATATGATACTCATGTCGAAATACTAAAGTTTGATATTTGAAGGAGCTCAGGTTATCTATATCATGTTAGTCTAGGTTAAACAACATGAGAGTATGTTTGGATCTGCACTGGTATTTTGGCATGATGAGAGTGTTGGTTTTATGTCTGAACACCCTTGTTCTATGTTTTTTCTACTGCTTACGCCATTATCTAGGTTTGTGTAAGGTTTATTGTTGTCCCTGAATGTGGTACTCTCATGTTAAGGATTGTATGTTTGGAACCATTCTCAGAATATATGATCTGTGTTGAAGTTGGTTAGAGTAGTGTTAGGGCAGAGTTCCACGTGCATGACTTTCATGTCTTTTTTTTTACCCATGGTGAAGCTTTCAGTTTGAGTTATAGAGGATTTAACATTACTCTACCCTTTGAGTGCTGCGGTTTGGCCTTTTGTTTTACGGTATTTGGTTAAAATTTGAGTTTGCTTTGGACTGAGAAAGCAGAGGTTTATCCATGTCGTTTTATGCTTGTTCACGATAATTGTTAGTTTTGTTTCTTCACGTTGCATGAAGAACAAGAGGAGTTGGCAGCATGGGATTAGTAGGTTACTTTTTCGTCGTTTTGTGACTTAAATGCTAGTTGACCGATTGAGTTGTTTTGTTAAGTGCAACGTCACATTTTTCAAGTGGTTTTAAGAATAGCATTTTTGAAACAAGCTTGGGTTATATCTTTATGGGGTGGGCTTATACATTGGATGTATAGCCACCCCAGTGGTAAAACCATGCGCACGTTAACTAGGATGTCCGGGGTTCGAATCCTGCCCCAGACCATCCTTTTATGCTCTTTTTTTCTTCTTGCTTGGTGCTAATTCCACCCCCAGTTTTTGGCCCAATTTCATCCCTTTGCTTTTCCTTACTGGTTCAGTTTACTTAATGCCCTCCCCTGCGTTTTATTGCTTTTATTTCATTTTCTATTTCAAATATTTCTATTTTCATTTCAAAATCTTTTTAAAAACTTTTTTTATTTTATTTATTTTATTTAAAACTTTTCTTTATTTCAAAAACCCCAAAAATATTTTAATCTTTATTTAATTTTTAATTATTAATTTATTTCTTAAATTGTTTATTTAAGTTTAATTATTAATTTGTGAATTTTAAACCATCCATCTTTGGATTAATTGTTAACTTTATTCATGAGCCATCTTTATTGATCTTTTGAGTGATTATTCACTAATTATATTTGTTTAGGTCTTGAACTAATTCATCCATGTTTGACTTATTATATTTGACTTTGATGTGAATTTTGTTCGTCTTTAAATATCATCTTTGATTAATATCATGCCTCTTTATCTTGTGAGTGTTCCTTATGTTTGTCTTCCTTAAGATTAATACATATTGATTTGTCTTTGTTTACATGTCTCTATGATGTTCATGACCATCTTATCCATGCTTTATTATGAATTACTTCTTGCCATACTTATGCTATTGTTCTTATTTATCTTTATCAATATCTCTTGTTATCATTTAGGATCTTTATAACTGTTATTATGCCCATTCCAAAGGAAGGTGATTAATGTTGACTCTTAAAGTCATAGCCCCCACCTTAACCTAGTAGCCTCATAAGAGCTAAACCTTATTTCTTGGCCTCATCAGAGCCATGGAATCATAACTAGCCTTAGGAGAGAGTTTTACACTCTTTGTGATATTCATCCTAATGAATACTCACTTTCCCTATTGACTAAAACATAACATAGGACCATTATAACTAGATTTAGAGAGTTATTATACTCTACAATGAGGTCACACTCATTTCCCCTCTGAATATTGACCACAGTCAATCACTCAGTAGAAGTAGAACTACGTATACTCTGATTCTACACCCGAGGATACGTAGGCGTAAGGTGCGATGCCTTATCGAGTATACTTAGATACTAACCCCTAGGGTTTCAACCTTTAGCATAGAACCTTTAGCAAACATAACCATTAGCAAGAGGCTCCTGTAGAGTACTATAGATGTTTAGGGTGCTAATACCTTCCCTAGGCGTAACCAACCCCCGAACCTTAGATCTTCCCCCTTTAGGTTTTTCTAACGATCTTGAACCTTTCCTTTGGATAAATCAAAGTCAGTTGTAAAAGAAAATGATGCAAGTTAATTAATAGCTTGTTATCCGATTTTCACCGCAACAGAAATGGCGACTTCACTGGGGACTAAGATATTTTAGAGGGTTAAGCCTATCTTGTATTCATGTTATTTATGCTTGCTTGTTTTACTTATATTTGCTTATATACTTGTCATATTGGCTTATATATGTGTATATCTGTTCTATGGGTTGACATGGTATCTATGAGTGAGATAAGTCCTAACCCAGACTTGAGAGAACACATATGTTTAGGAACCGTGGACATAGTCAAGGGAACTTCGAGGGAGAAATCCCAAAGGAGGGAACTTGAAGTCCACACTCAGTTGAGGCCCTCTTGAATGTAGTAGAATGTTACGCGAGCAATCGTGAATGCTTACTACTTTCAATTTGGTGCCAGAGATATTGAGGACCTTTAGTCACCCTTTACCCCTACTTGGCCTATTTAGGACGTAGTGCGAGGACTGTGAGGGAGCAATCCCAAATGGTTGCTATGCGATACTACACTCAGATGAGACTCTCTTGAGAATTTTATCGATCACCAAGCAATTGGAAAGTCGATAAAATCTGAAAGATGGGTTGTCGACTCTGAGAACTTTTTAGAACCTTGTCTGGCAAGTGAAAACCATAGTACATACCTTTGGGATGGGTAGACCTTTGACTCCATGCTCGTGACTCTTAACTTAGGTTTCTTAGTGTGCTTTGTGCTTATCTGTTTATGTGTGTTTGTTGCATTCATCCTTGCATCATATGCATTGTGTCTATTCAAGGAATTCAACTTTGTTTTACAAACTTTATAGGATGGATTTTGAAAAAAGGAAAACAAAGAAGTACACCTTCATTAGTCCAAAATTGGAAGATTTAAAGAATCTGGGTAAGCCAATCAATGAATCAACAACGTTTCAAGACAAGTTTGGGAAGATTTTCTCTCTGATGAAGACAAAGATGGTAGATGGGATACTCCCTACTCTCATACAGTTTTATGATCCCATGTACCATTGTTTCACTTTTCTGGATTATCAGTTAATGCCTACGCTCGAGGAGTATGCTATTATAGTTGGTATTCCCATCACTCCAAGCCCTCCTTACTCTGGTTTGGAAAGGATGCCTAAGGAGAAGGAAATTGCAGAAGCGGATCATCTTAAGCTGTCAGAAGTCAAGGCTAACTTGGTTGTTAAGGGAGGACTTTCTGGGCTACCTGCTATGTTTCTAATGGAGAAAGCCAGTTATTATGTTAGCATGAAGAATATGGTGGATTATGAAGCTGTTATGGCCCTTCTCATCTATGGGTTATTTCTGTTTCCCAACATTGAGAACTTTGTTGATATGAATGCAATCAAGATCTTCATCATTGGAAATCCAGTTCCAACCTTACTTGCAGATGCCTACCATTCAGTGCATTTGAGGACTGCTCATAAGGGAAGGATGGTAACATGCTGTGCCACTCTGTTGTATAGGTGGTTTATTTCCCACTTACCCCGTTCTAAGACCTTTTGGGATCTCTAAGATGGACTTCTTTGGTCAGAAAAGATCATGTCTCTCACCAACACCGATCTAGAGTGGTACCACCCATTGCTCAAAGGCAAAGATATGATTGTTAGCTGTAGAGGATTTGCTAATGTACCTCTTCTTAGCACAAAAGGAGGCATAAGCTACAATCCAGCTTTAGCTTGCCGTCAACATGGTTATTCTATGGAAGCTAAGCCTAACAACATCTACTTGGAAGGTTTGTTCTTTGAAGAAGATAAGGACCCTGTGCTTAGGGAAAAGATGGCCCACACTTGGCGTCATGTTCACACAAGAGGTATCTCTGCTTTGGGGAAACCTGAGTGTTTGGCTTCAGAATCCTACACTCAGTGGGTGCAAAAGAGAGCTGTTGAACTGAAGATGCCGTATGATCGTCATGATCCTATCACATTAGCTCCCAGAGATCTTGTTCTTTACTTCACAAGCAATGAGGACTAATTGAAGATCCGGCTGGCTCAAGCGGAACGAGAAAGGAATGCATGGATGAACAAGTATCAGATTCTTGACTTTGAGATGAATGAACTTCAGAAGAATCTCAGGAGGAAGGAAGAAGAGTCCGTCAGAAAGAGGAAGGCGCAAGGAGATTTATTTTCTCCTAGCACATCATCTCCACCAGAACCATGGAAGTCACAGTGGGTCAAGCTCACTGTTGAGAATGAGAGGTTGCAGAAGGAAAACTAGAAGCTCGCCATGAGATTGATGGAAGAAGACTAATTGGATGGCTTAGGACTTAGTTTGTTTTATTTCGCACTCTGTATTTTGGCTTTGAAGGTGTAATCATCTCTTTTTGTAATCCAAAACTTTATTATCAATGAAATGAGATGCGATTTTTCTTTTAAGAAAAGTGTTCCTTAAAATTTGCAAAATACAATATTGAGTACCTTGAATTACGCCCACCATTTAGTTTGCATTTAGCTTGCATTAGCATCTCATTTGCACTTTGCATGTGCATGTGCGTTCTTCCCCGTCTCATGTCGTCTCGTCCTCTTCAGAACCCGTCACCTTGATTTTCCAAACGCCAATACCCAAGTCCAAACTTGACAAAGGATGTCTGAATAATACTGTGAAATAGACAGAGTCAACCATGAATTGAGAGAACTACGAGGAGGAATGGGGAAGTTTCTGGAAACTATGAAGGTCACGCTAGCAACGATGAAGGAAATTTGGGAGTACCAGGAGGAAATGAGAGAGGAGGTCAGAATCCTCAAGTTCCAGATGAGTTGGGTTCTGGAAACTCCGATGAAAAAGAAGAATCGCATTCATCCCGTCAGACCAGCTTTCAAGAGCGCTCGTTTGCCACGTCTGCGTGGACGACAAAGACCAAGGGAACTAGAGAGGAATTTCACTCTGTTGCCGATGGCATACAGTCAGCTTTTGCCAGTTTTGATCAAAAGTGGATTGATAATACCAAGGATTCAGAGCCAGTGATCCCTCCATACTGTTAACCCTCAATTTCGACGCTAGACAAAATCAAAGCTATTTTAATGTTAAAACGTTATTTTTAATGTAAAGAAGGCTTCGACCTAACTTTTTGAGAGGCCCGAGTCGAATAAATGTGGAGAAACCTTAAAAAATGGCTAAGTGTTGAAAGGGTTTTTCGACCATGAGAATGTAGCGCTGCAGTGGTTATATTAAGATTGGAGGGAATTTCCAATATTTGAAATTTAAATAAGAGCAGTTGTGAACGTGGGAACAGTTGAGATCAAGGGGAAGGCGCCAAAATCCACACGTTTGAAGCAGTAACCTCCACTTAGTAGTTATTTCCTAGCACTATAAATAGGAGTTAGTTCCATGTAAAAGGTGTGTTCATATTTTTGTACAAGTTACTCTAAGAAACTCAAAGTACCCGCGTGTAGAGAAACGAGTTCGTGAGAATGTACGTAATGTAACACCATTGTCTTCATTAATCTAATTTATCTTCAGCATGTTTAAGATTCAGCCATTTACTTTCCATGCCTTTACAGTTTCTTGAACTTTATCTTCCATGCCAAATTTATGTTCAAAGCCATTTAAACTTTCTGCATTTTACTTTTGACTGCATTTTTACGTTCAAGCATTTAATGTTCAAGCCTTTACTTTTCAAAGTCTTTCATTTTCAAGAACGTGGAGTTCTCCTTTAAATCCATTGCATTTATTTTCAAAGTCTTTTACTTTCCTGCACTTTACTTTCGACAACACTTTTATTATCCCAGCTTTTACTTTCCAAGAACGTGGAGTTCGTTGCACTTTACTTTCAAAGCTTTTACTCATTCGACGCCTTTAATTTCTGCACCCTTTACTTGCATTACTTTAAATTTCGAGTCTTCACTTTACTTTATTGCCCGTAGTCGAACGTGGAGTTCAGTTAGACTTTATTTCCAGCATTGTCGAACGTGGAGTTCAGTTTACATTTTCTTTAATTTACACTTGTCTCTCAAACTTAGCACATGTCCTAGGATTTGTGTGGTCGATCCTGCAAGTTAAATCAATTTGCGGTTAGATTGATAGACCAGAGGTTGTTTACCAAAATTCACGGTAAACAAATTGACACGCCCAGTGGGACCCAGTGCTAAGCTAAACCTTTTTTTGTCAACCTCATTTCTCTTGGTCAAGAAGCACTTTCGTTGTATGTTATTGAGAAGTGAGAAGTTAGCCACAGCAAATGAAGGAATACCAAAGAGAAGATACACTAAGAAAATGGCAACCAATGCCAATCAACAAGTTAATCCTCAAGGGAGTATTTCGAACACTCAGTCCAGTAGCAGTATTGGGACTCAAAACACACCATCACCAGTGTCTTCGACAGGAGGACAGGCGTCACTTCCATTAGTAGTGTCTGAGCCTGGATCAACATATACAAAATCATATACTCAACCTGTGTTGGAATACATAGGACCATAAAGTTCTAATTCGCCAACACCCCCAGGAGGAAATTCAATGTACAGGCACGTTCCTCCACCAGGCTTTCCACATCCAGGGTCAAGGAGTCAACCCTATGGTATGCCTACATCAATGATGCAAAACCTGCAGAATGCTCCACCTGTGTTTTCAGAAACTGTTGTGTCTTCGCCACTACAAGGGTCAGGATCAGGAGGATGAAATAACCAGAATCTAGGTGTTGGTTACTCTGTTCAAACACCTAGCCTTACAAATACATCCATAAATTGTTTGAGACAGCAGATGGATGAAAGTAACATGCAAATGGTACATACATTGTCTCAGACAATGGGAGAAGTTTTTCAACCTTTGATCCAAAATACAACCCAAACTAACCAATAATTGGCTGCACAAGTGGCACGCATGGCTAATTTCATGGGAGTACCAACAGTAGATTGAAGAGCGACGGTTGTCGAAGATATCCCAAGACGTCATCCACGTCAGATACCTGATGCTAACTTGGAGGATCAAGAGATAGTCGATCATTTTAGAGTCGAGCCACCAAGAAACCAGATGCCATACCAGATGGAGGAAGAACCAGTAGTGATGGTGAATAGGAACTAAAACGCAGATCAACTACTTAGGCAGGTTCGACACCAGAATCAAGCAGAAGAAAATAATCTTGCAGCCATGGTTGAAAGGATAATGACTAGAAATGGTATGAATTTTGGCTTCACCAGGCCAAATTATACTTCACCTATAGTGGATTACATTCTCCAAGCAGAACTACCCCCTAGGATGAAGGTTCCAAAGTTCAGCAAGTTTTCAGGAGATACTACTGAGTCTACCGTCGAACATGTAGCTAGATATTTGATCAAAGCAGGCGAGATTGCAACTGACGAAAGCCTTAGGATCAAATACTTCCCAAGTTCCCTTACCAAGAATGCCTTCACATGGTTTACTACGTTGCCTCCAAACTCCATATACAATTGGACCCAATTAGAACGTTTGTTTCATGAACAGTTCTACATGGGGCAAACTAAGATTAGTCTGAAAGAATTGGCTAGCATCAAACGCAAAGTCACTGAGCCAATTGATGATTACCTGAATAGGTTTCGACTTCTTAAAGCCAGGTGCTTTACTCAAGTGCCAGAACATGAGTTGGTCGAAATGGCTGTTGGGGGTCTAGATTACTCCATTAGGAAGAAATTAGATACCCAATATCTTAGAGATATGGCCCAGCTGGCTGATAGGGTTCGACAGCTAGAAAGGCTAAAAGAAGAAAAGGCCAAATTCAGTAGGGGTAAAAAAGTAGCGTTTGTCGAATGCAAGGAAGATGTGGAGAATCTGTATGGTGAACCATCTTGTTTCGACGAAAACGAGGTTGACGTTGCTGAGTTAAAGCAAGGTCCACCTTATGCTTGCAAATTATTAGCCCATTCCGAAGGAAAAAATCCTGTCGAATCTAATGACAAATTCCCTAAGAAAACATATACCTTCGACGTCACTAAATGTGACGAAATTTTTGATTTGTTAGTTAAAGATGGGCAAATGATAGTGCCTGCTGGTGCTAAAACGCCACCTTTAGAACAAAGAAAGAAAAGAGGTTTTTGTAAGTACCATAATTTTTTGGGTCATAAAACTTCTCAATGTTTTCTTTTCAGGGATTTGGTGCAAAATGCTATCCAGGAAGGAAGGCTGAAGTTTGGGGAAAAAGGCAAAGCCCAGATGAAGATTGACTCTGACCCATTGCAAGTTGCAGAGGCCAACTATACAGAGCCTCATGAGGTTCAGATGGTGGAAGCCACAGGGGGATTCGACGAGTCAGTCAACATGGTAGAAGTTACTGAAGACTTCGCCATCAGTTCTATGATAATTGAAGGTTCTAGTAAGGCTGCAAGTGGCCTAAACGTTGATGGTACCAGTCTGATGTTGGTAACTAAAGAAACTGCTGATAAGTTTGTTGAAATGGATAAGGCTGCCAAGGTTTTGGATATGACCGTGAGTGGGTGGAAGATAAATGCAAATGAAGGCATCAACATGGTCGAATTGGCTGAAGAGTCTGATTCTAGCTCAGTTAGTGTCAACACCAATGAGGCTATGGGTAGAAATGCCCCTAAAGTTCAAGTTGTTAAGGAATTGGAAGATGACATGCTCTTGGTTGGAGAGATGCTGGACATGGATGGTTTTCTGGTGGAAAATTGGATATGCATGGCTGCTGAAAATTTTTTCAAGACATCTCCTGATGTCGAGAGAGTCAATGCTGAGGAGATGGCGGAGGCTGAGAAAGCTGCTTGGGAGAAAGCTTCCCAAAGAGCTGCAAAAGCAGCAGTAGGTGGTGGCTGCTTGGGGAAAACCACTGAAAGTCTGGAAGCCAGCTTCTCCAAGATGCGCCTGAAGGACAGAATGGATGTCAACATGGTCGAAGTTACAGATGAACAATTGAGTAAGGTAGATGAGCAAGAGAAGCACAATAAAATGGCTTATCCTGAGCCAGAAGAGACAATCGTGGACTTCTTGCATCATTGCCAGAAAAAAGGCTCTGGAGTAATGCTGTGTCCCAGGTGCAACGCCATTTTCGATGAAAAAGCTACCCACAAGTTAGAAGGTGTCAAGAAGGCTGGTGAAAGCTGGGGGCAGAAGAGGAACAAAGGGCACAGAGGTTTTGACCATAGGCAACTTTCGACAGGGTTAAAAAACCAAGCACCAGGAATTAGGCCAGGTACGTTCAAACCAACTGCGAATGCACCAACAGGTAGTTGGATCAAACCTGTCGAAGGGAGAGGACAGAAGAAAAAGTGGGAGAAGTTTGATGTGGGAAGAGGTTCGTCATTTGAGTACAGAAAAGAGAATCACACCACAAACAAATCAGCATACATTTCTCAGAACTACAAGGGTAAAAACCCAATGTCTAGATCGCAATGGCGAAGAGAACAGCGCAGGCGAAAAGCTGTCAGGGAGGCTCAGGTGCAAGGGGAGTCAAGCACCAATGTGGCTGGGGCAATGGAGAAGATGCCCATACGACGAAAGTTGTTTACTATTCAGCCCGAAAAAAAGGTCGAAGAGGATGAGGATATGACAGACAACTTCGACAATGAGTTAGCGGCTTCCCTAGACATTTTGGTAAATGTGGTGTCAGTGATGCCAAGAGAATTTGGTCAAGTCTCAGAGGTCGAAGACTTAGACCAAACTGCTGAATTGGAAATGATGGTACACAAGCCTGTGTGCTATTACATCATGAACAATGGGTGCGTCGAAGAACAGAATACTTTCTTCGAGCGTCCCACAGAGGCAATGAAGGGTCATTTGAAGCCTCTTTACATTACTGGAAAAGTGGAGAACGTCCCTATCAACAAAATTTTGGTTGACTGTGGTGCGACGGTTAATTTGATGCCAAGATTTTTGTTGAGCAAGATTGGAAAATTTGAGACCGATACTAAACCCCACAACATGGTTCTGTCGAACTATGAAGGCAAAGTTGGCTCCACTCTGGGAGTGATTCAGGTGGATCTTACTGTGGGAACTATTACTAGACCAACAGTGTTCATGGTCGTCGAAACAAAGGCTAACTATAATCTACTCTTAGGTAGGGAATGGATTCATGGGATAGGAGCAGTACCCTCATCTATGCACCAGAGAATCTCAATCTGGAGACCAGATGGGATAGTGGAAAACATTGAAGCTGATCAAGGGTATTTCAAAGTGCCTGTCAATCATGTGGATAGTAGGCAATTTGAGAAACATATGGCGAACATTGCTCCATGTCCTCCAGCTGATTTTGAGTTTACACCTGACGAGGAAACGTTTTATTCGTTGTACTTGCACCCTGTTGAAGGTTTCAGATGGGACAGGGAGGTACCAGGAGGAAGATTGCCATGCTTAGGCACGCCTCCAATAGATCCCAGAGGGTGGGGAGATGAATTCAGTGATCATGACTGAGTTCGACGCTTTGAAAAGAATTTCGGCCTATGTGGCCGAAACGAAACTACAAGCGGCTTTGGAAGCCGCCAATGATCAAATGGCTGGTGAAGCCATTTCTGAAGTATATCAAGAAGGTCCTGGTAAGGACTTTGACCCAAAACCTCTAGATAAGGTTGAAACTGGAGAGCAAAGCCAGAGGCTCGACGCCATCTATGAAGATGAGCCTTTGGGATTTGAGAAGGATCCGTTGGCAAATAATATAAAAATGCTAGCACAAGATCCTTTAGAAGAAGTGGACCTCAGTGAGGGGACAACCAAAAGGCCTACCTACATCAGTGCCAATCTTGATCCCCAGTTGAAGGTCGAAGTAGTTCAGCTGTTGAAAGAGTTCAAAGACTGCTTCGCATGGGATTATGATGAGATGCCTGGTTTGAGCAGGGAGTTGGTCGAACACAGGTTGCCTATGACGCCTGGGAAAAAACCAGTCAAGCAAAATCCAAGACGGTTTGCACCAGAGATATTGTCAAAGATCAAAGAGGAAGTCGAAAGACTGCTTCATTGCAAATTCATTCGCACTACAAGGTATGTCGAATGGTTGGCTAATATAGTACCTGTTATTAAAAAGAATGGGTCTTTGAGAGTTTGCATTGATTTTAGAGATTTAAACTCTGCAACTCCCAAAGATGAATACTCAATGCCAGTAGCAGAAATGTTAATAGATTCTGCAGCAGGACATGAATATCTTAGTATGCTGGATGGATATTCTGGCTACAACCAAATATTCATTGCTGAGGAAGATGTTCATAAAACTGCTTTTAGATGCCCTGGAGCCTTAGGCACCTATGAATGGGTAGTGATGCCTTTTGGTCTCAAAAATGCTGGTGCCACATATCAAAGGGAAATGAATTCAATTTTCCACGATTTTATAGACACATTCATGCAAATTTATATTAATGATATTGTTATCAAATCTATTTCTGGGAATAATCACATTGACCATCTTCGACAGTCCTTTGAAAGGATGAGAAAATATGGTCTTAAAATGAATCCTCTTAAATGTGCTTTTTGTGTGCAGGCAGGGGATTTCTTAGGCTTTGTGGTCCACAAGAAAGGGATTGAAATAAATCAGAATAAAACCAAAGCCATAATGGAGGCGAAAGCGCCATCAAATAAAAAGGAGTTGCAGTCATTGTTGGGCAAAATCAACTTCTTAAGAAGGTTTATATCCAACCTGAGTGGCAAAACACAAGCTTTTTTGCCATTGCTTCATTTTAACAAAGATGGTTTCGAGTGGGGGCAATTACAGCAGGAAGCCTTCGACAAGATCAAGGAGTACCTAAGCCACCCTCCGATTCTTTCACCACCTTGTAGAAACAAAAGTATGAGATTGTATATAGCTGCATCAGATAAAACTCTAGGGAGCATGTTAGCTCAGGAGGATGAAAATGGAGTCGAAAGAGCCATTTATTACCTTAGTCGAGTTTTAAATGATGCAGAAACTAGGTATAGCATGATTGAAAAGTTATGTTTATGCTTGTATTTCTCTTGTACTAAACTGAAGCAATATATAAAACCTGTTGATGTGTATGTTTCGTCTCACTTTGATGTTGTAAAACATATGTTATCTAAACTGATTTTGCATAGTCGAATTGGCAAATGGGCATTAGCATTAACAGAATTTTCCTTAACATATCAACCTTTAAAAGCTGTGAAAGGTCAAATAGTTGCAGACTTTATAGTCGATCACTCCATAAATGAAAATGATTTGAATTACATCGAATTAAAATCCTGGAAGTTATACTTTGATGGATCAAGTCATAAAAGTGGAACAGGAGTAGGAATACACATTATTTCTCCTGAAAAAATTCCAACAAAATTCAAGTACAAGGTCGAAGGGCCTTGCTCTAACAATGAGGCTGAATATGAAGCATTAATTGCTGGCCTTGAAATTTTGTTAGAATTGGGGGCAACTAGAGTCGAAATAATGGGAGATTCAGAATTGGTTATAAAACAAATCACAAAGGAGTATAAATGTGTTAAAGAAAATCTCATTATGTACTTTGTGATAGCCAATAGATTATTAAAGAAGTTTGAGGTAGTGGCCATCCAACACATACCTAGAATAGAGAATCAAGTTGCTAACGACTTGGCTCAAATTGCCTCTGGATACAAGGTGTCGAAAGGAAATCTTCAAGAAGTAATTGAAGCAAGAGGTAAGGTGGTGGCTGTTGGATTATGCCCATCAGACTTAGAAATAACTAAGCTTGGGTGCATAGATGGCGAAAATTTTGAAATTTTTGCCATAGATAATTTAACAGATGAAGATTGGAGGAAGCCCATAGTTGAATATTTGCAAAACCCAACGGCTTCGATAGAGCAAAAAATCAAATATCAAGCTTTAAGCTATGTACTGGTGGGTAATGAATTGTTTAAAAAGACCCCTGAGGGAATCTTATTGAAATGCCTTAGTGAAGCAGAGGCGTATTTGGCACTTTCGACAATACATAGTGGGGCATGTGGAGCACACCAAGTTGGCCAGAAAATGAAATGGCTGTTGTTTCGACAAGGCATGTATTGGCCCACTATGCTGAAGGATTGCATAGAGTTTGCTAAAGGGTGTCAAGAATGTCAAATTCATGCTGGTATACAACACATCCCTGCAAGTGAATTACATTCCATAGTGAAACCATGGCCTTTCAGAGGATGGGCTTTGGATATAGTGGGAGAGATTCGACCAGCATCTTCAAAGAACCAGAGATATATTTTGGTGGGAATTGATTATTTCACCAAGTGGATTGAGGCAATACCACTGGCGAATATAGGTCAGGAAAATGTTATTGAGTTCATTCAAAATCACATTATTTATAGATTTAGTATTCCTGAAACAATTACTACAGATCAGGGATCAGTGTTCACTGGTCGAAAGATGCAGGAATTTGCCAAAGAAATAGGTTTTAAGTTATTAACTTCTACACCTTACTATGCTCAGGCCAATGGGCAAGTCGAAGCTCCCAATAAGGTAGTGATTGGACTAATCAAGAAACATGTGGGAAAGAGGCCTAGAAATTGGCACAAGACGTTAGACCAAGTTCTTTGGGCGTGTCGAACATCCCCCAAAGAGGCTACCAACACTACCCCATTTCGACTCACTTTTGGTCATGATGCAGTATTACCTGTTGAGATTTATCTACAGTCTGTAAGAGTTCAGAGACATCATGAAATTCCCTCGGAGAATTATTGGGAAATGATGATGAATGAATTAGTGGATTTGGATGAAGAAAGGCTTAGAGCCTTGGAGTTGCTGAGAAGACAAAAGAAGAGGGTCGAAGAATCCTACAACAAAAAGGTTAAATCTAAATCTTTTGCATGTGGGGAATTGGTTTGGAAGGTGATTTTGCCCATGGATCGAAGGGATAGAACATTGGGCAAATGGTCCCCTAAGTGGGAAGGACCATTCCAAGTCATACAAGTGTTCTCTAATGGAGCTTATGAAGTGGAAGAGTTAGACAAAGATAAAAGAATCTTGAAAGTAAATGACAAGTATTTGAAAAAATATAAGCCTATGCTGCAGGAGATTCATATTAAAACATAAGCTTTATTTAAGAAAAGAAAGCCAAAATAGGCCAAGTCAGGCTAATATGGCATACAAAGCGAAGAGAAACTAGTACAACATTTTTTTTTTCAAAGAAAGGTTATTCATAATCTCTCCAATCTATGGATTTGAGGAAGTCCATATAATCTGCATCTGGCTCATCATCAGAATCTTGGGTGCTGGAGCACCCTTTCTTGGAGATCTTCATTTTGGTTTCTCTCGTCTTGGCTGAAGAAGTTGCTCCGACGGAGGCGTTAGGTTGTTGGGGCACCTCTACCTTCTTTGTTTCCTCAATTGCCTTAGCCTCTCCAGCCATCTTCCTAGTTGAGGGTTTCTCTGAATTATTCATGGTTGCTTCTACGCAAAACATGGTCAGATGGAAGAGATTTATAGAGGTTAATGGCTGATTTGATTGGCCAGCCAAATGGTGGAAACAGGTGAGTTATTCTTGGAAGTAGGCCTGAGGGCTATGTCATAAATGTTACTTTAAAGCTAGAGGATTATGCCTTGGAATTTAAAGCTGGAGGGGTGACTTTCCAAGAAAAATATAGAATGCCTTAATTACAAATTTGACTGATAAAAGATAACAATAAAGAACATCATCATGCTATATAGGTCGAAAGCAGTTAAAGGCAAAATAATAATGATTGATTAAATCAATGTCAACAGGCATAAAATTGTCATTACATAAAAGGCCTGAAAAGGCCAAGAAACAAGTGATGATTAAACAAATGAAATAAAGGTGTCGAAGGTATCAGAAGGGAAGCCTCGACGCCAACTGAGAAAAAGATTCTATGTGATGTTTGAGGCGAGCGTTGCACAAAGATTCGTCAAGTTTTCCTTCTGCGAGCTCTTTCTCATATCTTTGGGCCGCCTCAATTTGATCAATAGCATTCTTCGTTTCTCCAGCTATCTCAGTGTCGTCGAGCTGGCGCAAATCACGGTTGCGGTTTTCAGCATTTTCAATTTTAGCTTGTAGCTCCATGATTTGTTGCTTCCAGGCTTCAATGTCCTTCTTGTTGGAGGCTATCTCGTCTTGCTTTTTCCTTTGATCAGCCTCCATACATTGGATCTCTTCGTACGCCTCTTGTGCACTACACCAGGCTGCACTCTCACAGCCAGATGTTCTCTCTATGGTATCCTTGATCGAGGGGAGCAGTTTTATTTCTGCAGCTATTTGGTTTACCACAGCAGTTAGCTCTATCAGAAAACCAGAGATATCTGGATTGAGAGTAGTGAGCTCAATCTTTGCAAGGGTGTCCTTCAAGTAAGCAGTTGCAGTTGGATCTGAGGCCAGAATTTTGTAAATATCTCCTTTGAAGAATTTTTTCTTGATGGCTTAGAGAATTGATTGGGCGAAGTCACCTGGTGCTGAGGTCGAAGAAACAGAGGAAGAACCATACCTTTGCTCAAGAATCAATTTGGCGAACTCACTTGGGTTCGACCACTTGAGTGCTATCAGCGAGTCCCCAGGTAGTGGAGTGACCATAGGCGAAGGAGTATGGTGGGGGCGAGGCTCAACTTGTTCTTCTTCCTCCTCTGCTGATTCTTCTTCCTCTTCATCTTCTCCTCCTCCCATTTCCTCATCAGATTCATCAGCAGCTGGTTGCACATTCTCCTGGTCATCAGCTGGTGTGGTTTGATCAGGAGTGGCGTTGTGTGTTGGGATTTCAGGTTCACGCCTTTCTTCTTCAACCATCTGGCCTTTATCCGTGGAGGTACCCAGATTGATAGGTGATGGGCTTGAAGCGTCATCCTCGTCAGAGTTAGCTCCCTCAGCTTGTGCGTGCTGAGTTGGGGTTGGAGCTGGTGCTCCAGTAGCTGCTGTAACATATGGAATGGGTTGATTAATCTCACTCAAACCAGAGCCAATATCAGAAGATGGGTGATAAGTTGGCTCACCTTGGCTATTGAGAAGCGTGGTGGTGAGGCTTTCTGAAGTTGGGTGAGGAACATAATCGTCAAGTGTGGTGGCGACGAAGTTGCTTGGAGTTGGTAGGGGATCTGGATTGTTGATTATGGGTGCCTAAAGAACACAAGTGGAGAAAATGAGAATGAAGTAATAGGCGAAAGATGTCAAGCATAATAGAAAAGGGCAATGGTGCACATACCTGAGTTTGTTCAGCAGCAGAACTTGATTTATCACTCCCATGGTCACCAAGAGGGGTTCTCAAGGCCACCTGGGAGGTTTCTTTCTCGACACCACTTGTGGTGGATGCCTTTTCGAGTATTTTGGCCACCTTCGAAGGAGGTGGGCCAGTGGGTCCAGAGGCCTTTGTGGGTTTTTTCCTTTTTCTTGTAAGAACCTCCTCAGGAGATTCATCTGAGGCCTCCGAAGCTATAACCACAGCTGGGGTATCCTTCTTACCTTTCTTGGAAGGTGTTCGAGGTTTTCGACCAGTCTGAAGAGGCAGTGCAAATATAAGAAAGAAATTCACATAGTACAAGCAGAAACAGGGGAGATGAAATTTACCTGTGTACTCCCTTGTTCTTTGTCACTTTGCAAAGTGGCAGCTCTAGTCGAAGCAACTTTCCTAGGCACAACTGAAAGATAGCATACAATTGTTACAAGTTAATAATTACATGGTTAGTCATAAAACCATGGATTAAGGATTTCAAACCTTAATATATTTCAGATTCGACACGAACGTCCTGAATTCCTATATGAAGGTGCCCTTTAAAACTGTCTAACGTATGCTTAGTCGAAACCACTCGTTGGGCTTTTGGCTGAGACTGCTGTCGAAGAAGTTTTAAATGCTCCCCACAGACAAACCAATCTGGAAATGGAGGGGCGAGCGCCACTCCAAAATCAGCATTAGGCAGTCGAGGGAACTTTGGAGGAAAAAGTTTAAAAGCTACCTCATAACGTTTCTCACGAGGGACGTTGGGAGGAATTTTTAGTTGGTCCAACTTTTCTAGAAATTTTCTCTTTAGAGTAACAGCAGCCTCATGAATGGTTCGACTAAGATCATCTGGTCGATAGATAGTTTCAAAGTATTTTTGAAAGGCTTGTATTTCTTCGATGTGAGTGAACTTACTTTTTTTCGTCTTGTCCTGCACATGGAGAAAAGCTTGGTCAAGTAACGAAGAAAATGTAGCCACATCAAGAAAGTGCTCACTATAATGCTTCGACCACCATTGGTGGAAGGATGAAGTGCATAAAAAGGAAGGTTCAAAAAACACAGGAGAAAGGATTCTTATTTTTTCACTCCAGCTGTCGAGGGTTTAGGAGACGTTTTCCTCGTCGAGGCAAGCAGTGTGAAGGATTACTTGGCCTTTTCTCTCATACAGGCACTGAGGGAAGCTCTGGGCCAGCCCAAATTGTCGAGAGACCAAGTTTGGTTGGTAGGCAATCAATGCTGATAGACCTCTCCCTAAGTTCAGCCTGTGGATGATGAATCTAGGAATTAAAAAGGCTTCCCAGATGGCAACAGACTCTGGATCAAGGGGCTGGAGAGGATTTGGAAATGGCCTTTGAAACCACTCAGGGCCATGGCTTCGTCGAGCAAAGGGTGTCATGCTAGGAGTGAACTCATAGCATTTGGCGAACATCATTATATAACTGGTGAAAGCCCTTTGGAGGTTTTCACCATCATCATTAGGAGTGAGCTTAGCCAGAAGTGTCCCTTCGACACTCCTCTCCCTGATCTCAGCGGAAGCTTCATCGACTATGCCTTTCCTGGGGAGGCTAGCCTCAAATGTAGCATTGAGCCACAGTTGAAGTAGCCAAAGAGGACCGCTCAAATTCATAGGACCTTGGGCTTCCACATTCTTAAGTCGAGAAGCCACCTCACTGATAGATTCGTAAAGGTTCGCCAGAATGAGTTCACTCAGGCAGGTTCCTCTGTTGTGGTGGAGTTGGTTCGCCAGGGGCAGGTACTTCTTAGCCACCTGCAAAGACTTTGTACAGAAAACATACCTCGACAGCCAGACTGTGAGGAAAGCAATGTGTTCTTCATCAGACACCTCATCATCTTCTTGTTTGAAGTGGTGCTTGATAAAGATGGTGTAGGTCAGTTTGGAGCCTGAAATGTTGATGGTATCCTCAGCATCAACCTCAGGATTATAGACAAGGCCATATGGACGAAGCCCCGTGATGGCAGCTACGTCGAAAAGGGTTGGAGTAACCATTCCACATGGCAGATAGAATGTATAATGGGTGCTGTCCCAAAAGTATAAAGATGCTGCCAACATGTTCAGACAATAGGGTATGCTAGTCTTCGACAACATCAGAAGGTCATAGATCCCTATCTCCTTCCAATGGTCAGCTTTCACTTTCTCCATCTTTGCCATCCATTGGTCGAATTCCTTTAAAGGGTTGACGGCTCTCACCAGTCTAGTGCCATCAGTGAGATAGCCAACATTGATCTTAGGTAAAGGAATCTCTTCAGGGGAAGCTCCAGCAGCAGAATTAATTTTAGGGAAACTCTTTTGCCTTAATGGTCTGGACCTCCGGTATGATGGGAAAAACTCACTCAGCCTCTCATTGGAAATGTCCACCTCAGCCAAAGGACCAGATAACGCATAAGTTTTATCAGACATAACTAGGGGAATCATTACCTGAGATTGGTAGATGGCTCTTGATTCTGTAGAGGTTGGTTCTGGCATGCAGCGACATTATCTACTAGTTGAGGGCCTGGGATGTTAGCGAACGGTGGGATGGTTTGCTTGAATGGAGTGGCCTTGCCCCTTTGAGTCTTCTTTGCTTGAGGGTTAATTTGGGTAGATGCCATTGTTGAAGAAGATGAAAAGGTGGTGTCTTCGCTGGGTTTGCGTGAGAAAACTGAAGAGAAGAGGAGTTTGCTTGAGAATATGAAAAGTGTGGAAAGTTCACAAAGTGGCGGAAATGGGTATATATAGACATTTGAAAATCTCAAGAGACTTGGATCCACCGTTGAAGCTGAGGGGTTAGTGGGACACGTGTCTTTCTCCTGAAGGCGTGATGAAAAGTAGCAGTTATGTGCAGACTGGTAACGTCTGTTTTCAAGAAAGGCGTTATGATGAATACGGCTGAAAAGACATTTTAAGGATTTGTCATGATGGCGTGACGTCAGAGGCGTGGGTTAAAGAAACTGAACAGTTCAGCCATTGAGTAATTAGTGGGATGTTCAGTTAAGGCCATGCAAATAGGCGTCGAAATGGTTATTATATCAAGGAATGGCCTTCCTACCAATTCTGACGAAAGGACATTCCTTGGGGGCAATTTGTTAACCCTCAATTTCGACGCTAGACAAAATCAAAGCTATTTTAATGTTAAAACGTTATTTTTAATGTAAAGAAGGCTTCGACCTAACTTTTTGAGAGGTCTGAGTCGAATAAATGTGGAGAAACCTTAAAAAATGGCTAAGTGTTGAAAGGGTTTTTTCGACCATGAGAATGTAGCGCTGCAGTGGTTATATTAAGATTGGAGGGAATTTCCAATATTTGAAATTTAAATAAGAGCAGTTGTGAACGTGGGAACAGTTGAGATCAAGTGGAAGGCGCCAAAATCCACACTTTGAAGCAGTAACCTCCACTTAATAGTTATTTCCTAGCACTATAAATAGGAGTTAGTTCTATGTAAAAGGTGTGTTCATATTTTTGTACAAGTTACTCTAAGAAACTCAAAGTACCCGCGTGTAGAGAAACGAGTTCGTGAGAATGTACGTAATGTAACACCATTGTCTTCATTAATCTAATTTATCTTCAGCATGTTTAAGATTCAGCCATTTACTTTCCATGCCTTTACAGTTTCTTGAACTTTATCTTCCATGCCAAATTTATGTTCAAAGCCATTTAAACATTCTGCATTTTACTTTCGACTGCATTTTTACGTTCAAGCATTTAATGTTCAAGCCTTTACTTTTCAAAGTCTTTCATTTTCAAGAACGTGGAGTTCTCCTTTAAATCCATTGCATTTATTTTCAAAGTCTTTTACTTTCCTGCACTTTACCTTCGACAGCACTTTTATTATCCCAGCTTTTACTTTCCAAGAACGTGGAGTTCGTTGCACTTTACTTTCAAAGCTTTTACTCATTCGACGCCTTTAATTTATGCACCCTTTACTTGCATTACTTTAAATTTTGAGTCTTCACTTTACTTTATTGCCCGTAGTTGAACGTGGAGTTCAGTTAGACTTTATTTCCAGCATTGTCGAACGTGGAGTTCAGTTTACATTTTCTTTAATTTACACTTATCTCTCAAACTTAGCACATGTCCTAGGATTTGTGTGGTCGATCCTGCAAGTTAAATCAATTTGCGGTTAGATTGATAGACCAGAGGTTGTTTACCAAAATTCACGGTAAACACATACCCACTAGGTTTTGATGCCAACGCCCGATGCGACTACCACGCTGGGGCACCGGGGCATTCAACTGAGGATTGCAAGGTATTCAGAAGCCAGGTTCAGACGCTGCTTGATTCTGAGAAGTTATCATTTACACCACAAGGAATTCAAATCAACTATCCTTCGCCATCTCCTAAGGATCCCTCGTGTCCAGAATTTGTTTTTGGAGAAGCCTCTTGCCAGCTGAACGTTGGTCCTGTTCCTGCATCCAAACGTAATTTTCATCAGGTGTTTACGAGAGGGGTTTTCAATCTCCAACGTGTGTTTCTCCTCAAGATAAGAAGAAGTGTGCTGCCAAAAGAGGAAAATTTAACCATCAGCCTATCCCGGTGTCGTTAAGCAAACTTTTCCCACTGTTGATGCAAAACAAGTTGGTAACTCCACGACTTCTCACACCTTTCCAGGGACCTGGTTATGATCCCAAACTAACTTGTGAATTCCATAAGGGAGCTGAAGGGCATGATTTGGACAATTGCCGAGCTTTAGAATATTTTGTGCAAGAGCTGATCTATGACAAGGACTTAATCTTTGAAGAAGACCGCCCAAAGACTGAATGCAAATTTCGCACTGGGACCATCGGGCATCTCATTGAAGAATGCAAGGAATTCGAAGAAAAGCTGATGAGCCTGCTAAAAAACTGAAACCTCAGGAAGATACTACAGACCCTGGTACCTCAACTTTTGAAGAAAAAGGTAAAGGACCTGCAAGGCTTCTCAAAGTTCGATACCACAAGGAACAAGTGATTGGTGGTGAAGACTTTTTTCCGTTCGGACCCGGAAACTGAAATCTTTGGTTAGCTGTGTTTTGTATTTCAGTTGTATTTCCTTTAATTGTATTGATATTTGCATAAGAGCTTTGTTGTACCTTTAAATTGGCAACATTAATGAAATAATCCATTCGTTTCACTCATTTACTTTTATTTTCATAAAAGCAAAATATATATCTTTTTCACCCCTTTTCAAACTTTTGTTAAAGCAAAGATTAGGGAGGATGATGAAAACCTCATGTTCATAATTGCTGTGGTATACTTTCAAATTAACCTCGCCGAGGATGTAAGGCATTGTTTCACATTTCCTAAACATTGGAGAAGTAAGGATGATAATCCCTTGTTAACCCCTTCGAGCCTAGAAGTAGGAGTTTTCTTTCCTTACACAAAAAATAACCTTAAATCTCAACCTTGGGGGGCAGGGTAGTTCTCAGTTTAACTCGGTTATGCATTCAAATACGAGCGCTTCATATAAGGCGCCAGTCAGCTTTCAAATCAAGTGACTTCCTACTTTTGGAGATTTGAACGTATATCTTGAGTTAACTGATCGTAGGATTGGAATTCATCCTTTGTTTCATAAAACCGTGAACCATGCCACATTACAACCCCTAAAAGACCTAATTGAGGTAAGGTTGTTTTGAAAAGCATACTACAGCAAGGTTGAGTAACCTGACTCCTAATAATCTTTGTTACTCGCGTGTGTTGGTCACTTCCTTAATGACTAGACCCACCTTTGTTTTTGACTATTTAATCATTTCACTGTGCATTTTTTATCAAAGCTTTGTTTTCAAACTTTGCATTAAACTTTGCATTAAATTTTGCCAATTTTAATGAACAACACTTGTTTGCAATACCATTTGATATCAAGGGATCCCAACAAACGCGGCCAGTCAAGGAATTGAACTTGATAAAGGAAATTTGACTCAGTCAGGGGCAACCAAGTGTGAGGTTTGCCAATCTATTATCCCAAGAGTTGACAAATCAAAGGCAGAATTCTGTAAATTCAGAATATTGGGGCAAATCCGTTCCCCAGTAATTTCTACTACAGTTTGAGTATCTCGAGTATAACTGAACAGAAACAGCTACGTCAAGATTCAAAAGTTGGAAGATATTGAATCATCTGGTATTTCAATCCTTCTGTAAAATTCTTTTGATTATTCAAGTTGGAAGATATTGAATCATCTGGTATTTCAATCCTGCCGTAAAATTCTTTTGATTATTCAAGTTGGAAGATATTGCAGTATCGGGTATTTCAATCCTTCTGTAAAATTCTTTTGATTATTCAAGTTGGAAGATATTGAAGCATCCGGTATTTCAATCCTTCCGTAAAATTCTTTTGATTATTCAAGTTGGAAGATATTGAAACATCCGGTATTTCAATCCTTCCGTAAAATTCTTTTGATTATTCAAGTTGGAAGATATTGAAGCTTCCGGTATTTCAATCCTTCCGTAAAATTCTTTTGATTATTCAAGTTGGAAGATATTGAAGCATCCGGTATTTCAATCCTTCCGTAAAATTCTTTTGATTATTCAAGTTGGAAGATATTGAAGTATCGGGTATTTCAATCCTTCTGTAAAATTCTTTTGATTATTTATCCCCTAATCTGGGGCAGTTATGCCGAGATCTCTCCAAGAGTTTGAAGATATTGAAACACTCTGTATGCCAATTCTTCTATAAAATACTCTTGTTATCGTATAGACCATCTAGCCTGGGGCAGATAAGATTTGAAGATGGTAGTTATGCCAGTGGAATGCATAATTACTTTGTTAGCTCCCCATCAAGTTGCTACATCAGCTGATTTTGACAAATTCCCAATGGATTTATTTCCCCAATAAAGAAGAAGAACTTTCCCAATATATCCAAAACATTTGTCTAAGCTAGGCTTATGCTTTGGTTTTCACCTTTGAGTACCAGACTCCAGCTCTTTATGCAGGAGTCCCCGGAGAAGTCAGCTGTTAGACGACAGAATTCTTAGTTACTAGAGTTGTTATTGGTATTTGAATACAATAACTTCGTCATTTTCATCTGATTCTTGGAAGCGAAAAAGTTTTAAGAAAGCACAAAGATGAACTAAGTTTTACTCTAGTATCAAGATGTTTTATGGAATCAAGTTGGTACAGGAAGAGTTAGTAGTACTGTATTTTTGGCATGGATCTGCCATCTCAAGTGAAACGAAGATTGCTCCGGTTATCCTTGATGTTTGGATTTCAGGGTGTTGGTTGTGTTATCTTTTCTTCTCTTTGTTTTTGCGTCACTCGCGTCGTTCCTCGCGTGTAGCTAAGCATATGCATCATACCTTAGCATCTTTGCATCTTTGTGCTCTGTTTTGCTTGTGGTCTGTTGTTTGTGTTTGTCTTTATTTCCCCAGTGAAGTAAAGACATTCCCGGTTTGCTTTGTGTCGCGTTTGTTCGGTCTTAACCTTTGCGCGCCAGATTTGAATCTTTAAACCTTTTGCTGTTCCCCAAGAAGTTTAACATTAAAGATTTTGTTAAAACCGTTCTTGTTTGAATCATGTCAAACTTGAACTTGGACTTTGTTTGAATCGTGTCAAGCATTGTCTGCTCATTTTAAATCTGTTCTCGTTTGAATCGTATCAAACTTGAACTCGGACTTTGTTTGAATCGTGTCAAGCATTGTCTTGTGTTTTAAAACTTGTTCTTGTTTGAATCGTGTCAAACTTGAACTTGGACTTTGTTTGAATCGTGTCAAGCATTGTCTTGTGTTTTAAAACTTATTCTTGTTTGAATCGTGTCAAACTTGAACTTGGACTTTGTTTGAATCGTGTCAAGCATTGTCTTGTGTTTTAAAACTTGTTCTTGTTTGAATCGTGTCAAACTTAAACTTGGACTTTGTTTGAATCGTGTCAAGCATTGTCTTGTGTTTTAAAACTTGTTCTTGTTTGAATCGTGTAAAACTTGAACTTGGACTTGGTTTGAATCGTGTCAAGCATTGTCTTGTGTTTTAAAACTTGTTCTTGTTTGAATCGTGTCAAACTTGAACTTGGACTTTGTTAGAATCGTGTCAAGCATTGTCTTGTGTTTTAAAACTTGTTCTTGTTTGAATCGTGTCAAACTTGAACTTGGACTTTGTTTGAATCGTGTCAAGCATTGTCTTGTGTTTTAAAACCGTTCTTGTTCGAATCGTGTCGGACATTGAACCCTTACCTTGGATTTTTGAAAACTTGCTTTAAGCTAAGCTTCTTGGAACAAATTTCTTCAACCTTATAAGACTCCTAGTTGGTGCGCAAGGTTTGTCTCTGTCTTCCTGGCTTTTCTTGAAGATCCCATTTTGAAATCTTCAGTATAAGATTCCCAGGAAGTCTTCGCTTGGTTGTCTGTCTTTTTTTAGGCTGATCCCCGGATCAGGTTTTTCTTTCTGGTTTCATGCCCAGGAAGAATGTGAGTTTGTTTGGTCCCCATTAGTCTATCTCCCCGAATTTTCTTTCCCTAGTGGAGACTGTATTTTGGTTTTTCCCCGGTGTTTCTTTGGAGTCTCCCCAGTGAGTCTCTTTCGTTGGTTAGCCTGTATCCCCAATGAGTTTTTTTCTCATGGATACTAGCTTTTGCCTTTCCCCGGTGAAGCTTATCTTATGTGTTAGCTTCCTGTTGTCCCCGGTGTCTGGTCTGTCTGCATCTTTGCACCTTCTTGGCATCATGTCATCATTTTAGAAGTTCATGGCATGTCAGCATTTGCATGTCTGTCGCTTGTCCTTAGCATCTGCATTCCATCTAAGGGAAAAATTTTCGATCTGCTATATTTAAATACCTTTCACCTTGATGCCCCTGGAATCTCCGTTTCTCGTGCCATCCGGTAAAGCTATTTAAATAGGGGCAACTGTTGTACCCTAAATTTTTACCCTTAGATGTCATCTTCATTTGTGCATCTTAGGTCAATCATCTCTGCATTGTTTGAGCTAACCCATATCTTGCAGTTTGTTTCTTTCTGTTCAAATTAGGTTTGCATATCACCATGAAGCTCCCAAGTTATTTTGAAGCAAGTCAAGTCAACAAAAGATCTCCAGTGCAAGAACTTTGGAATTAGGGTTTTGCTCTGAAGAAATCACTGAGAAATTGGTTCTATCAAGTCAAGATTTGTGTGGTTCACTTACCACTTAAGGCCATCTACATCTAAGAGACATCATTCAACAGAAATCCAAGGTCTATTGGTCCTTAACAAGAGAAGTTTGAGCCTCAGCCTCACTATACTTCCAAATTAGAGTTTCTGTGACACCTGTCAGTCAATGGCTTGGATTTTCATCAAGATGGGCTCCTAAACCCTAATTCTTTGATTCTATTGGTTTATCAACCTCCTCAAGAGTCTCCTAAGACCTTTGGATGAGAAAGAAGAAGCAAGTTTACAAGATCTGACCTTAGTGCATTCACAGTCAAAATTAGGTTTTTAACTGAAACCTTAATCCTTTGGAATTTTGGTTCAAATGAAGTGTCAATGGTTCTAATCATTAGAGAATGTCTCATGAGGTATTCAAAGCATCAAGATCAAGTGTCATGAGGTTTCTTGCAAGAGAAACAGGGTTTTGATCATGAAAGATTTCATATGTGAGATTTTCCCTCTAATAGCATAATTTGAAATGACCATAACTCCTAAACCACACACTCAAATGGAGTGATTCAAAGCTCATTGGAAAGCTCTTTTCAAGATATTCAATTTTTTCCATATGACTTTTCATCCAAAAATGCTTGGTTTTTGAGTTATGAAGCTTGCAAGATAATCTGACCCAACACTTAGAGAAATTTCAACACTTTTCTCCACAATTTTCTCCAACTTTGACCTCATTTTTCACCCATTTTCACTTGGATTCAAGACTTTGGTTCCAAATGAAAGTTTTAGAGCTTGATGAGAGCTTTCCAACTATATGTGGAACATCTCATTTGGATGAGCCAAACTCAAGTTATGGTGTTTTAAAGTTAGGTACCTCAAATTGTAAAAATCCAATAACTTAGGAATTTTTTCTAAGTCTTTTTTGCCTTCCCATGTGCACGACTTTATGGATTCTTTCTCAATGTTACAAGCCTTATCTCAAGTAACATTCCACATGAAAGTTAAGCTATCAAATGTCCACTTCATACAGGATTAAAAATTTCAAGGATTGGTGGAGTAGTTGTCATGTTATTATGCCTTGAATATGTCACGTTGAAATGGCACCATACATCCATGAAGTCTCTATTTTTAGTATGTTGCTGCATGAGCTATACCACCAATGCTTACATGTTCTCAGGCTCAATTTCAAATCCTCACACCACATCAAAAGCATCCTTTTACGTGCAAAATTTTCAATTGGAACCAAGACCTTTTCCTTAGTAGCATTGGACAAGTGATGGTCACATGTTACATTTGTTTGGCATAACCCGCTTTTGGTTCGGTTTGTTTATGTTAGTTTACAAATGGAACCAAAGATTTTAAGTGGCAGCTGTCCTACTCATCCTATTGCATCAGTTTCCAACACACTTTACCACAGAACCCGTGCACAGTTGTTCAAGTACATCACCTTTTGTACTTACAAACTAACAACCACAAGCCATAACCAAGAACCATCGTGTCACACCATAGGATATTGGGTTAAGATCTTTCTTTTTTCTGATTCAAAGTTGAAACAAGCAACCAATATTTTTCTCACTTGGCTCAAGAAGAGAAGTCAGAGCAAGGCCATGCGTGCATTACTACCCAACCACTTGCCTATATAAGGAGGTTTATTTCTCACTTGTAAAAAACAACACACACAATATCAGAACACAAGATTCCAAACTCTAAGCAACCTGTGAGTTTTTGTTTGGCAAGTAAGAATGAGGAGGAAAACACTTCGCAGCAGCCTTTAGTTTGAGGAGGAAGAAACTCAGTCCTTGGAACCTTTAGAAGCTCACTGCTAGCAGAGGTAACTCTCACCCTTTTTCCTCCATATTCGACATGCCATGATCATCTATTCATGTTATTATCATGTGATATCTGTTTCTTAAGTCAGTGTTGTTCAAATGATACTATAAATAATAATGCGTGAGTTTGCTTGTTGTGACACATGCTATGTTTTGTTTTTAGTTTGGAACATATGATACTCATGTCTAAATACTAAAGTTTGATATTTGAAGGAGCTCAGGTTATCTATATCATGTTAGTCTAGGTTAAACAACATGAGAGTATGTTTGGATCTGCACTGGTATTTTGGCATGATGAGAGTGTTGGTTTCATGTCTGAACACCCTTGTTCTATGTTTTTTCTACTGCTTACGCCATTATCTGGGTTTGTGTAAGGTTTATTGTTGTCCCTGATGTTGGTACTCTCATGTTAAGGATTGTATGTTTGGAACCACTCTCAGAATATATGATCTGTGTTGAAGTTGGTTAGAGTAGTATTAGGGCAGAGTTCCACGTGCATGACTTTCATGTCTTTTTTTTTACCCATGGTGAAGCTTTCAGTTTGAGTTATAGAGGATTTAACATTACTCTACCCTTTGAGTGCGGCGGTTTGGCCTTTTGTTTCACGGTATTTGGTTAAAATTTGAGTTTGCTTTGGACTGAGAAAGGAGAGGTTTATCCATGTTGTTTTCTGCTTGTTCACGATAATTGTTAGTTTTGTTTCTTCACGTTGCATGAAGAACAAGAGGAGTTGGCAGCGTGGGATTAGTAGGTTACTTTTTCGTCGTTTTGTGACTTAAATACTAGTTGGCCGATTGAGTTGTTTTGTTAAGTGCAGCGTCACATTTTTCATGTGGTTTTAAGAATAGCATTTTTGAAACAAGCTTGAGTTATATCTTTATGGGGTGGGCTTATACATTGGATGTAAAGCCACCCCAGTGGTAAAACCATGCGCAGGTTAACTAGGATGTCTGGGGTTCGAATCCTGCCCCAGACCATCCTTTTATGCTTTTTTTTTCTTCTTGCTTTTTATTCCAATTCGCCTGGGCCTTGGTGCTAATTCTACCCCCAGTTTTTGGCCCAATTTCATCCCTTTGCTTTTCCTTACTGGTTCAGTTTACTTAATGCCCTCCCCTGTGTTTTATTGCTTTTATTTCATTTTCTATTTCAAATATTTCTATTTTCATTTCAAAATCTTTTTAAAAACTTTTTTTATTTTATTTATTTTATTTAAAACTTTTCTTTATTTCAAAAACCCCAAAAATATTTTAATCTTTATTTAATTTTTAATTTTTAATTTATTTCTTAAATTGTTTATTTAAGTTTAATTATTAATTTGTGAATTTTAAACCATCCATCTTTGGATTAATTGTTAACTTTATTCATGAGCCATCTTTATTGATCTTTTGAGTGATTATTCACTAATTATATTTGTTTAGGTCTTGAACTAATTCATCCATGTTTGTCTTATTATATTTGACTTTGATGTGAATTTTGTTCTTCTTTAAATATCATCTTTGATTAATATCATGCCTCTTTATCTTGTGAGTGTTCCTTATGCTTGTCTTCCTTAAGATTAATACATATTGATTTGTCTTTGTTTACATGTCTCAATGATGTTCATGACCATCTTATCCACGCTTTATTATGAATTACTTCTTGCCATACTTATGCTATTTGTAGCGAGCAATTTTGGACGCGGTTCTTAAGCGCTGGTCGCTCTCTGCGGTTTGAGCTTTGACTACAGGTCGATTCATTTTTTATCCTATTGTGAGCTGAATAAGGAAGGGAAATAGATGTCTCCAATTAACCCTGCTTTGCATACTGAGTTTAAACAGCGGTCTGTTAAGTTACGAATGCTACAATGTGGGGGGCCTTTGTACTAGTTATTTGTATTTTCGCCAATAATGTTTTCTTTCTTTTTATCTAGGCAAAGGGTTTCTGACGGGGAATAAGGATCTGGATGTTAAGACTGGTGTTTTTGAATTACTGGGATTGAATGATGGGATTTGGGTTTTTGTTTAGTGTGCTCGCTAAGATCTTTTCTTTCGATCTTATGCCTACGTATTCCCGTTTACCGAAACAGGGAAATCAGAGCGTTTGTAGTTCCTCCTATTCTATGGGAGGAAATGGGTGTTTTGGTGTCTTGTTCAAAGCCCAAGACGTGAAGCGAAAGGTGGTTTATATCTTGTTCAAAGCCCAAGATGTGAAGCTGAAAGGTCTATTTGTGTCTTGTTCAAAGCCCAAGACGTGAAGCGAAAGGTCCTCGACTTTAGAGAGAATTTGTCATCTCTAAAGAGGGGAGAAGGAGAATTACTTTAACTGGGATACGCGGATCCGAGCAATGCCATAATTTCCGAAGAAAGGGTTTTAACCTGAAGGAGAAGACTTTAACTCAGTGTAGAGCAATGCCATCTTTCCTTAGTAATTTCTCATGCTAAAAGAGGGACAGTGGCGTGGATGTAGATGATCCAGAGGCTTGCCGCTTACAGCGATTAGACGAAGGGGAAGAAGTTGTTGATGTTTGTGTACTGTGAATGAGGCACAACTTCGATGCTAAAAGGTTAATTGGATCAACCAGTGGTTTTCTTATACAAAGCCTAAGAGGAGGCTAATTTCCGCTAGGAAAATCATTATACAAAGCCTAAGAGGAGGCTATTTTGTGTCTCGTACAAAGCCCGAGAGAGAGGCTAAAACGGTTGACTCAACAGGAGAATCTTTTATACTCAACAAGAGAGTGTTTTTGTATCTCGTATGAAGCCCGAGATGAAGGCTAAAAGTTTGACTCAACAAGAGAGTCTTTGTGTGTCTCGTACAAAGCCCGAGAGAGAGGCTAAAGGAGGTTGACTCAACAAGAGAGTCTTTTATACTCAACAAGAGAATGTTTTGTATCTCGTACAAAGCCCGAGATAGAGGCGAAAGGTTGGCTGTTTCAGTTGAGTGACAGGTCCAATATGTTGGTTAAAAGAGAAAATCAGTTCTTATAAAGAGACTGATTAAAAGTAAGGCTATGCTTTGGCGCTTGATCAGAGGATCAGGGTTATTTCCTGTTCTTTAAGGAAATGGGAAATCCATAGGGGTTTTAAGACTGTCCGAGTCTGCGGGTTTCCTTCCTATTTTTGAAGGGGTCGCTTGAGAATGTCTTTGAGACTCAAGGAAGTTAGACTGTCCAAGTCTAGAGTTTTATCTTTGGTACTATGCTTTGAGAAACAGTAGTAGACTCTACAAAAGGACTGTTCTATGAGGATGACTAGGTTCTGTTCCTATACCTCTAGGAGGTCGTCGGGATAATTTGTACGAAGCCCAAGAGGAGGCTGGAAACTTTTAAGAAGCCGACGGGTCCTTGTACGAAGCTCTAGAGGAGGCTATCATTCCCGGAGGAAGAGATCATTATACGAAGCCTAAGAGGAGGTTGTTAATACTTCTAAGAAGCCGTAGTGTCCTTGAATAATGCCCAAGAGGAGGCCGATGCTTTTAAGAAGCCCGTGGGTCTATCATCTCCTTTCCATTAGGAGAGATAACTCTTTTAAAGATAAAAACCACTGGTAAACGTGCGAGGTTTACTATCCAGCGACTTTTAGCTTTTGAAGAGGGTTCCTTAGTTAAGGTCCAAGATTATGACCGTAGTGGGTACCCAAACCCCGAGACATTCAAGGCAAGCTATCCACAAGGAATAGATCAAGTCAGGAAAGTTCGAGAATTTGGAAGAAACTCAAAGATGCCATTCATGGAGAATACATTCATCTTGGGGAGTAGAGCTTCTTGACGATTCCTAAGGAGGACAGCCGAAGAGAAGACTGTATCTGGTGCTCCTATTGGGGATCTAGGCGTCTATTTCTACGAATAAATGAAACGGCGTCACCTAGTTCTAGACGTAGTAGCCGGGGAAACTCAAAATATCTATACTATTATTACACAGTAGATATGAGTTTATGAAAGGAGACTTACAGTGAGCAGCCCCACAATACAGTTTATAATATGAAAGCAGTAAACGAAAGCGATAACCACTTACTCGGTTGGAGTGCTTCCATGCTGTTTGGTTAGTTGTTCAACAAAGAAAGATTGAAAACAACAGTATATTCAAAATCAAAGGAGAAAGTGCTTTGAAAAAGAAAGGTTTGGGGCTTACAGCTCAAGGAGAGGCCCAAGGTTTTATCAGTGAGCGCACTGTTTGACTTTGTACAGCGGGACTTATACAAGTGACTGGGGCCCAAAAATGGTTTTCTGTACAAAGGGATGGGTCTTACACTCTCTCAAGAGGCCCAAAAAGGTTTAAAGAAAAAAGAGTGGGGCTTATAACACGAGGGTAGGCCCAAATGATTTTTCGTTTAAAAATGGCGATCGCGCCGAGGTTTTCTTTTAACGCAGAGGGACTTATACAATAAGTGAGACTCAAAATGTTTTGGTTAAAAGGGGGATTGGGTCTTACACTCTAATAGAGACCCAAAGTGTTTTGAATGGGTCTTATAGCTCAAGGAGAGGCCCAGATGGTTTTTATTTTTAAACGGGCGATGATCGCGCCGTTTACTTGTACAGAGGGACTTATACAATGAGTGAGGCCCAAAAAGTTTTTGTACAAGGGGGGATGGGTCTTACACTCTCTCAAGAGGCCCAAAAAGTTTTGAAAATGATTTATGAGGGTTACATTAATCCAAAACCCTAATTTGTTTTCAAAATGTATTTAATTGAATAAAAATTCAATTAAAATGATCAAAAATTGTTTAACACATGGAAAACAAATTGTGATCTTGGATTAATGCTTCAAAAATTAAGTATTGACCTACAAAATAATTAGAAAGCATTAAAAGTTGCAAAATCAATGTAGAAAAAATATTTAAAATGCCAAAAACAATCAAAATATTAATTCTTTGCAAAAATATCAATTATATGAAATAAATAATATTTTTGGGATTTTTTGTGAAAATAAAATATTTTAACATTTTTGTGAATTATTAAAAAAGGAATCAACTCAAAATCATTAAAACTCAGAGAGAAATTAATTTTTGAATCAATTAAATAAAATCATAAAATTCAAATATTTGAATTTATGAAAAATGGCGCCAAGAACAGCTGAAGAACACGCGCGTGTTCTTGGTTTCTCAGATTTGCATTTTCTATCCAATCTCTATGAATACGTAATCATATCATGCAATCCACATATCATTATGCTCGTCTCAACCTCACGATCATGTCTATGTACTTTAATTTCATTTAAATTAAACATACAACAAGAAATCACGAAGAGACCTCAAGAACCCTAATTTTTGCATGAAGGCTAGGATTTTTGATACACGATTCAAACAATGCAATTAATTGAGGGAAAACATTCCATGCATGATTATGAACATATGGCCAAATTATTGTGCGAGGAAATATGCATAGATTGAGAGATGACCAAGCATGTGCTTACCTCCAAGCCGTGACAGCAAGTTCAAAGTGATTTTTGATTTGGAGGTGTTACAGATGAGTGGATGGTTGGACTTGATTGAAATTGGCTGGATCATTTTGTGGTACCTCAGCTGCACTTTGGTTAAAACCTTGAGCAACCAGCTGGTGATTTTGTGAAATTGATGTTTCAGAAGTAATCTAAGTGTTTGATCAGCTCATATGTGATGTATGTGAGGTGTGTGAGTGATTGGTTTGATTGGAATTGCTCTCAAACTCAAAACCCGATAGTGACTTGCCTTAGAAGGCAAAATTGGAGTGAAAGAAGAGATTTTGAGGAAAGCATCTGTTAGATGGCTTTGGTGTACTCAAACTGACCACAATTGAGCTCTATTTATAGTAGAGCAAGTTTGTTTTGCAAGGAATAGTGCATGGCAGCTGGTAAGTAGGTTTGGCCAATGTTGGCAAATGAAAATCCAAGTCTCCTCTAGCCATTGACTAGAGGTTAGGGTACAGAGCTTTGGTCCCCTTGGTCTTAGATAAGTCTTGACTGATTTCAGATGAGAATGGCTCAGTCCATGCCACCTTGATGGTTCCATTGAATGCCTCATTCCAAATTTGAAGTCTTGTCCCTATTTTGGCCATTCTAGGTTCAACATGCTATTTCTTGTTCCATGGACTTTGAAGGCTTGGCTCAGTGATTGTCCCCTTTAGATTCAATCCTCTGAGGTGCCCAAGTGGATAGGAGCAATTGAATTTGGCTGATTTTGGCAAATCGACCAAAGTTGCAAATTCTGCCTTGCCTTGACAGATTTCAGCAAGGCAACTTGGCAATGTTGTATCTCATGGTGTAGGTTGAATTTGGCAATGTTCTTGGCCATTTTGGAAAGCTCTTACATGATACAACAAGTGTTTGAACAAGTTTGGTTTTGATCTCTTTTGATTCCAAGTGAAAAATCCCCCTACATTTGGCAAAAATTGAGGCAGAATCTGACATGGTGAAAATTTCACTAAGTGTTGGAAAAAGTGACATTTTCACTTTTCAGCCACTTTGATCACTCCATAACTCAAAATCCTTAATGAATTGGAATCCTTTTGGTGACACTGTCGATCTTGAGACTTGATCCACCTAGAAGGGAGCAGCCTTGTGCTTAATCCTTGAAATGGGAGTCCTTTTTGATCCATTGTGGATGTTTAAGAGATTAGACAAGTTGAAGATCATGTCATTTCTTGATTGATCCTTTGTCTAAGCACTCAGAGAGGGCTTGAAACCCTAATTTTGATTGTAGTGGATGCTCACCCATCTTTGGGGAGACTAATGAAGCATAAAGGTACATCCATATTGTGATGATGATTTTCACAATGATGGGAAATCTAAGTGGTCAAAATTTGGGGTATTACAGATGCCCCTATTTAATCTTCTTGGACCCGAAGGTGTGAATGACGAAGGGATTCGGGCATTCGGGGTGCAAGAGGATTAAATATCGGAATACCCGAAATTTTGATGGTGGTTATGAATGGTAGCTTACGCATTCATCTTCTTTAGCTAAGCAATGATGCTTAGAAAAGGTAAACTTCCCCTCGATCCTGGTTTCCTACCAAGGAACTGGTCTTAGTCTCTTTTGTCAACTTCCCCTCGATCCTGGTTTGCTACCAAGGAACTGGTCTCAGTCTCTGAAATGAACTTCCCCTCGTTCTTGGTTTCCTACCAAGGAACTGGTCTTAGTTTCTGATTTAAACTTCCCCTCGATCCTGGTTTCCTACCAAGGAACTGGTCTTAGTTTCTTTTGTCAATAAACTTTATTGACAAGGGACGCTATGAGTAGCGGTTTTCCTTCAAACTTCTCGCCGAATTTTCCTGGGGAGACGCCATTTGAGTGGGAAAAAATTTGATGTCAGACTTGCTGGGGAACCCATTCGTCTGAATTGTAGAGGTACACAAACTTCTCTGTTTTGGAGACGCCATTTGTCGATTCTACTGGGGAAAGCGAGTCTCTTGAGAGATTGTTTTCGTTTGGGATCTTTCATCATACTTTTCTCGGGATCTTCCCGGAGAAACGCCATATGATGGGGTCCAATTTTGAGGTGCCAATGACCTTCTCATCAGTGGTTTTTCGGAGCAAAACTGGCGTGCTGCAGAATCTCTGATCACGAGGCTTTCTCTTTGGATTTTCCTTAATCCGGGAAAGCAAGGATATCATCTTTAATGGCGAAGAGTGATGTTTATTGAAAGTTTTCTCTGGCTTTTCAGAGGTTCAAGTTATCAAAGTGGTCAAGGACCAACTTCTTTCCAGAATTAAACCGGAAGCGAGGTTGTTCAGACACAGTATTTCCTGACGAGGCAAGAACTGACAACTCAATTGAGAGGACTTCTACCACTAGGGGACAAGACCGACTAGAGTGATAGTGATGCAATACGAAATGTGAATGCAAATAAAAAATGCATGATGTATGTATGTATATGCTGACAAAACAGACGCGACATACAGACTAATGGATGAACACAATTGGATACTCGGCCATCGCGGGGCGAAGAAGTACCGTTGATTCAAAATAGCAATTCCACCTTGCTTAGGAGAGATAGTCCCGTTGGGAGCTATGTTGATCGGGCTTAGGAGATGAGAACTCGGCCGAAGATGTCAGACGAAACATGGTCTCTGACATTGCTGATCCTTCATTCAGGCGTACTGGTCTAGAAGGAGTACTTTGATTCTGCACTTTGAAGTTCGCTTACTTCGGGAGAAGCGATCGATGTTCTTCTGATGTTCAACAGTCAAAAGAAATGCCATCTTTAATTTAAAAGCAGAAAAAGTTTAACAAGTAAATTCGTTTTTGTTTCGTTTCAAGAATCGTTGATTAAGTTTAAACAACGTCGTTCTGTAAAGCTAAAACAAGTAAAGAATTACAACCAAAAGCACAAGGGCTCAAATTTTATTGATAAGATGGAGATCAGCCAAACGCGTGATTCCAAAGAGTATATACAAAGTTAGAAAATGGTAATTTACAGGGAAAAGGGCTACGTTGAAACATAACGACCACTATCCTTCTACCAACTTTGAGTTCGGGACATCCTGAGCTTCCGTCAAAGATGACCTTTGACTGGAGATTTCCTCCGATAGATGATGCAACTGCTGCTGAGGGACTTGCCTCTGTTGAACATAGTTACTTGCCATTATCCCTAACTTTTTCCTGGATTGTACTATGAGATTTCCAATCCATCGGGATGATTTTTTTTCATGTCCCTAACTTTTGCCTGGACCGCCCTTTCGGGTTTTCAATCCACTGAGACGTTTTTTTTTAGTTTTAGGCGAAGTATTTCTTGACTACATCAACATTCGTGGGGTAGGCAAATTCCTCTCCGTCCATGGTTGCAAGTCTCAAGGCGCCGCCTGAGAAAGCTTTCATGACCACATAGGGGCCATCATAATCCGGGGTCCAATTGCCCCGGGAATCAGTGAGAAATGATTGTTTCTTCTTGAGCACAAGGTCTCCTTTTCTGAAGATGCGAGGTCGGACCTTTTTGTCGAACGCCCTCTTCATTCTCTGTTGATACAACTGACCGTGGCATAGTGCCGTGATTCGCTTTTCTTCGATCAGGTTCAGTTCGTAGTGTCGACTTTGACACCATTCAGCCTCGGTGAGCTTAGCTTCCATCAATACCCGGATTGATGGGATCTCTACTTCTATGGGGAGAACTGCCTCCATGCCATATACTAGAGAGAAAAGGGTTGCCCCTGTTGAAGTGCAGACAGATGTTCGATAACCGTGAAGAGCAAAGGGTAGCATTTCGTGCCAATCTTTATAGGTTACAACCATCTTCTGAACAATCCTCTTGATGTTCTTGTTAGCCGCTTCTACTGCTCCATTCATCTTGGGTCGGTAGGGAGATGAGTTATGGTGTTCGATCTTGAACTCTGCACACAACTCTTTCATCATCTTATTGTTCAAGTTAGATCCATTATCAGTAATGATCTCGCTTGGAACACCATAACGGCAGATGATATTGTTTTTGATAAATCGGACCACCACTTGTCGGGTTACATTGGCGAATGACGCTGCTTCGACCCACTTGGTGAAATAGTCAATGGCTACCAGGATGAACCGATGTCCGTTTGAAGCCTTGGGCTCAATCATACCAATCATATCGATTCCCCATATGGAAAATGGCCACGGGGAAGAAAGAACTTTGAGATGTGATGGCGGTACATGAATTTTGTCAGAGTATATCTGACACTTGTGACACGTCCTCATGTACTTGTAGCAGTCAGATTCCATTGTCAACCAATAATACCCGGCCCTGAGAATTTTTCTCGCCATTGTGTGCCCGTTGGCATGAGTGCCAAAGGATCCTTCATGAATTTCTTTCATGAGCATGTCTGCTTCTGGTCTGTCGACGCATCGGAGCAAGACCATGTCAAAATTTCTCTTATAAAGAGTGTCACCGCTCAGGAAGAAGTTTCCAGCTAATCTTCTGAGGGTTTTCCTGTCTTTTCTGAGTGCCCCAGATGGGTACTCTTGTCTCTGAAGGAAGCATTTGATATCGTGATACCAAGGTCTGTCGTCTATGACTGCTTCAATCGCGAAGATGTAAGCGGGCCGTTCAAGGCGCATTATGTCGATCTTAGGTATGTCATTCCATCAACCTACACTAATCATGGAAGAAAGAGTGGCTAATGCATCAGCCATGTGATTCTCATCACGAGGGATGTGATGAAAGTCGACTCTGTTGAAGAAGGGTAACAACCTCCTTGCATAGTCTTTGTAAGGAATCAATCCTGATTGGTATGTGTTCCAATCTCCTTTTATCTGATTGATAACCAGGGCTGAGTCGCCGTATACGTCCAAGTTTTTGATCCTTAAATCAATCGCTTCTTCGAGACCCATGATACATGCTTCGTATTCGGCCTCGTTGTTCGTACATTTGAACGTAAGTCTGGCAGTGAAAGGAATGTGGGAACCCTGAGGGGTAACAATGATTGCCCCAATTCTGTTTCCATAATGATTGACTGCTCCGTCAAAGATAAGTCCCCACTGGGAACCTGGTTCTGGCCCTTCACTGGGTAGCGGTTCATCGCAATCTTTCATCTTTAGATACATGACATCTTCGTCTGGGAAGTCAAACCCGATTGATTCTTGATCGTCAATCGGTTGATGAGCCAAATGATCGGCTAAAATACTTCCTTTAACGGCTTTCTGAGCATGGTACTCTATGTCATATTCTGATAGTAACATCTGCCAACGGGCAATCCTTCCCGTGAGAGCAGGTTTTTCAAAAACGTACTTGATTGGATCCATTTCGGAGACCAACCAAGTAGTATGACAAATCATGTACTGGCGAAGACGTTTGGCTGCCCAAGCCAAAGCGCAACAAGTTTTCTCAAGCATCGTGTACCGAGTTTCGCAGTCGGTGAATTTCTTGCTTAGATAGTAAATGGCAGACTCTTTCCTTTTAGTTTCGTCTTGTTGGCTAAGTACACATCCCATTGAGTCCTCTAGGACTGTGAGGTAAATGATCAGTGGTCTTCCTTCCACTGGAGGTGATAGAATCGGAGGATTCAACAGATATTCCTTGATACTGTCGAAGGCGGTTTGGCAATCTTCTGACCAAATGCAATCCTAGTTCTTTTTGAGTAATTTGAAAATCAGCGCACACGTGGCGGTCATAAGGAATATGAATCTGGAGATGTAGTTCAAACGTCCCAGAAATCCTCTGACTTGTTTTTCAGTTTTCGGAGAAGGCATTTCTTGAATGGCCTTGACCTTGTCAGGATCAACTTCAATTCCTTTCTGGCTGACGATGAACCCTAGTAGTTTCCCTGAACGGACACCGAAGGTGCACTTGTTGGGATTCAAGCGGAGCTTGAATTTTCTTAGACGTTCGAACAATTTTGACAGATGTTCAACGTGCTCATCCTCTGTTCTTGATTTTGCAATCAAATCATCGACATATACCTCGATTTCTTTGTGTATCATGTCATGAAACAGAGTAGTCATGGCCCTTTGATAGGTTGCCCTGGCATTCTTCAAACCGAACGGCATTACCTTGTAACAAAAGGTACCCCATGGGGTAATGAACGAAGTTTTCTCCATGTCTTTCGGCACCATTTTGATCTGGTTATAGCCCGAGAATCCATCCATGAAGGAGAATACTTTGAACTTTGCTGTGCTGTCAACCAGCATGTCAATGTGTGGTAAAGGAAAGTCATCCTTTGGACTTGCCTTGTTCAGATCTCTGTAATCAACACACATTCTGACCCTTCCGTCCTTTTTGGGAACGGGTACGATGTTGGCTAACCATTGAGGATATTCAGATGTAGCGAGGAAACCCGCGTCGATCTGTTTCTGCACCTCCTCTTTGATTTTGATGGCCATGTCCGGGTGAGTGCGTCTCAACCTTTGCTTTACTGGCAGACATTCTGATCTCAACGGTAAGTGATGTTCCACGATGCTGGTATCCAACCCTGGCATATCCTGATAGGACCAAGCTAATACATCGGGAAATTCTTTGAGAAGCTTTATCAAACCCTCTCTGGCAGTTGGACTGAGCAGTGCTCCGATCCTGATTTCTTTTCTCTCTTGCTCTGAACCCAAGTTTACCGTTTCCAACGGTTCTTTGTGAGGTTCAATGGACCTTTCCTCTTGTCTGAGTAGTTGGGAGATCTCTTCTGGAATTTCGCTATCAACTTCTTCTTCAGCCTCGAATTCCGGGAACTCAAAGTCGGAAGAAGGCATCGGATCGTATGTTTCAACGGGGTTTAAAACAAGCAATTTGCATGACGTGATGATTCATGTTTAGAAAAGATAGAGAGAAATGCAAGTGTGTGCAGTGTATTTATTTTACTGCTTGTTTTTATTATTGAATGTTTTTTAGGATTACCATTTTCTGAGAAAAAGCAAAAAGAGAAAACAACAATTAATGCAGAAATTACAGAACGACGTTATTTTATTAATGAACAAGTCGATTCTTGAAACTACAGCCCTATAAAACAAAACTCTGTCGCTTTGGGCAAAGCGAAGAGGGAAAATTTACAGAAAGCGAGCCCTATCAAAACATCCGTTTCACCTGGGCAGGGTGAAAGGCTTAAAGATGTCAATTACTTTGACTGACGAACGACCTTCGGAACCTCGACGACAACCCATTGGCGGCGAACTCCTCGGTGAATCACAAAGTCTGGCACCTTCCTTGATTTGTCTTCAAAAATAACGCTGATTTCTGGTGGAGCAGGATCATTGGAATCTGTTTCCCAGGCAGAATTGTCGTAGGAGGATTCCTCTGTTGCATTTTGCATAGCATTGGTGCTCTCAGCTGTATCTCCCCATCCAGTTGGCTGAATGTCTTCGAGCCTGATACGAGAGCTCTCGGGAGCGGTGTACTTGACCATATAGTCGTATTTTCCACTTGGTTCTCCCAGAGTGTCCCAAACTTCTTTGGAACTGGAGGAGTCATCTCTCTCAATGACGTTGACCTCGGGAAAAGCATAGTTGATGAATTCAAGTCCTGCGAACGTTGCGAATTCATCTTCATGTTGAGTAATTTCCGAATGACCTGAGTGTTGATCCCATGACATGGTGGGGACACAGGTATTCTATTTAATGACGGTCAGCTAATTTTCGTTGTTCGGCTGACTCTCTTGCCCCAAGTTTCCTGGGTAAGGCTGCTACATTGGCAGACCATCCATCGGGCCATAGTAGGTGTAGTCAAAATTGTCTTTCATTGGAGTGTCCTCCTCTAATGAATTTGGCAGAGCTCGACATCCTTCCGGATCACAATCTCCGTAGATCATTTCAACATCTGACCTGGGTATAAATCTCGGACTCTGTGCAGGAAAGCAAAATGGAATTTGCGTTTCGTCCATATAGATTGGAAGCCACCAGTGATTTAACAAGTGCTGAAGTGCCTCCTGGACAAGGGTACAACCTCGATCGTTTTCGCAACCCGCTTTACAGCTTTGATAGTCATGTGATATTAAGAATCCAAGTCGGACCTGCTGAGCATGTAACTCTACCAGGTTGGTATTCATCACGCGAATGTCAAAGATCTGAACCATGTTGATTTGATAGGAGTTCCTATCATGGTAGTCTTGGATCCATCCAAGATCCATCTGACGCTGGAGGGCCTCTTGTATGAAAGAGCATCCCTGTTTGTTTACCGAGCAAGTCAGACAAGAATTGTAATTGTGCCGCGGCAGATTATGATACTGGCTTTGCCTTGAGTGCATCGCCACCAAGTTGACATTCATTGCACGGATATCGTGGTTCTGAATGACGTTAGAATTCGTGTAGACCATGTTAACTCCACAAACTCGGTGCTCTTGGATCCATCCGAGATCCATCTGTTCCTGTAGAGCTGCTTGCACTACAGAACATCCTTGGTTGTCTTTAGAGCAGATATCACACTGGTGATAATTATGAGGTGGCACATGGCCATATCCACTCTGTCTACAATGCATCTTGACCAGATTGGTCTTTAACAAGAGTACATCATGAATTTGATAGACATTGTTAGTCTCTTTCTCAATCAGATTGACTGCAGCTTTCTCATGTTGAGGCAGCGGGTTTGTGAGAACGTTGAGATTCGTATCTTTGAAAGATAAGAACCCGCTCCTAACAAGCTTTTGCACGTCGGATTTGAAATTGAGACAAGTCTCAATGTTATGCCCTGAACCTCCTTGATGATAAGGGCACGTCTGATCCGCCTTAAACCAAAAAGGTGGATTTTCTGGAACTGTAAGAGGGGACTTAGTCTGAATGTGCCCCTTAGCCAGCAGTAACGGAAACAGCTCTGCGTACGTTATAGGTATAGGATCAAATCCTGGTGGCCGTGTTGTACGGTTGTTGTTATATGGAGGACGAGCCTGCTGAAGAGGCTGTTGTGTCCTTTGCTGGTCAGGTTGGTTCTGCGCAACCTGAGGTTGATACGTAGGAATAGGCGTAGGGCCGATAGCAGGAGTTACAGCTGCTACTGGTTGATAACGTCGCCTTTACTTTCCGAGAGAGATATTCCCAATATCTTGCTTTTTTTTCTTAGGGAGAGCACTACCATATTTTTTAGTACCGCTCGTTGATCCAGTGTCTTTTACCAAACGTCCTTCTCAGACGGCTTCCTCAAGACGTACGCCCATGCCGACCATTTCGGTGAAATCACTGGGCGCACTGGCAACCATTCGGTCATAGTAAAATGAGCTTAAGGTCTTTAAGAAGATCTTTGTCATCTCTTTTTCCTCAAGAGGTGGACAAATTTGAGCGGCAATTTCACGCCACCTTTGAGCATACTCCTTAAAGGTTTCCTTGTCCTTTTGTGACATTGATCTGAGTGATCTCTGTCGGGTGCCATGTCCAAATTGTATTTGTATTGTTGGACGAAGGCAGTACCAAGATCTCTGAATGTACTGATCGTAGTACGGTTTAAACCCATGTACCATTTGAGTGCGACACCGGTTAAACTATCCTGGAAGTAGTGAATCAGCAGGTCCTGATTCTCCGTTTGAGCTGACATCCGCCGAGCGTACATCACCAGATGGCTCTGAGGGCAAGAGTTACCCTTGTATTTTTCAAAGTCGGGCACTTGGAACTTGTACGGGACTTTCACATTTGGGACCAAGTAGAGGTCTGCGGCGTCCTTTCCAAATAGATCCTGACCGCGAATGGCTTGCAGTTCCTTCTGCATTCCCTGGAACTGTTCCTGGAATTCCTCCATTCTGTCAAACATAGTTTCCTTCTTACCAGAAGGTGTCTGTGGAATTTGTCCTTCCGGGACAGTGTGCACCACATGAGGTGGTACCGTGACTACGACAGTAAGTCTTGGTGCCTCCCGAAGTTTGTAACCTTCAGGAGTCTTCATTATGCCCCTGGCATCTTCGCTTTCCCGAAGTTTGTAACCTTCAGGCCCAGCGGCTTCTGTTGCGATTCCCTGATCTTCAGTGATCGGCGGAACATATCCTTCTGGGATATAGTTAACAGACATGCCCCAAGGACGATCTTTCGGCATCTGATACCTAGGATCATACTTTTCTATGATGGGCGTTGAGGTGATCTCTGAGATCACAGTTCTTTGTAGCTGAGCTTCTGCCATGGCTTGCATGTCGTTACGAAGCTTTCTCATATCCTCTCTCAGAGCGTCGATCTCTTCTTTCAACTCTTTGTTTTCTTCCTCAAGATCATCCATCTTTTTCTGACGATTGGCCCGAGTATTATACGAATGAGACAGTTTGACTCTAGAATCGAGACACAAACGTGAGATTCGTAGGTAAGGAGAATACGCGATGTGAGAATGATGAATGCAATGATTATATTAATTGTTGTTTTTTTTGTTTAATCAAAATAAACTTCGACAATTAGATTGCAAATATCAAACAGTGGGGAAACCCCTTTTTATTGAATTCCAAAGGATTACAGAAATGGAAATACAGTAGATTACAAAGTGCAGAAACAGAAACCTAAACTAATGGGTCCCGAGTCCTCTTCTTTGACCGGGGCACTTGGGCCGTTGTCGGGTTGTCATTCCTTTGCCAGGTGAAAGGAGCGAGCAAATTCCTTTGGTCATCTTGATTCTCTACAGCATGCTGCTCCAAAATTTCAATCAGAGCATCTTTCTCTTTTAGTAATTGCTGTATTTGGATACACTCTACGTCGAGGGTGCGGTACTTGTTCTTCCAAGACCTTCTTTCCTTTTGAACCTTGTTGAGAGTAACCTGAAGCTTTTCAGTTTCCGTCATGAAGTACATGACAGTTTCCCTCGGTGGAAGAATTCTGTAACGAGGACAAGGCATCTTTAGCTTGAGAGCTCTAGTTTGTACCCAATGGAGATAAGGCTCCACCGAGACACAGTCCGGTTTTCCCAAAGACTCTCGTCCTATCTTATGAACATGTTTCCAAGCTTGCACTATTTCCATCTTTAGTGCTCTGTCATTTTCTCCTTCTTTGAAGAAAAGACCTTCCAGATGAACACCCAGTGGGATGTGTCTCATCGGGTATCCAAATTGACGAAGAACCAATATCGGATGATAGTTAATTCCTCCTTTAGTTCCTATGAGGGGTACGCTGGGGAAGTTTCCACAACGGTCAATGATTCTAATTCCCTCATAAATCCTATTACACCAATCTATATCAGAGTTGGTAAGAGACACGATCTTCTGCGACCAACGTAAGACACTCTTGCAATCCCAAAAAGCAGCAGACTTGGGCAAGTGAGAGATAAACCATTTGTAAAGCAAAGGTACACAGCATGTGATCTCCCCTCCGCTGTACAAATTTCCCAAGTGTACAGAATGATACGCATCTGCGAGAAAAATCGGCACAGGGTTTCCAATGAGAAAAACCTTAATAGCGTTGATATCGACGAAGTTATTGATGTTAGGAAACAAAAATAACCCGTAGGTGAGCAAGACAAAGATGCTTTCAAAAGCAGTCATGTTTCCTATACTAGCGAAGTATAGAGCTTTTTTTGTCAAGAACTGGGCTGGCAAACCTTGGATGCCACCCTTAGTGGTCATGTGAGTCCTGACCTCAGACTCGTCCAAATGAATTTCTCCTACAATGGTCTGATTCTTTGGAATTTCTTCCAGTCCAGAAAATGGAGCTCGATCAGTGATATGTAAATCAGTCAGATGAGAATACTCCTCCAGCGTTGGTGATAGCTGGTAATCCGGGAACGTGAAACAGTGATAAACCGGATCGTAGAATTGAATGAGCGCATCCATGATCCCCTTAATCACATGGACTCTTAACAGTGGTAGCAAACCACCGTGCTTGGCTCTGAAAGCCTCTGGGTTAACGATCATCCTCGCTAACTTTCTCAAATCCGCTAGCTTTGGAACCTTGAAGGTATACTAGCGAGTTCTCCTTCTACCGAAATCCATTAGCGTAATCCTCTTCTCTGATATTTGCAATCACAGTCTTAGTTTAATTTGAAAAACAGAGAGACTAGAAGAGAAAGTTTTTTTTTGAATGTTTTAATGTTTTATTAAATGGATGCATGAATGCAGCACACAAAAACATAGAAAAAACATGGGGTCAAAGGGTCGTTGCCATGAAGTCAAGGCTCTACCCATCCCCAAAGGTTTATACTAGGGTGATTTTTGTACCTGTACTCATTATCATCAGCTCCTCCCAGGAAAGCAAAACAACAAGCGGATCGCCAGCGAGTTGTAAAGCAATCTTAGAGTAAGTGCCATTCACCGAGAATAGATCACCAGCCTCAAATGAGGGTAGTATCGCGTAACAACTATTTCTGATAGTTTCCGCACTACGAAAGAGTTTGGCTCCTCAGCTTCTCAGACTTAACAACCGGCCCATTGGCTAGAAGAATGAATGGGTTGCGTTGGTCAGCCTCCACTGAGGTTGATGGTCGACCCCGTCGCCATCACTTATCTTAAGTGTATACTCATTCTCACCACATGCGGCATCACACGCATTCCTATTAGCAGAAAAATAAACACGTATAGCAATTAGGAAAAGCAGTATATATATTTGTCCTAATCATCCTAGACTTATAAAGCTATGAATCCTAAGTTCCTGACAGAAATGGGTTCCCCGGCGGAAGCCCCAATCTATGGTATTCACACATGTGAAGAGAAGGAAGACCGTGGCTAGATCTAACTTTGAAAGGCCCCACGGTGGGCGCCACTTTTCTGTTGGCGGCCACCGCCATGAAAATGACTTACCCAAGGTTTAAATTGTAAGAAGGAAAGAACCGGCCCCACGGTGGGCGCCACTTTTCTGTTGGCGACCACCGCCATGAAAATGACTTATCCAAGGTTTAAATTGTAAGAAAGAAAGAATCGGCCCCACGGTGGGCGCCACTTTTCTGTAGCGAGCGATTTTGGACGCGGTTCTTAAGCGATGGTCGCTCTCTGCGGTTTGAGCTTTGACTACAGGTCGATTCATTTTTTATCCTATTGTGAGCTGAATAAGGAAGGGAAATAGATGTCTCCAATTAACCCTGCTTTGCATACTGAGTTTAAACAGCGGTCTGTTAAGTTACGAATGCTACAATGTGGGGGGCCTTTGTATTGGTTATTTGTATTTTCGCCAATACTGTTTTCTTTCTTTTTATCTAGGCAAAGGGTTTCTGACGGGGAATAAGGATCTGGATGTTAAGACTGGTGTTTTTGAATTACTGGGATTGAATGATGGGATTTGGGTTTTTGTTTAGTGTGCTCGCTAAGATCTTTTCTTTCGATCTTATGCCTACGTATTCCCGTTTACCGAAACAGGGAAATCAGAGCGTTCGTAGTTCCTCCTATTCTATGGGAGGAAATGGGTGTTTTGGTGTCTTGTTCAAAGCCCAAGACGTGAAGCGAAAGGTGGTTTATATCTTGTTCAAAGCCCAAGATGTGAAGCTGAAAGGTCTATTTGTGTCTTGTTCAAAGCCCAAGACGTGAAGCGAAAGGTCCTCGACTTTAGAGAGAATTTGTCATCTCTAAAGAGGGGAGAAGGAGAATTACTTTAACTGGGATACGCGGATCCGAGCAATGCCATAATTTCCGAAGAAAGGGTTTTAACCTGAAGGAGAAGACTTTAACTCAGTGTAGAGCAATGCCATCTTTCCTTAGGAATTTCTCAGGCTAAAAGAGGGACAGTTGCATGGATGTAGATGATCCAGAGGCTTGCCGCTTACAGCGATTAGACGAAGGGGAAGAAGTTGTTGATGTTTGTGTACTGTGAACGAGGCACAGCTTCGATGCTAAAAGGTTAATTGGATCAACCTGTGGTTTTCTTATACAAAGCCTAAGAGGAGGCTAATTTATGCTAGGAAAATCATTATACAAAGCCTAAGAGGAGGCTATTTTGTGTCTCGTACAAAGCCCGAGAGAGAGGCTAAAAGGGTTGCCTCAACAGGAGAATCTTTTATACTCAACAAGAGAGTGTTTTTGTATCTCGTATGAAGCCCGAGATGAAGGCTAAAAGTTTGACTCAACAAGAGAGTCTTTGTGTGTCTCGTACAAAGCCCGAGAGAGAGACTAAAGGAGGTTGACTCAACAAGAGAGTCTTTTATACTCAACAAGAGAATGTTTTGTATCTCGTACAAAGCCCGAGATAGAGGCGAAAGGTTGGCTGTTTCAGTTGAGTGACAGGTCCAGTATGTTGGTTAAAAGAGAAAATCAGTTCTTATAAAGAGACTGATTAAAAGTAAGGCTATGCTTTGGCGCTTGATCAGAGGATCAGGGTTATTTCCTGTTCTTTAAGGAAATGGGAAATCCATAGGGGTTTTGAGACTGTCCGAGTCTGCGGGTTTCCTTCCTATTTTTGAAGGGGTCGCTTGAGAATGTCTTTGAGACTCAAGGAAGTTAGACTGTCCAAGTCTAGAGTTTTATCTTTGGTATTATGCTTTGAGAAACAGTAGTAGACTCTACGAAAGGACTGTTCTATGAGGATGACTAGGTTCTGTTCCTATACCTCTAGGAGGTCGTCGGGACAATTTGTACGAAGCCCAAGAGGAGGCTGGAAACTTTTAAGAAGCCGACGGGTCCTTGTACGAAGCCTAAGAGGAGGCTATCATTCCCGGAGGAAGAGATCATTATACGAAGCCTAAGAGGAGGCTGTGAATACTTCTAAGAAGCCGTAGTGTCCTTGAATAATGCCCAAGAGGAGGCCGATGCTTTTAAGAAGCCCGTGGGTCTATCATCTCCTTTCCATTAGGAGAGATAACTCTTTTAAAGATAAAAACCACTGGTAAACGTACGAGGTTTACTATCCAGCGACTTTTAGCTTTTGAAGAGGGTTCCTTAGTTAAGGTCCAAGATTATGACCGTAGTGGGTACCCAAACCTCGAGACATTCAAGGCAAGCTATCCACAAGGAATAGATCAAGTCAGGAAAGTTCGAGAATTTGGAAGAAACTCAAAGATGCCATTCACGGAGAATACATTCATCTTGGGGAGTAGAGCTTCTTGACGATTCCTAAGGAGGACAGCCGAAGAGAAGACTGTATCTGGTGCTCCTACTGGGGATCTAGGCGTCTATTTCTACGAATAAATGAAACGGCGTCACCTAGTTCTAGACGTAGTAGCCGGGGAAACTCGAAATATCTATACTATTATTACACAGTAGATATGAGTTTATGAAAGGAGACTTATAGTGAGCAGCCCCACAATACAGTTTATAATATGAAAGCAGTAAACGAAAGCGATAACCACTTACTCGGTTGGAGTGCTTCCATGTTGTTTGGTTAGTTGTTCAACAAAGAAAGATTGAAAACAACAGTATATTCAAAATCAAAGGAGAAAGTGCTTTGAAAAAGAAAGGTTTGGGGCTTACAGCTCAAGGAGAGGCCCAGGGTTTTATCAGTGAGCGCACTGTTTGACTTTGTACAGCGGGACTTATACAAGTGACTGGGGCCCAAAAATGGTTTTCTGTACAAAGGGATGGGTCTTACACTCTCTCAAGAGGCCCAAAAAGGTTTAAAGAAAAAAGAGTGGGGCTTATAACACGAGTGTAGGCCCAAATGATTTTTCGTTTAAAAATGGCGATCGCGCCGAGGTTTTCTTTTAACGCAGAGGGATTTATACAATAAGTGAGGCCCAAAATGTTTTGGTTAAAAGGGGGATTCGGTCTTACACTCTAATAGAGGCCCAAAATGTTTTGAATGGGTCTTATAGCTCAAGGAGAGGCCTAGATGGTTTTTATTTTTAAACGGGCGATGATCGCGCCGTTTACTTGTACAGAGGGACTTATACAATGAGTGAGGCCCAAAAAGTTTTTGTACAAGGGGGGATGGGTCTTACACTCTCTCAAGAGGCCCAAAAAGTTTTGAAAATGATTTATGAGGGTTACATTAATCCAAAACCCTAATTTGTTTTCAAAATGTATTTAATTGAATAAAAATTCAATTAAAATGATAAAAAATTGTTTAACACATGGAAAACAAATTATGATCTTGGATTAATGCTTCAAAAATTAAGTATTGACCTACAAAATAATTAGAAAGCATTAAAAGTTGCAAAATCAATGTAGAAAAAATATTTAAAATGCCAAAAACAATCAAAATATTAATTCTTTGCAAAAATATCAATTATATGAAATAAATAATATTTTTGGGATTTTTTGTGAAAATAAAATATTTTAACATTTTTGTGAATTATTAAAAAAGGAATCAACTCAAAATCATTAAAACTCAGAGAGAAATTAATTTTTGAATCAATTAAATAAAATCACAAAATTCAAATATTTGAATTTATGAAAAATGGCGCCAAGAACAGCTGAAGAACACGCGCGTGTTCTTGGTTTCTCAGATTTGCATTTTCTATCCAATCTCTATGAATACGTAATCATATCATGCAATCCACATATCATTATGCTCGTCTCAACCTCACGATCATGTCTATGTACTTTAATTTCATTTAAATTAAACATACAACAAGAAATCACGAAGAGACCTCAAGAACCCTAATTTTTGCATGAAGGCTAGGATTTTTGATACACAATTCAAACAATGCAATTAATTGAGGGAAAACATTCCATGCATGATTATGAACATATGGCCAAATTATTGTGCGAGGAAATATGCATAGATTGAGAGATGACCAAGCATGTGCTTACCTCCAAGCCGTGACAGCAAGTTCAAAGTGATTTTTGATTTGGAGGTGTTACAGATGAGTGGTGATGATCTGAACAGCTTCCCTACACCCTATGGATTGTGTTTGGATGGTTGGACTTGATTGAAATTGGCTGGATCATTTTGTTGTACCTCAGCTGCACTTTGGTTAAAACCTTGAGCAACCAGCTGGTGATTTTGTGAAATTGATGTTTCAGAAGTAATCTAAGTGTTTGATCAGCTCATATGTGATGTTTGTGAGGTGTGTGAGTGATTTGTTTGATTGGAATTGCTCTCAAACTCAAAACCCGATAGTGACTTGCCTTAGAAGGCAAAATTGGAGTGAAAGAAGAGATTTTGAGGAAAGCATCTGTTAGATGGCTTTGGTGTACTCAAACTGACCACAATTGAGCTCTATTTATAGTAGAGCAAGTTTGTTTTGCAAGGAATAGTGCATGGCAGCTGGTAAGTAGGTTTGGCCAATGTTGGCAAATGAAAATCCAAGTCTCCTCTAGCCATTGACTAGAGGTTAGGGCACAGAGCTTTGGTCCCCTTGGTCTTGGATAAGTCTTGACTGATTTTAGATGAGAATGGCTCAGTCCATGCCACCTTGATGGTTCCATTGAATGCCTCATTCCAAATTTGAAGTCTTGTCCCTATTTTGGCCATTCTAGGTTCAACATGTTATTTCTTGTTCCATGGACTTTGAAGGCTTGGCTCAGTGATTGTCCCCTTTAGATTCAATCCTCTGAGGTGTCCAAGTGGATAGGAGCAATTGAATTTGGCCGATTTTGGCAAATCGACCAAAGTTGCAAATTCTGCCTTGCCTTGACAGATTTCAGCAAGGCAACTTGGCAATGTTGTATCTCATGGTGTAGGTTGAATTTGGCAATGTTCTTGGCCATTTTGGAAAGCTCTTACATGATACAACAACTGTTTGAACAAGTTTGGTTTTGATCTCTTTTGATTCCAAGTGAAAAATCCCCCTACATTTGGCAAAAATTGAGGCAGAATCTGACATGGTGAAAATTTCACTAAGTGTTGGAAAAAGTGACATTTTCACTTTTCAGCCACTTTGATCACTCCATAACTCAAAATCCTTAATGAATTGGAATGACTTGTAGTTGAAGTTTTTGTAGGTGATAATGAGGGCTACAAATCCATCTTTGGATGAGAAAAAATGGCCTTGTGGTTTAGGAGTTATGGTCCTTCAAAGTTGTTACCCTTGCCACTTTATTTTTAACTTAGAAAAATTTCTAAGTTTTATGGTTACCCCTTTTACAAGTTATCTCACTTTTCTTGATTTTTCTTGATGAATGATGATTCAAATCATACATTAACATCATTTTAGGGTTAAAAATCCATTTTGGTGAAAAATCTCAAAAAGTCAAAGTTGACTTTTGTGCACAGTTGACTTTTTATCAGATGAATTCCAAACTGTGCAATTCTTCAGGAAATCATGTCCTTGACCTAAATAAAACTTGATGGACATGTTTCATGGGTGTCATAGGGTATATTCAATCATGTATTAGGGTTTGGGAGCATGTCCTGGTCAAAAGTCAAAGTTACAGTTGACTTTTCCCTTAAAACCCTAATTGTGGTGCAGATGGAATTGAGACTTGTTGCTCAAACTTCTTGGATTAATCCATTGTTCCAAATGGATCAATATGGTATATTAGAGACCCTCAAATCATCTCTTGAGGTCTTGGCTCATGGTTTGTCCCAAAAGTCAACTTAGGGGTGAATTAGGTCAAGAAACCCTAATCCCTGATTTTTGATGAATGCATACCCTGAGGCAAAATTGACTTGATGCATGGGTTCATGAGGTTCCATGAAGTATATTAGGTTATGTTTTGGATCATTGCCTTGTGGCCAGATGAAAATTTCCATCTGGAGGCCCTGGTCGACCAAAACCCTAATTTGGTGACACTGTCGATCTTGAGACTTGATCCACCTAGAAGGGAGCAGCCTTGTGCTTAATCCTTGAAGTGAGAGTCCTTTTTGATCCATTGTGGATGTTTAAGAGATTAGACAAGTTGAAGATCATGTCATTTCTTGATTGATCCTTTGTCTAAGCACTCAGAGAGGGCTTGAAACCCTAATTTTGATTGTAGTGGATGCTCACCCATCTTTGGAGAGACTAATGAAGCATAAAGGTACATCCATATTGTGATGATGATTTTCACAATGATGGGAAATCTAAGTGGTCAAAATTTGGGGTATTACACTATTATTCTTATTTATCTTTATCAATATCTCTTGTTATCATTTAGGATCTTTATAACTGTTATTATCCTCATTCCAAAGGAAGGTGATTAATGTTGACTCTTAAAGTCATAGCCCCCACCTTAACCTAGTAGCCTCATAAGAGCTAAACCTTATTTTTTGGCCTCATCAGAGCCATGGAATCATAACTAGCCTTAGGAGAGAGTTTTACACTCTTGGTGATATTCATCCTAATGAATACTCACTTTCCCTATTGACTAAAACATAACATCGGACCATTATAACTAGATTTAGAGAGTTCTTATACTCTACAATGAGGTCACACTAATTTCCCCTCTGAATATTGACCACAGTCAATCACTCAGTAGAAGTAGAATTACGCATACTCTGATTCTACACCCGAGGATACGTATGCGTAAAGTGCGATGCCTTATCGAGTATACTTAGATACTAACCCCTAGGGTTTCAACCTTTAGCATAGAACCTTTAGCAAACATAACCATTAGCAAGAGGCTCCTGTAGAGTACTACAGACGTTTAGGGTGCTAATACCTTCCCTAGGCGTAACCAACCCCCGAACCTTAGATCTTCCCCCTTTAGGTTTTTCTAACGATCTTGAACCTTTCCTTTGGATAAATCAAAGTCGGTTGTAAAAGAAAATGATGCAAGTTAATTAATAGCTTGTTATCCGATTTTCACCGCAACACATCTTCATCAACTTCGTGACTTTGTGACGCCCTGTTTCGCTTTTTTTCCACCTCACCATGCCACGACCATATTGTATAATTTTGACATATACCATCACAACATAGGTGATGGAACATCTCATCCTTTGTTCCTTTATTTATATTCAAGCAATTAACACCAGGACAATAAAAGATACCATTATTGTCGGGAAGATTTTGATCAGCACATTCAAGGAATTCAAGAACTCCTTTCTCATATACCGGACATAATCTATTAGCTTTCATCCAACTACGATCCATAATAAATTCTAAAATTTATATCAAAACAATAATGTGAATGGCATAACAAAATCTAAACCTAAAGCATATCGAAAAACTAAAGCATATTCATAACAATAATACAACTCTAAATCTTAAGCATATGGATATCCATTGTAGCAAAGTTATAATATTTTTGTTCACTGCTAAACCCAACAACAAAACATAAAGCATATGAACTTTGCACGAAACATACCACAAAATCAAACAAGAATGAAGATATTGAAGATTATCAAGAATTAGGAAGACGAGGAAGAGAGTGAAGTTTGCATGAAACATACCATACTTCGAAGAGGAAGAGACCAACACTACTACAAAATGCGCAAACAACAACGCCAGGTTTACAACGGATTCATATACACCGTTGTAATAGGTTAAAATTTTCGCGCCCAATGAGTAGCTGGATTTATAAACAGTAATTTAATGACGGTTGTCTTAAAACACCGTAGTAATAAATGATGTGTAGCAAGCTTTGATTCCCAACAACTACATTTTTTCCATTTTTAGAGTACATTAAGCGTGTGTCACTTAAGTTCATTATTTAAAAAATAATTTGTAAATGATTTTACAACGGTGAAGTATATCAACCGTTGTTAGAAGCGTGTGTCACTTAAGTCCATTATTTAAAAAATAAATTGTAAATGATTTTACAACGGTGAAGTAAACCAACCGTTGTTAGAGGACTTACAATTCCACTACGGTTGGGTTGTCCAACCGAGATTAAAGGGTTCACTGATAAATTAAAACAAAACTTATTTTGTATTTCTTTCATAAGATGCCCAAGGAGAACAAGCGAGCCAGAGACGACAACGGTGGCGTAATCTTTACCCTCTTCGTATCCATTAATTTAGAGCTCAAATCTTCACCTTCTTTGTTCATTTGATTCTTCAGCTTTGAAGTACAGTACTCTTTAACATCTTCATTCCTTTTTTCTTGGTTTATGTTGTATATGCTCAAATATTCACCCTCTTCGTTCATTTGATTCTTCAGCTTCGAAGTACGATACTCTTCAACATCTTCATTCCTTACGTGCATACGATTCTTCAGCTTCGAAGTACGGTATTCTTCAACATCTTCATTCTTTTTTTCTTTGTTTATGTTGTATATGCTCAAGTTAGTATGAGAGTACATGTTTCATATGCTTTAGGTTTAGATTTGCATATGCATATGCTTAAGTTTTTGGATTAGATTTTGTTGTGTCATTCACATTATTATACGTGTATAAATTTCAGAAGTTGTTATGGATCATAGTTGGATGAAAGCCGATAGATTAGGTCCGAATTATGAGAACAGAGTTCTTGAATTCCTTTAATACGCTGATAAACATCTTTCCGACAATAATGGTATCTTTTATTGTCCTTGTGTTGTTTGCGCGAATATCAAAAAGGGTACAAAGAAAGAAATATTCCATCACCTTTGTTGTGATGGTATATGTCAAAATTATATAATATGGACGTGGCATGGTGAGGTGGATAAAGATGAAAGTCGGGCGCCACAAAGTCAAAGAGTGGATGAAGATGAATATATGGAATATCAACTAGAGGATATGTTCCGTGATATTGGGGAATCTTCTTTTAAGAATGCTCATATTTATGATACTTTATATAGTGATAAAGACACCCCTTTATATAAGGGATACATAAATTTTACACGAGTCTCGGCGGTGTTAAAGTTGTTTAATCTGAAGGAAAAAAATGGATGATCGGATAAAAGTTTCACGAAATTACTTGAATTGCTAAAGCAAATGTTACCAGGAGATAACAAATTGCCGGATCGTTGCTATGAGGCCAAGAAGATATTGTGTCCAATGAGTCTAGAGTATATCAAAATACATGCTTGCCCTAATGATTGCATATTATACTACAAAGAGTATGAAGACTTGTATTAATGTATGCAATGTGGTGTGTCGCGTTACAAGCTGAAGGCCAACAATGGTGATGACAATGACAATGACAATGTTAGTAGGTAGCATCCTCCTGCTAAAGTGTTATGGTACTTGCCAATAATTTCATAATTTAAGAGACTTTTTGCTAATTCGAATGACGCAAAGAATCTTAGATGGCATGCAGATGAAATGACTCGTGATGGAAACATTCGCCATGTAGCTGATTCGTTGCAATGGAAGAAAATTGATTCGTTATTTCCAGATTTTGGAGTTGAGCCAAGAAACCTTAGGCTTGGGCTTGCCACCGATGGAATGAACCCCTTTGGTAATCTGAGCACTAATCATACTTTGTGGCCTGTTCTTCTCACTATTTACAACCTATCTCCTTGGTTGTGCATGAGGCACAAGTATATACTGTTAAGTATGATGATTTCTGGACCACGACAACCTGGTAACAACATAGATGTTTATCTAAGTCCATTAATTGATGATTTACGACTCTTGTGGTATGAAGGCGTTGAAGTTGATGATGCATATTCTGAGGAAAAGTTTAAGATGCGTGCAATGTTATTTTGCACAATCAACAACTTTCCTGCTTATGATAACGTGGCTGGATATAGTGTCAAAGGACATAGAATGTGTCCTATATGTGAAGATGATACTTGTTATCACCAACTTGAGTTTGGAAAAAAGACCGTTTACCCTGGGCATCGAAAATTTCTAAAACCCGATCATCCTTATCGTAGATTGCATAAGGCTTTTAATGGAGAGCAAGAGTTTGATGAGGCTCTTGAACCTTTAACCGGGGATGAAGTTTATCAACGGCAGGAACACATTAATGTTGTCTTTGGGAAGAGAGAAAAAGAAAAAGGGGCAGTTCCAAAAAATATATGGAAAAAGAGATCCATCTTCTTTGATCTTCCATATTGGTCAAGTCTTGATGTTAGACATTGTCTTGATGTGATGCACGTGGAGAAAAATGTGTGTGATAGTTTGATTGCCACAATTATAAACATTCCAGGCAAGACTAAAGATAGTAAGACTTCCCGTCTTGATATGGAGAAGATGGGTATACGAAAACAGATAGCTCCAATAGAGAAAGGAATAAGAACTTATCTGCCTCCAGCATGTCACACTCTATCTAAAACGGAAATAAAAATTTTCTGCGAGTGTTTGCAAGGTATTAAAGTTCCGCAAGGTTACTCATCAAACATCAAGAAACTTGTATCAATGAAAGATCTCAAGTTAATCGATTTAAAATCTCATGATTATCATGTATTAATGCAACAACTTCTACCAGTGGCTATCCATGGGATCCTACCAAAAAATATGAAAGTAACTGTAACGAGATTGTTCTTATTCTTCAATGCCATATGTAATAAAGTTCTTGATTTCAAAAAATTAGATGAATTAGAAGATGAGGCTGCCATAATCTTGTGTCAATTGGAGATGTCTTTTCCTTCATCACTTTTTGACATTATGGTTCACTTACTTGTTTATCTAGTCAGAGAAATCAGAATTTCTGTTCCAGTTTATTTAAGGTGGATGTATCCAATAGAGCGATATATGAAGATCTTTAAAGGATATACGAAGAATCATCACAGAAGCTTTGATTGTTGAAAGGTACATCACAGAAGAAGCTGTTGAGTTTTGTACAAACTATTTGTTGGACGCAGATTCTATAGGAATTCCAAAGTCTCGTCATGCTGTCACAGACAGAAGAGGTATTCAAGGTCTAAATGTTAAGTCAATGGCTCGGGATGTAGTTATTCAAGCACATTTCTATATATTGAATAATATAGATGAAGTTCAACCTTTCATAGATACTCACAAAAGACTTTTGAGGAAGAAATATCCCTGAATCAATGACAAGTTATTGTTGATAGAGCATAACAAGGGATTCATAGATTGGTTTAATAAAAGTGTATCTAATGATCGTAGTGCATCCGAGATACTTAAATGGTTGTCGTATGAGCCAAACTTGTGTTTCATTACTTGGACTGCATACGACATTGGTCATTATACCTTTTATACAAAATCAAAAGATGATCATAGTATAATGCAAAATAGTGGGGTTATGGTTGAAGCCGAATCGATGTATTTCTCTAGTTTGAAAGATAAGAATCCTGTATTGGCAACTACCACATTTTATGGTGTCATTGATGAGATTTGGGAGATTGATTATGTTATTTTCAAAGTGGCTTTATTTAAATGCAAGTGGGTTCCCAATAATAGTAATGGTGTACACATTGATGACTTAGGATTCATTCAGGTCGACCTTGGCAAGGCATCTTTTATGACCGAACCATTCATCATGGCTTCTCAAGCAAAACAAGTTTTCTATGTTACCGACCCATCCGACATATCAGGGAAATGGTCAATCGTTCTCCAAGGAAAACAATTTCCTGTTAGTGATGAAAGTCTTTATATTCCGTCCACACCTTCTTACACAACACAAGTTCCTACCTCATATGATGAAGTTGATGGAGATGTCGTGCATGCTATTCGAATCGATCATGAAGAAGGCATATGGGAAAATTAACAAGTACGTAATTTATTCTTTATTCATAATATATTAATTGTATGTTATAGTTTCTAAGTATTTTTACTAACAAGTATAATTATTTGAAATCATAGGTCTTTAGAGTCAAGACACCAAGAGACAAGACACCTAGAGACAAGACACCAAGAAACAAGACACCAAGAGACAAGAAACCAAAACACCAAGTTACAATTATGTGATGTTATGTAATGTGTAAATTGTAAGTTATTTGTTCTGATAAATTGTAGGATGTTTGTTCTGATACAATTGAATATGATACAATTTTGTGATATTATGAATATGATACAATTAATATTATTATGATAACTTTATCACAAATGTGAGTTGTATTTTCTTCTGTGATATGGTGAACAATAATACAGGTTAAAAAATGGGATTAATTATAAAAGCAGAATAATATTTGTTAATTTTGTACGGTTATATATCATAACCGTTATAATATCTCGCGCGCTGTCCAGAAAAAAATAAATATCAAAACGGTGCAGCTGGAAATCGAACCTAGGACCATTATTTTTATCACAACAGTCTTTTGGAAAACCCGTTGTGATAGGGTGCGCTCTTTCCAGTTTATTACAACGGTTACCGGGCCGTGATTGTAAGTATCATATATACAACGACACTCTACATAACAACGCCTGCGCCCGCGTGATTATATATCTTTCCCAACCGTTGTTAAATGGGTTTTTCGTAGTAGTGCAAGAATGAAGATATTGAAGATTATCAAGAATGAAGATTCAAATGAACGAAGATTGTGAAGATGGAGATTTCACTATCGATATCGCTGTTGTCTCTAGTTCGCTGATTCGCTAGTTCGATTAGGCATGTTATGAAGGAAATAATGTATCTGTTTTGTTTTAAATTTATAAGGAAAACCTTTGACCACGGTTGTTATATCCAACCGCAGTGAAACGTAGATCTTATTACGACGGTTGAATAGTAAAATTGTGGTTAAATAATTTTCAATTTTTTATTTATTTATGAACTTAAGTGACACACGCTTTTTGTAATAGAAAAAATGTAGTTGTTAGGATTTGAAGCTTGTATCACTTACTTTATCACCATGGTTGTTTATCTCAACCGTCATTAAATAACTTCAAAAAATAAAAAAATATACCAGACACATCCAGTTTGCGGTATTACAACAATGAAAAGCATAACCGTAGTAGTATTATGTTACCGAAGGTGTATTTTGTAGTAGTGTGTTCTTTTTACTAATATTTATTTTTTCCAACATGTATAGATGTCGAAGGATACCCTATAATGCATGGTTTTAGAAGTAAAAGTCAGAACATTATAAATCCCTAAAGTAATATGATGCATGTTGTTGATATTGAAGTTTGAAATTATTGTTGAAGATTGAATTTTGAATGTTGTTGTTGTTGTTGAGATCAATCGTTTAAAGATTTAATGTTGTTGTTGTTGATTATCCTAATTGGTGTCAAATGTTGTTAAAATTATAGGGGCTCAACGATCGGTTACAAATCACAGAAGGTGTGTGCCGTTTTGCCTTTGCATTTTGGTTATTGCTTTTGTTGGTTAGTCATTTGTTTTAATTTTGCTGTAATATTATAAGGTGTGTGCCGTTTTGCCTTTGCAATCGGTATAAACAATGGATTTTTTTGTACAATATTTCTGTTTGAGGATTTTTGTTTGTGAAATGGACAAAATGTATAATGTTTATATTTCAGAAATGGGCAAAAAAAAGGTTCTGTAATACAAGTTAAAACGAATTTATAGAAAAAAAATTAAATAACAATGATTTCTCCTCGAGTAAAATTATAAACGGAGGTAATAATAATACTTTATTACCTCAATTTATCTTATGACCGAGAAAAAGTATGAGGCGTACCATCCAATTCCCATCCAATTCTGAAAATAATAAAAAAAAACAGTTGTTAGGGATCGAACCCATGACTATTAAGTCTTTCCCCTCGGTAGAACCTCGACCGAAGTAAGAAATGACGCACATTCCATGATGCCATTTATTACGTCGCATACGCAACCAAGGTTAACCCCCATTTTTAACCAACATAAAAAGGGTTTTGTGTTGTAGTGGAAGGCCACTTATTGTTTTAAAGAAAGTTCGATAACTATTTGACCCAGATATATATACTTCTACATACGTACGACTTAAGGTACACACAATCTTCATACTTCACTCTATCTCTTTTTGGACTCATTTACTAACTTGGACGTTGAAGTGCTAACCTTCCATATTCACTCCTACATTCAACCGCTCTAGAGACTTGTAGTAGCGCATTAGAAATCCAGATTTAAAAAAATATTATTGTTGAATTAAAAATAAGAAGAATTGTTAAAATGATATTAATCTACGAAGTATGGTGTCAAAATGTACAAATTGATCCTTAAAATTTTTAAAAATTAAAATTTAGTCCTTAGGAATTTTCCCAATTGGTTTCTCTAAAATTTTAAAATTGCAACTTTGACCCCATTTTTCAAATTTTATATTTGGAACAAAAATTTAATATTTATAAAACTAAATTAAAAAATTTTACAATGAACTCCATTCAAATAAAAAAATTTAAAATGAACTAACTTCAATTAAATAATGTAAATTACTAAAAATTTTAAATTTTCTTAAAATTTCCAATTATGTTGTCCAAACGCAATTTAAATGAAGATAAAAATAGATCAAATGAAAAGAAGGAAAGCAAACAATGATTGCGTTGGCGAGTGCAATTTGGATAAACCCAAAGACTCCCTTTTATAGTTAAAACAAGTGAAATTGATTGAATTAAAAAATTATGAAGCCATAATACTTTTGGGAGGAAATGAATCTTCAAAAGTTTGAAAATATTAACTCAAACATTATGCTTTAACCCAATTTATCTAGAGTCTACATCCTATATTTGCAGATAATTTTGCAAACGAAAATGCTTGGAATTAATAATCTTATGCCTAATGACAAAATAAAATCCTTCATATGTACAAACAACTTTCAAGGAGTATTAGATTTTGCTCTATTGATCTTTAATACAAAATCTCCTACACTTGATTAGTCATAAAGAAAACTTTCGTACATGGTCCCTTTCAGCACTTTCTGAACTTCATCCCAGTTCTCAATTTGCTTTGATAATGGCGCAGTATGTATCTTCACTTGACGACTCTCTAGTTCTCTGTATGGTACCCTTAGAAATTCTTGAACATCCTTCAATTTCTGTATCATAAAACATAAAAAAAAAAATATTTTATAGTAATTTTTGCAATGTTACTGTCAATTCAAACATACACTCAGTCTTACATTGCGGTTGTTGACAAGATCCTCGTAGTAAAGAACAACATGACGAATGTTCTTAAAATACGCAATCGCGTTTCTAATAGTCTCCTCCGTTTGCTTTAGTTCTGGAATCAATAACGTGGTATTGATTTGTGGTTTGTACTTTGCAAGAATCGAAGCCTGCAAAACCATTACTGAATCAGTTTTGAACTCAATGGAGATTATATGAAAAAGTAAAGAATGATGAATTTAGAAACCTCGATTATAGAATGCACGTGAGACTGGTGTGTTCCGTTTAATAGCTTGAAATCTTTATCATATGAATTGGCTAGCACAGATACCATTCTACGAAGCAAATTTCTTCTAAACAAGAATATCATAGAAACTTGTTTCTCCTCCAAATATTTCACTATTTCTTTATGATGATCCATCAAACCCTAGTTAGGAACATATAGAGAAGTGAAAACATATATATAAAATCTACGTAGCACGGACACCTCTGAAAAATGTGTGTCAATATCTGTGTTGACGGACACTGATCATACGACACTCTTCTATAATAACCACACACCATATGGTTCTTACCTGATTAAGCATCCACTTGAAGCCAACGGCAGCGGAACACTCATTCTTGGAGGCACTGGTTAACCAATCGAGATTATACACTTCATCTATCGTCTTCAAAATTAAGGAAACGTTTTCTCTTCTTTTACTGACCGAAAATATTTCTCCATTGGAGCTTATGTTAATATGACTGTTCAAAAACGTTTCAAACCATCCACTCCCAGATCTTTGCATTGATACAATGCAAAAATATCTAACAGGATTGCAATTACACTCCTCTCTGCAAATTCATCGACCATAATATATATATATATATAATAAAGATTATACAAAAATAGCAGACAAATTGTACTAACTCATTATTAACACTATAAACTATACCTGTTATAGGTTTTGGGTTGTGGATAATGCAACAATGGAAGTTCCCATTCTTGGACGTTGGAAGGACGAGTACATGGTTGGTTGAACACACTAACACCTAGCAATTTTGATGCTGTGCGTATATCTTTTAGTTCTAAGCAAATTGAGCATATGTATATTGCACAAACTACTGCGATGGCTAAAACTATCAACCTCAATGTTAGTGGAAATTTCTTTGTAGATTTTATATCTAGAGGATCCTGCAATGAATTACGAAATATCAGTCTCTAAATTAAAGAATGAAATACTAGCTGATATATACCAAAGTGCATGCAATGCAATGACAATAACAAGAAGTGATCACTGGTGCTTACTTTGGTTTCCATCTAAGATCTCCATAAAGAAAAATAGAAGAGAGATCCAAAGAATATTGAAAGGCATTTAGTTTCAGAAATTCTGTTTCAGATTTCAAAGCTCGAGAGATGCATGGCGAGAGAAGAGGTCAGAGAGTAAGGCTGTCTTATTTACGTTTTTGTTTAAAAATCATATTACTAATTTTGTGGCCATAGAAATATTTGTGTGAATAAGTAAATATGTAATGTTCCGCAGGGAATGATCAAGTTTATGAGCATTATGAAGGACCACGGAGTACATTATCACGTATAAGGTCATCATAATAAATTTTTTGTTATCATATTTTTTTACGGATGTTATTATATAAAGTAATAAAGTGCCTAGAATAACTAATCAATTTAATCGAATACTAAGTGTGACTTAATTGTGAAGCTTCATAAAACATAAAGATATAAAGATGTCATTTTAAAAATAATGTAGTCAAGTCTTACTATTTAATGGACAATAATAATTTAAAGAAATGTGGTGTGTCTCTCACAAAGGTGTGTCCCAAATAAGAGATGCTCCATCGTTGACCTCCTCGATTGTTCCGCTAACAATGGTATCATGAGCCTTTGGTTCAACGGTGATACAAGTGTATGTGGAAGAGAGAGCTTTCACATGAGGGGGAGCATTGTGTATAAACTCACACTTGAGGGAGAGTGTTGAGAATCAAGTGTGAGGAAGAAGTCCCACATTGATTAGAAAATGGAAGATTAAATACTTTATAAGTGGGAGAACCCACACACCAATCACCTTAAGGTTTTAGGTGAGTATGTGGTGTGTCTCTCATAAATGTGTGTTCCAAATAAGAAATGCTCCCTCGTTGACCCCCTCGATTGTTCCGCCAACAAATCATATATCTCATGTTAATATGTTATGGATATGAGATATCTGAGTATTAATTTATGTATAAATACTATGAGTAATATTTATGTTTTATTGTGACACCAAAAGAATAGTACATATAATGTGTTTTGGGCCGTTTCGATGTCCAAATGATTAAGACCCAATTCCCCACTTGACTTAAGGGATAAAATCAATTTACATGCAAAAGAACAGGGTAAATTCTCTGATCTCCATTTTTCAATATATTTATCTTTAATCTTGAAATGATATGGGTATTGGAATGCTAACCATACAGGTCTACCTCGCGTCGCTGTGAAGGATATCAAAGTCGCCGTTCAAAATTATCAGTTTTTCAACTGTATCCATTTTTGGTTTCTGATCGGAACAGTGACACTGTCTATGGAAAACAACTTTCGATTTCTACGATTTCCACGAATTTGCATCCGCTTTCCAACTCCATCATACAAAAATAGAAGTTTTAGATCTGAATTCATGAAATTTCAGATCCAAATCTCTAATATAACCTGTCACAACCTCCTCAAATCTCAGAATCGAGAATGTTCAGAATCAAACACAGAGATATGGTGTAATTGATTTAATCAATCATTGTTCCAACCACGATTTATCAAATTCTAGATCTCAGATTCTCTCGAGAACTTTGCAGAGTAATAGAAGGAAGGATCTCAAATCCAGATTTAGGTTTACATCGGAGGATGAAGACAATTTCCATAAAGTTCATGCCGGAGGTTCGCGATCCATCCTTGGGTCTAATGTCGCCTGTACTTTCCACCGCCTCCGGGGTACGTGGCAACATCAAAGACACGGTGAGTTCATAGTTAATAGCGCCCATATACGACGAGTTCATAGTTAATAGTGGGCGCCAACTAGATATCTTAGTGCCTCCTATAGGTACCACAAAATTTCCACTAGATGCACCGAGATCTCCTTAGGCCATACCAAAGAGCAGAGGTTCACCAAGCGTGCCCAAAGAAAGGTACTCTAGACTCTAGTTGCAAGGATATCAGTTGATAGCTACCTTCGGTCACTACTCAGCTCTGTGCCCTAACCAGAGGTCAAGTGTGAGTGCATTCTTCCATCTAGTCACGTTTTCAATAATGTCAAAACTAGGAGAGTGCTTTAACATTTTTGTATATTGGGCGGTATCAACTAAAGTCTAGATGTCCATTAATCATCTTAGCCTTAGAATGCATACAAATGGTTTTGAAAATGATTGGAAAAGTCTTAGACATGCTACATACATCAAAAACAAAGTTTTATGTGTGAACATGGTTGCATAGGCCAACACACACGAGTTCAGGTCGACCTATAGAAACTTTTTCTTCAGTATAGGTTAACACATAGCTTGGATAGGCCGACCTCCAGGCATCAATATTAAAGCTTTCATAGAACGAGTACCTTGACAGGCCGACCTATTGCTTTCATAGACCGACCTGTAGCTTTCAAAAACTTAAAATTTGTTTTGCATCTTATTTATTCATGTATCTTTTTTGCCAAATTCCTCACACACACATATTTATACTCACACATGCATCATATTCTAGAGAGGTACTAGTGAATTACCTAAACGAAACCAGAATTATAAAGTTTTCCCATCATCTTCAACCTCTCTTCTATGCATACACACAATCAAACTACACATAATCATTTTTTGATTGGGTGACCATCTAGATTAGGGTTGATAACGTCCAATTAGGTTGGCGTGACCGAGAATATTGGGTTGAGATCTTTCTGTTTTTTAAATAAGAAAACCAAGTTGAGGTTTTCCTTCAAGATCATTAGGATTTGAAGGTTTTGGACAAGATCACACAAACACGGATTTGACCGAGTGAATGCCTTAGGACAAGGTGGTTCCTTGCAAGGGAGTAGCGCCAGATCAAGGGAAGCGAAGGAAAGCCATCAGCTCAGTTCATTTGTCATGTTTCATCTAACATGTTCATCATCTATTGGCCAGAGAATTTAGCTCTGCCGCGCCGGAAATCGCCTCTAACGGCGGCGGAGGGCCAAACCACTCAAATCCTACATCAATGAAATTTTCTCAGTCTCCTTTCTCATCCTATTCCATTCGTTTCTCCTAAGTCTTCACCATTTCCCTAAATCAAGCTGAAATCATTCATGAACCCTAGAACTTAATTAAAAAATTAAACATCGTTGAAGAGGAATCAAACCCTAATTCCTCAGAGCTTTGATTCCTCAAGCCATACTCTACATGCTGGTAGCAGAACCAATAACAAAATAGAGGAAAAAGTGAAAAAATCCTATCTTTGAAGATGAAATGCTCTTTGGTCCATGCTGAATTTGAGACAGATGAAGATGAAGATGAAGACGCTACAACCATGTAAATATGATCTTTCCAATCAGTTGCAACTCACACCAGATTCCTAAACCATTCAGAATCTCTCTTCTCCCTCTCATTCTCTTCATTTGAAATTATTTTTTGTTCTAATTTTCGAATGGCTTATCGTGCCATCACCGATTGAATTATTTCCAGATACTATGAGTGGTTTAAACACCATCTGAAGGTGTATTTTTTCAAATGATTCATTATAGTGCAAGTAATAATCATAATTTGAACGAACTATTTTATCCTTGATACATCGTCGAAACTCTACTCCATTGCATAATTATTGGCAGTACAACAAAATGTCTTAAAGAAAACGACCTAGTATGAGACTCGTCCCGATAATTTTCTTTGTTGAAACTTTTTCAAAATCCAAAAACAACAATTTTAAGACGTTGCTTTAACTGCCATGGCTACTGAGGAAATTATCATTACTACTACGGCCGCTGCTGTCTCTGACAAACCATTTAAGTTTGAGGATTCTCACTTCAAACGTTGGCAAGATAAGATGAAATTTTTCTTAACTTTAAAGAAGGTTGCTCACGTTCTGACTGAGAATGTCCCCCATTGCTCCTTCTGGATCAACCGAACAAACTAATGGTAAGAACTCTAAGATTTAGATATGAAAATGCTAAGACTGATGAATCTGTTACGAGTAATTTACAGCTCAGGAAAGAAATCTTCTTATGGCATGAGAGTGATTATCTCTGCAAAAATCACATTTTGGAGGTATGCTGTCAGCCGTTACTTGAACTATAAGATGGTCGATGAAAAGTCTGTGGAAGCTCAAAGCCACGAAATTTAGAAAATTGCTCATGAAATGATAACTGAAGGTATGCCCTTTGATGAACAATTTCAGATTGTTATTATAATCGAAAAACTGCCCTGTGGTTGGAAAGATTTCAAAAATTTGCTTCGGCACAAAACAAAATAGTTTTCAATCGAGAGTCTGATCACTCGCCTCCGAATTGAAGAGGAAGCTAGGAGACAATATCAAAAAGATGAAGTCTTAGTTGTTTTTAACAACAAAAAGAGATTCGGTGCGGTTCTGAAGCCTACGAGAAAGCCATAAAAGAATCAGAACTGCAATGCTGTGAACCAAATTAAGAATAGGAATCCCTCGAGGGCCCTGTGACACCCCCAATCTATACCCTAAAGCTATTAAAGCGATAAATAAAAATTCAAAATTTCATCAGAGTATAATTAAAACATGCACGACATAGACCGTAGACGCCGCAACAATTTGAAACAAACATACAACACCTGCTCATACAAATATACAACCACTCAGGTAGTATTATACCCACAATTCAGAAACAGAATATAAGCGGAAAATCCGTAACTGAATATCAACATATATATATATATCTCATGAAAGTTTGTTTGTCATATACAACATCATACATCTACAATCCAAAAGATACATATACATAATACAAAATAATCACAAACGGCCACCCTAACTACCCGACGTCACATATCAGAGCCGACCGACAAAAGAATGAAGACGCAAAACTTCACAAAAAGACCTCCAGCAACTATAATCTACAATGCCTCATAGAGCATTATAAAACAGCAGAAGGGTGAGAAAAACAATCATATTACAGTTGCATATAATTATATATTAACACAGAAATACACAGGTAAAACATTCTCACCACAAATGTACCACAATCAAATACAACACAACACAGTACAATTCTCAAGTATCAAATACCCATACACCTCAATCACACACAATACACTCATCATCAATACAATTTCACATATTCCATCTCATCAATCACATTCACAATTCTATGCACAATTAATCCATGATTTATGCAAATGCACAGAGACCAACACAACGACTCTATGCACATGCCATGCGGTACCGACTTCCAATATTTCTCATCACTAGTTCACTCAGGAACTCTGCTGGAATCATCGCTCGTTACTGAGGATCACTCAAGTAACACCCTGTCGGGCCTACGATGTTCCCCGTCGCTTTAGGTCCTCTTGGTATAAGACGCACGACGTTTATGGATTGCTTTAGGTCCTCTCGGTATAAGGCGCACAATCCGATCGCTCACACCCCACATGGGCACACGATCGTCTATAACCATCGCTTTAGGTCCTCTTATTTTTAAGGCGCACGATATATCAAATCGCTTTAGGTCCTCTTATTTTTAAGGCGCACGATGTTATAGCAGATTCCCTCTGGAATCAATCCGTCACTCAGGACATCACAACAATACATATCATGATGCTTGGCATACAATGACTCATGACAGTTAATATGCACACATATACACATCCATAATCATGCATATATCAACAATTACCATACATCGCATTTTCTTGCCGTGAGACCACCAACCATCATCACAATATGTATTTCATGCAATTTCATCACTCAACAGTACGCAAGTCATACAATATCCACACCAACAACATATTGCACGTACACATCAAGTTCACACAATTAAACGGTAAAAGTCGACAACAAAAACAACACATTTTCTAATTCCCAACATAATTTAATCGGCCAACAATCTCAAAACCATCATCATAATAAAGTACATTTTACAAGCTTTCTAACGCATCAAACCACACCTCAAACCGAACCACAGATCAAAAGTTGTAAAGAAAACAAATTGGGAAAAACTGCTACATTCGCAGTGCGAAGCTCCTAGCGAGTCCTTCGCTACTCCATTCGCAGTGCGAATGTCCCAGCAAACCAAGGCAGAAGCAAAAATAGCCTAGAAAATTCCCACCGTTCGCAGTGCGAACCATCCAGCGAATGCTCGCTACCCCATTCGCAGTGCGAACCCTCCAGCGAACAGTGGCAGAATGAAAAAAACTACAACGTTCGCAGTGCGAACATCACGCGAACGCTCGCCACCCATTCGCTGGCCATTCGCAGTGGAACCTGCGATTTCAGCAAAACCCAGCAGCGCACCAGTTCATCCAAAAATGATATTTTCTCAAACCAAACATTTCCAAAACAACATATAACAATCAGAACCTATTCTAATCATGATAACAAGTATTCTACTACGTTTACACCGATTTTCAACCGCAAAACCATCGATTTTTCATCATATCTCTCATTTCAACCTAGAACTCAAAGTTATGGAAAGACAAGAAACATCCAAGCAAACACATACATAATCATACACAAATATAGTATAATCGAGTTTCGCACCCTTACCCGATTTAATCGTGTTCTAGAAAGTCGGTTGATTGATTTCCAAGTTCTCTCTTTTCTTCTCTTCTCCTTTTCTTTTCTTCTTCTCTTCTTTTTCTTCCTCTTACTATTTTCTCTCCTTTTCTTTCTATTATATTCTAACCTAACAAAATAAATCAAAATGCCCAAATTACCCCTACACTCAAATATCTCGCAAATGTTCCCAAAACGCGATAAAATATATTCACGACGAAAAATAACATATTTTCACATAAAAGTCAGAAATAAAAGAATATAATAATAAAATACTCAAAACGACTCAATTAATTAAAAATACAAAACTGACAAAACTGACCGGGGCGTTACAACTCTCCCCCACTTAGAAATTTCCGTCCTCGAAAATATACCTGAGACGAACAACTCTGGATACGACTCCTGCATCCGACTCTCCAACTCCCAAGTCAAATTACCCTCAGCAGCGCCTCCCCACACCACTTTCACAAGTGCAATATCCTTGCCCCGCAACCTCTTCAACTCGCGATCCAAAATCCTCACTGGCAAAGCCTCAACCGTAAGGTTCTCCCTTACCTCAACCTCATCCATCGGAATCACATGCGACGGATCCGGGATATACTTCCGAATCTGTGAAACATGGAAAACATCATGAAAATTCGACAGACTCGGCGGCAACACCACCCTATAAGCCACCGCACCCACTCTCGCAAATATATGGTAAGGACCAATAAATCGAGAAGTAAGTTTCTTCGATTTCAATGCACGACCAACACCCGTTACCGGCATAACCCTTAGAAATACATGATCGCCCTCTTGAAACTCAAGATCCTTCCGTCTCCGATCAGATAACTCTTTTGTCTGCTCTGAGAAGCCTTCATTTTCTCACGAATAAACTTCACTTTTTCCGTAGTCTGCTGCACCATCTCTGGTCCAACCACCGTTCTATCACCAGATTCGTGCCAACACAACGGTGTTCGACATCTTCGTCCATATAATGCTTCAAACGGTGCCATTCCAATACTCGAATGAAAACTGTTATTATACGTGAATTCAATCAACGCAAGATAACTATCCCACGCACCACCTTGTTCCAAAACACACGCTCTCAACAAATCTTCCAAAGATTGAATCGTTCTCTCCGTCTGCCCATCCGTCTGCGGATGATAAGCCGAACTCAACCTCAATTTAGAACCCAATGCCTTCTGTAAACTTTCCCAAAATCTCGAGGTAAACCTCGGATCTCGATCCGAAACAATACTTAACGGAACTCCATGCAACTTCACAATCACACTGATGTAAATCTCAGCTAACCGCTTCAAAGAAAAACTGATGTCAATCGGAATGAAATGAGCCGATTTAGTCAGCCTATCAACAACCACCCAAATAACATTATGCCCTCGCTGAGTATTCGGTAACCCCGTTACAAAATCCATAGAAATGCTATCCCATTTCCATTCCGGAATATCCAACGGTTGCAACAAACCACTCGGTCTCTGATGTTCCACTTTCGACTTCTGGCACGTCAAACAAGCATACACAAACTGAGCCACATCTCTTTTCAATCCAGACCACCAGAAAATATTTTTCAAATCTTGGTACATCTTGTTCGCTCCCGGATGTATACTCAAATTACTCCGGTGTCCTTCTTCCAAAATCATCCGTTTCAACTCCGAATCGTCCGAAATACAAATTCGCCCACGGAACCTCAACACACCATTAACGTCCATTTGAAAATCACTACTCGCATCTTTTCTGCCAACCAACATCAAATCCACTAATTTCACGTCCAGCTTCTGCTTCTCGCTTACCGTCATCAGAAAATCATTCGTAACCTTCAACATACCCAGCCTCACACTATCCGACGACACTTCACAAACCAAACTCAAATCTCTAAACGATTCCAAAAGCTCCCACTCCTTAACCATTAAAGCAGACATATGCAAAGATTTCTAGCTCAATGCATCGGCTACCACATTAGCTTTACCAGGATGGTAATTCAAGCCAAAGTCGTAGTCCTTCAAAAATTCCAACCATCTTCGTTGCCTCATATTCAATTCTTTCTGATCAAACAGATATTTCAAACTCTTGTGATCACTAAAGACTTCAAACCTCGCACCAAAAAGATAATGCCTCCAAATTTTCAACACAAAAACCACATCCGCTAACTCCAAGTCATGCGTAGGGTAATTCTTCTCATGCACTCTCAACTGCCTCGAAGCATACGCCACGACCTTACCGTCTTGCATCAGAACACCACCTAGACCAATCAAAGACGCATCACAATACACCACAAACGGTTCATTAGGATTCGGCAAAATCAAAATCGGAGTTATCGTCAATATTCTCTTCAGCTCATTAAAACTTTCCTCACACCGAATATCCCAAATGAACGCTTGCCCTTTACAAGTCAACTGAGTCAAAGGAAGTGCTAGTTTAGAAAAACCTTCAATAAACCTTCGATAATAACCGGCCAAACCCAAAAAGCTTCGAATTTCAGTAACAGATCTCGGAGCCTCCCATTGTAGAACTGCTTCTACTTTAGATGGATCCACAGAAATACCATTACCTGAAATTACGTGTCCAAGAAAACTCACTTCCGACAACCAAAATTCACACTTAGACAATTTGGCAAAAAGCTTCTTTTCCTTCAAAACCTCCAAAACAATACGCAAATGCTCCGCGTGCTCCTCCCGAGACTTAGAATAAATCAATATGTTGTCAATAAACACAACAACAAATCGATCCAAATGCTCGTGAAAAATACGATTCATGTACTCCATAAACACACCTGGCACATTAGAAACCCCGAACGGCATCACAGAATATTCATAATGACCGTAACGTGTCCTAAAAGCCGTCTTCTGAATATCTTCCTCTTTCACCCTAATCTGATGATACCCCGACCTTAAGTCAATCTTACTGAACACACAAGCACCAACCAACTGATCCATCAGATCATCAATTCTCGAAAGAGGATACTTATTCTTAATCGTCACCTTATTCAACTGGCGATAATCAATACACAACCGCATACTTCCGTCTTTCTTTTTCACCAATAAAACTGGAGCACCCCAAGGAGAAACACTTGGCCTCACAAACCTCTTCTCCAACAATTCATTCAATTGCTTCTTTAACTCAACCAACTCAGACGCCGACATACGATAAGGTGCCATAGAAACAGGTCTAGTACCAGGAACTAGATCTATAGAAAACTCCACCTCTCTCTCTGGCGGCAAGTCCGAAATATCCTCAGGAAACACTTCAGGAAAATCACACACAACCGGAAACACATCAAGTGAAACTTGACTATCCACAGTCAACAACGCAAACAACCCAAACAACTGAGCTTCCTCCGCCAAAAGTCTCTTCAACTCTTTGGTAGATAAGAAACTCGAGTCTTCGTCTTCCTCAGGAGAAGGAAACCTTACTAACTTATGATAACAATCAATATGAACCCGATTGAATTGCAACCAATTCATTCCCAAAACCACATCCAAACCTTCCAACGGCAAACACACTAAATCCATTTCAAAGTCTTTACCATAAATGGTCAAAGGACAACTCAAACAAACCAAAGAAGTAGTTACTGACCCCATTGCTAGAGTATCAATAACCATCTCACCATCCATCAAAGACAACACAAGATTCTCCAGTATCAATAATAGCAACTAAAGGCGTACTATTAATAAAACAAGTACCTCGGATCAGATGATCTGCACTTGAAGTCTGAGTCCCCGCCAATGAAAATACCTTCCCACTAGTTGGAGCTTGCTTCAGTTTCTGACACTTTGTACTAATATGTCCAGGTTCACCACAGTTGAAACACTTCACCACATTCTTCCGTTTACAATCAGCTACGACATGTCCGACACCTCCACAATTAGAACACTTTCTCACATCTTTCCTGCACTCAAACTGACGATGTCCTAGTTCACCACACTTAAAACATCTCGGAGAATTAGACATACCTCCTCCACCTGACCTTCGATCAAAAGTACCCCTTTGCTTACCCTTATCCGCCGGTGTTACATACGGACCACTACAAAACTGTTGCTTCCCTTTCCCGTCACTCACACTCTTGTAGTGAGTAGAACGAGCCCTACTATCCTCTTCATAAATCCTACAACATTCCACTAAATCAGAAAACCTTCTTATCCTTTGATAACCGATTGCCTGCTTAATCTCAGGACGCAATCCGCTCTCATACTTCACACACTTAGAAAATTCTGCAGTCGCTTCAGCATAATGAGGATAAAACTGCACAAGTTCCACAAACTTAGCAGTATAATCAACAACAGACATACTACCTTGTTTCAGTTCCAAGAACTCAATCTCCTTCTTTCCTCTAACATCCTCGGGAAAATACTTCCTCAGAAACTCCTGGCTAAACAATTCCCAAGTAACTTCTTCATCCCCAGCTTCCAACACCTGACGAGTACTAACCCACCAGTCATCAGCTTTTTCCTGTAACATGTGAGTTCCCAGTCTCACCTTACTGTCCTCAGCACAATCCATAACTCGGAAAATCCTTTCAATCTCTTTCAACCAAATCTGTGCACCATCAGGATCATATCTTCCTTTGAAGACAGGCGGTCTGTTCTTCCTGAAATCATCATTACCAGCAGCATTAGGTGCACCCTGTACAACACGAGCCATAGCTTGCATCGCAGCAACCAAAGCAGCATCATTCCTACCAGCCATATTCTGTTCATTTCCAATAACAGAAACTATGGTTAAATAAACAGCTCACTTCAAACACCAAGACCGACAAGGACTGACACAAACTGACACGGACTGGCACGGACTGACACGGACTGGCACGAACTGACACGGACTGGCTCTGATACCACTTATTGTGACACCTCCAATCTATACCCCAAAGCTATTAAAGCAATAAATAAAAATTCAAAATTTCATCAGAGTATAATTAAAACATGCACGGCATAGACCGAAGACGCCACAACAATTTGAAACAAACATACAACACCTGCTCATACAGATATGCAACCACTAAGGTAGTATTATACCCACAATTCAGAAACAGAATATAAGCGGAAAATCCGTAACTGAATATCAACATATATATATATCTCATGAAAGTTTGTTTGTCATATACAACATCATACATGTACAATCCAAAAGATACATATACATAATACAAAATAATCACAAACGGCCACCCTAACTACCCGGTGTCACATATCAGAGCCGACAGACAAAAGAATGAAGACGCAAAGCTTCACAAAAAGACCTCCAGTAAATCTAATCTGTAATGCCTCATAGAGCATTATAAAATAGCAGAAGGGTGAGAAAAACAATCATATTATAGTTGCATATAATTATATATTAACACAGAAATACACAGGTAAAACATTCTCACCACAAATGCACCACAATCAAATACAACACAACACAGTATAATTCTCAAGTATCAAATACCCATACACCTCAATCACACACAATACACTCATCATCAATACAATTTCACATATTCCATCTCATCAATCACATTCACAATTCTATGCACAGTTAATCCATGATTTATGCAAATGCACAGAGACCGACACAACGACTCTATGCACATGCCATGCAGTACCGACTTCCAATATTTCTCATCACTAGTTCACTCAGGAACTCTGCTGGAATCATCGCTCGCTACTGAGGATCACTCAAGTAACACCCCGTCGGGCCTACGATGTTCCCCGTCGCTTTAGGTCCTCTTGGTATAAGGCGCACGACGTTTATGGATTACTTTAGGTCCTCTCAGTATAAGGCGCACAATCCGATCGCTCACACCCCACATGGGCACACGATCGTCTATAACATCGCTTTAGGTCCTCTTATTTTTAAGGCGCACGATATATCAAATACTTTAGGTCCTCTTATTTTTAAGGCGCACGATGTTATAGAAGATTCCCTCTGGAATCAATCCGTCACTCAGGACGTCACAATAATGCATATCATGATGCTTGGCATACAATGACTCATGACAGTTAATATGCACACATATACTCATCCATAATCATGCATATATCAACAATTACCATACATCACATTTTCTTGCCGTAAGACCACCAACCATCATCATAATATGTATTTCATGCAATTTCATCACTCAACAGTACGCAAGTCATACAATATCCACAACAACAGCATATTGCACGTACACATCAAGTTCACACAATTAAACGACAAACGTCGACAACAAAAACAACACATTTTCTAATTCCCGACATAATTTAATCGGCCAATAATCTCAAAACCATCATCATAATAAAGTACATTTTACAAGCTTTCTAACGAATCAAACCACGCCTCAAACCGAACCACAGATCAAAAGTTGTAAAGAAAACAAATTGGGAAAAACTGCTACATTCGCAGTGCGAAGCTCCTAGCGAGTCCTTCGCTACTCCATTCACAGTGCGAATGTCCCAGCGAACCAAGGCAGAAGCAAAAATAGCCTAGAAAATTCCCACCGTTCACAGTGCGAACCATCCAGCGAATGCTCGCTACCCCATTCGCAGTGCGAACCCTCCAGCGAACAGTGGCAGAATGAAAAAAACTACAACGTTCGCAGTGCGAACATCACGCGAACGCTCGCCACCCATTCGCTGGCCATTCGCAGTGCGAACCTGCGATTTCAGCAAAACCCAGCAGCGCACCAGTTCATCCAAAAATGATATTTTCTCAAACCAAACATTTCCAAAACACCATATAAGAATCAGAACCTATTCTAATCATGATAACAAGTATTCTACTACGTTTACACCGATTTTCAACCGCAAAACCATCGATTTTTCATCATATCTCTCATTTCAACCTAGAACTCAAAGCTATGGAAAGACAAGAAACATCCAAGCAAACACACACATAATCATACACAAACATAGTATAATCGAGTTTCGCACCCTTACCCGATTTAATCGTGTTCTAGAAAGTCAGTTGATTGATTTCCAAGTTTTCAAAATTCTCTCTTTTCTTCTCTTCTCCTTTTCTTTTCTTCTTCTCTTCTTTTTCTTCCTCTTACTATTTTCTCTCTTTTTCTTTCTATTATATTCTAACTTAACAAAATAAATCAAAATGCCCAAATTACCCCTACACTCAAATATCTCGCAAATGTTCCCAAAACGTGATAAAATATATTCACGACGAAAAATAACATATTTTCACATAAAAGTCAGAAATAAAAGAATATAATAATAAAATACTCAAAACGACTCAATTAATTAAAAAGAAAAAACTGACAAAACTGACTGGGGCGTTACAGGCCCCATATGCTCCAATTGCTAGACAATAACCACCACCTCAGAGAAATTATGCTCCGGTATTCACTTGCTTTAATTGTGGAAAATCAGGTCATATGGATAAGAAATATAAGAGCAGGCCTAAACCCGTTGGCTCTATTTCATAGGTTAACCTGAATGATGAGTAATTCATTGATATGATCATCGAAATTAACATGGTTGGTGGAAGTGATGGTTGGTGGATAGATATTGGTGCCTCTCATCATGTATGTTATGATCCTGCTATGTTTAAAACATACACGAATGTTGAAGATAAGAAAGTGTTGTTGGGAGATGCTCACACCTCTAATGTTGCTAGAATTGGAGACGTTGAGCTGAACTTCACCCAGGAAAGACTTTAATCTTGAAGGAATTCATGCATGTTCCTGAAATTAGGAAGAATCTTGTTTCTGGTTTTCTTTTAAATAAGGCAGGGTTTAGACAGTCTATTGGCGCAGATTTGTACACCATCATTAAAAATGGTATTTTTGTTGGGATAGGGTACACCACTGATGGCATGTTTAAGTTGAATGTTGATTTGAATAAAATTTCTCCTTTGGTTTGCTCTTTGTGTGATTTTAACATTTGGCATGCTAGACTTTGCCACATTAATAAGTGAGCTATTTCTGATGCAAGCAACTTAGGACTAATCCCTAAACTAAATGCCAATGATTCAAATACATGTGAATATTATAGTAAAGTTAAAATAATTAAGACTTCACATAAATCAATTATTAAAGAATATGACCCCCTAGATCATATACACTCTGATATATGTGAATTAGATGGAATTTTAACTAAAAATAGTAAACGTTATTTTATCACTTTTATTAACGATTGTTCTGATTATACTTATGTATACTTAATGAAGAATAAAAGTGAAGTGCTTGACATGTTTAAAATGTATGTAATTGAAATTGAGAATCAACTATGTAAGAAGATTAAGAGACTTTATATTGATAGAGGTACTGAATATGATTCTGGGTTATTTAATGATATTTATATTAAACATGGAATTGTACATGAAATGACTGCTCTATATTCTCGTGAAATGAATGGTAAAGCTGAAAGAAAGAATAGAATTCTTACTGAACTTGTTGTTGCAATTATGATGAATTCTGGTGTTGCACCTCATTGGTGGGGGGGGGGGGGGGGGGGGGAGTTTTATTGACTATTTGATATGTCCTAAATAGAGTTCCCAAGTCAAAGAGTAAGATCTCTCCTTATGAGATATTAAAGAAAAGATAATCAAACTTGTCTTATATGAGAACTTGGGGCTGTCTGGCTTATGTCAGAATTTTGGATCTGAAACGAGTTAAACTCGCTAATAGAGCCTACGAATGTGTATACATTGGGTATGCAGCAAACAGTAAGGCATATAGGTTTTATGACCTAAATGAAAAAGTGATCATAGAATCAAATGATGTTGAATTCTATGAAGACAAATTTCCTTTCAAATCTAGAAATAGTGGAGGCACTCAATCGAGTCACATTCTTGTGATAAGAAGCACAGAAAGCGACGAAAATATTGAAATAGAACTTCGACGAATTAAAAGAGTAAGAGTTGATAAAGACTACGGGCCCGATTATTCGGCTTTAAATGTAAAGAAGATCTAATAAATCTTCAAGAAGCCTTGTCATCTCTGGATGCAGATTTGTGGCAAGAAGCTATTAATGATGAGATATAATTTCTAGAATCTTACAAGACCTGACACTTAGTAGACTTGTCTCCTGGTTGCAAACCAATCGGTTGTAAATGGTTTTTGAAAAAGAAACTAAAACTTAATGGAACTAATGATAAATACAAGGCTCGCCTTGTAGCCAAGGGTTTTAGACAAAGAGAAAATATAGATTTCTTCGACACCTTTTCTCCAGTCACTAGAATTACATCCATTAGGATACTTATTTAAATAGCTACTATTTATAACTTAATAGTACACCAAATGGATGTTAAAACAACTTTTTTAAATGGTGACTTAGAAGAAGAAATCTATATGGAACAACCGGAAGGGTTTGTGATCCATGGACAAGAAAACAAGGTCTGTAAGTTAGACAAGTCTCTATATGGACTAAAACAAGCTCTTAAGCAATGGCATGAAAAGTTTGATAACTTAATGATATCGAATGAGTACAAAGTGAATGAAAGTGACAAATGCGTTTATTACAAATCTGAGAACCGCATCGACACTATCATATGTCTCTATGTAGACGATCTACTCATATTTGGATCAAACATTCAAACTATTAATCATGTGAAATCATTACTGTGCAACAAATTTGATATGAAAGACCTCGGAGAATCAAGTGTGATCATTGGTATCTAGATCACGAGATCCGAATAAGGAATTTATTTGGATCAATCACACTATGTGGAGAAGATCTTAAAGAAATATAAATACTTTGACTGTAAACTTGTGTGCACACCATATGATACAAGTGTGAAACTGTTTAAGAACATTGGTGAAAGTGTCAGACAAACAGAATATGCGAGTATCATTGGCAGTCTTAGGTATGCCATTGATTGTACTAGATCCGACATTGCATATGTTGTAAGATTGTTGTACATATTTACAAGTAGACCGAGTAACGAGCACTGACAAGCTATTGATCGAGTCATGAGGTACCTTAAAAGAACCATGGATCTCAGCCTACACTATCAGAAATTTCCTATTGTACTAAAAGGGTACAACGATGCATATTGGAACACCTTATCGGATGATTCTAAAGCTACTAGTGGCTATATATTTAGTATAGCTGGAGGAGCTGTATCTTGGAAATCAGAGAAACAGACTATCCTGTCTCAACCCACAATGGAGTCTGAGATGATAGGACTAGTCACAGCTAGTGAAAAAGCAAGTTGTTTAAGATGCTTGCTAGTAGAGATCCCTTTGTGGGAAAAACCTATGCCAGCTGCGTTGATCTGTTGCGATAGTACTGTGGTTATTGGAAAAATTGAGAACTGTTATTATAATGGTAAAAGACGTCAAATAAGAAAAAGCACAACACCGTCAGAGACTGTATCTCTAAGGAGTTGTAAGAGTGGATCATGTACGCACTGATGCAAACTTAACAAATCCTTTGACGAAAGCATTAGCTAGAGAGAAAATCCATAATACATCCAAGAAGATGAGACTAATACCTATAAAGAAATGAGCTGCTCATGATGGTAACTCGACCTAGATGATTGGGGATTCCAAGAAATAGGTTCAATGGGTAATAACAAGTTATGAGTAATATGAGATGATCATGCAAGTGAAGCATGAATCCTGAAGTAATAAGAGGACGAGATAATAGAAGATCTTAATGAGATTTATACCCTGTATGAGGGAGTACCTAGGCTATAGAAGTACTCTTAATAGACTCACCTTTGTGATTGTTGAACATAGGTCGGTTCCTATGGAATTGTGAGGCAGAATTCCTAGAGCTTTCACTAAACTGAAATACACGTGTTGGGTCATTAAAGCACGAGCTATTAGAATACATCTTAATAAAAAGTTGTGTGCGTGTTTGATGTTCGAGATAGAGTTCAAGATAATGGTGTCACTCTTGTTGAATCAGAATTCTACCTGTTACGCAGAGATTCAAGTCGTAGACACCTTTACTTATGCACAATCTTAGAAATGTTTGACGTTCATTCTTAAATCACCTTTTAAATTCAAGTGGGGGATTGTTGGAATATTTGGAATGATGATAACTTGAAGTGGGGACTTCGAAGAAGTTAATGGTATTAAGTTGGCAATAAATGAGCACAAGTATGAGTTAGAGTGTAGTGAATTTGAAATGGTTCATTAAAGTTTCATATAGGAGGGAGAGCACACTTTAGTAGTCTTTCTATATTCCAAGTGGGAAAAATGGGTTGAGACCCAAGAGGTATACCCAATTTTGTGGTTGGGTGAGAACAGACTACCATGAAACATAACACACGCGCGCGTGCCGCCGCTGTCGTCCGTCTGATTGGCCGACTCGGCTCGGTTTGGTTCGGGTTGATTTGGTCTTGAGCTTGGGGGTTGATCCAATTTTTTTTGGTAACCCAAATGATGAAATATTATTTAATATTAATTAATATTAAATAATTTATTAATCATGTGTAATTTAAATTAATTAATTATTATTAATTAATAACGGTGTGCTATAATTAAATTACAAATTAATTAATTATTAATTAATTAACGGTAACTGTTGACCACGTATTTACCTTGCCGACCAAGTCTCCTCACTTCGTTGTTGACCAAGTGCATAACGACTACTTTGACTAAGCTGGTTCCTCTCTCCTATGATTTCCTTCACTTTTCCTCCCACGATTTCTCTCTATTCGGGTCAGTTCCTTACTATAAATAGGATCCTTCCCATAAATTGCAACTCACTCCAGATTTCTAAACTATTCACAATCTCTCTTCTCCCTCTCATTCTCTTCATGTGAAATTATTTTCTATTATATTTTTCGAATTGCATTCTCTTCATGTGAAATTATTTTCTATTATATTTTTTGAATTGCTTATCGCACCATCACCGACTCGATTATTTCTAGATACACTGAGTGGTTTAAACACCATCTGAAGAAGTATTTCTTCGAATGATTCATTATAGTGAAAATAATAATCGTAATTTGAACGAACTATTTTATCCTGGAGACATTGCCGAAACTCGACTACATTGCATAATTATTGACAGTACGACGAAACGTCTTAAAGAAAGCGATCTAGTAGCGACTCGGCTCAATAATTTTCTTTGTAGCAATTTTTTCAAAATCCGAAAACAACACTTCTTAATAGTGGTAAACTTGTCTTATTTCTCCAACTGACTTTGAAATCCTATCATGTGTCTCAATAAATAGCTGATAAAGATTTCATACTTGCTTTAGAAGTTATCATCGGTGGCTTTTGTGTGAATAATAGTGTCCAACTTTTCTCTCTCCATGGCTCCCACTGGGCCATCGGAGTGGACTCAGGTGAGAAGAAAGGGGTTCAAGAGGAGTGAAAATCGTTCTTATGATATATTTCTGAGAGGAGGAGGGGGAAGAAAACATAGTGAAGGAGGAAAGGCCTTCTTTTATTTTTTTGAGTTTCCAGAGATATCGAAAGCGGCGGATATGTTTAATGTTTTCAGTAATGTTTTCAGTAGGTTTGGGAGGAGGTTTGGTTTTGTCAGATTTTTGCATGTGAGAGATATTAGGTTGTTGGAGATGAAGTTGGACAATATTTGGCTCGAAGGAAAGAAAATCTTTGCGAACATTCCAAGATTCTTCAGAACCGAGAAAGGTGATGGCTCAGGAGGGGGGGGGAGACTAACAAGAAATCTCAGAAAGACATGGACTGGGGAGTTGGTCATGTCTTTGGTAAGGATTTGGATGTCAAAGGATTAAGGGGGGAAAGAAAAGGAGGGAGATCATTTGCGGAAGTGGTAGCAGCAAGAAAGCATAGAGCTCAAGCGGTAAATCCAAAACCGGCTTTGTCTTTTCAAACGGAGGATGAGGTGTTGGACAGATTTCGAAAGGCTTACGTAGTGGTAGTAATCAATCCTGGAATGTCGTACAATATTCAAACCAACTTCAAACTGGAGGGTTATTTTTCGATTAAAGTAACTCCTCTTGGTGCTAATCTATGTCTTTTGGAGGAATCAGATGAAGGGGAGATTAGTGGCTTGATTGCGGAAGCCGAAACTTGGTGGCACCAATAGTTTTCTGAGATACGTAAGTGGAGAGAGGAGGATGTAGATGGGGAAATATTAACTTGGCTTAGATGTTTCGGGATTCCTTTCCACGCTTGGAATTTTGCTTTCTTTGAGACATTGGCGAAGACGGTTGGGACTTACGTGTGTGTGGATGATAATAATCTTAAAGGGGGGTGTATGGATGTTGCAAGAATCTTAGTCAGAACAAGATGTGCCATTGTTCTTAATGAGTTCATTGACGTTTTGATTGATGGAGTGGAATTCAGGCTAAAAATGGTGGAAGATATTCACGGCCCTTTACGTATTTCAATGGAAAAGGAGGTAATCAGGAAGGATAGGGAGAAGTGTTCATCAGTCTCTGATAGTTCTTAGAGCAAGCACCTTAGGGAAGAGCAGGAAGATCTTTGGATTTTGGAGGATGAAGGGGAACTAGTTAGAAGAACTGATGATTCTGGTTGCGTTTAAACTACTGTTTTGGAGACAGTTGATGCTAATCTAGTTATTGAGGAGTTGGGAAGAGTTTTCGAGGTGGAAAGGACTACTCCTGGCCTAGTAGCCGTTTTTGCTCCTTCTTCTTTGGAATTCGATAAGGCTTTGGAGGCTGTAAAGCAGGCTCAGACTGAGGTGGCAGGCACTGATTTGATCAATCTACCTAGGTCTGACCCTACCCCTTAGAGGTTGACAGGTGTTTTTAAGGAAATGGTGGGGAGGGACGAGGATAGGAAGAGAGAGAGTCGTAGAGAGAGTACGAGAAAGAAAAAGTTTAAAAAGGTGGTGGATTTGTCTGGGCCGAAATTTAAAGTGAAGCCCAAGTCTAGATCCAAAAAGGTGGGCCGGGTTTTGAGTTCGAAACCAGATAGTACTGAGGACCCGATAGAAAAGTTTTCTCAGCAGATGGACGAAGAGGGTAAATCGGTTAGAAATTCTGATGTTCTCCGTATAAGGTCGGCTAGTGCTCAGTCGGAGGATTCTGGGAAGCTTTCAGCTGGAGCGGTCCTCTGTTGCAACTCTTTGACAGATTCAGATGTTGTTATGTGCAATTCGAGGTTTGTGGAGAACTTGGAATCCAATGTGGGCTCGAGGGTTTGGAAGAGGATATCCAAATTATGGGTGAAGGCTAAGGATGGGTTGAAGGATTTTTCGTCTCATCTATCAGAATTGGAGAGTAGAGAGAGGGGGCTCAAAAGTGGTAAGAAGGCGTTAACATTGATTGATCCATGATTATTGGTTCTCTCAATGTCAGAGGGAGTGGTAATTTCTCTAAGAGGAAGAGAGTTAATAGCCTCATAAACTCAGGTAAGGCTGACATTTTTCTGATTCAAGAAACTAAGTTGTCTTCTGTTGATAATAGAGTTGTTGCGAGTCTGTGGAACAAAGGTGAGGTTGGATGGTATTTCAGTAAATCCTTAGGGTTTTCTGGGGGATTTTTAACGTTGTGGAATGCTAGGGAGTTTGTTCAGTTATTTTCGTTCAGGGGGGGAAGGTTTTCTTAGGGTTAAGTTGAAATGGAAGGAGGAGGTTTATTATATTGTCAATGTTTATGCTGGGTGTTCCTTGGCCTCTAAAAGGAGATTCTGGGAATGCTTGAAAGGTTTTAAGGAAAGATGGAATGACTGGTTTTGGTTAGTGGGAGGAGATTTTAACGCTACGGTAGTAGCTGAGGAAAGAAAAGGGATTCCGACGTCAACTTCTCTTCTTGTTGGCAGGGAATTTTCTGAGTTCATTGAGACTATGGGGCTGGTTGATCTCCCGGTTATGGGGAAGCGTTTTACCTGGTTTTGTGGGGATGGTTTGAAGATGAGTAGATTGGATAGATTCTTAGTGGATGTTCCTTTTTTGAATAGATGGGGTATGCTCGGTCAATCGATTGGTAACAGGGACATTTTAGATCATTGCCCTATTTGGTTAAGGATTCGTTTTATCGATTGGGGACCAAAGCCCTTTAAGTCGAATGACTATTGGTTTGATCATAAGCTATTTTTCAGATTTGTGGAGGAAAAATGGAGGGGTTATGAGGTTAATGGAAGGACTGATTATGTAGTTAAAGAAAAATTTAAATTGCTGAGAAGGGATTTGAAGGAGTGGAATAGAGATGTTTTTGGTTGGTACGATCTTAGGGTGGAGGAAGAGGTGGAGGTGTTGAATAGTCTGGATAGTGATCTGATTGAAGCTGCTAAGGAGGATGTCCTAGAAATCATGGAAAGAAGATCAGTGGCCTGCTGTAAAATGTGGAGAAATCTTATGATTAAAGATAATATGTCCTTGCAGAAGTCCAAGAGTAAATGGTTGAAGGAGGGAGATATGAATTCCAAGATTTTCCACAGGTGGGTGAAAGGAAGAAATAAGAGTCTCCACATAGGGGCGGTTCTTACGCCAGTGGGGGTCGTTGAGTCTGTTTCAGAAGTGAAGAAGGCTGTGAGAGAACTTTTCTTAAATAAATATTCCGAGAGTGATTTGAATAGGCCTGTGTTGGAGGGTGTTTGTTTCAACAGTTTGTCGTCGGAAGATAGAGAAGGTTTGGAAGCTCATTTTCTTGACGACGAGATTAGGGCAGCAGTTTGGAGTTGTGATAGTTCGAAGAGCCCCGGGCCTGACGGTTTTAATATGGGCTTTGTGAAGAAGTGTTGGAGCATTTTGGGAAAGGACATCTGTAGCCTTGTGAAGGATTTTCATGTCACGGCTTTCTTACTTAAGGCGGTGAAGTCTTCTTTTCTCACTCTGATCCCTAAAGTGGCCAATCCGTTGGATTTAAAGGATTATAGGCCGATTTGTTTGGTGACTTGTTTGTATAAAATATTAGCAAAGCTCTTGGCTAGCAGATTGAAGAAAGTTGTGGGCAAATTAGTTTCTAATAATCAATCTGCTTTTGTTCCAGGAAGGAGTATGCTGGATGGGATTGTGGTGGTGAATGAGGTTATAGATTGTGCGCAGAAGGAGAATAAAGAGTGTGTTATGTTCAAGGTTGACTTCGAAAAGGTGTATGACTCTGTCAATTGGGATTTTCTTCGTTTTGTTTTGACTAAGATGGGTTTCGGGGCTGTTTGGTTAAGGTGGATGGAGGCTTGCGTCTTCAAAGGTTTTATTTCAATTTTGGTTAACGGGAGTCCGATGGAGGATTTGGAAATAAAGAAAGGTCTGATGCAAGGCGATCCGCTTTCTCCATTTCTGTTTGTGCTGGCAGCGGAGGGGTTAACAAAATTAATTCATAAAGCGGTCGAAATCAATGCCTTTAAGGGTTTTAAGTTTAGTGATTCTACTACTGTGGAGGTCATTCAGTTCGCCGATGATACGTTAATGGTGGGAGAAGGGGGGTGGAACAACATTTGGAGCTTGAAGGCAATTTTAAGGGGATTTGAGTTAGTTTCAGGCTTGGGTGTTAATTATCACAAAAGTAGAATCATTGGTATTAATGTTAGTCAGCATTTTTTGTTAGCTGCGGCGAATTTTCTTGATTGTAAGGTGGATTCACCTTCCTTTTCTTTCTTAGGGATTCCCGTGGGGTGTAATCCTAGGAGAGTGGCAACGTGGAAACCATTAGTAGATAGAGTTAAAAATCATTTGGCTAGGTGGAAAGGGAGAATGTTAAATATGGCAGGAAGATTAACTCTCATCAATTCTATTTTGTCAAGTTTACCGGTGTTTCTTTTCTCTTTTTATAAAGCTCCAGTGGCGGTGTGGGACGAGGTAGATAGGCTTCGAAGGAGGTTTCTATGGGGGGGGCACGAGTGGGGTGTCTAAGATCTCTTGGCTTAGGTTGGAGGTGGTTTGTAAAAGGAAAGAGGATGAGGGTTTAGGGATTAGAAGGATGAGGGAGTTCAATTTGGCATTACTAAATAAGTGGAGGTGGAAGGTTCTGTCGGAGCCTGAGTTGTTGTGGAAGAAGGTATTAAGGGCGAGATATGGCAATTTGGAGTATTGGATGTTTCAAGAGAGATTCCAAAGGAACAAGGATTGGTCATTTTGGTGGCAGGACCTGTTGAAGATAGCAGATTCTTTTTTATTTGGTCATTGTGCTGTTTCTTTTGCAGGTGCCACACAGTATAAAATTGGGAATGGTAACACCATTCCGTTCTGGTTAGCAAGGTGGAACGATTCTCTGCCTCTGGTTGATCTCTTCCCGGATCTGTTTGCTTTGAGCAGAAATAAGGAGGCTTCGGTGGCTTAGATGGGGAAGTGGGAAGCTGGGCAGTGGGTTTGGGGGGATTTTGCTGTGTCTGATTTGGAGTTAGTTGGGAACAGAACTCGCATTCACGAGCTTTCTGTTTATCTTGAGGGATCGGAGCCAGTGGAGGGAGGAATTGATGAGTTGAGGTGGGAGGGTACTGAGTCGAGTGCCTATGAGGTTCGGGATACCTATTACAAATTTACGGCAGGAGAGGGAGGGAGTTCCTATATTGCAGCCAAGTTGCTTTAAAATTCTTCGGGCTATTAAGGTTCCTGAGAAGATTAAGGTGTTTGGGTGGAAAGTGTTTTGGAGTCGTATACCGTCGAGAGTTAATCGTAGAGCTAGAGGATTGGAGGTGGTTTTAGATTGCCCTTTCTGTGTCGATAATGTCGAAGATTGTACTCATCTGCTGTTTTCGTGTTCTTTTGCGGCTCATGTTTGGAATCAGATAGGAGGGTGGATTGGCGAGAAGTCTCAATTTCTTGGAGATGTCGGTCTGTTTTTTCAGCAGTGGTGTGACAGAGGAGGTAGGAGAAAGGGCAAAGGTGTCGTCTGGCTAGCTGTTGTTTGGGCTCTTTGGCGGGAACGCAACAACCGTATTTTTAACGTTGTGGCTGGTTCTTTAGATGATGTGTGCTGGACTATAAAAGTCTTGGCTTGGAAGTGGGGGTGTGTTAAAAATATTCTCTATGCCAACTCTAATTTTATGGGATTTTATATGGATCCTATTAGCTTTTTAGATTAGATTTGGTAGAGAATATTTTCCTTTTGTAAGGGCTTGAATACCCCTTGTATTCCTTTATAATTCAATTGCTTTTAAAAAAAAAATCGGTGGCTTTTGTTTCTCTTTTGGGATCTTGGTGGTGCAAGCGGTTCAAGGTCTAGCATGTTTCTCTATTGGGGGAGGGTTAGGTGGGGATTAGTTTCCTCCTTTTTGTGTTTCTAATTTCTAAGAAAGTTTGGTCGGAAAAAGACGTTTCTTATTGTGAATGCCACATATGAGTTGTATTGATTGTTCACCATAACTATGACAAACATTGTAAAATGCTAATGATGTCAAATCCACATTCTAACTTGTAGCCGGTTCGAACATTAGAAAATCATTAAAAAAAATTCTAAGATGCAAAGAAGAACATTAAATTAAATATCTTATTAACAATGAATGAATAATTAAATACGTTCACTTTTTCTTTACAACACTTTGAATCCAAAATCAACTACGAATTTACAAAATAAATCAAATATACAAATAATTTTACTGAAAAGTAACATATAACATATCAAATTAACCTAAGAACAAAAACTAAGAATCTTCATGAAAAACAAGTAGGCGTTCTCTCTATTTTAAGTTCTTGTTAGTGTGAGGAGAAGTCAATTCTCGAAGTTTCCTCTCTCGTGAAAGTACTTTTGCAAACCTGGAAAAATTAAAGTTGATATTTAACTATTGAACATATATAAAAATGAATGATCAGGAAAAAAAATTGTTGATAACTATTGAAAACCTTCCATACCTTTTGAGAGCTTCTTGGTTGGTCTCAGCATTTTCAGTAGGCTCACACATACCGTTCTCTAAATTGACCTTAGTTACAGGTTTCTTCAATAACCTTTCTCCAATTTTGCATAGGTTTTCTAAATTCTCTTTCGTGGCAATATCAACCGAAGAGTCTATACCAGTCAATGTATCATCTTGTATTCGAAGATAATTATCTTGACAGTTAAGCGCTTGAGTGACAGTAGCAATATGAAAATCAACCATATCTCCGGAGGCTTGACTAAAGATATCAATTAAGGGAGTGCAACCACCGTGAGTTAACCAATTCAACAGACCCCATTTTGCTGCCATTTTTGCATCAAATTTTTGTTCATTCTTTGGTGTACCAGTTCCCAATGAAATTATCAAGAAGCGACTATATTCCATGGGCTTGATGGCATAGAAGTCATTATTCTGATTAACTATCTGCTTGGTTACTTCATTCACTGCCACTAAAGTCTGAAACATCGATCATCAACAAAAACAAATAAAACTAATCAGTAACATTCATTACAATATTATAATTAAAGCTTAATTTTCAGAAACTATTTAAAAATATATATACCGGATTATTTGCACAAACACCGCCATCTATGAGGTTGAATTCATGTACGTTTCCTACGGTGTCTTGGTTCTTGAAGTTGTAACCTGGAAGATACGTGGGAGCAGCGGAAGTACTGATGCATATGTCAGAGAGTCGAGCATCCATGCATGGGGTTCTCTTGCTTTGATAAGTTGAAAAAATGATCGGTTGCATCGACTTTATGTCAAACGCGGGGATCACAATGTTGGTGAGAGTCTCATGCACACGAGTTTCTCCAAGCTTCTCCCTCACCACACTGTGAAGATATTTTCCATCATATTTTGGTCCTGCCAATGATCTAAACAATTTCCCCATTGAACCTAACATGTGCCTGCATATCATACAATATTATATAATTAAGTCATTCATTTTTTTAACTCTTGAGATTTAATCAGATACAATTATATATAATTTATATGCATGCATACTTGTTTTGTGGGAAAATATTTGGACAGTGTTCCAAATAAAAGGGCTTGATATCTTTAGCAGCAAAAAGTGGACGTTGTTTATCATTTGGAGCAGTTAACATGGCAGTTACAAGACCACCAGTACTTGTTCCTGTAATTACATCAAAGTAATCTGCAAGTCTTGCAGATTCACCATCCAATTCTTGAAGTTCTGATTCAAGGTACTCGAGGATAGTTGCAGGAATAAGGCCTCTAATACCGCCACCATCTATACTTAGAATTGTCACTAAGTTTCCATAAGTTGGAGGCTGAATTTGTAGAAGTGAAGATTGTGTTCTCTCCATTGTTAAATTTGTATGGAAATTGAAGTTTGGATGTATATTAAAGAAGAAAGCTTATGAAATATTAATTAATTGTTTTCACAAATAGAAAATGTTTCAAGTGACGGAAGCTAGAATCGAGATTATTAAGTTGATTGTTAGATTGCATTCTATGAAGTTGTATTTATAGTAGAATTTAGGTTGGAATGGGTATAATAATTTCATGGTAAAAGTGTTGAATGCTTACCAAGTCTAGCAGCAATGAAGGCTAAGTACGCGTTGAATATTCTGCCTAATTTGTGATTTTATAATATCTTAATTTCTTACAAAATGGAATAATCAGTGTTCTGGACTTTTAGAATATCTTAATTTCTTACAAATCATTTCTACGAAGGTGGGGTTCACAAATGAGTGGTTCATCATTTAACAAGAACAAATCTAAATTTGGTCAATTTGAGATTTTATATTAAAAAATCACAGCAAATTGGAGTTTTCTTTGAAATACATATTCGTTTTCCTTTTGTGTGGTGATTTAAAACTATGACTTTGACTCCTTCTATTTGGGAGATTCTGTCCCTTAGAACATAGACAATCTTCGGATAAGATCATACATTTGTCAGTTCACACTTTGGGAAGTTCATAGTTTGGATTTATAAAACACTTAAAATTTAGCTGATTTCTTAATACACCACTCAAGTTTTTTAGGCACCACGTAAAATTTTACTTTTGTCTCCAGATTTTGGATTTGCATATCTGGACGCACCAAATTTTTAAAAAACACTGATATCTTCCGGATGTGCACATCGGGAAGAATTCCTGATTTGCAAATCCGGAAAAAATCAAAAGAATTTCATAAAATCATTTACTTCTAAATATAATTAAATCCAATCTAATTAAAATTAATATCATTTTTTCAATATAATTAAATCCAATATAATTAAATTCAATATAATTAAAATCTATATTAATTAAAATTAATATGATATTTAATATGATTAATTTTTTTCAATATAATTAATATGATTAATATGGTATTTAATTCTAAATTATTTTTTTATATTGAAAAAATTAATTTAATTATATTGGATTTAAAATTATATGGTATTTACTTTTAAAATTGGATTTAATTATATTGGTATTTAAAATTATATGGCATTTACTTCTAAATTATATGGTATTTACTTCTAAATTATAATTAAAATTATATGGTATTTACTTCTAAAATTAATTTAATTATATTGGATTTAATTATATTGAAAAAATCATATTAATTTTAATCATATTAATTTTAATTATATTGGATTTAATTAAATTGGATTTAATTATATTGAAAAAATCATATTAAGTTTAATTATGTTGGATTTTAATTATATTGGATTTAATTATATTTAGAAGTAAATGATTCTATGAAATTCTTTTGATTTTTTCCGGATTTACAGATTAGGAATTCTTCCGGATGTGCACATCCGAAAAAAACTAAAAAATTTTAGAAAAAGGGTGCGTCCGGATGTGCACATCCGAAAATTGGGGGCAAAAACGAAAATTCGGTGGTGCCTAAGAAACATGGGTGGTGTGATAAGAAACCACCAAAATTTCTATACTTTGTGAAATGCGTTATCAAAATTTAACAATGATCTATATATTAAAGGTAGACTTTGATTTGGGAAAATGGACTGCCTCTAAGGTAGTGGCATTTTCTTGGCAACTTCTGCACGTACGATAGGTTTCCGTATAAGGAAAACATGTTTAAGTGGAAGATCATTAATGACTCGGACAAAATTTTGTCTATTTTTTTAGGGATTCGATTGAGCCAGTCTCTCATTTGTTTGTTACCTGTAGTTTCGCTTCCAATATCTAGTATATGATCTTTACGTGACTAAGGATGCAGTCAACAGTTGGAACAAAATTGATTTGTTATATATCTCTTATGTTTTGAAGATAACAATGTATTTAAATAATAATTGAGTATAATAATATTTGTTCAAGTGTGAGAACCATAGACTAAAATTTGAAAAAAAAAAAACTAAGTATTGGTTCTGTTAGTGAATACCTGGAAGAGAAGTTTAAAGATCATAATCTGAAGGAATAGAAGCTGAAGATTAGACTCTAACGAAGTCTACTTCTGAAGATCAGACTCTGAAGATGTCAACTTTTGAAGACCGGTCTCCGAAGAAGCCAACTTCTGAAGGTCAGAATCTGAGGCCAGTCAAAACGTAAAGATGAAGGTGGCTCTGATTGGTCACTATCAGACTCTGTGGCAAGTTTTGTCTTATTTTGATCACATGAAGACCTAAGTTATTTATCATATAGATAACTGGGATATACCTGATAATTCCTTTTCAAGCAAAGGAATTTCAAATGGCCTTTCAACGACATTAACTATTTAAAGAAACATCTAAACGTCTCTATTCAAGCTTCTCAAAGACTCTCTTGTGCAAAGATCTCCAACAACTCTTTTCCTTCTCTATATAACGATTTGAAGACTTGAAGAACTATAATGAACCATTGAAATTAAAAAAACTGTTACTCTGTCAAAACAAATGCACAAGTTTAACTTATGATATTTTATCCGTGTATATCTTAGAAATCCCTGAGTCTTAAGAGTCTTCTAGTATTGTATTTTGTCTACACCTATGATTGTATATCAAGTGTATTACCGAAAACAATATTTTATCTGTTAGGTAGATTGTTAGAAGTCTTTTACTTATTGTTTGAGCATTTGAAGTCTCTTTCTTGTGTGCTTGAGCATAAAAGTCTATTGCTTGTGTGTTTGAGCATTGGAAGTTAATTGCTTGTGTGCTTGGGCATAGAAGTATCTTACTTTATGTTTGAGCATTGGAAATCTCTTGCATGCGTGTTTGAGAAAATTGTAATCTTGTGTGATTATAGTGAAAATCTCTTGTAAGTACAAGGGGACTGGACTACTATCAGTTTGTGAGAGGGACCATGATAACTTTGTGTATCTCCTTCTTTATTTCATTCCTTATCCGCTGCTTATTACTCACCTCTGATTGGTTCATATTTTATACTTTGTGTTTAGAATCTGACTAGAATTTTAAAAAGAAATAAAAAGTATAACACAATTTAACCCCGCCTTCTTGTGTTTTTCTCACATTGCATTGGTACCAGAGTACGATATGTGCTAAATACTTAACAGTGGTGAAGAATAGATCCTGAGAGAAAAACATATTAAATCATGTCTGGAGTATCTGAGTGTGATAGCGGTACTCCTAATCCTCATGCTGCTATTAATCATGATTATAATACTTCTGAAAAGAATATCTATATTGCTAGACCTCTAACTTTCAATGGAGACTCTACAGAGTTTGAATGGTGGAAGAGCATAATGTACACTCATAGCATACATAGGTCTTGATGATGAGCCGTGTGACATTCTTGAGGATGACATTGATATTCCAATTAATGGAGTTGGTATGGTAATTAACAGAAAAAGTCTCACACCTGCTCAGAAAAAGACTTATAGGAAACATCGTAGAGTTAGAGGCATCTTGGTAGATGCTCTGCCTCACTCTGAGTACATCAAAATTATTGAAAAATATATAGCCAAAACCATTTTTAAATCCCTATATTCTACATATGAAGGAAATCAACAAGTAAATGAAGCTAAGGCTAACCTCTTGGTTCAACAATATCAAGTATTTAGAATGGAGGAAGATGAAGATATTGAAACCATTTTCTCAAGGTTTCAAATTCTAGTGTCTAGACTTCAGGTTCTGAACAAAAGTTACACAATTTCTAATCATCACTACTACGTAAAATCCCTTTAACAACAGTTGAAAAATACATATAATAACGCAGATCAAGGCGTTGTTATGTAGAGTGTTGTGGTAATTGCGCTACTTATAATCCCGACCCTGGGACCGTTGTTGTATTTTGGAAAGCGTGCGGTATATCACAACGGGTATGCTTAACAACCGTTGTGATAAATAAGGTACTGGGTTCGAAACCCAACATCAGCAAATTAATTACATTAGATTACGGTTAATGTAGACAACTGTCGTGGAAAGTACCAATAGTTTATTATATACAAATGTATATTGCTTGGTTTACCGTTCACCTATTTAAAGATATATAACCATTCAAATTGGAAAAGAAATATATAATCTGAAAATTAAACTATTCTTGAAAACCAACTTAAACACACCGATTTTTTTTTAATTGAATCCGTCTCATTCAGTACATTTTATGTTCTTTAGCACATAATATACGATTCAATGGTCTAATTCCTTCAATGCATCGATATCTTTTATTATAGTTTACCTCATCATTGTCGCTTATCAACGCGATTGTAAATTATATCGATGAATTGAAGCAAACAGACCATTGAACCATATATTATTTGTTAAGGAACATAAAATGTGCTGAATGAGACGGATGCGATTCGAAAAACATTGATTGATATAGGCTGGTTTTCAAATATATCTTAATTTTCATAATATAAGTTTCTATGTCAATATAAATGATTGCATTTTCATTAAAAGGTAAGTGAAACAAACAATATACATAGTATATAATAAACTAAACTTGTCAACCTGTATAAGAATTTAAAGAACAAAACATTGCTAAGTCACAAGAAGCCTCTATCTTGTGACTTAGCAATGTTTTGTTCTTTTTTTTAGAACATTTGTCAACAACAACAACATACAACAAATCCATGCAGCACAATAAAAAAAGATACATTATTTAAGCAACAAAACACCAAGTGAGACTGTAACAAATCAAGATACATTGAGTCAATAACGCACCTCTTGTTGAAAATAATCGTGGAACTGTAACAAATCATGATATATCATGTTCATCTACTTTGTGAAGCCATGAAGAAGAAATATAAGGTGGATGAAGTTTATACAATCACTTCATATTTCTTATATTTTTCTTCATGGCTACAAAAACCATATGAAACTTTACCACAGTATTCGCTGGCTACCACCATACGCTTGCTACCACCATCATCACCATGTATCTACAAGGAAACACAACAAAATTCAAACTTAACTCTAAAACATCAATAACATAATGTTTTCCACAACATCCTAAAACCAAACTCTAATACAATAATCCTAAATTCTAAACATCAACTGCATCCAGAAGAATAGTAGAAAGAAGAGAGCAGAAGAACATACCATCTTCGCCGCCGTAGGAGTTTGCGTCGGACGTTGCTCCCGTCAGATATCCTTTAAGCTTCTTTTCTCCATTCACTTGTAACAGTATTGGTTAAGATTCATGAGAGGAGAGGGTTGTGTTAGGGTTTTCTTTAGAGAGAAACGACAGTTATGAACTGGACAAAAGATAGTTTCGTTTATATATTAAAAAATATCACTTTTCGTTACGGTTTATAACTATAACCGTAATTATATTTTATATTTTAAAATAATAGCAAACTATATCACGACGGTTATTCATAATAACCGTAGTGATATCCCTTATTTAAAAATAAATAAAAAAGAAATGAGCGCCTTAACATTAAATGATTTTTTTTTGCCACAGCTGAGGTTCGAACTCATGAAAGATTGATTATATCATATAGGTTATACTTATAACCATTATTATACCCTATAAATTTTTAATTAAAAATATAATATAAAGTTAACGCCTGAGTTTAGAGATATCACCACGGTTTTTGGAAGAATCGTGGTGATTTGGGCGTTGTTGTTTGCGCGTTTTGTAGTAGTGCATGTCAAGAAGATTCTTATAAGTATTCCTGTCAGATACAGACCAAAGGTGACAGCTATTCAGGAATCCAAAGACTTAAACACATGAAGTCTTGAAAGCCTTATCAGCAACCTCCAGAGCCATGAGATGGAGCTCAATGGATATGAACTTTCCAAGAAGTTAAAGTCTCTTTCTTTCAAATCTGTTGATAAATCTGCCAGGGCTCCTCAAGTCTGGGAGTCTGAAGAAGTTTTTCATGTAGAAGGTTCTGAAGAAGATTCAGATGATGAAGAGATGACCTTTATTATCAAAAGACTTCAGGTTCTGAACAAAAGCTACACAAGTTCTAATGTTGTAGTTGTTAACTCATCGTAGTTTAAACTTTTATCAAATTATAAGCATTGAGCAATGAAGAGCCAATCTCATAAGTGGATATAAATGAAATTTGATCACATTGTGTTGGTGTTCTCCTATCTTATTACGAATCTCAACAACACTAGTTTTTCTTGGTCGCTGTAAGCATTGTATATATGTTTTGTCATTCTAGGTTGAAATATGTATTGGTTCAAATATGAATAAGTTCTCTTGGTTGAGGTTTTGTGTATCCTAAGTTCCATTATAGGTATTGTAAGCATTATATGATTTTGTTTTCAAATATGTATAGGTTCACTTGGTGTACCATTTTGGATATGTGTACATTTGGTTTTGTAAACAATGTAAATTTGGAATTCTGTGTTTATGTTCTGTATAAAATAAAATGATCTGATTTTGTCATAAAATTTGTAGTTTATGTGTAAAAAAATTATACATGCCATTCAAAATGAGATTTAAAACAAATTTTAAATGACAAAAAATAGGTTTTAACCTTGATTATTGTATAAAATCGACGTAAATATGAGTCTTTTCCCTCAGTTATTATCGAAAATCGAGAGGTGTGTGGTGCACACTACGTAGTTTTTAAAAAAAATGTTGTAGTTGGGGATCAATCCAATGACCATTTAAACTATCTCTTCGGTTATTCTAATTCCGAGGGGTAAAGTGGCAAGTTTTCAAGTCGTCATTCGTTACGTTGTTTGTGTAACCGAGAAAAATCTCCTTTGCGCCCGTGGTAAAATATATTTTTTGTAGTAGTGTTTGTTTCTGCTCTTATTTGTTGTTTAGTTTTTATTGTTTTCTCTTTTGTTTTATTTGTTTAGTTGCTTATCTGTAGCTCTAATGCTCCTTGTATTCGTGGTCTTCTTTTGCCTTTCTTTATAACATATCATTTGACCATAAAAAAAGATAGATTAATCAATACATATTTTTTTAGTTGATTAAGACACTTAGTGGTAGAGATGGCAGAACAAGCCCCGCCTGTCGAGCATGCCCATTTTGCTCGCACATTTTTGTGGGACTGGCCAAGACTTTAGTCCCAAGCCCTTTAATGCCCCCGCCCATCTGCCCCGTTTTTTTACTGGCGCATGATTTTACATGCAATTTTGAAAATTTTAGACTTACAAGATTCAATGCCCGCGGGCCCGCCCTGCCTCACCCTCACTTTTTTTTGTGGAACAGACTAATGTTTTAGGTTGGCACCCTAAAATATGTTCGTCCTACCTCGTGTATTTTTTGTTACAGACTTTGCAAGACAGATATTAAGAGAAAAGCATGTCCGTTTGCCACTGCTACTCGGTAAAATTCACTTCGTATTTGTTCTTTTGAAAGTTTTTGAGAGATATGATAGGCGTATCCAACTATAATTGTTTGTTAGTTTTTGATGTGTTAGAATTTATGTCTCAAACCTTTTTATTTTTCCATTTTATTCAATAATTTGTCTTTATTTATAAAAATTAATATAATAATATTACAAGCTAAATATTTAACTATATAATTTATCTAGTGCTGGAAATGAGTCAAGCTGAGTTGAACCCGTCTCAGCTCAACACATTCCGATAAGAACTGGTTCAGCTCAAAACTCAACTCGCATTTGATCTGAAGATTTTTTTAAGCTCAAGTTTGACTCATTTTAAGTTCACAAATGCCATACCACAATTTTGTCACCGCATTTTAGACTTTCATGCATCCAACTATATTTTATTTTGCCTAGAATAACTGCTGAATCGATTTCTTAATCATGCGTAAAATTAGTGAATAGTTTTTTCAGGTTTTGGCCTACAATTGTCTATTTTATTGATCTACATTATGCGTTGTTTAACCTGGTGCGCTCGGTTTGTTTTCTGCGCCTTCGAGCGGATGCATTTTAGTCTGTCTGAGCCTTTTCATCCGGGTACTTTTTACTGCGAGATTTGATCTTTTTCTTTCTATTTTATGGAAGTATATATCGCGTAGATTATTTTAATGTGTTCATTTTGTTTTTTCGCGCATTTTCGCGCCCGATTTGTATTCATTTTAATTCCTTTTATTTTTATTTTTTATCAAAATGTCAAGAAAAAATAAATAGGAACAAATAAACAATCATTTAATTTTTATTTGTTTTTATTAAAAATATTCGAATTTTATTTTATTTCATTTTAATTTGATTTTTATCCTAAATATATCTAGGGGCTCTTTTGACACTGCATTTAATTTTGGAACCCGTAATATGTGCTAACTCCCTTGGCCATGTGTTCATTTTGTTTTTTCGCGCCCGATTTGTATTCATTTTAATTCCTTTTATTTTTATTTTTTATCAAAATGTCAAGAAAAAATAAATAGGAACAAATAAACAATCATTTAATTTTTATTTGTTTTTATTAAAAATATTCAAATTTTATTTTATTTCATTTTAATTTGATTTTTATCCTAAATATATCTAGGGGCTCTTTTGACACTGCATTTAATTTTGGAACCCGTAATATGTGCTAACTCCCTTGGCCATTTAATTCAATTAATCAGTGGCGCACATTTGTGATTTTTTTTAATATAACCTATTTTTTCAAACAAAATACCAAAAAAACAAACTTTTGAAATAAAGTACCGAAATGACATAGTTTTGGAAAAAGGAAAGACCTGAGGCGCCATCCCATATGGCGACTCAGTTAAAAAAAATTCTGAAAAGTTATTAAAAGCCATATGGGATGGCGTGTTAGTGTATGTTGTTGTGCCCTAATTCTCAGTGTAATCCTTTTTTTTTTAATTTAAATTTAATGATTTTAATATATAATTTACTTTATTACTTTATAGGGTATCATGTGCCTATAAATAAGGGTTCACCCTCACTTGTTATTGCACAACACTTGACACCAAAACCCTAATTTTCTCCCTTCCCTCACCAATATCCCAAACTCTCCCCTTCTCAAAACCATGTATGAGTGGTTAAATCGCCGTACGTCGTCATCATCATCAGCACCGGAGGAACCGTTTCCAGAATTTCCAATGATGAAAAGAGATGCCCTAGTTGTATACTCAGCTGTCAAGCCTCCGATGAAGATGCTACTTTGAAACACGCAGACGTTGGAGCATTTGCATAGGGAACTTCGCCGCTGGCTAGCAGAAGAATTTAAGGCAGGTGAAAAGATCAGGAAGATTGAGAGGCTGGTTGAGAAGTCTGGTCCAAACGGAGTCACCCGGTCTTGGAGGAAAGTGGAAAATGATGCTGGCGTCCTCATGATGATGATGTTAGAACAGGAAATTAAGTTGATGGTTGTAATTTCCTAGATAAGATGATTCTATGAGTTGTTTTGTTTGGGTTTGTTATTGTTATTTTCTGATTTGCTATTAGGTTCCGTTGATGGTTATTTGTTGATGTTTAGCTATTAAGTTATGTTATGTTATGTTATGTCGTTGTAATCAGTTAAGTATGCCATCAATGAAATAAAATTTGTTGTTGTTATAAATAGACAAGTTTACAGTTGAAACTATAATGTTGTGCTAGAGCCCACATTTGGACACTTGGTACGATTGTGGCCTGGCTGGCGGCACAAACCACACAACCTCACCATTTTGTCTGCTGCATCCATCTCCGTGTGTATACGGGTGCTGTTAGGGTGACCCTTTTTATTTCTTCGCATCAAATCATTATGCCACACAATTTTGCATTCGTACGGAGGCCAGTAGTCCTCCCTTGCTACCACTTGAAAACTGTTGCCGTAGACATTGCATAGAGTAATGACTTGGTGAAGAACAGAGAGATAGTTGGTTGGGTCTAGCTGGACCTTGGAACAGGCTGCTATAACATGGGAGCAAGGCTTACGAAATGCCTGAAACTTTCCACAGTCACACCAACTCCTATCCAGCTCCACTCAAAAACATCCCCTAGGCCTTCCTTCGTTGTGATCAATAGACTCTGCAACACTGAAGTGACCTTTAATATGCTCAAAGACCGTGACGACATGTATGTTGGCCTTTGCAAATTCTTCCTTCATGAATGTCATTGAACTATCACTAAACAGCTGCCCAGATTGTATGATCGAACCCCACTTTGTACGTCTGGTATCAAAGAGTGTAGCGAGCCTAAAATATGTTGACCTCACAAGAGCGGTTATCGGCAGGTTTCGGATGTCTTTGAATACAAAGTTTATAGACTCAACCAGGTTTGCTGTCATATGGCCCCATCGCTGCCCATTGTCGTACACCCTTTTCCACTTCTCCCGTTGAATATTATCAATCCATCTTAATGCATCTGCGTTTCTAAGTCTGATCTCGTCCCGGTAGTATCTGAAGGTAGGCTCTGTTAGCGCATAGTCCGCGTTAGTAACCATCTTCTTTAGCCCCTTGTCCTTGAACTCCTGCATGAAATTTTGACCGATGTGTCTAATGCAATACACATGGCTTGAGGGAGGATCCTGCCAACCGTTATCAGGATTGTTGTAAGCACTCTCTATTGAGGGGTGTCTGTCAGAGATCAAACATAAGTTAGGTTGGGGAGCAACATATTGTCGGAGATTTTTTAGGAAAAAACTCCAACCTCTAGCAGTCTCCCCTTCAACTAGAGCGAATGCGATAGGGAAAATGTTGTTTTTGCCATCCTGTGCCACGACCATTAGTAGCGTGCCCTTATACTTTCCGTAAAACCATGTTCCATCAATTTGAATTATAGGTTTACAGTACGTAAATCATTTTATGCATGGTTCAAACGCCCAGAAGAGTCTGTGGAAAATTCCATTTCCACTGACACAATTCCCGTCAGGCGTATATGTCGGCAACGTCTCCAACAATGGTATAGTCCCTGGAGCATAGTGTTTTAGTGCCACGAGGTATCTTGGGAGTTCTTTGTAAGAGCCCTCCCAATTTCCAAAAACCTTTTCAACCGCCTTCGTCCTAGGAATCCACGCCTTCCTGTACGAAGGAGTGTAGCCACTTCTGTATCCTTAAAATTAAAACCCGTGTTTGGACATTCAAGTATCTCACCATTAAGATGTGCACTTATCAGGTATTGTGGTCTTTGAGCCATAACTAAATTGTGTTTGGAAGAAATGGTTTACAAACTTTAAAGTTTGGAAGAAATTGTTTACAAACTTTAGTTGTTGCAAGTATGTGATGATAAGTTGTATCTTTCATGAGTATTAATAGGCGTATAGTTGATATAACTTACGTCTCTTGGTAGTTTAATTGCTTCAAAATAGTTTACCATTCCCTTGCATAGCCAGACTAGCCTTGATAAGACCACACGACTCTGCATGGCCAGATTAGCCTTGACAAGACCACACAAATCTGCATGCCTACACTCTGCATGGCCAGACTAGCCTTAACAAGACCACACAACTCTACATGCCTACACTTTGCATGCCTACACTTGCCTTCCATTATTCTTTAGCATGCCTCTGCACCATTTTTTTTGGGAGTTTACTTGCTTCAGACTGGTTTACTGTTTTGATAAGACCACACTTTTGAATGCTTTATCATTATTGTTATTATTTTTATTGGTATTATTTTTATTGGCGAACTTTAGTCATGGGAAGAAAAATTAACGAAATGATGTGATCTGCGTGACAAGACCACACTCCCACGCCAAGAATATATATTTTTTGCAAATAATTCGTACCACTATTGTATACTATGAGACAAGACCAGACTTACACTTTCTTATGTGACTAATTTTTTTTATAAGGACTATTACTATTGTATAATATTGTATACTATTACTATTGACATGACAATACAAGCATGCCTGCACTTTCTCATGCAAGACTACACTTGTCATACTACGAAGACCAAGAATGCATGCAAGAGAACACATAAGAGAATCCAAGGTATGCATTACTACACATGTCAGACTACAAAGACCAAGAATGCATGCAAGAGAACACATAAGAGATTCCAAAGCATGCATGAGTACACTTGGCAGACTACAAAGACCAAGAATGCATGCATTATCATGTGACTCCCCTCTACACCAATATAAATACCATCTCACCACTCTACAAATTTTTCTCATCCCAAACTCTTCTCTTCTCTTCAACTTACAAAAAATTCGCATCCATCACAAAGTCTTCCTCTTAAAACCACTTACGAAAAAAAATGTCTCTGCTCACCATGGGAAACGACCACCAAGGAACCCCGAAAAACGTTGAAGAATTCGTAAGTGTTTCTGCCTTCTTTTGTTTTACACTCCTAAACATATATGTGTTTTTTTATCTAAGTAATGTTATTTATTTTTTTTGTTCAGGAGGTATCAAGGTTCCGTTGCCGTGAGCACGAATACATGCCCCACGACCCTTTCATCAAACAATATCTAATAAGATGTGGATTTGGTGACTTGATTAAAATCAAGTCATACCATGTAGACCCAAAATTTTCTATGGCTTTGCTAGAACGATGGAGGCCGGAGACCCACACATTTCATCTTCCTTTTGGTGAATGCACGGTCACACTCCAAGATGTGCATATGTTACTCGGCCTCCGCATAGATGGCACGGCCGTCAACGGCCCCGTTTTTGTAAACAACCAACTATGCAATGATTTGTTGGGCACGCCCCTAAGTCTGGAAGTACCTCAGCCAGCACAAGACGGTAGACCTAGGAGGCAAGGTATAAACCTAAAATACCTTAGGGGTTACTATGACTCTATCGTATTAGACGAGGATTCCCTCCCCTATCACAAGATACTAAAAACTAGGTGTTATTTAATGCTATTGTTTGGTAATATTTTGTTTCTAGAAAGCACTAGAAACAGTGTAAATATTATGTATCTACCTTTGTTGACTAACATTAACAGAGTACACGAATATAGTTGAGGTTCAGCTGTCCTGGCCCATCTATATAGTTCACTCTACAAAACTGCAAAAAAAAGACGCTTGTACATTTTATGGTTGCGCCTATCTCCTTCAGGCTTGGGGTTGGCCGAGAATGCCAACACTAGCTCCAATTAACCAGAACCCCTTCACACTCCCCTATGCATTAAGGTAAGCTTGTACACTTCCTTGCGCCTATGTCCTTTAATGAAATGTTTAGTTGTAACTAATTCATCTCTGACTACATTATCAGGTGGGAAGTTCCGGGAATGAGCTACCATCGAAATCCTAGGAACGCCATAACAGTCTACCGCAACCTACTAGATCACATTGGCCCAGACGACGTAAATTTTCCTAGTACTTACATAAATTTTTCTAACACTTTAAAGCACAATACAATTTCTCATTAAACATTGTGTTCTTGTAGTTTTCTGGAGGCCGTACGAGGGGTTTGACCACCAGCCCAACGTGAATGATGCTGCTGTGTGGACTTCAAAAATGCCCATCATTCGGTTCACAACTGTGGAGATGCATCAGAGCGATCGAGTCAAACTTCAGTTCATAATGCATCGAGATATTCTGGTGGCTCCTACAAGTTTGGGAAAGTGGCATCTGCATAGAGTCGACACGCAGTGGGCAGTAGGTGAGTGGACTAACTTTGCAACAGAGATGTGTCAACACTGGGAGAATCGACACCAGCACGTCTTAACTGACCCTGTTGTAGAAGATGCTATTCCAACGCAACAATATATGAGTTAGTTAAGCTCTGTTACAACACCGCAACCATTCCTCTCTCAGCCGACGTATCTCATTGACCCCCGTCAACCTGCGTCTTCCTTGCAGCAGCATACCCAGCAATATGCCCAACATCATACACCTACCTATACCCAACAACAAGAAGAGCCTTACCCCTACCCTAGGATGCCACCTACTCAATCACAACAAGAGAATCCTTACCCCTACCCCCATCCCGCCTATAGCCCTGACGAGTCTTTCGAACCCACCCCAGCCCACCATAGCCCCCCACAAATGAACACCCCATCTTCCTACAACCAAGAACCACAATCGTCCTACAGCCAACAAACCCACCCACTTTTTGACTACCAAACCCCACATCAACCACTAAATCAGTACCAACACCCATCAATGCAACATTTCGGCCAACCATACTGTTTGCAACCAACCAACCCCCCTTACAAACTATGCAAACATGGGCATGCAGCTGGATTACAGAAGCGCCGTCGGCGGCAACCCCCCGGCTATTGGGGACAGATGCTTCAGAATTTGTCTGATGCGCCGGGACCATCGTCTGATGCGTCGGGGCCATCTCAACAGACGCAAAGACCAGCCACACCTCAACAAAATCGTGGTTCTAGACAAAGACTCCGCGCAAGAGCCCCTGCATGTGGAACCGGTGGACGTTTAGATAGACACGATTATTGAATTTTTCTTTACCACCGATTGTACTAATTGTTGTCTTTAACATTCTGATGTATTTATGACTACCCTAATTTTATTTCCAATACATTTTTCATTTCACAAATTAAACAAAAAAAATTTAAAAAAAATTAAGTGAACTGAGGTGCCATCCCAGATGGCGCCTCCCCTTTGCAGCATAAAATTTTTTAGGGCACACCCATATGGCCTGAGGCGCCATGTGGTATGGCTTTTTCCTTTTAACTGAGGCGCCATGCCATATGGCACCACCCTTATACTGTATTTCCAAACATAGCCATTTTGGTAAATATGCTGAAATGTGTGTTTTTTTGGTAATTTTTTTGAAAAAGTAAGGTACATTAAAAAAAAAATTCCACATTTGTCCCATCTCATTCAGATGGATTTTCACAATTCAAATCAAAATAAAGATAAAAGGAAAAAAAAAAAGAAATTGGGAGGGAAAATTGTCTTCATTCACGTGACAGAGAGATTCACATGGCGCTCAAATAATCTCTCTCTCTCTCTCTCTCTCTCTCTCTCTCTCTCTCTCTCTCTCTCTCTCTCTCTCTCTCTCTCACACACTCACACACACACACACGCACACACACACACACACACATTTATTGAAAAAATGCTAAATTCTTTCAATAATAAAGGAACATGTGTAACCGTTCTCATGGATCCTCGCTCATTTAAATTGATCTCCCCATCCATTTTCTAAAAAACATGTGACCCCCGATCATTCATAAACACCCTTTCTCTCATCAACATGGGACGAACCCACTTTTCTTTTCTTTACAATTAATACTCTCTCTCTCTCTCTCTCTCTCTCTCTCTCAACATCCACACATCCCTTCCTTCCACAACCACTTCTCCCTACCAACCTCTCACTTGGCTAAAATCCACCCAACCACACCCTTCTTATCTCTTCAATCTTCAACCACCCTTCATACTACACACAATCTGAAAAAAGAAAAATCGTCAATTTCCCAACACATATTATCTCTCCTTTTTTGGTCTCTACTTGGCCCACAATAAACATACACCATACACCTTTTTCACCACGCCATTTCCTTCCTCACATTAAAAGAAAATGCGGACGTACCTCTTCCGTCCATCTCTCCATCACAACAACCGTGAAAAACCACCGCACCGAATTTGAAAGCCATCGTATCTTTCCTTACTTTCCGTCGTTATGCAAACAGTACCCACCTTCCTCATCACACGCCAAACATTTCCTGCAAAAACATATGAAATCATGACCCTTCCCTCACATCGCCTTACTTCGCCCTACGCCGACGACCCCACACACACGTCCCTCCATCCAAAGTCAGTACCAACCATAACACAAGTCATACATACCACAACCGTTTAACTAACACATTTTGCATACAAATCCCTTTCCCTTTCATTTATAATTTGAAAACAATAATAGAAAAAGGAAGTGGCAACAAACACTATAAATTGTTCTTCTCTATGTAGCATAGACTCCGACACGGACACTAGGTCACGACACGACACAAACACTCCGACACTGATAATGTCAAAACATAAGACACCAACACCGCTATATATACGAGAGTATTTCACCTTTATTTATGCATTTTTTATTTTAAAATTTGAAAATATTCTAATGAAAATTAATGTCTTTAATTCTTTATTAATAACATTGCTTAAATACACGTTAAACAATTTTAAATTTGTTTGAGATTTGCCCAAAATATGTATAAAAGTGTGTTGAATCAAAGAAAAAAAACAAATTTTTGTTTGGAACACTTGTCTGAATTGTCTGACATATCTGTTATGAGTGTCTTACGGGTGTCAACCATTGATTTGAAGAGTATCGAAACAAAGAAAAAAATATTTTTAGTAGACACTTGTCTGACTTTTCTGACACTTATTTGACTTTTCCAACACGTGTCATACGAGTGTCATACAAGTGTCGGACACTGCGACACAGCTACTCCCAGAGGTGTCTGCGCTTCATAGGTTTTTCACTTCCCACTCTTCATCTTCATTTAAACCGTGAAACACTTGGATCCATCAACCTGCTTTCTCTCCAACTCACGACATCACTATTGCTGGCCTCTTACTCCTTTCTCTGACAAGCTCGCTTCCACCATATAGGAGTACGATTCTAGTTGTTGATTGGTGCATATGGTTTTTGTTGCAAGTTTGTTTCTGTTTGAAAGGCCTACATACATGATTAGGATGCTACAAATATGTCGGTTCGATGAACATTATGATGTTATGTTGTCGTTGTGATTAATTTGTGTCTAGTTCGATTACGGTAACGCAAGCATCATGGCATCCTGTAGCGAGCGATTTTGGACGCGGTTCTTAAGCGCTGTCGCTCTTTGGGGTTTACTACAGGTCGATTCATTTTTTATCCTATTGTGAGTTGACTAAGGAAGGGAAATAGATGTCTCCAATTAACCCTGCTTGCATACTGAGTTTAAACAGTGGTCTGTTAGGTTACAGATGCTATATGGTAATGGGGCCTTTCTTTCTTCTTACTTTATTAAGGTGGAAAACTGGGACTATTCATGGGGAATTTGTCAGATTAGGTGGAGATAGGGGACTTTAGGTTTTTTGATTAGTGTGCTCGCTAAGATTTTTCTTTCAATCTTATGCCTACGTATTCCCGTTTACCGAAATAGGGAAATCAGAGCGTTCGTAGTTCCTCCTATTCTATGGGAGGAAATGGGTGTTTTGGTGTCTTGTTCAAAGCCCAAGAAGTGAAGCGAAAGGTGATCTATATCTTGTTCAAAGCCCAAGATGTGAAGCTGAAGGTGGTTTGTATCTTGTTCAAAGCCCAAGATGTGAAGCTGAAGGGTCTATTTGTATCTTGTTCGAAGCCCAAGATATGAAGCTAAAAGGTGTTGTCTTTAGAGAGAATTTGTCATCTCTAAAGAGGGTTTGTTTGTCACAACTGTTTATAAAGGAGAATTACTTTAACCGGGACATGTGAATCCGGCAATGCCATAATTTCCTTTATAGGGGGGTTCCAACCTGAAGGAGAAGACTTTAACTCAGTGTAGAGCAATGTTATCTTTCCTTAGGAATTTTTCATGCTAAAAGAGGGACAGTGGCATGGATGTAAATAATCCAGAGGCTTGCCGCTTACAGCGATTAGATGAAGGGGAAGGAGTTGTTGATGTTTGTGTACCGTGAACGAGGCACAGCTTTGATGCTAAAAGGTTGATTGACTCAACCGGGGTTTTCCTTATACAAAGCCTAAGAGGAGGCTATTGGCCCAACAAGAGGGAGTTTTTTATGTGTCTCGTACGAAGCCCGAGAGAGAGGCTAAAAGGGTTGACTCAACAGGAGAATCTTTTATACTCAACAAGAGAGTGTTTTTGTATCTCGTACGAAGCCCGAGATAGAGGCTAAAGATGGTGACTCACCAAGAGAATCTTTTATACTCAACAAGAGAGTGATTTTGTATCTCGTACGAAGCCCGAGATGGAGGATAAAAGGTGATTGACTCAACAAGAGAGTCTTTTATACTCAACAAGAGAGTGTTTTAGTATCTCGTACGAAGCCCGAGATGGAGGCTAAAAGGGAGATTGGATCAACAAGAGAGCCTTTTATACTCAACAAGAGAGTGTTTTGGTATCTCGTACGAAGCCCGAGATGGAGGCTAAAAGGTTTGACTCAATAAGAGAGTCTTTGTATCTCGTACGAAGCCCGAGATGGAGGCTACAAGGTTTGACTCAACAAGAGAGTCTTTGTATCTCGTACGAAGCCCGAGATGGAGGCTAAAAGGTTTGACTCAACAAGAGAGTCTTTGTATCTCGTACGAAGCCCGAGATGGAGGCTAAAAGGTTCTGTTTCAGTTGATTGACAGGTCCAGTATGTTGGTTAAGAGAAAATCAGTTCTTATATGAGTAACACTGTACTCATGGATTTGATCTGAGAATCGGGATTGTTTCCTGTTCTTTAAGGAAACGGGGAATCCAAAGGGTATTTGAGACTGTCCAAGTCTGCGGGTGTCTTCCTAATTTTGAAAGGGACTTGAGAATGTCTTTGAGACTCAAGGAAATTAGACTGTCCAAGTCTAGAGTTTTATCTTTTGTACTATGCTTAAAGAAACAGTAGTAGTACATTCACGGTAGAAAGATCTAGACTCTTTGAAAGACTGTTCTATTAAGATGACTAATTTATGTTCCTATACCTCTAGGAGGTCGTCGAGACAATTTGTACGAAGCCCAAGAGGAGGCTGGAAACTTTTAAAAAGCCGAGGGATAATTTGTACGAAGCCCAAGAGGAGGCTATCATTCTCGGAGGAAGAATCCTTATACGAAGCCTAAGAGGAGGCTGTGAATACTTCTAAGAAGCCGACGGGTCCTTGTACAACGTCCAAGAGGAGGCGGGATGCTTTTAAGAAGCCTGTGAGTCCCCAAACCCCGAGAATTTCAAGACAGGCTATTCACAAAGAATAGATCAAGCCAGGAAAGTTCGAGAATTTGGAAGAAACTCAAGGGATGCAATTCACGGAGAAGAGATCATCTCTGGGGAGTAGAGTTTCTTGACAATTCCTAAGGAGGACAGCCGAAGAGAAGACTGCATCTGGTGCTCCTATGGGGGATCTAGTATTGTCTATTTTTAAGAATGATCGAAACGGCTTTACCTAGTGCTTAGACGTAGTTGCCGGGGAAACTCTAAATATCTATACTATTATTACACAATCGATATGAGTTTATGAAAGAAGACTTACAGCGAAACAACCCCACAATACAGTTATATCTATATGAAAGCGGTAAATGAAAACATATAAACACTTACTCGGTTGTAGAGCTTCCATGCTGTTTGGTTAGTTGTTCAACAAAGAAAGATTGAAAACAATAGTATATTTCAAAATCAAAGGAGAAAGTGCTTTGAAAGGAAAGATTGGGGCTTACAGCTCAAGGAGAGGCCCAGGGTTTTAGTAGTGATTGCACTGTGATATGAGTTTGTACAGTGAGACTTAAACAAGTGTCTGAGGCCCAAAAAGTTTTCTGTACAAGGGGAATGGGTCTTACACTCTCTCAAGAGGCAAAAAAAATGATTTAGAGAAAAGAAGCGGGTCTTACTACTCGAGGGTAAGCCCAGATGATTTTGTTTAAAAAATGGCGATCGCACCGAGGTTTTAGAATATACAGAGGGACTTATATAATAAGTGAGGCCCCAAAATGGGTTATGTAAAAAAGGGGGTTGGGACTTACACTCTATTAGAGGCCCAAGTGAGTTTTAAGAAAATAAATGGGTCTTACTACTCGAGGGTAGGCCCAATGGTTAATTTTGAAAAGGGCGGCGATCGCGCCGAGGTTTTGGAATCACCGTGGGACTTATAAAAGTGATTGAGGCCCAAATTTTGGTATTTACAAAGGAATTGGGTCTTACACTCTATTAGAGGCCCAAGTGTTTTAAAATGAAAATAAATGGGACTTATAGCTCAAGGAGAAGCCCAATGGTCTTTTTTGTTAAAAGGCGACGATCGCGCTGAAATTTGTAAATGTACAGAGGGACTTATACAATGTCTGAGGCCCAAAAATATTTATTTACAAAAGGGATGGGACTTACACTCTATTAGAGGCCCAAAGTGTATTTTAGGAAAAGAAATGGGGCTTACAACACGAGGGGAGGCCCAGATGATTTTCAGTTTGCAAATGGCGATTGCGCCGAAATTTTTAACGTATCGGGACTTATACAATAACTGAGGCCCAAAATATTTTTGTACAAAAAGGGTTGGGTCTTACACTCTATTAGAGGCCCAAATGTTTTTGAAAAAAGATTTGTTAGGGTGAAAATCAAAGAAACCCCAATTTCATTTTTTAAAGGCATTTTTCAAAGAAAAATCAAGTAAAAAATGATAAAAATATCAAATAAAATCATTAATCATGTTATAAACAATGATTAAGGTTTATGAAAAAGTATTTTATCCACATGAATATTTAAATCATTTTGGGTTTTAAAAATCAAGAAAAAGAAATCATTTTAAAAGCATTTAAAACAATTTAAAACAATATTTTTAAATATATTAAAAATAATCTAAATAATATTTTTTTTGTGATTTTTTTGTGGATTAAAATATTATGGGGTATGGATTGGAAAATGATGATTTTTGCTATGTAAAAGAATTGGTTGAGTTTTGAAAATAAAAATAAGAAAAAGAGGAAAAATGTCACAACATCATCTTCGACATCTCTTATGGGGCAAAAAACCAGTACTGAAACTTTAGTTTTTAACACATTTTTATCAAATTTCAAACACTCATAACTCTGTCAATTTTTAACGGAATTAAAATATGGAAGTACCTATCTTGACCGATTTTAGGCAAGGAATCCAATGGTACCACACATACACACTGAAACTTGACGTACAAAAGACGCGAATCGAAAAACCATAACTGCTATGTTAATTTAAAACATCGTTTCTCGTCAAATTTCCAACACGCGTAACTCTCTCGATTTTTAACGGAATTAAGATCCGAAAGAGCCTATCTTGACCGATTTCTCGCAACGAATCTAATGGTATTACTCATGCACACTGAAACTTAATGTACAGAACACACAAATTAAAAAACCAGAACTGAACCGTTAATTCGACGTCGTTTCGCGTCAAATTTCCAACACGCGTAACTCTCTCGAGTTTTAACGGAATTAAGATCCGGAAGAGCCTATCTTGACCAATTTTTCGCAAGGAATCCAATGGTATTACTCATGCATACTGAAACTTAATGTACAGAACACACAAATCGAAAAATCAGAACTGGACCGTTAATTCGACGTCGTTTCGCGTCAAATTTCCAACACGCGTAACTCTCTCGATTTTTAACGGAATTAAGATCCGGAAGAGCCTATCTTGACCAATTTTTTGCAAGGAATCCAAAGGTACCACACATACACACTGAAACTCAACGTACAAAACACGCGAATCGAAAAACTAGAACTGCACGTTAGTTTTCGACGTCGTTTCGCGCCAAACTTCCAACGCGCGTAACTCTCTCAATTTTTATCGAAATCAAAATCCTTAAAAACCTATCTTGACCAATTTTTCGCAAGGAATCCAATGGTATTACTCATACATACTGAAACTTAATGTACAGCACACACAAGGTAAAAAACTAGAACTAGACATGAATGTTAAAACAACATAAACTCCACATATAAACATGTTAAAGTGCAAACAGTAGGAGGATCATAACATACACATTAAGAACTAAATTTTTGCATCAAGAAATTGTTCAATATGATGCATGTATGTGGACAACAAAGGAAAGCATGATTCAAAGAATTCAAGTTGTGAATTTTACCTCTTTTTTGGAGATTTTGTGCAACCTACCAAGTGCTTTGTTCCAGAAATGATTTGATGCTTTGGACACCCTCAAATGACCTCTTAGAAGCTTTTAGGATGGTTGGAATCAGCTGGACACCTCTGGAGCAAGTTTGAGCACTTTCTTGCAAAATGGGCAAAAGTGGCCAAAATGCCAACTCTCTCAAACGGTGTTCCAGATGTGTGGCACCATTTGGGACAGTTCAAGGATGATATTTGGAGTGTGTTTGAGGTTTTATCTGGTTTGGAAAGTGACTGGATCAAGACATGGCTTGAACAATGCAAAAAAAGTCCAATTTTGAGGTTTTGAGAGGTGAATTTGTGATGTTGGTGTTATAGGTCACTTGTGAGAGTTTAGATCACCTACATATGATGTTTATGAGGTGTTAGGATCATGAGTTATGATGGAAATGCTTTCTAACTCAAAAACTCAAAATTTCCTTACTAAAGAAGGCATTTTGGAGCGAAAGAGAGAATTTGAGGAAAGCATCTATTTAATGGCTTTGGTGTACTCAAACTGAGCACAAATGAGCTCTATTTATAGTAGAGCAAGTTTGTTTTGCAAGCAATAGTGAATGGTGGCTGCAGTAGAGATTTGGAAAATGTTGGCCAATGAAAATCCAAGTCTCCTCTAGCCATTGACTAGAGGTTAGAGCACAGACCTTTGGTTCCCTAGTTGTTGGATGAATCTTGACTGAATTCAGTTGGAGGAAGCTCAGTTCATGCCACCTCTAAGCATCCATTAAATGCTCCAAACCAAAATTGGAGTCTTGTCACTCTTTTAGGGATTTCTAGGTTTTGGCATGCTAGTTTTGGTTCCTTAGACTTGGGAGGCTCATGGATAAGATCATCCCCCTTAGATTTGATCCTTAGATGTGTCCAGAATGATGACAAGGCTTGAAAATTCGTGTGGCACAAGAAATGTGCAAATCTGCCCTGAAAAATTCAGCTGCAGCAAGCCTTTTTGTAAAATCCATAACTCCCTGCTCGAGTATGCTACATGGACGTTCTAGGACTTTCTGGAAAGCTGAGATGACGTACTTCAACTTTGATGTTTGGCCCTAGACCTAGTTCAACTTGGATCATGGAGAAAAACAGCCTTGAAGTTGGGACTTCATGCTGAAATTACAAGGCAGATTTTGGCAAAGTGCTGAAAAATGTCAATTTTAGGTTTTTAGCCATTTTGATCCAACCATAACTCAAAATCCATGATGAATTGGGATGAGGTGTAGTTGACACTTTTGTAGAGGTCCATGAGGGCTACAAATCAAGCTTTGGATGGGGAAAATGGCTTTGTGGTTTAGGAGTTATGATCCTCCAAAGTTGGTACCCTTGCCATTTTATTTCATAACTTAGAAAATTTTCTAAGTTTTTATGGTTACCCCCTTTTTCAAGTTATCCCACTTTTCTTGATTTTTATTGATGAATGATGATTCCAATCACACATTAACATCATTTTAGGGTTAAAAAACCATTTTTATGAAAAATCTCAAAAAGTCAAAGTTTGACTTTTGGGCACAGTTGACTTTTTATCAGATGAATTCCAAACTGTGCGATCCTTTATGAAATCAAGCCCTTGACCTAAATCAAACTTGATGGACATGTTCCATAGGTGTTATAGGGTGTATTGAATCGTGTCCCAAGGTTTGGGAGCATGCCTGGGTCAAAAGTCAAAGGTACAGTTGACTTTTTCCGCGAAACCCTAACTGTGGTTCAGATGAAATTGAAACTTGTTGCTCAAGCTTCTTGGATCAATTCATTGTTGCAAATGGATCAATGTGGTGTGTTAGGGATCCTCAAATCCTCTCTTGAGGCCTTGGCTCGTGTTTTGTACCAAAAGTCAACTTAGGGGTGAATTAGGTCAAGAAACCCTAATTCCGGATTTCTGGTAAATGCATCTCCTGAGGCTAAATTGACTTGATGATGGGGTTTATGATGTTCCATGGAGCGTATTAGGATATGCTTTGAAGCATTTGCTCATGGCCAGAGGAAAATTTCCATCTGGAGGCCCTAGTCGACCAAACCCTAATTTAGTGACACTGGCGATCCTGAGGCTTGATCCACCTAGAAGGGAGCAACCTTGTGCTTAATCCTTGAAGTGGGAGTCCTCTTGATCCATTGTGGATATTTGAGAGGCTAGACAAGTTGAAGATCATGTCATTCCTTGATTGATCCTTTGTCTAAGAGCTCTGAGAGGGTTTGAAACCCTAGTTCTGATTGTAGTGAGTGTTCACCCATCTTTGGGGAGACTAATGAGGTACAAAGGTACATCCATATTGTGATGATGATTTACACAATGACGGGAAATATTAGTGGTCAAAATTTGGGGTATGACAGATGCCCCTATTTAATCTTCTTGGACCTGAAGGTGTGAATGGCGAAGGTATTCGGGCATTCGGGGTGCAAGAGGATTAAATATCAAAATACCCGAAATTTTGATGGTGGTTATAAATGGTAGCTTAAGCATTCATCTTCTTTTGCTAACCAATGATGCTTAGAAAAGGTAAAACTTCCCCTCGATCCTGGTTTCCTACAAAGGAACTGGTCTCAGTTTTCTTTTGAAATAAACCTCCCCTCAGTCCTGGTTTCCTAACAAGGAACTGGTCTTAGTTTCTTTTGTCAACTTCCCCTCGATCCTGGTTTCCTACCAAGGAACTGGTCTTAGTTTCTAATTTGTGAACTTCCCCTCGATCCTGGTTTCCTACCAAGGAACTGGTCTTAGTTTCTGAAGTAAACTTCCCCTCGATCCTGGTTTCCTACCAAGGAACTGGTCTCAGTTTCTGAAGTAAACTTCCCCTCGATCCTGGTTTCCTACCAAGGAACTGGTCTCAGTTTCTGATTTAAACTTCCCCTCGATCCTGGTTTCCCACCAAGGAACTGATCTCGGTTTCTTTTGTCAATAAAATTTCTTGACAAGGAATGCTGTTTGTAGTGGTTTTCCTTCAAACTTCTCGCCGAATTTTCCTGGGGGGATGCCATTTGAGTGGAAAAAGTTTTGATGTCAGACTTGCTGGGGAACCCATTCGTCTGAATTGTAGAGGTACACAAACTTCTCTGTTTGGAGATGTCGTTTGTCGATTCTACTGGGGAAAGCGAGTCTCTTAAGAGACTGTTTCCGTTTGGGGGTGCTACATCATCTTTTCCTGAGGTCTTTTCAGAGAAATGCCATACGATGTACCCCAATTTTGAGGGGCTTTCTCTGGGGATTTTCCTTAATCCGGGAAAGCGAATATATCATTTTCAATGGCGAAGAGTGATATTTGTTGAAATTTTTCTTGGTTCTCAGAGGTTCAAGTTATCAAAGTGGTCAAGGACCGTCTCTAATCCAGAGATAAACAGGAGAGAGATTACTTAGATGATTCACTTCCTGATGAGGAAAGATCTGACAACTCGATTGAGAGGACTTTTATCACTAGGGGATAAGACCGACTAGAGTGATAGTGATGCAATATGAATATGAATGTAGATCAATAATGCATGATATACGTATGTATATGCTGACAAAACTGACGCAACATACAGACTAAAGGATGAACACGACTGGATACTCGGCCAAAGTGGGGCATGTAGAAATATCGCTGGTTCAAGATAGCAATTCTGCCTTGCTTAGGAGAGATATTCCCTGCTGGGAATACCATTGGTCGGGCTTAGGAGATGAGAACTCGGTCGAGGATGTCAGACGAAACATGGTCTCTGACACAGTTGATCCTTCATTCAGGCGTACTGGTCTAGAAGGAGTACTTTGATTCTGCACTTTAAGGTTCGAACACCTTTGGAGAAGCGACCGATGTTCTTCTGATGTTCAACAGTCAAAAGAAATTGCCATCTTTATTTTAAAAAAGCAGAAAAATTTTATCAAGTAAATTCATTTTTGTTTTATTTCAAGAATCGTTGACCATGTTAAAAACATCATTCTGTAAAGCTAAAACAAGTAAGAATTACAAACAAAAGCACGAGGGCTCAAATTTTATTGATAGGATGGAAATCAGCCGAACGCGTGATTCCATAGAGTATTTACAAAGTTAGAAAATGGTAATTTACAGGGAAAAAGGCTACGTTGAAACATAACGACCACTATCCTTCTACCAACTTTGAATTCGGGACATCCTGAGCTTCTGTCGAAGATGACCTTGACTGGAGTCTCTGATGGATGGCATGGCTGCTGAGGAGCTAACTTTTGCCTGGATTGTACTTGGAGATTTCCAATCCACCGGGATGATTTTTGATCATGTCTCTAATTTTTACCTGGATCGCCCTTTCGGGTTTTCAATCCACCGAGACGTTTTTTTTTATTTAGTTTAGGCGAAGTATTTCTTGACTACGTCAACCTTCGTGGGGTAGGAAAATTCTTCTCCATCCATGGTTGCAAGTCTCAAGGCGCCGCTTGAGAAAGCTTTCTTGACCACATAGGGGCCATCATAATTCGGAGTCCATTTGCCCCGGGAATCAGTGAGAAAGGATTGTATCTTTTGAGCACGAGGTCTTCTTTCCTGAAGACGCGAGGTCAGACCTTTTTGTCAAACGCCTTCTTCATTCTTTGCTGATACAACTGACCGTGGCATAGTGTCGTCATTCGTTTTTCTTCGATCAGATTCAGTTCGTCATGTCGACTTTGACACCATTCAGCTTCTGTTAGCTTGGCTTCCATCAATACCCGGATTGATGGGATCTCTACTTCCACTACGCCAAACAAGACATTAGACAGCGCTTTTTTAGGCCTTAGACAGCGCTTAAAAGCGCTGCCTAAGGTAGCGCTGTCGTAGTTAAAGACAACGCTTTTTATTTATGAAAAAGCGCTCTCTAAAGTATACATTAGAGGGCGCTTTTTCAAGAAAAAGCGCTGTCTAATGTATGGCTATAATTTTAGTTATCAATTTTTCTATATCTGTAGAGGGCGCTTTTTCAAGAAAAAGCACTGTCTAAAGGCCCCCTTTAGACAGGACTTTTTAAAGCGCTGTCTAATGTATGCCTATAATTTTAGTTATCAATTTTTCTATACCTTTAGAGGGCCCTTTTTATGAAAAGCGCTTTCTAAAGGCCCCCTTTAGACAGCGCTTTTTAAAGCGCTGTCTAATGTATGCCTATAATTTTAGTTATCAATTTTTCTATACCTTTAGAGGGCGCTTTTTAGGAAAAGCGCTTTCTGTTGTGAACTATTGACAGCGCTTTTTCTAGAAAGCCCTGTCTTTTCTCTACGTATAATTTTAATGATTATTTTTAAAAATCCCATTTTAACCATTTTTTATGCAGAAACCTGTATAATTCAAGCCATTTCAATAAACCTGTATATTTCACATTTCCATTAACAATTTCTAGTATGGTTCATTAACCATATTTCCACTAATCCCATAAATCACATAAACCACATAAACCATTTCCATTATAATTCAAGTCATTTACATTAACCATTCACAAAACTATACAATTACATTCTAAAATCACATAAATAACATAAACCATTCACAAAACTATACAATCCCATTAAATAAACCATTCACAAAACTATACATTCACATAATCCCATAATCCTATACCTTATATATATAGGATTCTTTTTTCAATAAGGTATTCGCACAATTCCTCCTTAATTTCTTGCAATTTATCATTCGTGTAATGAGAACACGCGTATTCATCAAAGTACTACATAACAAAACAAAATATGCATGATTTAGTTAAAAATAATAAATTATATGACATATCCGATAAATATTAAAATAAATCCTAAGTTATAAATCCATGCATACCGTAATAGGAATCTCTAATCGATCCATTTGAAGGATTACTCTCATAAACCTCAAAACGAAATACCCGCAGTCTATGCCATTACGCTGACGAGGGCACTACACATAGACAAACAAATAAGAATTAAAATATAGTTGTTTTGTGTTATCAAGTAGCATCACTAATAAGCAACATTGTGAAAATTAATATACCTCCACTTTGACCCATGTAACGTTGGTTGCTTTAGCCTGTGCTACTCGAGATTCTCTTTGTGCTCGGTATACAAGTATTGTTCTATAAAAGAAAAACGTAAATTTAGAACAATCTCACAGAAATAATTAAATATACAAATACACACGAATATTTTGAACAATCTCACAGAAATAATTAAATATACAAATACACACGAATATTTTGAACAATCTCCATTGAATGATATAAGCTATATATAACATGACAACTAATTAATATTATTGAATGATATAAGCTATAATTTTATTACTAGTACCTTTTTCACTAACGTCTCTTTCTTTTCTTAGTTGGAATATGTTCTACCCGTCTCTTAACAACACGGACGGTTGGATTGATCCAAATACCCTCATTATGATCATTTCTTGTATATGATTCATTCGCTATAATATTTTCATCTTGATCATTTCTAGTAAATGATTCAATATCAACATCAATATCACCTTGATCTCTAATGTTTTCATCAATTACTTTGTTAGATAAAAGCACTATAGACCATTTTGTACTTGTCGGATCAGTGACATAGAACACTTGTTTAGCTTGAGAGGCTAGAATAAAAGGCTCATCTTTGTACCCCACCCTATTAAGATCCACTTGCAAAAATCCTGACTTATCCATTCGTACGCCATTATTATTTTCAACCCACTTGCAACGAAATATAGGAATCTGAAACTTCTCATAATCAAACACCCAAATGCGCTCGATAACCCCAAAATATGACAAATTTGCAAATTTGGGGTTTAAATCTTTCACACTTGAAATGTGCATTGCTTCAGCTACCACGGTGACACCACTATTTTGCATAGTACTTTTATCATCTTGTTCTTTGGTATAAAATGTGTATCCATTAATTGCGTATGCGCTATAAGAAAACACAACCAAACTTGGACCATATGCTAAACATCTCAACTTTTCTGTTATTGAAGCGGGATCTGAATAATACTTTGAATAAATATGATCCTTAAACAAAGGTATGAAACTTCGATTGTGCTCTCGTACTATCCAATTCTCATTTTTATTCGGATTTAAACCTCAGAGAACATCCTTGTGCATTTCAACATACGGCTCAACCTCATTCTCATTGTGCAGAACATACAAATGCACATGATCCCGTTCGACCCATGATACTGTCACAACTTCATTTCCAATTAACTTTTTTCCTTCTTTTTTTTCAACAATATGAGATTTGGGTAGTCCAATTGATTGTACATTGGACAGATATTTAGTACAAAACTCAATCGCTTCTTCAACAATGTATCGTTCGGCAATACAACCCTCTGGTCGACTTTGGTTTTTCACATACCCTTTTAATATTTTCATATAACGTTCAGCAGGGTACATCCATCTCATATAAGCCGGTTCACACAATTGTGTCTCTTTCACCAGATGAACAACTAGATGAACCATTATGTCAAAAAATGAGGGAGGAAAAATCATTTCAAGATCACACAAAGTAATAACTATTTCATTTTGCAATGTTGGTAAGATCGCAGGATCGATCACCTTACTGCAAATTGACTTGAAGAAAAAACACAATTTAGCTATTGCGCTTCTTACTTTTTCTGGCAGAATAGAACGTATACCTATTGGTAGAAAATGTTCCATTATAACATGGCAGTCGTGCATCTTTAAACTCTTTAACTTGAGGTATTTCATAGACACAAGTCTTCTAATATCTGAAGAGTATCCTTCTGGAACTTTAACTTCACTTAGAAATTTACACAATACTTTTTTCTCCTTTCTAGAAAGAGTATACGCAGCAGGTGGTAGATATGTTCATTTTCCTTTCTTCAATGGTCCTAATTCAGTTCTTATCCCCATCGCTATCAAGTCCTTTCTTGCTTTAAGGCCATCCTTAGACTTTCCTTGTATATTGAGTAACGTACCAATTACACTGTCAAATACATTTTTTTTCAATATGCATAACATCGAGAAAATGTCTTACATACAACGACTTCCAATATGGCAGTTCAAAAAAAATTGACCTCTTCTTCCACCCACTCTTGACAAGTGTATGTGCAAAAGGCTTTCCAAACTGAGTACTCACATCTTTCACCTTTTCAAAAATTTGATCACCTGTCAATATAGTTTGAGCTCTACCTTGTTCTGGCTCTCCATTGAATACTTTTCTCCACCCACGATAGTGATGATTAGAATTTAAGAATCTACGATGACCGAGAAAGACATTCTTCTGACCAAACTCCAATCGCGTCCAATCTGTTTTATCTTCACAAATAGGACACGCACATTGACCTTTTATGCTGTACCCTGATAGATTTCCGTATGCTGGAAAATCATTAATTGTCTCAAGTTGAAACTTTCTTTCCTATACCCATCATAAACCCCCACACCGTTCTCCCACAAAAACTTTAAATCTTCGATTAAGGGTGCCAAGTATACGTCTATGTCATTCCCTGGTTGTCTAGGCCCAGAAATTAACATAGATAACATCATGTACTTACGCTTCATACATAGCCATGGAGGTAGGTTATAAATCATTATGATCACAGGCCAAGTGCTATGTGAGATACTTTGAGGACCATGTGGGTTCATTCCATCAGTAGATAATGCCAAGCGAAGGTTTCTTGCTTCTTTTCTAAATTCAGGATAATCATCATCAACTTTCATCCACTGTGGTGAATCTGCCGGATGTCGAAACTTTCCATCAATAATTCTTTCATCTGCATGCCAAGTCAAGTGTCTTGAATCAGTCTCACTACGAAACATGTCTCTAAATCTCAGAATTATAGGAAAATACCCTAAGACTTTTGCTGGAGACAACTTTTTCTTATATCGAGAGACACCGCATTTAGGATACTCATTTTGAAACAAAACGCAATCGTTTGGACAGGCATGTATCTTATCATAGCTCATGCCAATAGAGCACAACATCTTTTTGGCCTCATATGTTCGATTGGGAAGAACATTATCCTCTGGAAGCATATCTTTCATAAGGTCCAATAACTCTGTGAAACTTTTATCCGACCATGCATTGCCCGCCTTTAAGTTGTACAACTTTAACACCGCAGACAATCTTGTGAATTTGGTGCAACCATTATATAACGGTTTCTCTGCATTGCTTACCAACCTCTCAAACATTTTGGGACAATCCTTAAGATCTTCTTCAAGTGCTTCTGCAATCTCGTCGACTCGATCAGAATCGTATGTATCTGTGCCATTGTCGTTTGAAGCATAGGTCGTATTATCCCCCGGTTCAACATTCCCATTAATTTTCTCACCATGCAAATTCCAACATGTATAACTTCTATCAATTGCACTCCTCATTAAATGAGATGCCAACTGAACCACGTCAACCCGACTCCTAAAACAACAACCCAAGCAAGGACATCTCATTCGACTGGGGTCTTTGGCGTGCGCAACAGTAAACTTAACGAATTTCGATACCCCATTCTCGTACTCTTTCGACAATCGACTTGAAGACATCCATTTCTTATCGATAGTTATACTAATTAAACAATCAGACTTTCACTCTTCACAAGTAACCCCTATAGCAAATTCACTAAGTTAGAATTGATGGTGTATGCCAAATATAACAGGAAGACATCTGATTAAAAAATGGTGAACATTAATAATTTGAAAAGGAAGCATGTTGTACACACTAGTGAAATTATACTACACTCCACATAAGTTTAAAATAATATATAAAATGTTATAAGTTATTTTGATAAAATCTTTTAAATATAAAAATATCAATTAACTATTTTTAAAATGGTGCCTGGTTTTTGTGTTAGAATGAGTATGAAACACCAACAACAACATCAACAAATACTACACCAGAAATATCAGCAACATCTAACAGCCAACAACAGCCACATCATTCCAATATACACCTTAAAAGTTCCATAGCAAACACCAACAAGGAGAACAAACCAAGTATCAGAACCATACATCATCACCAACAATAACACCAACACTACGCGTGATATCACACCCTCTCATTACATTTTTCACACGAATATCATACCATCAATAATACAAGCAGAACGACAACAACAAACTAAACATCAACAACAGAACAACATACCATTATATTGTCAAAGGACTCTGTACCATTATATTGTATAACATCAACAACAAGAACAATGCATATTTATTAGAACAACAACAACAATGAATCTTAATGAAGCAAGAACAACGTACCTCTTCTTCGTTTCGTCTTCTTCTTCACGAAAGCAATGACAGTGAACGACGGTAATGAACGACGGCAATGAACGACGACAATGAACGACAACAATGGCGAATGAACGACGGCAATGGGGAATGAACGACAGCAATGGCAATGGGTTTCAGCAGAGAAGAAAGATAGCAAGGGTTTCAGCAGAAAGAAACGCGCGGTCGAGAGAAGAAAATGAATAGAAGTTTCAGAAAATGAAATGAAATGTGTTTTATATTTTAATTCATAAATGACCTTAGAGGGCGCTTCCCTTATAAAGCGCTTTCTAAAGTGGGGAGAATTTAAGACCTACAGCAGCGCTTTCTGAAAGCACTTTCTAAGGTTAACCTTTAGACAGCGCTTTTCTAAAGCGCTTTCTAAAGTAATACCTATAGCACCGCTTTCCAGAAAGCGCTTTCTAAGGTGGCTTCCATTTAGGGCATTTAACAACGCTTTTGAAAAGTGCTTTCTAAAGGCTGTCTATTATAGCGCTTTTTTTTAGCGAAATTTTTTAAAGACCTATAGCAGCGCTTTGTCCAAAAAGCGCTGTCTTTATTGCGCTGTCTTTGTCCACTTTTGGCGTAGTGTTCTATGGAGAGCACTGCTTCCATGCCATATACTAGAGAGAAAGGGGTTTCCCCTGTTGAAGTGCGGACAGATGTGCGATAACCGTGAAGAGCAAAAGGTAGCATCTCGTGCCAGTCTTTGTAGGTTACAACCATCTTTTGAACGATCCTTTTGATGTTCTTGTTAGCCGCTTCTACAGCCCCGTTCATCTTAGGTCGGTAGGGAGATGATTTATGGTGTTCGATCTTGAACTCAGCGCACAACTCTTTCATCATCTTATTGTTCAAGTTAGATCCATTATCCGTAATGATCTGGCTTGGAATACCATAACGGCAGATGATATTGTTTTTGATAAACCAGACCACCACTTGTCGGGTTACATTAGCGTATGACACTGCTTCGACCCACTTGGTGAAGTAATCAATGGCTACCAGGATGAACCGATGTTCGTTCGAAGCCTTAGGTTCAATCATGCCAATCATGTCGATTCCCCATATGGAAAACGGCCATGGGGAAGAGAGAACTTTGAGATGTGTTGGCGGTACATGGATTTTGTCAGAGTATATCTGACACTTGTGACACCTCCTCATGTACTTGTAGCAGTCGGATTCCATGGTCAACCAGTAGTACCCTGCTCTCAAAATTTTTCTTGCCATTATGTGTCCGTTGGCATGAGTGCCAAAGGATCCTTCATGAATTTCTTTTATCAGCATGTTTGCTGCTGGTCTGTCTACGCATCGGAGCAAGACCATGTCGAAATTTCTCTTATAAAGTGTATCACCGCTCAAGAAGAAGCTGCCTGCTAGCCTTTTGAGGGTTTTTCTGTCTTTTCTTAGTGCCCCAGGTGGGTACTCTTGTTTCTGAAGGAAGCATTTGATATCGTGATACCAAGGTTTGTCGTCTATGACTGCTTCGATCGCGAAGATGTAAGCAGGCCGTTCAAGGCGCATGATGTCGATCTTAGGTATGTCATTCCATCGTCCTACGTTAATCATGGAAGAGAGAGTGGCTAATGCATCAGCCATGTGATTCTCCTCACGAGGGATATGATGAAACTCGATTCTTTTGAAGAAAGGCAACAACCTTCTTGCGTAGTATTTGTAAGGAATCAATCCTGATTGGTATGTGTTCCAAGAGCTGAGTCGCCATATACATCCAAGTTCTTGATCCTTAAGTCGATCGCTTCTTCGAGACCCATAATACAAGCTTCGCATTCGGCCTCGTTGTTTGTGCACTTGAACGTAAGTCTGGCGGTGAAAGGAATGTGGGTACCCTGAGGGGTAACAATGATTGCCCCAATTCCGTTTCTGTAATGATTGACAGTTCCGTCAAAGATTAGTCCCCACTGGGAACCTGGTTCTGGCCCTTCACTGGGTAGCGGTTCATCGCAGTCTTTCATTTTTAGATACATGACATCTTCGTCTGGGAAGTCAAATCCAATTGATTCCTGATCGTCAATCGGTTGATGAGCCAAATGATCGGCTAAAACACTTCCTTTAACGGCTTTTTGAGCATGGTACTCTATGTCATATTTTGATAACAACATCTGCCAACGGGCAATCCTTCCCGTGAGAGCGGGTTTTTCAAAGACGTACTTGATTGGATCCATCTCGGAGATTAACCAAGTAGTGTGGCGAATCATGTATTGGCGAAGACGTTTAGCTGCCCAAGCCAAAGCGCAGCAAGTTTTCTCAAGAATCATGTATTGGCGAAGACCTTTTATGTTGTACCCTGATAGATTTCTGTATGCTGAAAAATCATTAGTTGTGCCAAACAACATCGCCCTCAAGTTGAAACTTTCTTTCCTATACCCATCATAAACCTCCACACCGTTCTCCCACAAAAACTTTAAATCTTCGATTAAGGGTGCCAAGTATACGTCTATGTCATTCCCTGGTTGTCTAGGCCCAGAAATTAACATAGATAACATCATGTACTTACGCTTCATACATAGCCATGGAGGTAGGTTATAAATCATTATGATCACAGGCCAAGTGCTATGTGAGATACTTTGAGGACCATGTGGGTTCATTCCATCAGTAGATAATGCCAAGCGAAGGTTTCTTGCTTCTTTTCCAAATTCAGGATAATCATCATCAACTTTCATCCACTGTGGTGAATCTGCCGGATGTCGAAACTTTCCATCAATAATTCTTTCATCTGCATGCCAAGTCAAGTGTCTTGAATCGGTCTCACTACGAAACATGTCTCTAAATCTCGGAATTATAAGAAAATACCCTAAGACTTTTGCTGGAGACAACTTTTTCTTATATCGAGAGACACCGCATTTAGGACACTCATTTAACGATGCATACTCATTTCGAAACAAAACGCAATCGTTTGGACATGCATGTATCTTATCATAGCTCATGCCAATAGAGCACAACATCTTTTTGGCCTCATATGTTCGATTGGGAAGAACATTATCCTCTGGAAGCATATCTTTCATAAGGGCCAATAACTCTGTGAAACTTTTATCCGACCATGCATTGCCCGCCTTTAAGTTGTACAACTTTAACACCGCAGACAATCTTGTGAATTTGGTGCAACCATTATATAACGGTTTCTCTGTATCGCTTACCAACCTCTCAAACATTTTGGGACAATCCTTGAGATCTTCTTCAAGTGCTTCTGCAATCTCGTCGACTCGATCAGAATTGTATGTATCTGTGCCATTGTCGTTTGAAGCATAGGTCGTATTATCCCCCGGTTCAACATTCCCATTAATTTTCTCACCATGCAAATTCCAGCATGTATAACTTCTATCAATTGCACTCCTCATTAAATGAGATGCCAACTGAACCACGTCAACCCGACTCCCAAAACAACAACCCAAGCAAGGACATCTCATTCGACTGGGGTCTTTGGTGTGCGCAACAGCAAACTTAACGAATTTCGATACCCTATTCTCGTACTCTTTCGACAATCGACTTGAAGACATCCATTTCTTATCCATAGTTATACTAATTAAACAATCAGACTTTCACTCTTCACAAGTAACCCCTATAGCAAATTCACTAAGTTAGAATTGATGGTGTATGCCAAATATAACAGGAAGACATCTGATAAAAAAATGGTGAACATTAATAATTTGAAAAGGAAGCATGTTGTACACACTAGTGAAATTATACTACACTCCACATAAGTTTAAAATAATATATAAAATGTTATAAGTTATTTTGATAAAATCTTTTAAATATAAAAATATCAATTAACTATTTTTAAAATGGTGCCTGGTTTTTGTGTTAGAATGAGTATGAAACACCAACAACAACATCAACAAATACTACACCAGAAATATCAGCAACATCTAACAGCCAACAACAGCCACATCATTCCAATATACACCTTAAAAGTTCCATAGCAAACACCAACAAGGAGAACAAACCAAGTATCAGAACCATACATCATCACCAACAATAACACCAACACTACGCGTGATATCACACCCTCTCATTACATTTTTCACACGAATATCATACCATCAATAATACAAGCAGAACGACAACAACAAACTAAACATCAACAACAGAACAACATACCATTATATTGTCAAAGGACTCTGTACCATTATATTGTATAACATCAACAACAAGAACAATGCATATTTATTAGAACAACAACAACAATGAATCTTAATGAAGCAAGAACAACGTACCTCTTCTTCGTTTCGTCTTCTTCTTCACGAAAGCAATGACAGTGAACGACGGCAATGAACGACGACAATGAACGACGACAATGGCGAATGAACGACGGCAATGGGGAATGAACGACAGCAATGGCAATGGGTTTCAGCAGAGAAGAAAGATAGCAAGGGTTTCAGCAGAAAGAAACGCGCGGTCGAGAGAATAAAATGAATAGAAGTTTCAGAAAATGAAATGAAATGTGTTTTATATTTTAATTCATAAATGACCTTAGAGGGCGCTTCCCTTATAAAGCGCTTTCTAAAGTGGGGAGAATTTAAGACCTACAGCAGCGCTTTCTGAAAGCACTTTCTAAGGTTAACCTTTAGACAGCGCTTTTCTAGAGCGCTTTCTAAAGTAATACCTATAGCACCGCTTTCCAGAAAGCGCTTTCTAAGGTGGCTTCCATTTAGGGCATTTAACAACGCTTTTGAAAAGTGCTTTCTAAAGGCTGTCTATTACAGCGCTTTTTTTTAGCAAAATTTTTTAAAGACCTATAGCAGCGCTTTGTCCAAAAAGCGCTGTCTTTGTTGCGCTGTCTTTGTCCACTTTTGGCGTAGTGTTCTATGGGGAGCACTGCTTCCATGCCATATACTAGAGAGAAAGGGGTTTCCCCTGTTGAAGTGCGGACAGATGTGCGATAACCGTGAAGAGCAAAGGGTAGCATCTCGTGCCAGTCTTTGTAGGTTACAACCATCTTTTGAACGGTCCTTTTGATGTTCTTGTTAGCCGCTTCTACAGCCTCGTTCATCTTAGGTCGGTAGGGAGATGAGTTATGGTGTTCGATCTTGAACTCAGCGCACAACTCTTTCATCATCTTATTGTTCAAGTTAGATCCATTATCCGTAATGATCTGGCTTGGAATACCATAACGGCAGATGATATTGTTTTTGATAAACCGGACCACCACTTGTCGGGTTACATTAGCGTACGAGGCTGCTTCGACCCACTTGGTGAAGTAATCAATGGCTACCAGGATGAACCGATGTTCGTTCGAAGCCTTAGGTTCAATCATGCCAATCATGTCGATTCCCCATATGGAAAATGGCCATGGGGAAGAGAGAACTTTGAGATGTGTTGGCGGTACATGGATTTTGTCGGAGTATATCTGACACTTGTGACACCTCCTCATGTACTTGTAGCAGTCGGATTCCATGGTCAACCAGTAGTACCCTGCTCTCAAAATTTTTCTCGCCATTGTGTGTCCGTTGGCATGAGTGCCAAAGGATCCTTCATGAATTTCTTTTATCAGCATGTTTGCTTCTGGTCTGTCTACGCATCGGAGCAAGACCATGTCGAAATTTCTCTTATAAAGTGTATCACCGCTCAAGAAGAAGCTGCCTGCTAGCCTTTTGAGGGTTTTTCTGTCTTTTCTTAGTGCCCCAGGTGGGTACTCTCGTTTCTGAAGGAAGCATTTGATATCGTGATACCAAGGTTTGTCGTCTATGACTGCTTCGATCGCGAAGATGTAAGCAGGCCGTTCAAGGCGCATGATGTCGATCTTAGGTATGTCATTCCATTGTCCTACGTTAATCATGGAAGAGAGAGTGGCTAATGCATCAGCCATGTGATTCTCCTCACGAGGGATATGATGAAACTCGATTCTTTTGAAGAAAGGCAACAACCTTCTTGCGTAGTATTTGTAAGGAATCAATCCTGATTGGTATGTGTTCCAATCTCCTGTGATCTGATTGATAACCAGAGTTGAGTCGCCATATACATCCAAGTTCTTGATCCTTAAGTCGATCGCTTCTTCGAGACCCATAATACAAGCTTCGTATTCGGCCTCATTGTTTGTGCACTTGAACGTAAGTCTGGCGGTGAAAGGAATGTGGGTACCCTGAGGGGTAACAATGATTGCCCCAATTCCGTTTCTGTAATGATTGACAGTTCCGTCAAAGATTAGTCCCCACTGGGAACTTGGTTCTGGCCCTTCACTGGGTAGCGGTTCATCGCAGTCTTTCATTTTTAGATACATGACATCTTCATCTGGGAAGTCAAATCCAATTGATTCCTGATCGTCAATCGGTTGATGAGCCAAATGATCGGCTAAAACACTTCCTTTAACGGCTTTTTGAGCATGGTACTCTATGTCATATTCTGATAACAACATCTGCCAACGGGCAATCCTTCCCGTGAGAGCAGGTTTTTCAAAGACGTACTTGATTGGATCCATCTCGGAGATTAACCAAGTAGTGTGGTGAATCATGTATTGGCGAAGACGTTTAGCTGCCCAAGCCAAAGCGCAACAAGTTTTCTCAAGCATCGTGTACCGAGTCTCGCAGTCGGTGAACTTCTTGCTCAGATAGTAAATGGCAGACTCTTTCCATTTGGTTTCGTCTTGTTTTCCAAGTACACATCCCATTGAATCCTCTAGAACTGTGAGGTAGATGATCAGTGGTCTTTCTTCCACTAGAAGTGATAGAATCGGCGGATTCAACAGGTATTCCTTGATACTGTCGAAGGCAGTTTGGCAGTCATCTGACCAAACACAATCCTGATTCTTTTTTAGTAGTTTAAAAATTGGCGCACACGTGGCAGTCATAAGGAATATAAATCTGGAGATGTAGTTTAAACGTCCCAAGAATCCTCTAACTTGTTTTTCAGTTTTCGGAGAAGGCATTTCTTGAATGGCCTTGACCTTGTCAGGATCAACCTCAATTCCTTTCTGGCTGACGACGAACCCTAAGAGTTTCCCTGAACGGACACCAAAGGTGCACTTGTTGGGATTCAAGCGGAGTTTGTACTTTCTCAACTGCTCAAATAGTTTTGACAGGTGGGTCACATGCTCCTCTTCTGTTCTAGATTTAGCAATCATATCATCGACATATACCTCGATTTCCTTGTGTATCATGTCATGAAACAGAGTAGTCATTGCCCTTTGATAGGTTTCCCCGACGTTCTTTAAACCGAACGGCATTACCTTGTAACAAAAGGTACCCCATGGGGTAATGAACGAAGTTTTCTCCATGTCTTTCGGCGCCATTTTGATCTGGTTATAGCCCGAGAATCCATCCATGAAGGAGAAAACTTTGAACTTTGATGTATTGTCCACCAACATGTCAATGTGTGGTAAAGGAAAGTCGTCCTATAGACTAGCCTTGTTCAGATCCCTGTAGTCGACACACATTCTGACCTTTCCGTCCTTTTTCGGAACGGGTACTATGTTGGCTAACCATTGAGGATATTCTGATGTAGCGAGGAAACCCGTGTCGATCTGTTTCTGTACCTCCTATTTGATTTTGATGTCCATGTCGGGATGAGTCCGTCTCAACCTCTGCTTTACTGGCGGACATTCCGATTTCAAAGGTAAGTGATGTTCCACGATGCTGGACATTATCGTAGGAGGATTCCTCTGTTGCATTTTGCAGAGTATTTGTACTCTCAGGCAGATCTCCCCATCCAGTTGGCTGGATGTCTTTGAGCCTGATGCGAGAGCTTTCGGGAGCAGTGTACTTGACCATATAGTCGTATTTTCCACTTGGTTGTTCCAAGGTGTCCTATACTTCTTTGGAACTGGAGGAGTCATCCCTCTCGATGACGTTGACCTCGGGGAAAGCATAGTTGATGAACTCTAGTCCTGCAAACGTTGCAAATTCATCGTCGTGCTGGGCATTTTCAGGATAACCTGGGCGTTGATCCCATGACATGGTGGGGACGCAGGTATTCTGTTCAATGATACTCAGCTGATTTTCATTATTCGGCTGACTTTCTTGCCCCAAGTCTCCTGGGCACGGCCGCCAGATAGGCAGGCCATCCATCGGGCCATAATAGTTGTGGTCAAAGTTGTCTTTCATCAGAGTGTCCTCCTCTAATGAGTTTGGTGGAGCACGACATCCTTCTGGATCACAATCTCCATATATCATTTCGACGTCTGACCTGGGTATAAATCTCGGACTCTGTGTAGGAAAGCAAAATAGAATTTGCGTTTCGTCCTGAGACGTATAACCGTCCTCATTGAGATAGGACTTCCATTCTTCCTCCATATCAGATGAATCATCTTTATTGATGGTATGTACCTCTTGAGTCACTGGTTGAAGGAAGCCTCCACTGTGGAAGAAGTTCTGAATGGAATGAAGACTTTCATCGTTAGCAGTTGTCTGGGTATAGGTTGCAGAAAAACCAAGACCCTTCTTTGTTTTATTGTCAGTAGGAATGACAAGTTGTCCCCATCCTTTTGTATTGGTACTCTCGACCGCTTTGATAGCATCTTTGTACGAGGAAATGGAAGTTCCCCCCTCAGATTGCTCGTCCTTGTGTAGCGAAAGCGCTTGGAACTGGGTTCCGATTATCCCTTCTGGTTCCACATAAGTGGATGACGATAAGTTGCTTACGAGCAAAGCCTGTTCCCTACAGACTGTGATGAGTTGGCCGTTCTGGACGAACTTTAGCTTTTGGTGGAGGGTTGAAGTGACCGCCCCAGCCTGATGTATCCAAGGTCTTCCTAATAAACAACTGTATGTTGCCCGGATGTCCATGACCTGGAAAGTGACTTGGAAAGTGTGAGGACCAATAGTTATGGGAAGATCGACTTCGCTGATAACCGTTTTTCTGGATCCGTCAAATGCTTTGACGACGACCTCGCTGGTTCTCAACGGAGGGCCTTTGAATGATAATTGCATCAAAGTGGACTTCGGCATAACATTCAGGGCTGACCCTGTATCTACCAGTACGCTGGCTAAAGCATCGTCCTGGCAGTTGACTGTAATATTGAGCGCCATGTTATGACGGCGACCCTCTTCAGGTAATTCCTCATCACTAAATCCCAAGTTATTGCAGGAAGTGATGTTAGAGACAATGCTATCAAACTGTCTGATTGTTACATCCTGTTCCACAAAGGCTTGCTCCAAGACTTTCTATAGAGCCTCCTTGTGCGCTTCTGAACTGAGTAACAGTGATAATACCGAGATCTTTGAAGGAGTTTGTAACAGTTGATCAACAATGTTGTATTCACTCCTTTGGATGAGCTTCAGCATCTCATTGTTGTTCTTTGAAAGGTTGGGATCACTGGATTGACCGACAGGTGGATTGGGAACTTCTGTCTGAGGTTCCTTTTCTTTGCTGAATTCTCCAACTCCTCTATTGAAGATTCGACCGCTCCGTGTTACTCGACTGATGTCTGCAATATTCACGACGGAGGGTAATAGAATTTCCTTTCCATTCTCGACTATTTTTGAACCGTATTTGTAAGGGATAACCTTAGTTTATTCATACGGTAGTGGTCCTGGCAAATAGATGACTATGGGAGCCTTCTGATTATTCTGACCATCATAAGTAATTTCGATCCGTTCCTGGTTAGGAATTCTTGATTCTTCAAGTAAAGGGATGATGGCACAAACATCCCTAGTCCTCTGATGATCAGAGATTACGACAACGTCCTCGATTTGATCAGCGAGATAGTTGACTGATCCAGAACTTGACCATGGTTGAATCTCTTTGCGGTCCAACTGACTTTGAAGGGCTGCCCGCATGAGGTAGCATCCTTGATTGTTCACTGAACAAACTCCACACCGCTCATAGTTGTGTAGTGGCACCTGGCCGCGTCCGCTCTGAATACAGTGTAGCCTTACTAGGTCAGTTTCCACCGACCCAACATCCTGACTTTGATATCTAGTAGGATTCCCGTTAGTGATACTAATTTGCTTGGTGTCTTCATCCATATAGATTGGAAGCCACCAGTGGTTCAACAAGTACTGAAGTGTTTCCTAGACAAGGGCACAACCTTGATCGTTTTCGCAACCCGCTTTACAGCTCTGATAATTATGTGATACCAGGAATCTGAGATGGACCTGTTCTACGTGTAACTCCACCAGGCTAGTATTCATCAAGCGAATATCGAAGATTTGAATCATGTTGATCTGATAGTGATTCCTATCATGGTAGTCCTGGATCCATCCAAGATCCATCTGACGCTGGAGGGCCTCTTGTACAAAAGAGCATCCATGTTTGTTTACCGAGCAAGTCAGACAAGAACTGTAATCGTGCCGCGGCAGATTATGATACTGGCTTTGCCTTGAGTGCATTGCCACCAGGTTGACATTCATTGCACGGACGTCGTGGTTTTGAATGACATTGGAATTCGTATAAACCATGTTAACTCCACGAACTCGGTGCTCTTGGATCCATCCGAGATCCATCTGTTCCTGTAGAGCTGATTGTACCATAGAACACCCTTGATTGCTTTTAGAGCAGATATCACACTGGTGATAATTATGAGGTGGCACATGGCCATATCCACTCTGTCTACAATGCATCTTGACCAGATTGGTCCTCAACAAGAGTACATCGTGAATTTGATAGACGTTGTTAGACTCTCCCTCTATCAGGTTGACTGCAGCTTTCTCGTGTTGAGGCAGCGGGTTCGTGAGAACATTGGGATTCGTATCTTTGAAAGATAAGAGCCCGCTCCTAACAAGCTTTTGCACGTCAGATTTGAAACTGAGACAGTTCTCTATGTTATGCCCTGGACCTCCTTGATGATAAGGGCAAGTCTGATACGCTTTGAACCAAAAAGGCAGATTTTCCGGTGCTGTAAGAGGAGCCTTAGTCTGGACGTGCCCTTTGACCAGTAATAATGGAAATAGTTCCGCGTACGATACGGGTATAGGATTAAATCCTGGTGGCCGCATTGTACAGTTGTTGTTGTACTGAGGACGAGCCTGCTGAAGAGGCTGTTGTGTCCTTTGCTGAAGTTGCTGTTGATTAGGTTGGCTCTGCGCAACCTGAGGTTGATACGTAGAAACAGGTGCAGGGTTGATAGCATGAGTTACAGCTGCTACTGTTTGATAACGTCGCCTTTGCTTTCTGAGAGAGATATTCCCAATATCCTACTCTTTTTTCTTAGGGAGAACACTACCGTATCGTTTTGTACTACTTGATGATCCAGTGTCTTTAACCAGACGTCCTTCTCGGACGGCTTCCTCAAGACAAACTCCCATGCCTACCATCTCGGTGAAGTCACTAGGTGCACTGGCAACCATTCTATCGTAGTAAAATGAGCTCAAGGTCTTTAAGAAGATCTTTGTCATCTCTTTTTCCTCAAGAGGTGGAGAGATCTGAGCTGCAATTTCACGCCATCTATGAGCGTACTCCTTAAAGGTTTCCTTGTCCTTTTATGACATTGATCTGAGTTGATCTTTGTCTGGTGCCATGTCCAAATTATATTTGTACTGTTGGACGAAGGCAGTGCCAAGATCTGTGAACGTGCCGATCGTGGCGCGGTTTAAACCCATGTACCATTTTAATGCGGCACCGGTTAAACTATCCTGAAAGTAGTGAATCAGTAGGTCCTGATTTTCTGTCTGAGCCGACATTCGCCGAGCGTACATCACCAAGTGACTTTGAGGGCAAGAGTTACCCTTGTACTTTTCAAAGTCGGGCACCTGGAATTTGTGCGGAACTTTCACATTGGGGACCAAGCAGAGGTCCGCGGCGTCCTTTCCAAATAGATCCTGACCGCGAATAGCTTGCAATTCCTTTTGCATTTCCAGGAACTGTTCCTGGAACTTGTTCATTCTTTCGAACATGCATTTGTTTCCACCAGAAGGTATATGCAGAATCTGTCCTTCCGGGACAGTGTGTACCACGGGTTATTGTGTAGTCATTACGGCAATGAATCTTGGCATTTCCTGAATTTTGTAACCTTCAGGAGTCCTCATTATGCCTCTGGCATCCTTGCTTTCCCGAAGTTTATAACCTTCAGGCCCAGCGCCTTCTGCTATGATTTCCTGAGCTTCAATGATCGGCGGAACATATCCTTCAGGGATATAGTTAACAGGCATGCCCAAGGGACGATCTTTCGACATTTGATACCTAGGATCATACTTCTCCACTATGGGCGCTGAGGTGATCTCTGAGATCACGGTTCTTTGTAGCTGAGCTTCTGCCATGGCTTGCATATCTTTACGAAGCTTTCTCATATCCTCTCTTAGAGCGTCGATCTCTTCTTTCAACTCTCTGTTCTCTTCCTCGAGATCATCCATCATTTTCTGACGATTGGCCCGAGTATTGTACGAATGAGACAGTTTGACTCTAGAACCGAGACACAAACGTGAGATTCGTAGGTAAGAAGAATACGTGATGTGAGAATGATGAATGCAATGATTATATTAATTGTTTTTTGGTTTAATCAAAATAAACTTCGACAATTAGATCGCAAATATCAAACAGTGGGGAAAACCCCGTTTTATTGAAATTCAAAGGATTGCGGAAACGGAAATACAGTAGATTACAAGGTGCGGAAACAGAAACCTAAGCTAATGGGTCCCGATTTTTCTCTGAGGAGAACTCGGGTGCTGATTCTGGTACTTTCCTTTTCTTTGACCGGGGATCTTGAGCCGTTGTCGGGTTGTCATTCCTTTGCCAAGTGAAAGGAGCGAGCAAATTCCTTTGGTCATCCTGATTATCCACAGCATGTTGCTCTAAAATCTCGATCAGAGCATCCTTATCTTTTAGCAGCTGCTGTATTTTGGTACACTCCACGTTGAGGGTGCGGTACTTGTTCTTCCAAGACCTTCTCTCCTGCTGAACTTTGTTGAGAGTAACCTAAAGTTTTTCCGTTTCGATCATGAAGTACATGACAGATTCCCTTGGTGGAAGAACTTCATGACGAGGATAAGGAATCTTCAGCTTGAGAGCTCTAGTTTGTACCTAGTGGAGATAAGGCTCCACCAAGACACAGTCTGGTTTTCCTAGAGACTCTCGTCCTTTCTTATGAACATGTTTCCAAGCGTGCACTATTTCCATCTTTAGTGCCCAGTCATTTTCTCCTTCTTTGAAGAAAAGACCTTCCAAATGAGCATCACGTGGGATATGCCTCATTGGGTATCCAAATTGACGACGAACCAATACCGGATGGTAGTTGATTCCTCCCTTAGTTCCTATAAGGGGTACGTTGGGGAAGTTTCCACAACGATCAATTATCATGATCCTGTCATAAATCCTATTGCACCAATCAATGTCAGAGTTGGTGAGAGACATGATTTTCTGCGACCAACGTAAGACACTCTTATGATCCCAAAAAGTAGCAGACTTAGGCAAATGGGAGAAAAACCATTTATATAGCAGGGGCACACAGCACGTGTTCTCTCCTCCGTTGTACAAATTCCCTAAGTGTACAGAATGATACGCATCTGCGAGTAAAGTCAGCACAGGGTTTCCAATGAGAAAAACCTTAATGGCGTTGATATCGACGAAGTTATCAATGTTGGGAAACAGAAATAACCCGTAGGTGAGTAAAACAAAGATGCTTTCAAAAGCAGTCATGTTCCCTATACTAGCGAAGTACAGAGCCTTCTTTGTCAAGAACTGGGCCGGCAAACCTTGTATGCCACCCTTAGTGGTCATGTGAGTCCTGACTTCTGACTCGTCCAAGTAAATTGCTCTTGCAATGGTCGGATCCTTTGAAATTTCTTCCAGTCCAGAAAATGGAGCTTGATCAGTAATGTGTAGATCAGTCAGGTGAGAGTACTCCTCTAGCGTTGGTGCTAGATGGTAATCCGAGAATGTGAAACAGTGATAGACCGGATCGTAAAACTGAACGAGTGTGAAATTATGGTACCAGATGTGCGATGTTACGTACGATGTCACAACAACACACTCTGAACAATGGACAATAACAACAGATGAACACACAGAATTGTTAACCCAGTTCAGTCTAACTACCTACGTCTGGGGGCTACCAAGCCAGGGATGAAATTCACTACTTGTAGAATTAAATTACAGACTCAACAACCCAGTTGACAATCTCCTAATCTTAATTCCTACTAGTGACTTTCTACCTAAGAAACCACTTAGATATGAGAACACTACTCAATCCCTAAAACCACTTCTGTGACACAATTCAAAGATCACACACTTTGAAACGCACTACTTGATTCTGCTTCACAGCTTTGATCAAGAACAACTCAAAACAACAATACCAATTCACACTCGAATGGTTTACAAAACATACACGAAGACACAAACGACACTCAGTCTTTAGCTCTCTTTCTTCGTTGCTTTTCCTTCAGGATTGTTGCGCTTTATATAGCTCTTTTGATTGGACTTGGACCTGCTACAATATCTGACCTGATTTGTTATTTAAAACTGAATCTTTTTAAAACAGATTTTCTCTCCAAAATATTCTTAAATCTTCAGCCTTTAAACCTCCTACAAATCTGCATCAAATCTCTATGCAACAGAGAATATCTATCCCAAGATATTCGCAACCAATGAGACTACCTGCTCTCCACAATTCCAGCTAAAACGCAAACCCTAACAACATCACTAAACTTGATGTTATTAATTCTGCAGACCTGATGTCACAACATCGTATGTGACATCAGACATCCAACTTAAACACTTAACACAACCCAGTGTTAAGACTCAATGTTGTGACATCACCCATATGACATCAAACATTGAACAACCTTTGTTTTACCAAAATTCCAGCCAATCCAAGAAACTAACAATCTCCCCCTTTGGCTAATTTTGGCTAAAACAATCTCTGCACCTTCAGAGACTTCAGCAGCGGAATAAACTTGAATAATTTTTGAAACTTCAAGCAGCAACATCTTAAAAAAAAAGACTTTTCTTCACACAAAACTCTGTTGCAGCACCATCTTCAACAGCAACTTGGTAACAACCAAAATGGTGCTCCCCCTCAATCATGAACCAGCATACCAGCTGTTCACAGATCAGCAATTACTCCCCCTTAATATTTGTACTTCTATACTATAACATCAGCAATCAGCTACATCCTCAGCAGCATATTCATTGACTTCATTCCTTAGCAGCAACAACCATCAACTCCTTTGACAGCATTTGACATATCAGAATATTTGACATTTGTACTCTTTGATACTTTTGGCTCACTAGGCTAATTCTCCCCCTTTTTAGACACAATTAGACAAACCCCATCAAGCAACTCTAACTACAGTTAGTACTACCCTAGCTCTCATTGTTAGCCTCACAGTTAGCAACCAGACATAACAAATCATAGAACAAAAACCACAAAGGGTGCATATACAGCACAATATTCATGCTACAAACCAAGCACATTAAGTGCTGAAACAAAGACAGCATAAATAAAACTAAAACTACTATCTAAGAAAAACAGTAAAAGCTTTAATCATCTGAGCTGAGATCTTCTTCATCTTCTTTTGAGCTGTCATTATCGGACTCATCTTTCTTATCAGCAACTTCTTTCTCGCTTTCTTTTTCTGTCATCTTCAGAGTCATAAGTAATCTTTTAAACTTCTCCTTTCTTTCAGTGCTTACTCTGATGACTTCATCTAATTCTTTACAGGCTTCCTTCACTTCAGAAATCATATCAGTCTTGACATGAGTATGATGAGTAGATGTTGAGGCAGATGTCTTGACATGATCAGTGACATGTTTTCCTTCAAACAACTTCTGATGAAAAGACAAGTCAGGCTTCCTTCTATAAACACTATCATACTGGTGAAGAATCCCAGGATGATGAGATAGAATTATTCCACAAATGAGTGATGGAAATGCAATAGGCAATTTCACAGCTCTTGTTCCAGCATGCTTGATAGTCTGATTATAAATGTAAGAGCCATAATCAATTAGTCTCTTTGTTCCAATGGCATAAACTAATTTGCCCAAACCAGCAGAAACAGAGGTCTAGTGGTTTGTAGGAACCTAGTTAACAACACCTATTCTATGAAGAATAGCATATTTCACACTTAATAAACTTGCTGACAACTTTCCATTTGAGGGCCAAACTTCTACCTGACCAGCTGTGATTTCTTTGCAGATAACATTATTAGAAACTTCTAATTCTCCATAATCTTCCTCACTTCTTCCTAAGTAGGCATTAATCACCTTAGGAGAGAACCAGAAACACTTACCCCTAACAGTAACTCTTCTGAAAGTTAGGCTTTTGCTGTCATTAATAGACTCAGGGATATTCACTATAAATTCTCTGACCAGTCTATCATAACAACTAGGCAATCCTAATACAGTCCTCATGAGACCAGCAAACTTAATTAGATCTACAATTTCAGTAGACTCTAAATCATCTGTAACTAGCTCTCTTTCCAGAGCTATCCTTCTATGGCTCACATAATTCCACATGGATGCACTACTGGCACAGTGAAATGAGATGTCATCAGGAACTTGATCAGCAGCTCTGTTCCTCACAGGGTTGATGTCTTGAACATCACACTATGAATCTGATTCTTCCCTTATTCTACCCTTTTTGCCAGAAATGGCAACTTTGCTCCATGACTTGGGAGAGCCTGCAACTGAAGTCCTTTTCTTATCCTTCCTCCTTCTTGCTATCGCATTACCAATGATATCACTATCAGAAGAGTCCTCAACATCTATAACCTCAACCTGATCCTTCCCTTTATAACTGTGACTTTCAACCCTAGGGGAAGATGTTCTGACATCAGGGATGACATCAGTATCTTTAAGATCTTCTTCTTTACTACCACCTTCAGCGTCTTGAATCACAGACAAGGCCAGTCTATGAAGATTGGTGTCCTCACTTTGAGAGCCCACCTGTTCAGCATGCATTTTCCTTAAAGGGACAGAAATTCCTTTCACGCGTATTCCCTTCTCAAGAATTTTGGTGGCAATCTGCTCCAAATGCATGTCCACATCATACTTCTCCTCAACAACTTGAGAGGATGATGACCTAGTTTTAGTTTTATTCAACTTGGTTGAAGGATTAGAGTTACCTGAATCTGGGAGTGCCATAGGAATGTGTTCTTTGTCAACATGTTCTTTTTTCGATGAAACCCTAGTTTGTTCATGCGCAGGTCTTTAAGAATCAGAGTTCTTGGAAGAAGACATTGTTCCTTTGTAACAGACTAGGTTTAGAGAAGATTTTTCTATTCTGTTGAGATTAAGGGAGATGAACAGTTGAGATGAGAAAGATTTGATGAATCTTGATATAGAATCAATATGGTAAGGCGCCTGATTTTGAGTACCTCTTAATGACCAATCACTGATTTTCTCCCTCCAAATTAAATTACCTTTTAAAAATTCAAAATGATTCACATCATAGCTCATTAAAACTGATTGACCTTTTAGCATCCTTTCACACCTGATGTCATAGTCTAATGGTATAACATCAACTTGAACATCATCAGTGGAATTAACTTCAAGAGATATCCACTGATAGCAGTTATCTTTGGATCTGGCACCCTTCATAACCACTTCATCCTTCTCATTTGTCACCTGACACTCATCCTTGGAATAGCTGACTTTGTACCCTTCATCACATAGCTGACTTATGCTAATCAGATTAGCATTCAAACCTTGGACAAGAATCACACTATCAAGAGTAAGACCATCATGATTCTTCACTCTTCCAACTCCTTCTACTACTCCTTTTTCTCCATTGCCAAACACAACCTTATTTGCATGGCAAGGATTGAACTCCACCAAATGCTCCTTGGATCCAGTCATGTGCTTTGAACATCCACTGTCAAAGTACCATGCATCCACGGTAAAATGTCCAACTGAGGTATGAGCCAATAGACATGTGACCTGAGCTTTAGGAACCCATTGTTTCACCACCTTGGGTCTGACCTCCTTCTGTCTGGGTTGAGGAGCAGAATTTGGATAACCATGAAGCTTGAAGCAAGAGGACTGCATATGTCCAAACCTGCCACAATAGAAGCATCTGACTCTGTCATCTCTGCATATCCCACGCTTCCTTAGCAACTTCACAAGTATTGACCAACCTGAATATATTCTTATCCACTCCATTGAAAATTGCATTTAGAGCTTTGGAATTACCAAGGGCAAGCTCATCTTCTTCCATGGTCCATTCTTCTTCAGGCTTTGGCTTTGAGGTGCCCTCTTTATCTTTCCCAGCATCATCTTTTTCACATACAACAGGTGCTTTCCACTCTTTAATAATGGCCTTCCACGCCCTGCTGTCCAAGGATTTTAAGAAAGTGATCATCCTTGGCTTCCAGTAATCATAATTCGAGCCATCCAAAGTAGGGGGTCTGTTGACAAATCCTCCAACTTCTTTGTCCATCTTTACACCAGAAAGTAACTTCCCTAGATCTCACCCATAGACAGACAGGATGCCTGCTCTGATACCAATTGAAATTCTGGTACCAGATGTGCGATGTTACTTGCGATGTCACAACAACACACTCTAAACAATGGACAATAACAACAGATGAACACACATAATTGTTAACCCAGTTCGATCTAACTACCTACGTCTGGGGGCTACCAAGCCAAGGATGAAATTCACTACTTGTAGAATTAAATTACAGACTCAACAACCCAGTTGACAATCTCCTAATTTTAATTCCTACTAGTGACTTTCTACCTAAGAAACCACTTAGATATGAGAACACTACTCAATCCCTAAAACCACTTCTGTGACACAATTCAAAGATCACACACTTTGAAACACACTACTTGATTCTGCTTCACAGCTTTGATCAAGAACAACTCAAAACAACAATACCAATTCACACTCGAATGGTTTACAAAACATACACGAAGACACCAACGACACTCAGTCTTTAGCTCTCTTTCTTCGTTGCTTTTCCTTCAGGATTGTTGCGCTTTATATAGCTCTTTTGATTGGACTTGGACCTGCTACAATATCTGACCTGATTTGTTATTTAAATCTGAATCTTTTTAAAACAGATTTTCTCTCCAAAATATTCTTAAATCTTCAGCCTTTAAACCTCCTACAAATCTGCATCAAATCTCCATGCAACAGAAAATATATATCCCAAGATATTCGCAACCAATGAGACTACCTGCTCTCCACAATTCCAGCTAAAACGCAAACCCTAACAACATCACTAAACCTGATGTTATTAATTCTGCAGACCTGATGTCACAACATCGCATGTGACATCAGACATCCAACTTAAACACTTAACACAGCCCAGTGTTAAGACTCAATGTTGTGACATCACCCATATGACATCAAACATTGAACAACCTTTGTTTTACCAAAATTCCAGCCAATCCAAGAAACTAACAAAGTGCATCCATGATTCCTTCAATCACATGGATTCTTAACAGAGGTAGCAGACCTCCATACTTGGCTCTGAAAGCCTCAGGGTTAGTGATCATCCTCGCTAACCTTCTCAAATCCTCAAGTTTTGGAACCTTGAATGTGTACTTATGAGTTCTCCTTTTACCGAAATCCATGAGCGCAATCTTTTTCTCTGACATTTGCAATCAATGTCTCAGTTTAATTTGAAAAAGAATGACTAGAAGAGAAAATTTTTCTTTGTTTTAATGTTTTTTAGATGAATGCATGAATGCAGCACACAAAAACATAGAAAAAACATGGGGTCAAAGGGTCGTTGTCATGAAGTCAAGGCTCTACCCATCCCCCAAAGGTTTATACTAGTGATTTTTGTACCTGTCTCTCAAAATCATCAGTTCTTGTCGAGAAAACACCAGCGGGCCGGGAACCGTGCTAGGTGATGTTTTTTCGAAGAACCTTCAGAAGAGGGTGGTATCGCGTGAAAACCATTTCCGATAGTTTCCGCACCACTAAAAGAGGTTTTTCCTAGGTGTATACTCAATCTTTCCACATGCGGCATCGCACGCATTCCCATTAGAAGAAAAATAAACACATATATCAATTAGGAAAAGCAGTATATATATTTGTCCTAATGTCCTAGACTTTTAAGAGCTATGAGTCCTATGTTCCTGACAGAAAATGGCTCCCCGTCGGAGTCGCCATTCTGTGGTTCCTTCCAAACTTAAAGGTTTGGACCTAAGATCCTAGTGAAGTCAACAAAAGTCCTATTCCCAGTGAAATTCCCAGTGAAGGTTTTGTCCAAGGCTTTCACATTGAGTTTCCAAAGACAGGCCCCACGGTGGGCGCCACTTTTCTGTAGCGAGCGATTTTGGACGCAGTTCTTAAGCGCTGTCGCTCTTTGGGGTTTACTACAGGTCGAATCATTTTTTATCCTATTGTGAGCTGACTAAGGAAGGGAAATAGATGTCTCCAATTAACCCTGCTTGCATACTGAGTTTAAACGGCGGTCTGTTAGGTTACAGATGCTATATGGTAATGGGGCCTTTCTTTCTTCTTACTTTATTAAGGTGGAAAACTGGGACTATTCATGGGGAATTTGTCAGATTGGGTGGAGATAGGGGACTTTAGGTTTTTTGATTAGTGTGCTCGTTAAGATTTTTCTTTCAATCTTATGCCTACGTATTCCCGTTTACCGAAACAGGGAAATCAGAGTGTTCGTAGTTCCTCCTATTCTATGGGAGGAAATGGGTGTTTTGGTGTCTTGTTCAAAGCCTAAGACGTGAAGCGAAAGGTGATCTATATCTTGTTCAAAGCCCAAGATGTGAAGCTGAAGGTGGTTTGTATCTTGTTCAAAGCCCAAGATGTGAAGCTGAAGGGTCTATTTGTATCTTGTTCGAAGCCCAAGATATGAAGCTAAAAGGTGTTGTCTTTAGAGATAATTTGTCATCTCTAAAGAGGGTCTGTTTGTCACAACTGTTTATAAAGGAGAATTACTTTAACCGGGATATGTGAATTCAGAAATGCCATAATTTCCTTTATAGGGGGGTTCCAACCTGAAGGAGAAGACTTTAACTCAGTGTAGAGCAATGCTATCTTTCCTTAGGAATTTTTCATGCTAAAAGAGGGACAGTGGCATGGATGTAAATAATCCAGAGGCTTGCCGCTTACAGCGATTAGATGAAGGGGAAGGAGTTGTTGATGTTTGTGTACTGTGAACGAGGCACAACTTTGATGCTAAAAGGTTAATTGACTCAACCGGGGTTTTCCTTATACAAAGCCTAAGAGGAGGCTATTGGCCCAACAAGAGGGAGTTTTTATGTGTCTCGTACGAAGCCCGAGAGAGAGAGAGGCTAAAAGGGTTGACTCAACAAGAGAGTGTTTTTGTACTCAACAAGAGAGTTTTTATGTGTCTCGTATGAAGCCCGAGAGAGAGAGGCTAAAAGGGTTGACTCAACAAGAGAGTATTTTTGTATCTCGTACGAAGCCCGAGATGGAGGCTAAAGATGGTGACTCACCAAGAGTATCTTTTATACTCAACAAGAGAGTGATTTTGTATCTCGTACGAAGCCCGAGATGGAGGCTAAAAGGTGATTGACTCAACAAAAGAGTCTTTTATACTCAACAAGAGAGTGTTTTAGTATCTCGTACGAAGCCCGAGATGGAGGCTAAAAGGGAGATTGGCTCAACAAGAGAGTCTTTTATACTCAACAAGAGAGTGTTTTGGTATCTCGTACGAAGCCTGAGATGGAGGCTAAAAGGTTTGACTCAACAATAGAGTCTTTGTATCTCGTACGAAGCCCGAGATGGAGGCTACAAGGTTTGACTCAACAAGAGAGTCTTTGTATCTCGTACGAAGCCCGAGATGGAGGGTAAAAGGTTTGACGCAACAAGAGAGTGTTTGTATCTCGTACGAAGCCCGAGATGGAGGCTAAAAGGTTTTGTTTAAGTTGAGTGATAGGTCCAGTATGTTGGTTAAGAGAAAATCAGTTCTTATATGAGTAACACTGTACTCATGGATTTGATTTGAGAATCGGGATTGTTTCCTGCTCTTTAAGGAAACGGGGAATCCAAAGGGTATTTGAGAATGTCCAAGTCTGCGGGTGTCTTCCTATTTTTGAAAGGGACTTGAGAATGTCTTTGAGACTCAAGGAAATTAGACTGTCCAAGTCTAGAGTTTTATCTTTTGTGCTATGCTTAAAGAAACAATAGTAGTACGTTCAAGGTAGAAAGATCTAGACTCTTTGAAAGACTGTTCTATTAAGATGACTAATTTTTGTTCCTATACCTCTAGGAGGTCGTCGGGACAATTTATACGAAGCCCAAGAGGAGGCTGGAAACTTTTAAAAAGCCGAGGGACAATTTGTACGAAGCCCAAGAGGAGGCTATCATTCTCGAAGGAAGAATCTTTATACGAAGCCTAAGAGGAGGCTGTGAATACTTCTAAGAAGTCGACGGGTCCTTGTACAACGCCCAAGAGGAGGCGGGGATGCTTTTAAGAAGTCTGTGGGTCCCCAAACCCTGAGAAGTTCAAGACAGGCTATTCACAAAGAATAGATCAAGCCAGGAAAGTTAGAGAATTTGGAAGAAACTCAAGGGATGAAATTCACGGAGAAGAGATCATCTCTGGGGAGTAGAGTTTCTTGACAATTCCTAAGGAGGACAACCGAAGAGAAGACTGTATCTGGTGCTCCTATGGGGGATCTAGTATTGTCTATTTCTAAGAATGATTGAAACGGCTTTACCTAGTGCTTAAACGTAGTTGCCGGGGAAACTCTAAATATCTATACTATTATTACACAGTCGATATGAGTTTATGAAAGAAGACTTACAGCGAAACAGCCCCACAATACAGTTATATGTATATGAAAGCGGTAAATGAAAGCATATAAACACTTACTCGGTTGTAGAGCTTCCATGTTGTTTGGTTAGTTGTTCAACAAAGAAAGATTGAAAACAATAGTATATTTCAAAATCAAAGGAGAAAGTGCTTTGAAAGGAAAGATTGGGGCTTACAGCTCAAGGAGAGGCCCAGGGTTTTAGTAGTGATTGCATTGTGATATAAGTTTGTACAGTGGAACTTATACAAGTGACTGAGGCCCAAAAAGTTTTCTGTACAAGGGGAATGGGTCTTAACTCTCTCAAGAGGCCCAAAAAAAATGATTTAGAGAAAATAAGCGGGTCTTACTACTCGAGGGTAGGCCCAGATGATTTTGTTTAAAAAATGGCGATCGCGCTGAGGTTTTAGAATGTACAGAGGGACTTATACAATAAGTGAGGCCCCAAAATGGGTTATGTAAAAAAGGGGGTTGGGACTTACACTCTATTAGAGGTCCAAGTGAGTTTTAAGAAAAGAAATGGGTCTTACTACTCGAGGGTAGGCCCAATGGTTAATTTTGAAAAGGGCGACGATCACGCCGAGGTTTTGGAAACACCGTGGGACTTATACAAGTGATTGAGGCCCAAATTTTTGGTATTTACAAAGGAATTGGGTCTTACACTCTATTAGAGGCCCAAGTGTTTTAAAATGAAAATAAATGGGACTTATAGCTCAAGGAGAAGCCCAATGGTCTTTTTTGTTAAAAGGCGACGATCGAGCCGAACTTTGTAAATGTACAGAGGGACTTATACAATGTCTGAGGCCCAAAAATATTTATTTACGAAAGGGATGGGACTTACACTCTATTAGAGGCCCAAAGTGTATTTTAAGAAACGAAATGGGGCTTACAACACGAGGGGAGGCCCAGATGATTTTCAGTTTGCAAATGGCGATTGCGCCGAGATTTTTAACGTATCGGGACTTCTACAATAACTGAGGCCCAAAATATTTTTGTACAAAAAGGGTTGGGTCTTACACTCTATTAGAGGCCCAAGTGTTTTTGAAAAAATATTTGTTAGGGTGAAAATCAAAGAAGCCCCAATTTCATTTTTTAAAGGCATTTTTCAAAGAAAAATCAAGTAAAAAATGATAAAAATATCAAATAAAATAATTAATCATGTTATAAACAATAATTAAGGTTTATGAAAAAGTATTTTATCCACATGAATATTTGAAATCATTTTGGGTTTTAAAAATCAAGAAAAAGAAATCATTTTAAATGCATTTAAAACAATTTAAAACAATATTTTTAAATATATTAAAAATAATCTAAAAATAATATTTTTTTTGTGATTTTTTTATGGATTAAAATATTATGAGGTATGAATTGGAAAATGATGATTTTTACTATGTAAAAGAATTGGTTGAGTTTTGAAAATAAAAATAAGAAAAAGAGGAAAGATGTCATAACATCATCTTCGATATTTCTTATGGGGCAAAAAACCAGTACTGAAACTTTAGTTTTTAACACCTTTTTTTATCAAATTTCAAACACTCATAACTCTCTCAATTTTTAACTGAATTAAAATCCAGAAGTACCTATATTGACCGATTTTTCGCAAGGAATCCAATGGTACCACACATACACACTGAAACTCGACGTACAAAACACGCGAATCGAAAAACCAGAACTGCTATGTTAATTTAAAACATCGCTTCTCGTCAAATTTCCAACACGCGTAACTCTCTCAATTTTTAACGGAATTAAGATCCGGAAGAGCCTATCTTGACCTATTTTTCGCAAGGAATCCAATGGTATTACTCATGCACACTGAAACTTAATGTACAGAACACACAAATTAAAAAAACAGAACTGAACCGTTAATTCGACGTCGTTTCGCGTCAAATTTCCAACACGCGTAACTTTCTCGATTTTTAACGGAATTAAGATCCGGAAGAGCCTATCTTGACCGATTTTTTTGCAAGGAATCCAATGGTATTACTCATGCACACTGAAACTTAATGGATAGAACACACAAATAAAAAAACCAGAACTGGACCGTTAATTCGACGTCGTTTCGCGTCAAATTTCCAACACGCGTAACTCTCTCGATTTTTAACGGAATTAAGATCCGGAAGAGCCTATCTTGACCGATTTTTCGTAAGGAATCCAATGGTACCGCATATACACACTGAAACTCAACGTACAAAACACGCAAATCGAAAAACCAGAACTGCACGTTAGTTTTCGACGTCGTTTCGCGCCAAACTTCCAACGCGTGTAACTCTCTCAATTTTTATCGGAATCAAAATCCGTAAAAACCTATCTTGACCCATTTTTTGCAAGGAATCCAATGGTATTACCTATACATACTGAAACTTAATGTACAACACACACGAGGCAAAAAACCAGAACTGTACATGAATTTTAAAACAACATAAACTCCAGATATAAACTTGTTAAAGTGCAAACAGTAGGAGGATCATAACATACACATTAAGGACTACATTTTTGCTTCAAGAATTGTTCAATATGATGCATGTATGTGGACAACAAAGGAAAGCATGATTCAAAGAATTCAAGTTGTGAATTTTACCTCTTTTTTGGAGATTTTGTGCAACTTACCAAGTGCTTTGTTCCAGAAATGATTTGATGCTTTAGACACCCTCAAATGACCTCTTAGAAGCTTTTAGGATGGTTGGAATCAGCTGGAAACCTCTGGAGCAAGTTTAAGCACTTTCTTGCAAAATGGGCAAAAGTGGCCAAAATGCCAACTCTCTCAAATGGTGTTCCAGATGTGTGGCACCATTTGGGACAGTTCAAGGATGATATTTGGAGTGTGTTTGAAGTTTTATCTGGTTTGTAAAGTGATTGAATCAAGACATGGCTTGAACAATGCAAAAAAAGTCCAATTTTGAGGTTTTGAGAGGTGACTTTGTGATGTTGGTGTTATAGGTCACTTGTGAGAGTTTGGATCACCTACATATGATGTTTATGAGTTGTTAGGATCATGAGCTATGATGGAAATGCTCTCTAACTCAAAAACTCAGAATTTCCTTACTAAAGAAGGCATTTTGGAGCGAAAGAGAGAATTTGAGGAAAGCATCTGTTTGATGGCTTTGGTGTACTCAAACTGAGCACAAATGAGCTCTATTTATAGTAGAGCAAGTTTGTTTTGCAAGAAATAGTGAATGGTGGCTGCAGCAGAGATTTGGCAAATGTTGGCCAATGAAAATCCAAGTCTCCTCTAGCCATTGACTAGAGGTTAGAGCACAGGCCTTTGGTTCCCTAGTTGTTGGATGAATCTTGACTGAATTCAGTTGGAGGAAACTCAGTTCATGCCACCTCTAAGCATCCATTAAATGCTCCAAACCAAAATTGGAGTCTTGTCCCTTTTTTAGGGATTTCTAGGTTTTGGCATGCTAGTTTTGGTTCCTTGGACTTGGGAGGCTCATGGATCAGATCACCCCCCTTAGATTTGATCCTTAGATGTGTCCAAAATGATGACAAGGCTTGAAAATTCGTGTGGCACAAGAAATGTGCAAATCTGCCTTGAAAAATTCAGCTGCAGCAAGCCTTTTTGTAAAATCCATAACTCCCTGCTCGAGTATGCTACATGGACGTTCTAGGACTTTCTGGAAAGCTGAGATCACGTACTTCAACTTTGATGTTTGGCCCTAGACCTGGTTCAACTTGGATCATGGAGAAAAACAACCTTGAAGTTGGGACTTCATGCTGAAATTACAAGGCAGATTTTGGCTAAGTGCTGAAAAATGTCAATTTTAGGTTTTTAGCCATTTTGATCGAACCATAACTCAAAATCCATGATGAATTGGGATGAGGTGTAGTTGACACTTTTGTAGAGGGCCATGAGGGCTACAAATCAAGCTTTGGATGGGGAAAAATGGCTTTGTGGTTTAGGAGTTATGATCCTCCAAAGTTGGTACCCTTGCCACTTTATTTCATAACTTAGAAAATTTTCTAAGTTTTTATGGTTACCCCTTTTTCAAGTTATCCCACTTTTCTTGATTTTTCTTGATGAATGATGATTCCAATCACACATTAACATCATTTTAGGGTTAAAAAACCATTTTTATGAAAAATCTCAAAAAGTCAAAGTTTGACTTTTAGGCACAGTTGACTTTTTATCAGATGAATTCTAAACTGTGCGATCCTTTATGAAATCAAGCCCTTGACCTAAATCAAACTTGATGGACATGTTCAATAGGTGTTATAGGGTGTATTGAATCATGTCCCAAGGTTTGGGAGCATGCCTGGGTCAAAAGTCAAAGGTACAGTTGACTTTTCCCGCGAAACACTAACTGTGGTTCAGATGAAATTGAAACTTGTTGCTCAAGCTTCTTGGATCAATTCATTATTGCAAATGGATCAATGTGGTGTGTTAGGGATCCTCAAGTCCTCTCTTGCGGCCTTGGCTCGTGTTTTGTCCCAAAAGTCAACTTAGGGGTGAATTAGGTCAAGAAACCCTAATTCCGGATTTCTGGTAAATGCATCCCCTGAGGCTAAATTGACTTGATGATGGGGTTTATTATGTTCCATGGAGCGTATTAGGATATGCTTTGAAGCATTGGCTTATGCCCAGAGGAAAATTTCCATCTGGAGGCCCTAGTCGACCAAACCCTAATTTAGTGACACTGGCGATCCTGAGGCTTGATCCACCTAGAAGGGAACAGCCTTGTGCTTAATCCTTGAAGTGGGAGTCCTCTTGATCCATTGTGGATATTTGAGAGGCTAGACAAGTTGAAGATCATGTCATTCCTTGATTGATCCTTTGTCTAAGAGCTCTGAGAGGGTTTGAAACCCTAGTTCTGATTGTAGTGAGTGTTCACCCATCTTTGGGGAGAATAATGAGGTACAAAGGTACATCCATATTGTCATGATGATTTACACAATGATGGGAAATCTTAGTGGTCAAAATTTGGGGTATGACACATCCACATCGACGACATTGTGGTAACGATTTGCATCGTGTTTACTTTTGTATGGTGTTGTTTGTTATGTACAGCTTATATGTATTTTTTGGTTAGATTATGTTGCGTATATTTTGGTTTAAGTTCTGTAATAATTTGTAATCATGTTGGACATTGTAAATATTTTATATGAAAATGTTTTGTTTTGCTTTTGATTTCATTGTGTAAACCAGATATTAATCTGTTGATTCGACATAATTTATATGTCGTTATGCCGCTGAATTGTCGTTCAATATATTAATAACATGTTGTTGTGTATTGCGTTCGGCGTTACGTTTCATGTAACACCCCAAATTAGATTAAATTATTTAATTGAATTATTGAGAAGTTTGATTTAATTATTTAATGCTGGAGTGCATTTAAATGAAATTATGTGATTATATATTGTTGGAGTGTAGTGGCAATAGTAAGGTGTGGTGAGAATGTAGTAGCTCGGTTGAATAAATTAGAAAATAATTAGAATAATTAGAATTTTAATTTTTAATAGAAATAAAAGAGAAAATTGGTGAAAATAGGATAATTGGGCCATTTGTGTGATTTGAGGAAAGTATGTGGCAAGAGGAAAGAAGTTGAGAATAAGTTGGGCAAAAACGGCGAATTGGAGAAATATTGAGAACATTTAAATTCTAAAAGTTCGGAGAAGCTTGGTTTTTATAGAACTCTTACAGTACATGAAAATAAGAGGCAAAGAAGAACAAGGGCTTTTGGGAAGGAGAGCTAGGTTTGAGAAGAGGAAGCTATATGAGTTGTTCGATTCGTCATCTTTGACAGAAATCTAAGGTAAGGGGGGAGAAACGGCTATTAAATATGTGTATAATGTATAATGGGGTAGAGAAGAGAGAGTCCTTACTCTCATTAGGGTTCCATAATTTGATTAGATGTATTTTTTTGTGAAGAAATTCTGGAAATTATCGGTTGATCTTGGTTCTCTATGTGTTTCTATGACCGAATCTATGTCTGAATCATCATGATTATGTATCTGTATTTATTTGCCATTGATGAATACTTGAATAATTGAGTTGTATCCATGAATAATAAAGAAATTGGTTGTTGAAATTGCTGATAAAATTGCTATGGATTGTGATGAAATAGGTGTTGTATATGTTGATGATTAGGATGACATAAATCACTGTTAAATTCAATTTTTGGGTCTGTAGAATTTAGATAAATTGATTGGGATTATGAATGGGGTTAGGGAATGAAGATAATACAGAGCATACGTGGATAATTACGTGTCTGGGCAAAAATTGCTTAGACCTTACATGGTAACAAGTGGTTGTCTCTTTATTTGAGAAACTTGTATATCCCCGGGAATCAATTTGTATCTTCGCAGTAAATGGCATCTCTCTAGTTCATCCTCAACAGAGAAGTTTATTGTTAAATGTTGGATCCCTATCCAACCAACTCTTCTATCAAATGGTATATCTCCGAAAAAGTCTTGTAGGGAAGTTTGGTGAAGCCTTATTTTCCATCAAATGGAATCTCTCCAAAAAAGTCTCTAAGGGAAGTTTGGTGAAGTTATTTTCCATCAAATGACGTTAGGGATGGCAACGGGTCGGGTCGGGTGCGGGTTTCACACTACCCAAACCCGCACCCGAAATCACCACCCGAACCCGAACCCAAAGGCTATTCGGGTGGCAAAATAACACCCACGCCCACACCCGTTGGGTTCAGGTTTTTTCACCCAAACCCGAACCCGTAGCAAAAACTCAAAAAAAAATAAAAATAAAAATAAATAAATAAATAAATAAATAAATAAATATATATATATATATATATATATATACAGCGGGTGTGGTTTCGGGTTTCGGGCGCGGGTTTTACACTACCCAAACCCGCACCCGAACCCAGTCAACTCGGGTTTTCACCCGTTGACTCGGGTTTGGGTGAGGGTGGGCCTGCGGGTTTGGGTCTACCTGCCATCCCTAAATGGCGTCTCTTCAAAAAAAGTCTCGAAGGGAAGTTTGGTGAAGTCCCTTTTTCCAGCAAATGGCATCTCTCCAGAAAAGTCCCGCATAGAAGTTTATTGTTAAATTTATCTAACCTGCCCGTATCTCTTTTGAAGATCACTGGTAGAGTTATTGATTCCTAATTCCTAGCAAATGGAAGTCTCTTTAGCGAAGAAAGTTTGTATTTAGTCCCTTTTCAAGTTTAAAACTTAATTAAAGAAGAAGTTGAGCCCTATCTTTATAGTGGAAGGTTGTTATATTTCGACTTGGTTCGTTATTTGAACAAGTGTTTATCTCTTCATATGAGAATCCCGTTGCGATCCAGTGGATATTTCATTGCCAATAGATGAATGTCTCTTTATTTGAGAAGTCTGTTGTGTGATTTGACCTTCTCGCATCTCTTTTGAGTATCCCCAACAAGGTTTTTGTTTATATCCAACAAGTGGTTACCCTTTGTAAAGCTTGTATGTTATCCCGTTTTTACCTACCAAGGACTCATTCCTCAGCTGGATCTCTTTTTGTTTATCTCCTACATAGTTTCTTTTGCTTAACTTCTCCAGCAGTTGCCTATCTCCCGTGGCATCTTTTTCCCCACATTTCTGTGCTTGCATTCATATCATATCATAATCATTTTTGCGGTATCTTATGGCCAAAAATTGGGTCTTCTGTATTTAAGTCTCTTCTATCTCGTCGACACAAAGATGTCAATATTTATATCTCTGAATAGAAGAAACTTAAATAGGGGCATCTTTCATACCCTAGTTTTAACCCTAAGATCCCACCTCATTTGCATCTTCACAATGCATCAAGATCACAAACTTGGTTCTTCCCTAGTCCCTCATCCTTGGGTTTGGCTTTGCAGAGATCATCAAGCACCTCTTTGTGTATCTCTTTCCTTTATGTTTATGCAATTTATGTTTCACTAACTACTAATCAAAATACTTAAAAATATGTCTTGTATACCTTTTGTTTCTTTACAATGTAGGGTTTTGCATCAAGAACACCAAGCATGAGCCATCAGTTAGGGTCTTGCTCCCTCAAGTCAAGTATGGTCCACCATTGGTCCCCAAGAGCTTTTTCATTAATCCATGGCCTCTAATCTCAAAGTTTTTGATATCAAGCATCATTCAATCTCATCTTGATCAAAGATATCTCAAAGTTTAGTAGCTTGTTTCTCAAGAAAAGTTAAAGGTTCATGTGTTTATTTTCATGCCTTCATCCACAAGTTACCTCAAACTTTGATCAATCTAATCAAGGAACCTTCAAGGGCACCTTATTTTGAGTATATATGATGATCCATGTGGTTTGATATGCAATAATAGTTCAACATCACAAGTTGATTCAAGGGAGTTTGACCTAAAAGTCAACATTTTCAACCCAAAGTTCCAAAGAGCACAACTCCTTCAATTCTCATTATTTTTTAATGCTTCTTTTTGCATATGAATCTTCTCAAAATCCTCGTCAACTTCTCTTTACATGATAATAGTCAATTATACTTGGAGGATCATCAAAATTTTGGAGACATTACAGGTCATTTGTGGACTTAGTGAAATTTTGCCTATTTTCAAGTGACTTTTTCTCAACTTTCAAGGATCACTACTTCTTCAATTTTTAACATATAGAGCTCATTCTTTTTACACAATACTCTTTGTAACACTCTCTACAAGATTTCTTCAAAGGTCAAAGTCAAATTATGCTTGGAATGCCATGGAATTCATTGATACATTATAGGTCATTTTCAGCCATTTGAACTTATAAACTTTCAAGTTTGGCTTGCCAGATTTTTATGCCAACTTCAACATGCCATAACTTTTTACTCAATCATCCAAATGAAACCTTTCTTGTCACATTGTGATCTTTGCCATGATGTGATTAATTGTAAAAATAATTGAAGCAAAAAAGCCTCTTGTACAAGGTGCCCCATTGATGCAAACATGGTGACTTGGAACTGAAGTTTTGCACCGTGATCAGATTTTTGCTTCAAATAATCTTCAATTACAAGTCAAATTAACACGTGATATGCATCTAAACATAATTAACCAAGTTTCCTGAAGTTAAATAAGTCACAAAACACATGGTTTGGCTGAGTTTTGAGCTGATTTCAAGTCACACTTTTGCCATGATGAGGGTGTACACGATTACCCTAAATTTCCACTCAATTAACCCCTCTAAGCATTCCATCATCTTTATATATAAATAGAGATTCATCCTACCTTCATAAGCAAGCTTTTGAGATCCAGAAAACCCCCGTTCCACCTTCGAATTTTCTGCAAAAAAGTGAGCTATCGTGTTTCAATTTCCATCCATTCTCAACTCCATTTCTTGATTCAGTTAGCTTCATCGTGTTCCTCTAAAGCTTCTGCAACAAATTCCAAGCTCTAAGAGTCCCTGAATTGCTCCAACCAAATCTAGTTTTAGAGCTCTTACAATCATTTTTGGACAAGGTAGTTTGAGGCTCCATTTTCAATCAAACAAGTTACCACAATGTAGTCCTTTGCTTGCTGAATGTTTCCCCTAACCTAGCTGGCGTTGAATGTTCATGTTTATCATTTAATTTTTGTTTTCGTGTTTGTGTTTTCTCTGCATTTTCATGAAATTCTCCATGTACGTTTTCAACAAATAAAAATGGTGGACATGTTTGAGTTCGCTTCAATGAGACGGCCACAATGGTATAACCCTCACGATCTATATTTACCATCTGTGGAACTCCGGTGAGAAGCTGTCGGAGAAGACGACCTGAGAAGCATCCTCGTGGCCAGAGTTTGTTTTGTTTTTAAATAGGATCATGGGTGTGCCTTCATTTAATGTCCATCGTGTTTCTTGACAGCGTGAAAATGTATCGTATATTCCGACCCAATTCAAATTCTATTTAGAGTCTTTTCATTATGCTTTGGTAGTATTATGTGGTATTTTGTCTCGTTTTCAGGTGCATAGTCAAATAAGAGCCTATCACGAAGAAACGAAGCGATTCAGATGAAAAAACTGAAGAAATGAAGCAATTTGCGCACAAGGCGTTCGCTATAGAGAAAGCCAAAAACGAGAAAAGAGAAGGAAAAGTCCAAGAAAGACAAGGGAAAGCCCACCTGATAGGATGACAATCGATTGCAGTCTTAGTGAAATAAAAAAGATGTTGTTTTTCCCTAGTAGCGTTGTCTGGCGATGCTCGCAATAACTTTTGATCTGTAAGTCCAAATAACGCCCCGTTTGAACCGTTAGAAAGCTAACGCTTAGATCTACGTCATGGAAAGTGGACTCATGGCGTTCGTCATGGCCCCATGGAGTTCACCACCCTTTTTTTTGCCAGGCGGTTGGAAATCGGACCTAGGCTTGGTCTCCACTTCCTCCACTCGCCCCTACTTTCTCTCCACGTTTTTGGAGCGGTTTGAATGGATTTTTAGGGTTTTTAGAACCCTATAAATACCCCCTGATGCCTCAACTTTCGAGTATCCAAAATCTGTACAAACTTAAGCCCTTATAATGTCAAATTTGTAAGCAATATTCTCTTCACATCGGGGAGGTATTGCAGTGTCAATTGAGTATGTATCAAGTTTGGAGCATCATTTATTTCTGCAGCAATTTATTTCGATCGTTTACTTTCCGTCAATATTTACTTTCCGTACTGCTATTTGTATTGGATTCAAGACTCCGTTCGGAGCAGGTTTATTTATTTATTCAGCATTTACCTTTATTTTGTCTTGCCCTTTACTTTCCTTGCCTTATTTAATAGTACTTATTCCCTCCATCTTAATTACTTTTCTTTATCAGCAATTATGTTTAATTCCCCAATTAAAACCGTTTATGTTTTGTTTCCCCTAAACAAGTCCGGCTAAATCACTTTATGTTGAGATGTTGGGAGCGTCAATAGACGAAGCTCTACCCATTGTCTCACTAGGATTACTTTTGTGGGCTGTTTATCTTTAAATGCAATTTTTCTTGAACTTCTTTTAATCTGCAAAATTGGTTTCTTTTTGGTTAGCAAACACCGCGAAAGCATTTTGTTAATCAATAAGGAAACTTTAGCTTTTCTAAAAGGAGATTTTAAAACTATTTACAAAAGCGCGCCATTTATAGGTTTAGGATCCGGTTCTCAGAGCGAAAGCTCGAGACCCTTTTTAGTTAAACTTTCCAATCAAAATCAATTTTCTGTTAAGCTAAGAGTTTAATTTCTTAAAAATGAGTTTACTACAAAGCAGTAAGCACCGGCCATATGTGACAAATGGAAGGTATAAATTAGAGAGTGAAACTCTATTCTGAATACACGAAAGTGACAGTTCCTGTTAAATTAATTCTTTTCTAGATAGGAAACATTGCCCCGTGAGTAACCTTAGTGGAGACTATAAGAGTATTGTTGATTGACGTGAATTACATTTCAACATTGTCATTTATTTGATATTATTAAAGTTATTTACTTCATCATTCTTATTCTTAATTCAATCCCCTTAAATAAACACTGTAACAATTAAGTAACGATAGGTTTAACGTTTGGTCTCTGTGGGCTCAACAATCTTTTATATTACTTCGATAGGTTCGTGCACTTGCAGATTTCACCCATCATTTCTCATGTAGACCTTCTGATCTCATTTAATGAGATCTGATGGCTAAGCGCATTTCCATTCTCAGCCTTCTGATCAAATTAATCACTCTTATATTTTCCAGCATTTATTTTATTTTCTTTGTGTTCCTTTTTTTCATTTAATATCAAACAATCATAAAAAAGAGTTCTATTAACATTTTTTAACTCTATTTTTTCATAGTCTCATAAAAATATTCTTTATTTTCTGAGCATTTTTGCATATTTTATTTTTATCATTTGATATTTTTCATGTTTTTTTCTCTTTTTTTTTAGCATTTTAATTAGTTTAAAAATATTTTTATGCATCCAAAAATTCTCAAAAATTTTATATACCATTCTCATATTATTTCTGACTTGTGTGATTTTTCTTGATCATTTCTTATTTGATTTAATGCATCATTTGCATTTTCATCTTTATTTTCATTTTAAAATTAATTTTAAAAATCATTTCCATGCATTTTAATTCATATTATTGCATTTTTGTCTTATTTGACCCTTGTTGACTTCTGTTGGCCTTAGATCTTGGTTGATTTGATCATAGGTCTCATCAAACTCAATGGATCTTGGGTGTTGATTGGGTGAAAACCCTAATCCACCAAAATGGATGATTGATTTTGATGATGACTGGATCATCACTTAGATCCAATTTGTTTTTATCTTTTTGTTTGATCCTTTCTTCTTCACCTCTTTCTTATTCTTTTTCACCCTTTCTTGGATCAATTGGAGGATGTGTAGGCCACCTTGTTCATGAGATCTTGAGTGGTGCTTGATGAACTTTCATCAATTCAAATCTACCATTTGATTGATCATTTGATCGATTAAGGTACTTTGGATAGATGCATAAGTTTGTCCAAAATACTATGAAAGGTTGATTGATATAGTGGATCCATCTTTCCTTAACTTAGGTCTTGATCAACCTTGTTTTGACTTGTGCTACATGTTTTAGGAATGTGATCTTTATATCACATCTCTAACATGTATGGTACATAAAGTTTTATTGACCAGCCTCCCATAGTATGATCTTCCTTATAGATTGTGCTACGATTTTTTAACATAGCGCTAAATTTGTCCCTAATCGGAAAGTGGTCATATTGGTCCAATTTTAGATATGAGTCATCTTTAGTTTAGATGTAAATCTGCTATCTCCATAATGTGTAGTTTTTTTCCACCTAAGAGATTTAGTGGCATACTTGTTGATTTTATCCAAGTTAGAGCCCTTCTCAAAGGATGATGCAAGGTTCTCACACTTGTTGGGTTGGTTAGTTTAGTAATCTAGTTTAAATGACAAAATGTCTTCATTAGCACTAACACTAACTTTTAATTGTACTAACTTTTACTCTATGCTCTTTATTTTATGCACCTTTATTTTTATGTTCTTTATCTTAATGCTTTTTATTATTATGCTCTTTATTTTTATGCTTATCAATATCATATCATATTATTCACCGTGTTTATGTTTATTACCTTTTTCTCTTTGTCCATTTGGACTTTCTTTTTTTCCTTTTTAAGACATTTAATAAAGGCTTAAACACATAAAAAACTCTTAATGCTTCCTTGGACTACTTGGTGATTATCCTTTGCTCATGGAGTTATGTATTTAGAATTAGGATCCTTGACCTATGCTTTGAAGTTATATCCTGGGACCTTGGATCTTATTTGGCACTTTGACCTTGAGAGACCTCTTTGGAGACTTGGCTTGAAGATTTGGTTTTTATCTGATGCTTGGTTTTCTCTACTTATCTTATTACTTATCTGGTTGCTTAAATTCAAAGGATGGAGTTTTGGCTTGTTATGTCAAAGGCTTGTATCTTGGTTAGATCTTTCCTTCCTTAACTTTTATTTTATGCTTTAGGATAGTGTCTTAATCTCCTCCTCCTTCTTAAATTTTCAAAATGTTCTCCCTTTTTCAAAAACCGTCTTCTTTCAAACTAGAACCTCTTTCATAATAAACCTTGACTTTGTCAAGTGATTTTTTCAAACTCATTTTCTTAATAAAGTGCTAATCAATTTTAAGCATACTTAGACCATTTTCATAAGACTAAAAAACACTTAACTCATTCAAACCATTTTGTGTCTTTTGTGCACTTTTTTTGCTTTTAAAAATTTTCATAAAGCTTAGACATGAGTCATTTAAAGTTGAGATGTGATCCTCCTGTCCCCATAGTATTGTTTGAAATAAGTTGGAACTTTTCCACATTTGAGAGCTAGTGGCATACTTGTTGATTTTATCCTAGTCGGAGCCCTTCTCATGGTGACGCAAGGGTCCATTTTCACATACTGGTGGGTGATTAGTTGAAGTTTTGTCCTTAAAATGACAAGATGTCTTCTTATTTAAAATGAATCATAACACACCATCTTTGTTATGTGTACCACGAACTACGAGGTTTTGATCCTCCATTGGACTTTGTGGGTACATAGGCACGAGACTCAAGAAGTCTTGTCAAACACAAAAATTATATAAAATATTTCTCTTCCCATCTCCACCATCTTTTGCAAACAACACTTTTAAGCCAAACACTAATTATCAAAGAGGTTCATATAGATTGTTATAGACGTTTTGGGTGCTAACACATTCCCTTTACGTAACCAACCCCATTTCCCTATCTCTGTTTAATTGTTCATGTTTTAGAACTTCTTTAGGTTTTGTTCGTTCTTTTCCCTTTCCTTTGGATAAAATAAAATTGTGGTGGAGACTCTTGTTTTGCGATTTAAGTTAATCAATAGCTTAATCTCAAATTTTTCCGCTACAATTAGTACTAACCATGAATTTGTCAGAACGACGATACTTCACAAACTTTTTCCAAACCTTCTTCGAAATAAAACTATATCTCATCCATGGACGCGCAAGACCAGGCTTAGGCTTCGTAATGTAGTTACGCGTGAGTCGTGACTTAAAGCCCCCCATTACGTATCAGCATAACTGATCCACCTTTTTTTCAACTTTGAATCATCGGGAAACTCAAAAGTCAACTACATTTACATCAATAAGTATGTATTAGAAATAATTGAAAGTGATATCAAATAGATAATAATTAAAATTAATACCATAATGTCTGTCCATATGCTATCTTTGACATCTATTGGTGCTTCTTTCTAATCATTTATCAATTTACTGAGTTTGCTCGTCCAAGAAACACAACATAACTCTTAAAAAGTGAAGAATAATCGCCATCAACTACTCTATATAACACATCAAATACGATCAGAAATTTGCGACCAGAGCTGTGGATTTTTGTTAGTAAAGCCATCGTTGTGGCACCTCTTTGTTTCCTTTTCTTTCCATCTTAAGAATCATTTGTACGAGTTACTTCTATATAATTTTCGTTGCAACTAGATGAAGAAGACGACATCTATATGTTAAAAAAAACAATAAAAGATTAAACCTATCTTAACAAGACAAATGTGATCATACACATTAAATAACAACAAAACAACACAAAACAACACACAACAACAACAATAACAAAAACAACAACAACAAAAACAAAAACAACAACAACAACAACAACAACTTCTACAACAAATGATTAAATAAATTTTTCTAATACATGTTTAGAAAATAACAACAACAACAAAATATTAATCAAATGTGATCATCACTACTACAAAATACACATTCGATAACATAATACTACTACAATTATACTTTCCACCGTTGTAATATCGCAAAATAGATGCGCCTGATATATTTTTTTATTTTTTTGAAAATTATTTAATCACGGTTCTGATAAACAACCGTGGTGATAAAGTAAGTGTTACAAGCTTCGTATCCTAGAAAGTACATTTTTTCGTTTTTCCTATAACAAAAAGCGCGCGTCACTTAAGTTAATAAATTAGATCTAAATTTTTATTTTTTTGAAATTATTTAACCATAATTTTCTTGATAACAGTGATGAAAAGTGATATTTTAGTATATAATCAAGTACAACATTTTCTCTTCCCAAAAGAAAGAAATGACTGTAATGATGATTGGAATTTTTCTTCACTTCTCAAGATGCTCACAAGTCATTCAAGAATATCAATCATTAGAAGTAATCATTGCAAGTATTAAATCATCAGATATTTCATCTTCAACCTCTTCTAAAATGCACACTTTCATATAATGAATTTTCACATCTTCAAACTATTCTTCTTACTTCTTATAGCAACATGAGTTTATATTTTCCTTAAAAAAATCAACTAATTTGTTTATATTTTATATAATCTTTTCCATTTATTATATCAATTGTATTTTCTTTCAACTCTTTTTATATTATTGAATAATTTTTTATTTATTATTACTATTATTATTATTATTATTATATAATGTATTAATGAAATACTTTTAAATGAATTAACATTAAAAATTTAATAAATAGTGAGTTGGAAAAATTAATTATAATTTGACAATGACACATCATCAGAACAAGTGTCACATCATCAAAAATTATTCCCAAATTGGTCAAGGGACTAAAACTCAAAACATAACTTTAAAAAGAGACAAAAAACATGGTTTTTAAAATGGGGGGATCAAAACTAAAAAAAAAACAAAATAGGGGGATCAAAGTTGCAATTAAGCCTTATTGTTTTATGTACTTTTTTCTTATGATCAATGAAAAATTATTACTTTTTTTTGAAATTATTCTCCGGTATGTTATTATTGTTGTTGTTCTTGTTGTTGCTTTCGTTCGTTAACGTTGTCTATTTTTCCTATTACAAAAAAAGCGTGTCACATAAGTCCATAAATAAATAAAAAATTGAAAATAATTTAACCACGGTTTTACTATTCAACTGTTGTAATAAGATCAACATTTCACTACAGTTGCATCACGGTTTTCATGTCAACATTTCACTGCAGTACATAACAGCCGTTTCTCTCAAAAGAAAACCCTAAAATATTCCACATTTCTCTCTCATAACATAACTCTAACATCCATGACACCCTTTAAACATACTTCAACCTTCATATTCATCTTCACCAATCGTTACCTCGAGGTTCATTCATTAAACTTATGCTTTCGATTTCGTTTACGTTTCTTGTTAAAAATAGGTTCTCATTTTTTCATTTTGTGAATGTTCTCATTTTTTTATATTCGTCTTCACCACCTTAACAAAGTGCATACTTTATCTATGGTACATATGATTTGTGTTGCTATGAAAAAAAAATACAAGAAGTATGAAGCTATTGTGTAAACTTCATTCACCTTGTACTTCTTTTTCATAGCATCATAAACTAGATGAACTTCATAATTTGTTCCAGTTCCACGATTAGTTTAAAAAAATGTGCTTTCTTGAAACATTTTATTATATCTTGTGTTATTGTATGTTGTTGTTGATTAATGTTCTCTGAACTTCATAATTTGTTGTTGTTGTTGTTGTTGTTTATTATATCTTGCGTTCTTGAACCTTATTTTTTTTTTGTTGTATTTTGTTGTGTTGTTGATAAATGTTGTAGTATGTTATTGTAGTTGATTAATATTTTCAGAATAAGAACAAAATATTCATAAGTCATAAGAAAGAGGCTTCTTGTGACTTTGCAATGTTTTGTTCTTTAAATTCTTATACAGGTTGCATAGTAGATGAAGTTGAGTTTATTATATTCTACGCAGATTGTTTATTTCACTAACCCTTCACTGAAAATACTATTCATTTAAATTGACATAGAAACTTATAATTTGAAAATTAAGTTGTATTTGAAAACCAATATATATCAATCAATGTTCTCCGAATTACATCTGTCTCACCATTCATCTCACGTTGTTTAACATTTAGAATGTGGATCAATGACCTGATTCCTTCATTACATCTATATCTTCTCTTATAGTTTAATTTATATAACAATTTATTGGCCAATAAATTCATGTTATTTAAATTAAACTAGAATAAAGGAATCGATGCCATGAAGAACTTAGACCATGAAACCACATTCTATATGTTAAAGAGCGGGAAATGAATAATGAGACGCATGCAATTTGGAAAACAATGGTTTGTTTAAATTGGTTTTCAAGAATAGTTTAGTTTTTAGATTATATACTTCTTCATCAAATTGAATGGTTGTATTTCTTTAGTGAGGTGTATGGAAAAACAAGCAATCTACATATTATATAATAAACTCTGCGTACTTTCAACAACAATTTTATATTTCAACCGTGATGAAATGTTATTTACCTTCCAAATAAAATGTTGCATGTGGGTTTCGAACCGAGTACCTAAATGTATATATCACAACGGTTGATATTAGTAACCGTTGTGATAGGTAGCGTGTGACCTGCATTATTATCACGGTCTCGCGTCCGTGGTGGAAAGCACCAGACATAGAATCACCCCTTACCTCACAACGGTTGGTCAGACTTTGTGGTATCCCTTTTCCAACCGTTGTCGTATGACTTTTCCGTAGTAGTGCATACACATTCAAAAACAAGAAAACAACACACAACAACAACAACAACAACAACAGACTAAATAAATGTCTATAATAAACATTCAATAAATAACAAAAACAACAAAAAAATATTATTCAAATGTGATCATACACATTCGACAACAACAAAATAACACACAACAACAACAACAACAACAATAACAACATCAATAAGAACATCAATAAGAACAACAACAATAACAATATAAACAACAACAAGAACAACAACAACAACAAGAAGAAAAGATTAAACAAATGTATGTAATTGATATTATGGAAATAAAAAGTAAGTATTTGTTTATCGTATCCAGAGGGAGTGGTGCGATATCAATGTCGTTCAACAGTTAATATGATTTTAAGTAGAAGTTTGCAAGATGTTTGATGATTTATAGTTACAGAATGTAAATATGTAAATGATATATAATGTTTTAGAGATATGAGAGCTTGTTGGGATTGAATTTCATCCACCGATTGAATAAGTAGTTTATTGATCAGTTATACAAAATCTAGATTTTCATCAATATCATCACTTATCACTAACAAACAGAGTTTATGTATAAACTTCTGATGAGAGTTCGACTTTATTGTTTAATCGATGATTTCTCAGCCTATTAAGCAATACGGTAGCATTAAGAATCGATACTTGCGGTGAATGTTAAACCTAAATCTATGTCTAGCATTTAGAATCTAACAGACGATTATCTTAGATCAAGATTGAAACCATAATTCTCAATATCAATTCCAATCTAAAAAGTTAAACATTGAAACAAAGATAACATCGATATTAATTCATAAATAGATTATATATAACGCCATGATCAATAAACATATATACTGTTACAGTGAACTACATCCAATCCCAACAATAAACGGATTTAGCTACTCATGGTAGCTTGGTACAAAATGGAAGAACGAATATGCATGAGCATCAAATGTGATTTCCCGACAATCAGATGCGTATCCAGCTGTTTTCTCCTTTCCACTTTGCTCCTGGTTATATTTTACTGATATGTTTCAAAACTGAACAAAAGATCCTACTGAAATAACATGGTTTCTATTTATAATTTTTCCAAAGTATCATCACCGCGCTACAACACCAAAAATTGTGTTGCAGCGCACCCAGGTTGCTTAGCATTGAATAGTTATACAAATCTCTTTTGGACTTAACACTACGCCAAAGAAGACCTTTAGCAGCTCTTTTTTTTGCCTTTAGCAGCGCTTAAAAGCGCTGCCAAAGCTAGCGCTGCTAAAGGTAAAGACAACACTTTTTTTCCTTTAAAAAACATTGTTTTAGGTCTTCCTAAGGATCCCTATAGCAGCGCTTTTCCACAGAAAAGCGCTTTCGTAGTCCCCCCTTTAGCAGCGCTTTTAAAAGCACTGCTAAAGGTCCACCTTTAGGCAGCGCTTTTCCAAAGAAAAGCGCTTTCGTATGTCCCCCTTTAGCAGCGTTTTATAAAGCGCTGCTAAACGTCCCACTTTAGGCAGCGCTTTTCTAAAGAAAAGCGTTTTCGTATGCCCACCTTTAGCGGCGCTTTAAAAGTGTTGTCTTATGTATACGCCATTACACCCCTTTAGGCAACGCTTTTTTTAGAAAGCGCTTTCTTTTATTAAAAAGCTTTTTAAAAGTTTTTTTTTGAAAAATCAATTATTAAACCTGTATAATTTATCAGAATTCATAACCATTCATCACATGGCCTTTGATACCATTATATGTCAACGCATAGGCCTTATAGCATTATAATTCAACAATAGGCCTTTATACGATAAAACTTCAACACATAAATGGTAAAAACCATTATATATACAACGCCAAAATAAACATTACATATATATATATATATATATATATATATATATATATATATATATATATATATATATATATATATATATATATATATATATATATATATAACTCAATACAAACTATACAACACCAATTCCATACACCAATTCGAAACCTTATACACCATATCCATCACCTATATATACAACACCTTCCATAAACCTAACACAATTTCTAAAACTAACAAATTCTCATTTCAACCATGTATTGACACCAATCCTCCTTTATTTCTTCCAATTTGTCTTTCGTGTAGGTGGCACACTTGAATTCATCAAAATACTACATTTTACATAATATGCAAGATTTAGTTAAAAGTAATTAATTAGATGAAATATCCGATAATAAATCTTAAAATAAATTCATACCATGGTTGGAATCTCTAAGTGTTCCAAAAGAATAATTTCTTTCATGAATCTCAAGACAAAATAACCACAATCGATACCATTACGTTGCCGAGGACACTACACATAGAAAAAAGAAGTATTAATAAGTATCATAGATGAATTGTCTTATCAAGTGGCATTACTATTATAATATCAAATCATACCTCCACTCTTATCCTTATAATGTTGTTTGCTTTGGACTTTGGTACCCGAGCTTGTCGTTGTGATCGGAATATTTTTATGGATCTAACATATTATAAACGAATAGTTAAAACAATCTTACATAAATAAAGAAATACACACGCGAATATTTAGAACAATTGCATCACTTACGTATCAATCATATTCTTCATCTCCGGGTATTTTGTGCAATCACCCTCTAGCGAATCCAGATAATAGATAATTTCTTTTATCGGATTAATCGCAAGCAACAACCAGTGTCCACTGTAAAATAAAACAAAAGTATAGATGGAAATGTTATACACAACGTAAAAAAGCGAAAAATTATAATAAAGGAAGTTAGGATGAAAATATTACCCATGGCCAATATTATACGCTAAAAGATACAACTTCTCTGTATCAATGTTGGTCATAAATGCACGCACTAGGTGATCTTTGACCTCATCTGGAGTTCGAGTGATTAAATTTGCATTGACACAGTTGGGAGCCAAGAAGGAGTATCTTTCAGTCAATTGACGCGGGAAAATCAATTTTTCATACAAGAACCTGAAATAAAAACGGATTATAATAAATATGTTATTATAATTAACATTCTAATATTCATTGAAATGAGTAAATAAATGGATCAATTAAATAAATAAAATCGATGCATTACCTGATGTATGAATTAATAACAACGACGCCTAGTTTAGAATGCGTAAATATCTGATCAAAGTCTTCTTTAGAAATTGTTTCTGAATAGGCAAACCCAAAAATACCTGCTTCCATAGGTATTTCACGGATACCACCTTCTATCAAATCCGTTGTGCCTACAATTGTTTCAAGGCACAAGCGAAATCGAGAAATAGATGCTTTTTTTGCCTTGGCGACTACTGGCTTCTTGTTCTTGATCCCTTGTTGCACCTTTTGTGTAGGAATCTGAAAATCATATAAGTCATAAACTTAGTAATCATGAAGCTTTTGAATTTGGATCACAGAATTAACATTTTCGATGCATATATATATCATTGTACCTCTTTTTGTGATGCAACCGACTCGGTTTGCCGCACAGTCCCTTTGTCTTTTGATTTGGATTTTGAAGGAGTCTAACGATGTCATGTACATTAAATGTAGGTAAAAGTAAGCATATCATAACTTATATGCAAGTAAAACATTTGAAAACTAAAAGGTTAATAATGGTTTTTAACATACCGAGTCATCTATGACGATGAGGTTTGACGGCCATGCAACATACAACCCTATTGCGTCCCCTACCAATGTTGCATCTGACACTTCGTCAGGTATAGGTAGTACCGCATCCCGCTCTAAAGCAATATCAATCGAAACCTTCAAATATCCAGCAGGGAGCGGTCTAGTGTGAAGGACGTCTCCGGGAGTGTTATGCACTTTTCCTGTGCCAACCATTCGATATGTCGGTGCCGATAAATATAGTTGACAAGGTGAAATACCCTAAACAAAACAAAAATAATACGATATTGTTATTGTGTAATGATGTCAATATAAAAAACTGTACTAATTTAATAAATATAATTACCTCCGAAATTTTTTGTTGACAATTGATGCTAGCTTTGTCACTAGCATCTTTAAATTCCGAACCGCGCCTTTCTGACATGTATCTTTCTTTATCCTGTTGCAGTTCACGAACTTGAGCTCTCAATTCTTCCAACGTTTCCATCACCTCTCTATTTCTAGGATTTTTTGTCTTTGAACGCTTATAAAAGGTAGATGGAGTGACTCCAAATCCCTTACCCCTCACGCGACCAGAATACTCAGGAACATTTAATACTCGACTCAGTATGCTCCTACAATCCTGGTCTTCCGTGGAAGTTGAGGACTGAGATAGAGTCTCCTGAAATTCAATATTAGAGCCATGCATAAATATATTAGATAAACAAGAACTTTATATCTAACTAAACACGGACAGCCTTCCACAAAACATGTTGTATACTTACACAATTTTCGAAAACTTGTTGAACACCTTCGGTTACAACTCCATCCTTTCCCACACGGGCAGCCTTCCACAAAACATGCTCCGGAACAGATGTTTCTTCACTTTTCTCCTCTTCAAGCTACACATTAAGTCAAGAATTAGGATTAATAATAATACAAAAAGACCATAACAATTATATATACTTACGATTTTTTTGTTCCAAGCGTGTATATCTCAAACGTCCTTTCTTGTATGGATACGCGGGTTTCGAGGCTCTTTGATGGTTAACGTCACTCACAACCTGCATAAACAATTATAAGTCATATCAGAACACATGTAATAACTACATAAATATAAGACAATGTTGATGATAAATTAAATTAAGATTACGTGGAATTTTTCTGTTCTTCGTTTGGCGACAAAAGTGTCCCATTCTTCGGGTGCAATTAAGTCCGCATATTTCTTCGGGTATTCCGCTTCAACAAACTTTCCTTGGGCATCCCTCAGAAACTTGTTGGATAAAAATTCTCGGAACCCTCTATGTCTTTTTTCGGCTAATTGAAGACAATATGTTTGCTTCTCGTCACCAATGTTAAAAGATCTCTACAATAACAAATAAAGTGTGTCAGTATAATTAGTTTAAAAATATAATCGACAAACATAACAAATAACATCACATATAATACCTGTATCTCACTCCATATTTTATCTTTGGTGGGTTTCAACTGTGGATTTCGCCAATTGTCACAAGTAATAGGAACTAGTGAACGGACAAGTGCACCAATTTAACTAGTCAACATTGCGCCATTAAGCTCAATTAGTTGACCTGTTTCATTCCAATGAACGTCGTATTTTATTCCCTTGTCTCTAGCACGAATAACTCCTTTCATGATTATTATTCCTCTTGAAATATCTCCTTCCGCATCTTGAACTGATTCTTTTGGATCATTCTTGGAAGTATCGTGCGAGTTCTCTTCATTAGTAGCCATTTTACCTATAATAAAGAAAAACACGTATAAATCCATAATCCATAATCCATAATCCATAATCAGCTGGACATAATATAATCCATAATCAAATATGAAATGACAAACACACGACAAACATATAAATCCATGATCCAGAATCAAATATGAAATGACAAACATATAAATCTATCATCTATAATCCATAATCCATAATCATTCTCAAATATGAAAAATACATTACAAAATATATAATTTTACTATTACCTCTTTATTAACGTCTATTTCTTTTCTGGGTAGGAAGATGATCTACTTGTCTCTTAACAACACGGATGGATGGATTGATCCAAATTCCCTCATTATGATCATTTCTAATATATGATTCACTCGCTCCAACAGTCTCATCTTGAACACTTATAATATATGATGCATTCGCTCCAACAATATCACCTTGATCTCCAATGTTATCATCAATTACTTTGTTAGATAAAAGCACTATAGACCATTTCGTACTTGTCGGGTCAGTGACATAGAACACTTGTCTAGCTTGAGAGGCTAGAATAAAAGGCTCGTCTTTGTACCCCACCCTATTAAGATTCACTTGCAAAAATCCTGACTTATCCATTCGTATGCCACTATTATTTTCAACCCACTTGCAACCAAAGATAGGAATCTGAAACTTCTCATAATCAAAAACCCAAATGCGCTCGATAACCCCAAAATATGACATATTTGCATATGTGGGGTTTAAGTCCTTCACACTTGAAATATGCATTGCTTCAGCTACCAAGGTGACACCACTATTTTGCATTGTACTTTTGTCATCTTAATCTTTGGTATAAAATGTGTATCCATTAATTGTGTATGCGCTATAAGAAAACACATGCAAACTTGGACCATATGCTAAACATCTCAACCTTTCTGATTTTGAAGCGGGATCTACACAAAACTTTGAATAAATGTGATCCTTAAACCATGGTATGAAACATCAATTTTGCTCTCGTACTATCCAATTTTCATTTCTATTCGGATTTAAACCTCGGAGAAAATCCTTGTGCATTTCAACATACGGTTCAACCTCATTGTCATTGTGCAGAACATACAAATGCACTTGCTCCCGTTCAGCCCTTGATACGGTCACAATTTTATTTCCAATTAACTTTTTTCCTTATTTTTTTTCAATGATGTGAGATTTGGGAAGTCCAATTGATTGAACGTTGGAAAGATATTCAGTACAAAACTCAATCGCTTCTTCAACAGTGTATCATTCAACAATACAACCCTCTGGTCGACTTCGATTTTTCACATACCCTTTTAATATTTTCATATACCGTTCAACAGGGTACATCCATCTCATATAAGCTGGTCAACACAATTGTGTCTCCTTTACAAGATGAACAACTAGATGTACCATTATGTCAAAAAACAATGGAGGAAAGAACATTTCAAGCTCACACAATGTAATGACTATTTCTTTTTGCAATGTTGGTAAGATCGCAGGATCGATCACCTTACTACAAATTGACCTGAAGAAGAAACACAATTTAGTTATTGTGCGTCTTACTTTTTTCGGCAAAATAGAACGTATACCTATTGTTAGAAAATGTTCCATTATAACATGGCAGTCATGCGTCTTTAAACTCTTTAATTTGAGGTCTTTCATAGACACAAGTCTTCTAATATCTGAAGAGTATCCTTCTGGAACTTAACTTCACTTAGAAACTTACACAATATTTTTTTTCTCCTTTCTAGATAGAGTATAGGTAGCAGGTGGTAGATATGTTCATTTTCCTTTCTTTAAGGGTCCTAATTCAGTTCTTATCCCCGTCGATATCAAGTCCTTTCTTGCTTTAAGGCCATCCTTAGACTTTCCTGGTATATTGAGTAACGTACCAATAACACTGTCAAATACATTTTTTTTCAATATGCATAACATCAAGAAAATGTCTTACATACAAAGACTTCCAATATGGCAATTCAAAAAAAATTAACCTCTTCTTCCACCCACTCTTGACAAGGGTATGTGCAAAAGGCTTGCCAAACTGAGTACTCACATCTTTCACCTTTTCAAAAACTTGATCACCTGTCAATATAGGTGGAGCTCTACCTTGTTCTGCCTCTCCATTGAAGGCTTTTCTCCACCCACGGTAGTGATGATTAGAATTTAAGAATCTACGATGACCGAGAAATACATTCTTCTGACCAAACTCCAATCGCGTCCAATCTGTTTTATCTTCACAAATAGGACACGCATATTGACCTTTTATGCTATACCCTGATAGATTTCCGTATGCTGGAAAATCATTAATTGTGCCAAACAACATCGCCCTCAAGTTGAAACTTTCTTTCCTATATCCATCATAAACCTCCACACCGTTCTCCCACAAAATCTTTAAATCTTCGATTAACGGTGTCAAGTATAAATCTATGTCATTCCCTGGTTGTTTAGGCCCATAAATTAACATAGATAACATCATGTACTTACGCTTCATACATAGCCATGGAGGTAGGTTATAAATCATAATAATCACAAGCTATGTGCTATGTGAGATATTTTGAAGACCGTGTGGGTTCATTCCATCAGTAGATAATGCCAAGCGAAGGTTTCTTGCTTCTTCTCCAAATTCAGGATAATCATTATCAATTTTCGTCCACTGTGGTGAATCTGTCGGATGTCGAAACTTTCCATCTATAATTCTTTCATCTGCATACCAAGTCAAGTTTCTTGCATCGGTTTCACTATGAAACATGTGTCTAAATCTCGGAATTATAGGAAAATACCACAAGACTTTTGCTGGAGACAACTTTTTCTTATATCGAGAGACACCGCATTTAGGACACTCATTTAACGACGCATACTCATTTCGAAACAAAACGCAATCGCTTGGACAGGCATGTATCTTATCATAGCTCATGCCAATAGAGCACAACATCTTTTTGGCCTCATATGTTCGATTGGGAAGAACATTATCCTCCGGAAGCATATCTTTCATAAGGGCTAATAACTCTGTGAAACTTTTATCCGACCATCCATTACCTGCCTTTAAGTTGTACAACTTTAATACCGCAGATAATCTTGTGAATTTAGTGCAACCCTTATACAACAGTTTCTCTGCATCGCTTACAAACCTCTCAAACATTTTGGGACAATCCTGAAGATCTTCTTCAAGTGCTTCTGCAATCTCTTTGACTCGATCACAATCGTATGTATCTGTGGCATTGTCGTTTGAAGCATAGGTCGTATTATCCCCCGATTCAACATTCCCGTTACTTTTCTCACCATGAAGTGTCTAACTTGTATAACTTTGATCAATTCCATGCCTCTTTAAATGCGACTCCATCTGACCCGCGTCAATCTGACGCCCAAAACAGTAACTCAAGCAAGGACATGTGATTCGACTTGGGTCTTTGGCGTGTTCAACAACAAACTTAACGAATTCTAATACCCCATTCTCGTACTCTTTCGGCAATCGATTGGACGACATCCATTTTTTATCCATGATTTTACTAAGTAAGCAAAACAAAAACAAAAGAACAACTGCGTACCTGTCTATATAGAAGTCAGCAACTTCTGGACTGAACCACAAAGTGTAAGATTCTTGAAAACGATCCGAATTCACGCTTCACAAGTAACCCCTATAGCAAATGAACGTAAGTTAGTAAGTGATGGTGTATACCACATATAACAAGTCAAAGTTTCAAGAAACAAATTTAGTAAACATCATCATTAAATCAAATAGCATGGTATAGTTTCAACTCAACATTGTAAAAAAAAACAACTTCAACGCTTAAGTTCAAGTAATAATTCAATCACTATTTATCATTTTCAATCATCTCTCAAAATAAATTTAATCACTAGTTCACTTAACTACTAATTTCATTATCATTTTCAATAACAACCAAATTCTTACATCACTAAAATTTTTCGATAAATGTTCACTTTAACTTTACAAATAACCCTATAACAACCTCAACAATCTAACTTCTACCACACTCTTAACTACCTTGAATTTTCTAATTAATCACTATTCTACAAATTTTACACATTAAACTAACTTCTACTATTCTACAAATTTTACACATTAAACTAACTTCTACTATTCTACAAATTAATCATTAAACTAACTTCTACAAATTAATCACATTTTACATAATAATCATTATACTAACTTCTACTAATTAATCACTTTCTAATTAATCACTTTTCCAATTAATCACTAACTAACTCCTACAAATCAAAAAATGAAAACCTAACATCAACAACTAATAATACAGCAAATTTATCTCACAGAAACAACAGAGAAACAGTCTACACTGGAGAATATTAGACATTTTCATTAATGGAGAGAAAACCAGAAAAACGAGAGTAAAAACCTCAGAGAAACAATCAACAATGGCGGACGACGGTGTGAGTAAGCAGAAACGACAGAGGGAAGCCACAAACGGAGTAAAGCCACGACGGATTTCGTTTGCAGAACGACGGCGGACGGTGTGGTTTCGTTCGTTTGCAGAAAAAAATGGAGGAAGAAGAGAAACAGTAGTCGCTAGGGCGAAAATAGAAACGGTAGTAATGAAACAGTACTAGTCGTTTGCAAAATCTGTTTTAATTTTAATATTTTAAAACACCTTTAGCAGCGCTTTTAGAAAGCGTTTTCTTATGTTAATCCTTTAGCAGCGCTTTTGGAGTAAAAGCGCTTTCTAATGTGGGAAAAATGAAAGGCCTTTAGCAGCGCTTTCTAAAAGCGCTGGCTAAAGCGTGTTGTACGAAAGCCCTTTAGCAGCGTTTTTAAAAGCGCTGCCTTATGTCCCACATTTAGCAGCGCTTTTCATAAAACGTTTTTTAAAGTTCAGCTGCCTTAGGGCTTTAGCAGCGCTTTTAAAAAGCGATGTCTTATGTCCCCTATTTAGCAGCGCTTTTTTCTTTCGTTTTTTATTTTTGTGTTTAGCAAAACATATAGCAGCGCTTCAGCCAGAAAGCACTGTCTTTGTTGCGCTGCGAAAACACATTTTTGGCGTAGTGTAAGCCGCCTTAGTGCGCTCTGCGCAAAAAGTTGTGATGCAGCACACTTACGCTTTGCGCAAAAAGTTGTGCTGCAAAGCACTTGCGCTACAAGCGTGCTGGCAGCAAAACTCCACTGGAACTTTGCTGGTCCAGGCTCGTTGTAGTGCGCTTGTAGCGCACCTGTGCTACAACGGTGCTCTGCGCAGCATAGCATGCCAGTTTTGTTGTTTTAATGCTTAGGCTTGATTTGAGTGATCCTTCCTGCATAAATTCACAACAACAATCCAAAAGTAATCATTCTCTTACCTAACTTCATATTCTCAATAAAACATTGAAAAATATCATGATTTGTATCTCGTAGATCCTATAAGTGCCAAAATGTTATGCTATGGAAGTGGCACTTATCCGTAATACACATTCAACAAACAACAACAACAACAAAATATTAATCAAATGTGATCATACACATTCAACAACAACAACAACCTTAAATATTCAACATCAACAACATAAACATAAACATCACAACAATAGCAACTAAATTTACTGTAGATGTATGGGGAAAAAGTACGTACCGAAAACGTGGTGACTAAGTAAAGGAGATTATGTTGTGAGACTCTTTGTGATGAATAAGTAAACGTGATGACAATTATTGAGAAAAAAGGATGGTGTTGTTTTCCTCCTCGACGGTTCATGAGCAAAATGGTAATGACAAACGACGAAGATGAAGTTGGTTGAATTATTCGGTTCAAATCAAAATGAACGATGAACGATGAATGTTAGAGTTGAAATTGTGTGTCTTTTCGTTAATGATCGATGAACAATGAAAGATGAATGTTATGGTTGAAATCGTCTCATTTCGTTTCTCAGTGGAAAAAATGGCAACATAAGAGACAAGGTATTTAGATGTGTTACTTGAAAATGAATAAGGGATACCCCCACGGTCACTTACCATAACCGTGGTGATATATAATTTACTTAATGAAATTTTATAAAGAAGTGCCAATTTTTAACCTTTTAAAAATTTTAAAATAAAATGAAAAATATATCACAACGGTTGATTTAAACAACCATAAAGATATCACACTTATTTTTTATTTAAAAATAAATAAAAAGAATGGCGCGAATAAAATGTTAAAGAAATAAATTATTTGTTGGCGTTGAGATTCGAACCCGTGAAAGGTTGATTATATTACCATGGTTGAACTCACTAACCGTGGTAATATGTTAATAATTTTTAATTAAAAATTTAAAGAAAAATGTTGGCGCCAGAGTTTAGAGATGTCACCACGGTCCTTCAAAGGACCATGGTAAGATGGACACTTGTTGTATATACTTTTATAGTAGTGTAACTACTTGACACTTATTTGGGTTAGCCTCAATGCCTCTTTGTGTTAGCATAAAACCTAGGAATTTCTTCTCCTGAACCCTGAATGAACATTTAGCGGGGTTTAGGCGCATATCGTATTTCCTAACTGACTGCAGAACATCCTTTAAATATTCTGCATGATTTGTACCTTTTGACAGTCTTGACTATCATGTTGTCAACATACACCTTTATATTTCTCCCTATCTAATAGGCGAAGACAGCGTCCATGAGCTGCTAGTAGGTGGCGCCAACATTCTTGAGGTCGAAGGGCACGATATTGTAGTAGTAGTTGCCATGGTTCGACACGAAGGATGTTTTGGGTGCATCTAAGGGGTCTATCCGTATCTCGTTGTACCTTGAGAATGCTTCCATAAAGCTCAACACGCGGTAGCGCGAAGACCCATCAATGGGGCGATCGATGCCTGGCAGTAGATATGGGTCTTTAGGGCAAGCAGCATTCAGATCGACGAAATCAACACACATGCGCCACCTGTTGTCATCTTTTCGTACCCGAACCACGTTGCCAAACCAGGTGGGGTGTTTTTTCGTGATGAATCTGACATCAGATATTTTTCCCACCTCTTCATATAACACGACCCTTTTTTCCTCGCATACTTTTCGATTCCTCTATGCCACTGGTCTAGCGAAAGGGTAGATGGCAAGACGATGGCTTACCACTTTGGTGTCTATTCCTGGAATTTCGGTGGGAGCCCAAGCTAATAGGTTAATATTCTTAATGAGTTGGTCAACTCATTCTCGTTCCTCTTCTGCGGACAACGTAGTATCTATCTTTGTTGCCAGATGGGCGTGAGGACCTATCTAGGCCTCCTTCAAATCTTCTGTGGGCATGAGCCTTTCCGCTTTCACGCCCAATCTGCGGTCCCAACACTCGAATCCAGTATTTGGAACTTGTGAAGAAGAGACATGAACAAGGGTGAGCTCTTCTCTGAGTGTCTCTAAGCTACTTTGATAGCATTCTCAAGCTGTTTGTCGGTCCCCTCGGATTGTATCGACTCGCCTATCAAGGAACAAGTATTTTAAGGTTAGGTACAACGTGGATACGACAGCTCCCAGGGAGTTGATAGCTGGTCGTCCCAAGATTATGTTATATGGTGAAGTCCCATCATTCATACTATATAAATATCAGATCGTATCATTTTAGATATTCAATTCATCCTCATTCAAACTATTTTTCACTCAATTATAATATTTTGATTGGAGTGTTAATCTTAGAGGTTCACCCTATATCCAATATACCAAAATTTTGCTCTACCACACCAAGGCTCTATACAATAGCGGATCGTTACATATTTCTGGTTCTTTATCGGAACACTTTCCGTGTTATTTTTTCGGGTGTGTTGATTTAACTTGAAGTTTAGAGTCAATGCTCTCCCTTCAATACATTCATAATTGTTAAATTTAGATTAGGCGATTCACAAAATATGTAGATTTTAAGTGTTGAAAATCTAAACTATGAACTTTCCGTGTTAGTTTTGCTGTATTGTCCTGTGGTAGCCTTGGTTTGGAAAGATGTGTCAGATTGGATCGGTTTTTCGTGTCCGAATAGTTTTGATTTGAAGGGCAGTTTTATAGATTGGTTCGATTTTTGCAAATCTCAGAATTTGAAAAGTGGGAGAGAGGGTAGCATTTGGTTGGCGGTGATTTGGACCATTTGGAATACTAGGAATGGTATAATATTCCGGAACAATACTTGGGATATTGTTGATATCGTGTGGTCGATAAAATATACGGTGTGGAGATGGTCGTTCATTGGAGATATTACTTATTCCAAATGTAATTTGTACGATTTTAACATGGATCCGTTGTTATTTTTATCTTAAGTCGTATTTGGTGGGTAATCTCTTTGGCTTGTTGTGGCCTTTTTGTCTTTTGGAATCAGGTTTGGAGTACCCTTTGTACTCTCTTCAATATATTGCTTGCTTAAAAAAAAAAAAAAAAAAAAAAACTTCCCAAAGTGTTACCTTCCAAATGTTTGATCTTATCCGAAGATTGTTTATGTTGTAACGGACAGAATATACCAAATGGAAGGAGTATAAGTCATAATTTTAAACTACCACACAAAAGGAAAACGAATATTTTTCTCAAAGAAAACTTCAACTTGCTTTGATTTTTCAATATAAAATTTCAAATTGACCAAATTTAGATTTGTTCTCGTTAAATGATGTACCACTCATTTATGAACCCCACCTTCGTAGAAATTATTCGTAAGAAATTAAGATTTCTAAAAGTCCATTACAATGATTTTTCATGTTGTTTTGCCTTAACTAATTATAAAATACAAATTAGGCAGAATATTCAACACGTACTTAGCCTTGGTAAGCATTCAACACTTTTACCATGAAATTATTCTACCCATTCCAACCTAAAATCTATTATAAATACAACTTCATAGAATGCAATTTATCACTCAACTAAATATTTTCAATTCTAGATTCGTCACTTTCTTGCAACATTTTCTATGTGTGAAACAATTAATTAATATTTCATAAGCTTTCATCTTTAATATACATCCAAACATCAACTTTCCAAACTTATTTTAACAATGGAGAGAACACAATCTTCACTTCTACAAATTCAGCCTCCAACTTATGGAAACTTAGTGACAATTCTAAGCATCGATGGTGGCGGTATAAGAGGTCTTATTCCTGCAACTATCCTCGAGTACCTTGAATCAGAACTTCAAGAATTGGATGGTGAATCTGCAAGACTTGCAGATTACTTTGATGTAATTACAGGAACAAGTACTGGTGGTCTTGTAACTGCCATGTTAACTGCTCCAAATGATAAACAACGTCCACTTTTTGCTGCTAAAGATATCAAACCCTTTTACTTGGAACACTGTCCAAATATTTTCCCACAAAATAAGTATGTATACATATAAATTATTTACTATTGTGACTGATTAAATTGCAAAAAATTAGAAAAGAAAGAATTAATTATATAATTTTGTATGATTTGCAGGCACATGTTAGGTCCAATGGGGAAATTATTTAGGTCTTTGGCAGGACCAAAATACGATGGAAAATATCTTCACAATGTGGTGAGGGAGAAGCTTGGAGAAATTCGTGTGCATGAGACACTCACCAATATTGTGATCCCTGCATTTGACATAAAGTCGATGCAACCAATTATTTTTTCAACTTATCAAAGCAAGAGAACCCCATGCATGGATGCTCAACTCTCTGACATATGCAGGGCCGGCCCTGTGCAAGTGCAGCAAGTGCTACTGCACAGGGCCCCAAATTTTAGAGGGCCCCAAAATTTAAAAGCTTCAATTTTTTTTTTATAAATATTAATAAAAAATAAATAAAATATTATAATAAAAATTCAATAAATAAATAAAAATGATATGATAAAATTCCAATATATATATATATAAATAAAATTGATCAAAACTCAAAATAATTAACTAAATTTATTTTTAATTAATACATAATTGTATTTTTGGGTCTTTTTTTAATTATTATAATACTTTTTTTAAAAAAAATTTAGGCCCATTTTTAAAATTAGAACGGGGCCTCCAAGATGATTGGGCCGGCCCTGGACATATGCATCAGTACTTCAGCTGCTCCCACTTATCTTCCTGGTCACAACTTCAAGAACCAAGACACCGAAGGAAATGTCCATGAATTCAACCTCATTGATGGTGGTGTTTGTGCAAATAATCCGGTATATATATTTTTAAATATTTTTTTGAAAATAAAGCTTTATAATATTGTAATGAATGTTACTGATTAGTTTTATTTGTTTTTGTTGATGATCGATGTTTCAGACTTTAGTGGCAGTGAATGAAGTAACCAAGCAGATAGTTAATCAGAATAATGACTTCTATGCCATCAAGCCCATGGAATATAGTCGCTTCTTGATAATTTCATTGGGAACTGGTACACCAAAGAATGAACAAAAATTTGATGCAAAAATGGCAGCAAAATGGGGTCTGTTGAATTGGTTAACTCACGGTGGTTGCACTCCCTTAATTGATATCTTTAGTCAAGCCTCCGGAGATATGGTTGATTTTCATATTGCTACTGTCACTCAAGCGCTTAACTGTCAAGATAATTATCTTCGAATACAAGATGATACATTGACTGGTATAGACTCTTCGGTTGATATTGCCACGAAAGAGAATTTAGAAAACCTATGCAAAATTGGAGAAAGGTTATTGAAGAAACCTGTAACTAAGGTCAATTTAGAGAACGGTATGTGTGAGCCTACTGAAAATGCTGAGACCAACCAAGAAGCTCTCAAAAGGTATGGAAGGTTTTCAATAGTTATCAACAATTTTTTTTCCTGATCATTCATTTTTATATATGTTCAATAGTTAAATATCAACTTTAATTTTTCCAGGTTTGCAAAAGTACTTTCACGAGAGAGGAAACTTCGAGAATTGACATCTCCTCACACTAACAAGAACTTAAAATAGAGAGAACGCCTACTTGTTGTTCATGAAGATTCTTAGGTCTTTGTTCTTAGGTTAATTTGATATGTTATATGTTACTTTTCAGTCAAATTATTTGTATATTTGATTTATTGTTTAAATTCGTAGTTGATTTATTGTACCATATAAAATAATTATTTTTAATGATCTGCTAAGGTTCAGAACCAGCTACATGTTAAAATATAGATTTGACAACATGTAGGATTTTTCAAAGTTTGTCATAGTTGTGGTGGACAATATTAATCAATACAACTAATATGTGCATGGCATTCACGATAAGAAAAGTCTTTTTTCTAACCAAACTTTCTTACAAATAAATATAACAAAACAACATATGAAAAAAATAAAAATAATGTACTTGTTATATAACAAAAGAACATATGAAAAAAATAAAAATAATGTATTTGTTAAAAAATATAGGTGTGCGTGGTATTTTATATGGGTAGAGGATATTAAGAGGTTTTAGTAATTTTATAATGATTAGGGTGATTAGGACTAGCCGCGGTAGCAAAAGGCCATGTATGATCAATACTACGGAATACACATATAATCATAGTTGGTAGAAAAATTCTACTACGGATGGTGGTATGTGGTGAGGTAGCTTGTGTATATGCCTTCTTTACAACTACGGGCGATCAATCATGGTAAAAAGGTTATAGCGGGTAACACACAACTACGGTTGTTTAAAACAACCGTAATAAATGATTGTGAATTGGGGTTTGATACTCAACACCTACATTTTTTTGGTCAAATTTCAACACATTTCGTCCCGTCCTAGAATTCAACCATGGTGAAATATTTACTTGAGTTTATTATAACTTATGTGGAAGACTTATTTCACTAACTGCTCACTCAACATATAAACTTTCAATCTTATTTAAAACATATAATATGAGATATGAAGTTATATTATAAGAACAAGTTACACTAATCAATGTTGTACATGCTTTCTATAGTCCATAATCCGCATTTCTCTATTTAATGGTTAGATCTTGTTTCAATGCCCTTATTTCTTCAATCACCCTCCTTCCTTCACCTCTAATTCATTTTGTAAAATATTATTTACGTTGCAAACAAAGTTAGAGGTGAAGGAATGGACGGTTGAAGAATTGGAAGCATTAAAACAAGTTCTAACCATTAATTAAAGAGTGAAATGCGGATAATTCACTGAAAATATTTTATAACATTGATAAGTGTAATTTGTTTTCTAATTTAACTTAACATCTGATATTCTAATTTTTAATTCAATTCAAAAGGTTATATATTCAGTAAGGGGTTGGAAAAACACTCAAAACACATAAGATATAATAAATTCATCTTTTATGACATGTTGACTGAACGTAATTAAGCTGTAATTTAGAACGTATATCATTTAAAAAACCTTAACAACAACATACATCAATGACAAACCTTAAACAAGATACAACAAAAAAACTTTTATTAACAACAAAAAAATCACCAACAACATACCATAAACAACATACACCATACAATTTTGATTACTAACAACAAATCACTTTTATCAACAACAACAACAACATATCAACTCATAAAATGTTTCACGAACATACCTGTCTTAGAATGACATCCACAATGAAAGGAGGATGAAGTTGAAGTGAGAGCTATAAATTTGTGTTAAATTTGAATGTATGTCATTTTGGGTTTTTCACACAAGTTTGCAACTTTCACTTTAGCTTCATCGTCGTTATATATTTTCTTCATGGCAACACAAACCATTTGTGATCCACATACATAGTATGGGGTTTCTTGAATTAATTTTTTTCATTCACTTTCTCTACCTACAAGTCAAAATATATTAGTATGACATTGTAATTACAACATATACATAAATTTCACTTCTATAATCCATACACTTCTATAATCCAAGAACCAATAGTATTGTCACTTGTATAATCTGCATTAATGCTTTCATGAGCATAAACTTCTATAATAAATCAATGTTCACTTCTATAATCTCCATTAAAACTTTCTTGAACAAACAACATGTTAACTCGATTTGTAAACATAAACTATTGAACCAATAGAAAAAAACATGAACTGAAGATGACAAGAAACACAAGAAAAGTGGTTTGAATTAAGTTTCTAAAAAACAAAGATTTTTCAAAACCAATTCAATACAAAAATATACGAATAATAAAAATAACACGTTATTTTTATACCAGATTGCTGTTAACTAAGCTACCCCCAGTCCACCCTACCAGGGTGATTTCGCCTTCTCAATAAGGACTTAATCCACTATAACCAAACTGATTACAAACGCCACAAAGACAAACGTATTTGTCTTCTCGAGTATACAAACTAAACCCTGGTCACTCAAGGTGACCACTTAAATAGATTTGAGATTTGCAGACTGTGTTTACAAATGATGCTTCTAGTAAGCAGATTAACACAAGTTTACGTAAAGTGAAAATGATCACACAAAATGAACAACAGCTATATGTGTGTTTTTATACAATATTCACAAGAATAATATTATCAGAGAAAATGACGCAACGTGAATAATGTTGATTAGCGTTTGAATAAGTAGCAAATCGCAACAATTCAGTCTTCCAAGTCTTCCTTATATAGCCAAAGAAAGATCCGTTGGAGGGTAAAATAGGAATCTTCATGAATGAGAGTTGATGCCTTGAATAACCATCATCAATAGGTGGGAGCCAAAATCATATAGTACTATCAATTTCCTTACTCCACGAAATTCGTGTAGTGGAAAGAATATTTTGATCTTGTAGCGTGTACTGTTTATCTCACGTAAATCCTTTTGATCTTATCTTCTAATCTTCAGAGGCTTCTAAATAAAGTTGTTTGAAGTATGTTTAGAAGAGTCAAGGGTCTGGTTGAGAGTCTTCAGAACTTAAGTCTTCAAAGTCTTGACAATGTTCCTCAAAACCTTGTCTTCAGAGTCTTTAGCACTTTGTTCTTCAGAATCTACAAAACATGAGCACTGAATCTTAAAGGTAGACAACCCTTCAGAGGCTCTTCGATCAGAGTCACGGTCAGAAGCATTAGCAAGAACTTCCTTTAGAGCCTTTGTCTAAGAGCTTTCCAGAACTTGACAGCATATTGTGAAGCACTTATAAATCTTCAAAGTCATAGTGTGTTGAATTCAGAATCTGATGACGCCGCGTCAAAGCTTCAGAGTCAGAAGCTGTTTAGCAAAAGCTGCACACTAGATGAAAATCATTAGCGTACAAAATTGTTCTCTGCGAAATAATTTATTGTTATCATCAATACTAAAGGGCAGATGCAGAACTAAAACTTGTTCTTACAATCTCCCCCTTTTTTATGATGACAAAACCATGTATTTTGATGACCAATTTTTACAAGGTTTAATCACAAAAAAATATCAGAGTGAGGTTTGTAAGCTCCCCTTGAATTTTATATTAAAAATTATTTTTTAGCTTAAAATTTCAGAGTTAGGTTTGCATGCTCCCCCTGAATTTAAGACTTTAAAATAATCTTAACACATATAAACATATCTAAATAACATGAAAGAAATAACTTCCCATAAGACATAAGCTAGGTTGTTACAACTTTCTTTTTGACAGAAGCCTGGTTGTAGTGATGGAAGTAACATCCCAGATTACAATAGCTTGGGTACAAAAGTATTCTTTCAGAATCCTTGTTTTAGTATCAAAAGGTCTGAATATCAGTCTCGGCATAAAGAATGATTTGTCAGAGCTTTCTGATGTCCGGTTTCAAATGCTAGGTTGTATAATAAAGGTCTTCTTAGGCTATCGATTGTTGTGTTGGTTGTTGGCACTGTGTAATTTTTGTTGTTTTTCTTTATATTATGTAATCCTTAGAGTACTTTTGATGCTCTGTGTATTCTGTTCATTATGTTTATGTGGCAAGGGTAACTTCATGGTTCGGTAGGAATTGTGCATGTTGTAGTCGAAATCTATTCAAGCATGCTATCGAAATATGTTAGCTTTGTGTTCAAGTTAGCATGTCGAATTCAGTCATGCTTGTAAGCCCAAATTTAAGTTAAATTGTAGCCTAAGTTAGCTTAATAGTCTATAAATAGATTAGTTCTCTCAGGTTGTTGAGAAAAGTTAGTTGTTGATATTCACTTTTAATCTTTGAACCCTTATTGAGAAAGTGAATAGTAAAACAATTTTAACCAATTCTTATTCTTCTTCTTCCTTCTTCTCTCTCTTTCGTAAAACCTAATAGGATTTCTTGTGTTACTTCATGAAATCAAATCTTTATCTCATAACTTTGTTCTGTCATTGATGGCATCGTTTCACAATAATTATATTCTAATATATGACAATATTTAATGATATTCACTCTCATTTTTCACATTTCTTACTCTTATTTTTACTTTCTCTTCTTCTCAGTTCTCTCCCAAACATCTCTTCTTCTTCATCTCCTTTCTCTCCTTCCCGTCTTCCCTCACACTATGCCTCACCATACCACCGCCACCAGCAACTTCAACTGCACCACCAGTCATCGCCTTGCTTCTCCCTTCTCCTGATCCGCACACACTCATTCTCTTCTAATCAATCAACACTTCTTCTTCCATTTTTTTTACATTATTTAAATGAGTGTTTGCTATTGTTTCAGCTTTGTTGATTCAACTACAATAAGATGAAAGACCAAACATTCATCTGTAAAGTCAACGGATCTGCAACGGCTTCTGGCAGAACTATCAGATCTAAAATCGAAACTATCAGAACCAGCAGATGTAAAATAAAAAAGAAAAGTGTTGAAACCATCAAAACCATCTAATCTAAAATGGAAAAGTGAAGTACAAATTAACACCTTTGCTTATTAAAAAAAAAAAATTGATTTCATAAAAAAATACACTCGGTCCTCGCTCTCCAATGGAAATTGACCACACATTATAAGGAAATTGACACATGAAGAAGTAATGATTGCAAATTTCATTACCAATATAACGAAGCGTCAAAGTTAGAAGAGAATACTGCTCCGGATGTTAATGCATCCCTAGTTTCTAAGAATCGCTTTTTTGAAGTTCAGTTTTGTTTTTAAGAATCGCTTTTGATAACAGAAAATAACAATGGCAGTGTTATCAAAGCGACGTCGTATTATAATTGAAGCTCAACTACTATTGAATCTATGAACGTTTTCTCCATAAAAAACGAATCTAATTCATTTTTTTTACAATGGCATCGTGGCTCTAAGTCGCTGAAGATTTATTTGAAGTTGTCGATCGAAGAGCAAAAACTATGGTTGCTGAGAAAGCTAAGGAGACAATGACCCGGGCTGAGCAACATGGAAGGATTCTTGATGCTTTACGCTGCAACTTAATCCCAAAAATAAATTCTTATGCAGTTACTGTAGCAGGCGTTCCACTAACTATTATTCCTGAGTCGACACAAGCACAATGTCATGATATAGATAGGGAAGTTTCTCAATTCATAGCTGAGTTGGATAATGGACTAACTTCAGCAATAAATTCTCTACAAGCATACTTCAAGAATAAATAAATGTTCTTCCACTAGAGTGAATCGCTGCAAACAAATAAACAAACTTTAATTTAAATTCCATTTTCAATACTTAATGATGGGTGTTGAGGAAGAGAAAAACATGATAGATTAGATTAGATGAAGAGAAAAAGCATGGTTGAATAGCAGTAGTCAGAAGTGAAGGTATGTGGTAGGTTTTAAAGTCCCACATTGTGTGGATGATGCTTATATTGATTGTATATATATATAACACAAACAATGTTTTATAAAAGTTTGCGGGGTGAAGAAATGAGCCAGCCATTTGATTCAATAAATTTGTTTTTAAAATTTGTATAAATTCAATTCTATATGAATTTCAAAATAAAAAATTAATGAAAAAAATTAATTAATAATTTACTAATAAAATGACAAGGATAATGAAAAAAATATGAATAATTAAAAATTAATAAATCGTATGCCACGTCATAAAAAATCGTCACCTCAGATGCCACGTCACTTATTTCTAACGCCGTTATCAATATTTGACGGAAAAGACTAATTTGATTCTGTTAGATAACGTAAGGGACCAAATTAGAACTTTTAAAAGAAAGAGGATTAAATTGGACCTACCCCTATAGTTAGAGGACCAAAAAGGGTATTATTAAAGAAATCACAAATTTGCTAGCAGTGAGATTTAAACCCATGAACTTTAAGAACTTTCACCATGGTTGTTATATCTAACCGTTGGTAATATGTAAACTATTTTTAATTAAAAAATAAATAAAAGTAACTACGTCTGATTTTATAGATGTCACTACGGTCCTTTAAGAAATGTGTATCCGAATATAGTGTGTGTGAATTATGATACAAATGAAGGGATAATAATTGGATGATTTGTTTATTACTGCCAGCGATGAAATTTGGGCTTATGAAGGAATTCGAGATGACCGACCTTGACCTCATAAATAATTCCTCGGCATTAAGTTTTACAAGTCCAAGAAGATATTGCTTATTCATCAAAGAAGGCATGCTCTTGAAATTAAAAAAATGAAATGGATCATTGTAATGATGTCATTACTCCTGCTGAACCAAGGCTGCAACTGTCAAAGAATGAGCACGAGAAGGATGTTAATCCAACTTAGTATTGGAGGTTGATTGAATTTTTATGGTCCTTGTGAAATACGAGACCAGATTTGGAATTTAGTGTCAGAATTGTTAGTAGATTCATAGGGAGACCGAAGGTGTCTCACTTGCAGCAGCCAAGAGGATCCTAAGATACGTTAAAGGTTCTAATAGAAGCAGAATTTTGTTTCCCGCAATGAACAAGGACATAAAGTGGAATTTACTCGGATATGTTGACTCAAACGGTTCAAAGATAAAGATAACAAAAAATCCATAGTTTGATACATCTTTATGTTCGGAGAAACACCAATCTCATGGTGTTCAAAGAAGAAACCGTAGTGGAGTTCTCTTCTTGTGAGGCTGAGTACATTGCAACTTTGTTGTGTGTGTCCTAAGCCGTATGGTTGATGAATCTATTGAAGGAGCTACGATGTTAAGAGGGTGAAGCTGTAACACCCATGGTTGACAACGTTTGCGCTCTAAACTTGCTAATAATCCCATTACACATGGGAGAACTGTCGTACCTCAAAAAAATGAGAACGACCACGCGAATCGCAATCGCGCGCCCACAGGATGTACTTAATAGAGTCGTCACCGATCTTTATTTATTTTCACAGAGGAAAACGAAAAATATCGAATAAAACCCACAAAATAAAGACAACAATATGGTCATCGCAACCAATATTTAGGTTCGGGAGTCGATTATGCAAGGGGAAGGTATTATCACCCCTCACATCCGTTGTACTCAACGGGAACAATTTACACTACTACGAAAAACCCATTTAACAACGGTTGGAAATGACATATAATGACGGGGGCGAAGGCGTTGTTATGTATAGTGTTGTTGTATATGAGGTACGTACAATGACGGTCCTGGGACCGTTGTTGTATTCCAGTATACGCGCACCATTTCACAACGGTTAGTTTACTCAAGCGTTGTGATATAACTCAACTGTGATCTGGTTCGATTCTCAGCAACAACATTTTTTATTTATATTAGCGTTTGACATACAACTACGGATAAGTTTATAACCACTGCCAAAAACAGCCTGTTTTAAATATAAAATTTATCTGCTTATCAAATTATTCCTATATTTTATCCTGTCAAAACAGTTTCTGTTTACATGCAAACACAATATGTGCATCAAACACAATTCTTCCTATATTTTATCCTTATAAATGAATAAGAGAATTTACATCAAAATAAATTTACATCAAAAGCTAAATGAATCAGAGATTTAAATTGCTAACATTGTTTAAATCAAAAGCCAATATTATTGATTTCATTATGTGCATCAAAAGCCAAAACTATATGCATCAAAAGTCAAAAATATGTGCATCAAAAAATGTTGCTGATATATCAAACAGTAGGAGCAGAACCCTTAAGCACATTGTGGATATACGCCCAACGTTACGAAGATCCACAAAGTCCTCAACGGGGAATGGGGTTTCATCGTTAAACATCTACGTAAGAGCAAAAAATTGAAGATCATGCATATAATAATTCAATAGTCAACTTATATATTAATATATGTAAACATTATATGGCATATATATCGTATCCCATGAATCAACAGTGCCAGCAAGGACAATGTTTAACATGTGTTTCATGATAAAATACCCACACTCGTAACTCCCGCGTTGTTTCCTCGTCTACAAATTACATGAATATAAAAACATGAATAAAACCACACATGCATGAATGTAAATGAAATAAACAGCTAATCGGGCCACTTACTTTAGGAGCAAGGTATGTGGGCTTTTTCCTAACATTATTCATTATATTAACTTGCTCTACAATACTGCACATTGAAAATTGAATTAAACATATTACATCAAAAACTAATTACAATTAATGCCAAAGAAAATGATATTATTAAACAAAGACACTTACGTTAATACAAGATATTTCATTGGTTTATGGAGTGGATCGTGCAAAGAACACAGTAATGTCACCGTATTTGTCCTAAATGATATTATGATAAATTGCCAATGACCACTGAATGAACACGAGAATATATATATATACAATTAGTTGTTACTAAAACAAAACTAAATATAGAATATATAAATAAATTACAACAATACTAACCCACAAAGGAATGGTGGAAGGTAACATTCTTTTCCTCCGTCATTTAGCCGGCTTTTCAAGTACTTTTCTCTGATATTTTTATCATTATACGCCCAAGCAATAAAACTTGAATCCAAGATTCCATAGGTACTTGATTTATTCAATTCTATACAAACACGGTGAATGTACCTAAATGGTCAAAGAAAATGAATAAATTAAGGGAGAAAATACAAAAAATTATAATGTTCTATAATGACATGTATATTCGACTATATACTTAAGTGCACCAAACTTGCAAAATAGCTATGTCAAGCCACTTAAATCCTGCGAGAAAATCCCTCACATCTTCAGGAGTGTAATACACTAAATCCAATTTCTGGCAATGTTCTAGCGGGAGAGCTTATGCAAGGTTTGTTGTTGAAATGGACAAGTATAAACTTGTTATTTAATTTGGACTAGGGTCCAATATCCCATTGCGGTTATCTATAGGGGAAGGGGCTGTATAATTACTTCCTTTTATAGAAGCGTGATTTACGACACTTCTACTTGGAGTTTGATCATCACCAACGCAACGATGATCTTCATTATTAGTTCGTTGTTCGAGACTTTCACTTAATCTCTACATCATAACATTTAATTAGAACATAAAACAAAAATAAGCATAATATATTCAATTAGAACATACAATATATATCATACAAAAATAAGCGCGATTTACGACACATACCGAATACAACTCTTTTAAAATTTTCACTTCTTTCTCCCTTTTTTCCCTCTCCTCTTCAAACAGCCTCCTTTGCTCTGCCAATTGCTTCTCAACATTCTCAATCTTTTGTCGTTGAGCAAGAAATTCAGCCGTTTCGGTGCTTCTTCTTTGAGGTCCAAAGTATGACCTCAAGCCGACACCATCTCCAACACCACGGACACGACCTCCATGCTCAGCTGTTCCGATAGCTTCGACTAATATGTCATGTCGTGCTTCCGGAACAAATGTGCCTTCACGGGCCGCCACAACCAAATTATCCTACACAACATGAGCAACTTACATAAGCAAACTCATTTAAATAACAACTCATGAGCAACTTACATAAGCAAACGCATTTAAATAACAACTCATGAGCAACTTACATAAGCAAACGCATTTAAACAAAACATATACTTACAATTTTCTCAGCAACTACTCATGAAGCCTCAGAGGTGTACTCTCCATTAGGTCTTAATCGAGTCCTCTTCCATTTCTCATGTCTTGAAGGTGGAGATGGAATGTCACCATCTTCTCCTTCTTGTTATTTTTCCTGCATTATCCTCTTCTCAAGTTTCCTGTAACCCCCACGAGACAATCTATGGGGGTACATGTTTTTCGCCTTGTTCTGAATTCCTACTACACTTTTATCCTGTTATTAACAAAGTGAAAAATGTGTATGATTAGTATCTATAACTCATTAGCATAACATTATAGGTTACATAAGACTAGTACTAACCTTGAATTCCTCAGAACGACGTTTCTTCGCAAACTTGTGCCACACCTTCTTCGATAAAAAAAACTATACCGAATCCATGGAGGTTGAAGACCGCTCTTAGGCTTCGTAATGTAGTTAGCCGTGAGCCGTGACTTAAATCCCCTCCAACGAACACCGGCATAAGTTATCCACTTTCTTTTCAATTTTGAGTCATCGGTAAACTCAAAATTCAACTACATTAAATCAATATATAAGTATGAATTAGAAACTATAGGTAGTGATATCAAATATATGAAAATTATAGTATGAAATACCTTAACGTCTGTCCATATGCTGTCTTTGACATTAACATCCACTTCTCTCCAATCATCAATCAGTATACCGACTTTGCTATGTGCAAGGAACGCAACATAACTCCTAAAAGTAACGTAATATGGACAATCCACTAATCTGTAGTGCGAATCAAACTCGATTGGAATTTTTACACCAAATGAGTTGCGGACTGATGTGAATTTGGGCATCATTGTGACACCTCTTTGTGATCTTTTCGTTTGACTTTCAGTTGTTTGAGTTTCATTGGCTAACCTTTCATTTCACTACACAAAAATTGATTTTTTGTATCGCCTAATTTAATAACACTTTTAAAGAAAGTGCTATTTAAAAGGAAAAAACACATCTATAATAGCACTTTATGGTCGGACGCTATTAAAGAATACAAACAATGTGATTTTGATAGCACTTTGTGAAAAAATGCTATTATTAAGCTTTAGTAAGATAGCGCTTTTCTCAAAACGCTATTAATATTGTACACTAAGATAACTCTTTTGATAAAAGGCTATTAATATTATACACTAAGATAGCACTTTTGACAAAACGCTATTATTGAACTATCCTATGTTAGCGTTTATACATAAAACGCTATTGTTTTTATAATATAAAATTAATAAAATTAAAAAAACAAAACACGTTTCCATGCTAGCATTTAGATGAAATTGAAACCCTAACATCGTTTCTCACTCTCTTCTCAAACATGGTTTCTCACTCTCTTCTCAGAAATCGAAGCCCTAACATCGTTTCTCACTCTCTTCTCAAACATCGCTTCTGCATTTCTTCTCAGAAATTCTTTGATTCTTTCATCCTCTCCCCAAATCCAATGTTGAAGCTCATTTCATCCTCTCGCATCCACCGCCTAAACCCCGCCGCAATACCGGTGCTCCGCCCTGCAGCAGACTTCGCGTCGCCGTTTCTTAGAGTGCTGAGCTCCCTCAGCGACTTGAGCCGGAACCATCGTTATTTGGGAGGTCGGCTTTTTTTCTACTCAGATTCCAGCGATGGAGTCATCATGTGGTGGATGCCGAAGTTAAAGCGGCGGAGGATACTCTGTCGAAGGCCTCTGCTATTGTCTCCACGTACCCTAGGCCTGAAGATTACCTAACTGTTGGTTTCAGATTTTACTCGTTTTTTTCTCTTTACCTTTAGCTGCTGAAATGTTTCAAGTACATAATTTTTAGATATTCGGAAGTTGGATTATTTTTCTTTTTGTTTTTGATAGGAACATTATGTTTTAATTTGATTGGCCTCTGATTGATTGGAAAATAGGGGCGCTGAACTAGTATTTGATTATAGATATAGATGTAGATGTTGCAGTGTTGTAGTGTTGTAATATATATAGTGTTGCCAAAACTGCTAGTTCATCACCGTCTTGACTCTCGAATTCAAATTTGTAGAACCTATTCAACCCTCTATCATCAACCTCGTGAGTATAATTGTATCAAAGTGTTCACTTAATGATTCTTTTTTCTATTTTCCTTTGGATCAGGTTTTGGCATTACCATTGCAGCACAGACCCCTTTTCCCAGGATTTTACATGCCAATCTTTGTTAAGGTATGGTGAGTTGCCAAGAATGATGATTTAAGTCTGTCTTTGTTCATTACATGCCTCTGGCTTAACCATATGGTATTTGGGTGAATGTGACATGGAATTTGATCGCATGTTTGTGTTAATTCTATTGATTATTTTACTCTGCGTTCAGGACCCCAAAGTGTTGGCAGCTTTACAGGAGAGTCGAGAACGGCAAGCCCCTTATGCTGGTGCTTTCCTCCTTAAAGATGAGCTAGACACTGATCCAAATGTAGTATCTAGCTCTGACACAGAAAAGAATGTATATGATTTAAAAGGAAAAGAGTTGTTTAACCGTCTTCATGAAGTTGGGACTCTTGCCCAAGTATGTTATTTTATGTGCAGCTTAATAGTTGCTTTATTGCCTTCAACAAACTACTTATTTAGGTTTGATAATTGCCTAACTTTTGTAAAAAAAATCCTGTTTTGAATTCCAGATTTCAAGTATCCAGGGCGATCAGGTGATCCTGATTGGTCATCCTCTCGCACTCGCACTCTAATAAAGGTATTCTAAGCTTAATCATGTATCTGTATTGCTCAAAGTATTATTTAAGTTACATGTGTTCATTCTTTTACAATCATTTCAATAAACCTATTGGGTGTTGATCCTTCTGCAGATTGCTTATCCGTTACTTGCTCAGAGTCGTTGACATACACACCTCCTGAATCACCTTGTGGTTGTGTATGGCCACTTCAGGTTAAAATCCGTGTCAGCATTGCTACATACAAGTGTTTTCCTCTAGTTTCAAAGCTAGCTGATGAAATTGCATCGAGTGCTATGCTGAACCATACATAAGTTCATATTGTGGGAGTTGATGCAGCTAATCAGCAACTAGAGAAAACCAATATTATCATTAACCTGGTACCAAAAGGAGTAAAATTTGATGATACCGCAGCATTATTAATATACAAGAAATTCTGGCACGGAGAGATTCTAATAGATGATTCCCTCTTTGGTACTTATGAAGTACTCTATGTTCATTATCCAGGTTATACATTGATTACAATATTGTTAGTATTATTTATGCTATAAAGTGAATTTATATAGTATGATTGGTTTCATTAGTTGACATATCTCTAGATTCATACTTTTGGATAATGTATGCATGCAGGTCTTCCACCATCTCCACCTTCAATTCCCTCGGGTGTTTCTAATGTAGATGATGGACCGAATCAAGGTCGTGACAATAATGGAATGATGATGAAACCTTTAGGAGTAGCTATACCAAAGAAAAAGAAAGAAGGGAGCAATGGAAGAATGGTTTTTATAATTGTGCTGTCATCAGTTACTGTTTTTGTACTATTCCTTGGACTTGTTTGGCTTTGTCTCAATTGTCTGTTGAAATACAGTTCTTGTATTCATCAACATGAAAAAGCTTCAGATAGTTTAATGTCATCCTCTTCAAAACATTTAAGTAAGTCCAATTACTGACTCGGCAAAAGCTTTATTGATAGTTTAGATACAATACAAAACAAAGATCTTGTTTTCTTTAAGCATCATAAAACTGGAATTTATAGAATTTTGTTTGAATGTGACAGGGGCTGCCGGTCCAATAAATCATGGGATTGTGTCAGGATCTAGATCACGTTCCTTCGGTTCGGGAACGATAGCATTTACAAGATCTGCCAAGAATTTTTCCTTGAATGACTTGGAGAAAGCACCAAATAACTTTGACTCTTCTAGAATATTAGGAGAAGGTGGCTTTGGACTTAGATTCCCTGTTTATCCTTCCCCTCAAGTTTCAACGTTGTCTCTCTTAGAACTGCATTGGTCTTCTTCTATCTAAGGTATTGTAACTTTCCTAAACTTGGTGGTAGTTGGATCTATTTCCTCAAAAAAGCCAAAGTGCAATTACTATGAATGGTGCTTAAGGCCATTGGACTTTTTGTGACAAATTTTTTCCTGCAATAGGGCATGCTGTTGCTGCTGTTTTTGTAGAACATGATTCAATATCATTGTGTGTAAATGTATCTGCATTAGGGGCATGTTGTTGCTGATGTTTTTTATAGAACATGATTGAATTTACTATAATATTGAAGTGAGGGGAGATTCATAACCGAATTGGGCAGTTAGGGAAAAGGGAATTAAAATTTTGGTCAGCTGTTAGTTTGGATGGACATTAGTAGGTTTAATGTGCAAAGTTAGTTAGGAGATTAACACTTTTAATTGACAGTTAATCTAGTTAGGTTATTAATCATTACAAGATTCCCTTTTTCAAAAAATAAATCATGTCAGTATCAACCACGAACATGATTGTGTCCTATCGGATCTGCGACCATGTCCTTCTTTCAAGGTATTTACAATAGCACGTGCAAACTAACCTTGGATGAAAACGGGGATCGGACTCCTTCCTGAGTGATATAAAGCTTTAAGATCTCCGGTGAAAGGTTTTGTGGATAACCGAAGTCCATGTTTTCTGCAAGTACTTGTGAATACTTATCACTATCCCAACCAATGATTCATATGATAAATATTTTCTGTCGCAAATAAGAAAAATGCATTGTCTTTTATAGTTATACAAAGCTATTGAACCTGTTTGCAAAATAGATAGATGCACAAAAACACCTTATACAGTTATGAAGCAAAAGCACTGCAGCAGATTCAAATACAAAAGCGTGAAACACCAGCCACTTCCATTGCAGTTCCTTGGGTTATTATCTATTGGCTTAAATATGTTGTTTGACCCTGCAAATACCATTTTTTGCTTTTAGTCCCTATACATTTTTTTGTTTTTTATAAAGCAAAAATGTTAGTTGATTTTGAAATTAGTAGAAGTTAAATGAACTGTTTATAGAACTTGTTGAATGTTGGATTGACAATTAGGTTAGTTAGTAATTGGTTGAATTTCTACGGAATTTGGACTATGACTGAGTCAGTTAGTTAGAAATGTTAGTTGAAGAGGAAAATAGTTAGTTTGGATTGACAGTTAGAAAAAGTTAGGAGAGTTAGAATGGAAATTGGTTGGTGGTCAGTATGTATACTGTTAGGAAAACTAGTTAGAATCTGAACTGTTAGTTAATGGAATTAATTAGTTGTGGTAGTTAATATCAGTTAAAGAGTTAGTTAATTCAAATTAATAGCTAGAAAAAAGGTTAGATTAGTTATGTTGGCAGTTTTGTTAATGGAGTTAATTTATTTGTACTGTCAGTTAATGATTATTATTTAGCTCAAAATTAGTTGGACTGTTATTGGAGTTTGAAATATTAACATGCTAGTTTAGGTTAGTTTTAGTGAGCTAACTGCTATGGAATTTGGAATTGTGTTGATTGGCATTGTTATGTTTTTTGAATTAGCTTGTTTGGTAGTTAATAAAAGTTAGAAAATCTGTTGATGTTAGAAGTTTGGAAGATTTTTATTGTTCCATACAAGGGTTTAAATATAATGATCTCTTTAATAAGAAAAGTTACATCCTTCATAAAACTTGCATGCCCTTAATTATAAAAGTTTGCAACATGTTTTATACTTATGAAATATTTCTAAGCCCTTCCTCACGTATCATGGAATAAGGTTTCTTTATGTTCTATTTTTATGTTTAGTGCTTCTGGTTTTTTAGGAGAGATGCTTAGTGCTGCTCTCAACATTTTTATGTTTCTTTATGTTCTATTTGGTTAAGTACCTTCAAAATTTCTTATATGGACACATAGATATTGATCCATTTTTACACATTGTTTTTCTTTTTTGGTTTGGTTGTAGCGAATGTTAGATTACTTTATACATCTTGAATTGATTTTTATTGTACAATACATAATCAATATTCTTTCTATGATATAGGAAAACAAGAATCAGTTATTTTGCCTAGCTAAGTGATTGTATCTATGGGTTCAGCGCTTTTGGTTCGTGAAGTGTGGTTACTACTTGGTGTTGTTTTGTTGTCCTTTCTTGTTTTTTAGGTGTTTTGTTTAGAGAATATGACTGTTTGCTTTGGGATTTGGATTGAAGTACTCTTAGTTGGAATGCATGCATCTACAAATTTGGTTATGCAAATGCCCTCTTTTTTAGTACACTAAATGCCCTCTGTATATGTTATGATATTTGTAAACAAGTGGATATGGTTTAAAATGTTATTTGGTATTGATGAATCATAATATGTATGCAATGAGTAACTTAAAGCATTATTTGGTATTGAATTGAATGTAACTTTTTGATATTTGCACACCAAAAGAATGACTTTGTGTACAGCAAAAAAAAATGTACTACAATAGCGTTTTGTAGAAAGTGCTATTAATGAAACATACTATAATAGCACTTTTAAGAGAAAGTGCTATAAAAAATGTGCCATATATTAGCGCTTTCTTTGAAAGTGCTATCAAACATGTGTCATATATTAGAGCTTTGTTTGAAAGTGCTATTAAACATGTGCTCTATAATAGCGCTTATTTTGAAAGTGCTATTAAAAAACGTGCAAAATGCCCACTTCGGAAGCGCTTAAGGAAAAACGCTATTAAAAACTGATACTTTAATAGCGCTTTAAAAGTGTTACTAAATAAAAAACATTTACAATAGCGGCGCGGTTAATAGCGCTTTTAAGCGCTATCAAAAACAAACAAAAATGCTATTAAATAGCTTATTTGCCGTAGTGTTTGTTTGAGTTTCTTCGCTGGTTTCTGATGAAGAACTCGACAAGGTCGACATCTAAGTTCAAAAACAACAACAACATGAACAACAATGGCAAAAGAGTTTACTGTAGATGCATGGGGAAAATATTTTACGTACCCTAAACGTGACGATGAAGTAAACGATGTTGGTGTTGGTGTTGTTGTCTTCCTTCCTTACAACAACGACGGTGTTGTTGTTAGCTTCCTTCTCGACGGTGACGATGATGACGACGGTGTTGGTAGGTGCGTAGTCTTCTATTTTCTTCACGATCGTGACGATGATGACGAAAATGACAACAAATGGATACTGATGATGCAAGCTTTGGTTGAAATCGTGTATTGTTTCACAGTATTGAACGTTAGGGTTTAGGGTTGAAATCGTGTAACGTTTCATCTGGTTTCTATTTTCAATGGAAAAAATGATACTGAAGAGACAATGCAACTAGCTAGCTTGGAGAATATTGAAAAGCTACTGCGACGGTCAACAATATAAACCGTTATGATATATTATTTTCATAATGATCTTTCATATTAAAGCGCCAGAGTTATATTTAGAATTAAAAATTAAAAAACATACAAAATATATCACAATGGTGTATATAAACAACCGTAGTCATAACTTTTAATTTTTTTAATTAAAATTAAATAAAAAAGAAAAGGCGCGCTTTAACATAAAAGGAATAATATATATGATGGCGCTGAGGTTCGAACACATGAAAGCTTAATGGTATCACCACGGTTGATTTATCAACCATTGTTATATACAGGTAATCACCACGGTTGGTTTATCCACCGTTGTTATATACAGATAATTTTTATTCAATAAACAAATAAAATACAACTGCGCCTTAGTTTAGATATGTCACAACGGTGTAGGGATGAAACGTTGTGAGCATGGCGTCGTTGTTTACGCGTTTTGTAGTAGTGTTAGTTAGGGTTGAAAATCTTCTACGTATTGAATGGAAAAAGAAATAAAAGAGAAATGTTTTTGGATTTTTATTAAAGAGAAAGGGGGACCTAAGAATTTTTATTACTAGGGGGGCCCGACAAGATTTCACAATCCTACTTCTACGTATCTCAAAAGAGAAATCATGTCACACGTAGTTCTGGGTAAAAATGTTTGTTTGTTGGTCGATTTTAGAGAAAGCTATCTTGTATTAATCGACGAAAAACACTGTTTTACCCAAAACAGGTGAGGAGTGGACGTTTACACCACATTGAATGGATTTAAAAATCACATTCTCGCCACTTATCTTAAGTTAACGACTGTGGATGAAGAATTGCTCTTGCATCATATTAAAACCAGATGTCTTTCGTTTTTAAAAAGTTTATAGGGTCGCACGGCGACAAAAAAAATAGTTTGATCAGTCGGATGTATTTTAGGTGAATGACAAACGTTTGATGAGAATTAATTGTTCAAAGAGTTATGCAAAGATGCTAGATCCCAGTGTCATACCCTAAATTTTGACCACTAAGATTTCCCATCATTGTGCAAATTATCACCACAATATGGGTAATCAATCATGCCTCATTAGTCTCCCTAAAGATGGGTGAACATCCACTACAATCAAGCTTAAGGTTTAAAGCCCTCTCAGAGTTCTTAGACAGAGGATCAATCAAGGAATGACATGATCTCCAACTTGTCTAACCTCTCAAACATCCACAAGGGATCAAGAGGACTCCCACATCAAGGATTAAGCACAAGGCTGCAACCTTTTAAGTGAATTAAGCCTCAAGATCGCCAGTGTCACCAAGTTACGGTTTGGTCGACCAGGGCCTCCAGATGGAAATTTTCCTCTGGGCATGAGCCAATTCTTCAAAGCATAACCTAATATACCCCATGGAACCTCATGGACCCCATCATCAAGTCAATTTAGCCTCAGGGGGTGCATTCACCAAAAATCAGGAATTAGGGTTTCTTGACCTAATTCACCCCTAAGTTGACTTTTGGGGCAAAGCATGAGCGAAGACCTCAAGACATGATTTGAGGGTCTCTAATACACCACATTGATCCATTTGCAATAATGGATTGATCCAAGAAGCTTGAGCAACAAGTTTCAATTTCATCTGAACCACAATTAGGGTTTCGCGAGAAAAGTCAACTGTATCTTTGACTTTTTACCAGGACATGCTCCCAAACCCTAGGACATGATTTAATACACCCTATAACACCTATGAAATCAATCCATCAAGTTTGATTTAGGTCAAGGACTTGATTTCATAGAGGATCGCACAGTTTGGAATTCATCTGATAAAAAGTCAACTGTGCACAAAAGTCAACTTTGACTTTTTGAGATTTTTCACAATTATGGTTCCTTAACTCTAGAATGATGTTAATGTGTGATTGGAATCATCATTTATCAAGAAAAATCAAGAAAATTGGGATAACTTGTAAAAGGGGGTAAGCATAAAAAACTAAGAAATTTTTCTAAGTTATGGAACAAAGTGGCTAGGGTACCAACTTTGGAGGATCATAACTCCTAAATCACAAGGCCATTTTTCCCCATCCAAATATGGATTTGTAGCTCTCATTACCCTCTACAAAAGCTTCAACTACACCTCATTCCAATTCATCATGGATTTTGAGTTATGGAATGATCAAAATGGCTGAAAACATGAAATGTCACTTTTTTCCAACACTTAGTGAAATTTTCACTAAGTCAGAATCTGCCTTACTTTTTTTCAAATGTAGGGGCATTTTTCACTTGGATCCAAAAAGTATCAAAACCAATTATGATCAAACAGTTGTTGTATCATATGAGGGCTTTCCAAAATGGCCAAGAACTCCATCAAATTCCACTTGAGCCATGAGATATGACAATGGCAACATGCCTTGTTGAAAACTGCCAAAGCAAGAAAGATTTTGGAGTTTTGCTCGATTTGCCCAAATTTTGCAAAGGGGAAGCAACTCTATCCATCTGAACACCTCAAGGGGGGGACCAAGGAGGAACCAACTCTGATCCCAAGCCTCCCAAGTCTTTTGAACCAAAAATAGCATGTCAAACCTAGAATTGCCTAAAAGAGGGACAATACTCCAATTTTGGATTGGAGCATTCAATGCATACACCAAGGTGGCATGGACTGAGCCATTTCCAACTGAATTCAGTCAAGACTTATCCAAGACCAAGGGAACCAGCAGCCTGTGCCCTAACCTCTAGTCAATGGCTAGAGGAGACTTGAATTCTCATTGCTCAACATTGGCCAAACCTATGCAGCAGTTGCCATTCACTATTCCTTGCAAAACAAACTTGCTCTACTATAAATAGAGCTCATTTGTGATCAGTTTGAGTACACCAAATCCATCAAACAGATGCTTTCCTCAAAATCTCTTCTTTCACTCCAAAATTGCCTTCCAAATCAAGTCACTATCGGGTTTAGAGTTTGAGAGAAATTCCAATCAAACACATCACACACACACACCTCATAAACATCATATAGAAGTGATCCAAACACTCACATAACATCTGGAACACCAAAATCACAAAATCACCAGCCAACTGCTCAAGCCTTTGACAGATTTGCAGTTGAGGTGCCAAATCCAGTTCCAGCTCAAATCAATCCACTCCAAGCATCCAGACACACTCCATAGCACCTATGGAAGCTGTCCATAACCTTGGAACCAAGCTGTAACACCTCTAACATAAAACACGATCACCAGCTGCAAGAGGTAAGCATGAGCTCTTCTAACTCTATGATCCATGCAATTTTTGCTGCACAATAACTTGGCCATATGTTCATAATCATGCATGGAGTGTTTTCCCTCAATCAATTGCATTGTTTGAATCGTGTATGGAATTTCTGAACCTTCATGCAAATTTTAGGGTTCTTGAGGTTTCTCTTTGATTTCTTATTCCATGTTTAAAATAAATGAAATTAAAGACCATATACATGATCGTGAGGTTGAAACGAGTAGATTGATATGTAGATTGCATGATATAATCAAGTATTCAGTGAGATTAGATAGAAAACGCAAATCTGCAGAAACAGAGGAAGGGTGCGTGTTCTTGCCATGTTCTTGGCGCCATTTTTCAAATATTTGAATATTTGAATTTTGTGATTTTATTTAATTGATTCAAAAATTACTTTCTCTCTGAGTTTTAATGATTTTGAGTTGATTCTTTTTTTAATAATTCATAAAAAATTTAAAATATTTTATTTTACCAAAAAATCCCAAAAATATTATTTATTTCATATAATTGATATTTTTGCAAAGAATTAATATTTTAATTGTTTTTGACATTTAAAATATTTTTCCTTCTTGATTTTGCAAATTTTAATGATTTCTAATCATTTTGTAGGTCAAAACTTGATTTTTGAAACATTAATCCAAGATCACAATTTGTTTTTCATATGTTTAACAATTTTGATCATTTTAATTGAATTTTATTCAATTAAAATACATTTTGGAAACAAATTAGGGTTTTTGATTAATTCAACCCTCATCAAACATTTTCAAACTCTTTGGGCCTCTAGTAGAGTGTAAGACCCAACCCTTTTTGAAAACCAAAATAATTTGGGCCTCAGTGTATTGTATAAGTCCTGATACCGTCAAAAAAAATTCGGCGCCTTTTTAACAAAACAAACTCTTGGGCCTACCCTCGTGTTATAAACCCCATTCTTTTTCTTTAAACACCTTTGGGCCTCTAATAGAGTGTAAGACCCAACCCCCTTTTAACCAAAACTATTTTGGGCCTCAGATATTGTATAAGTCCCTCTGCGTTAAAAGAAAATCTCGGTGCAATTGCCAGTTCAAAAAACCATTTTTTGGGTCTCTCCTTGAGCTGTAAGCCCCACCACTTGTATAAAAATAAATCTTTGGGCCTCTTGAGAGAGTGTAAGACCCATCCCTTTGTACAGAAAACCTTTTTGGGGCCTCAGTCACTTGTATAAGTCCCTGTACAAATTCAACAGTGCAATCACTGATAAAACCTTAGGCCTCTCCTTGAGCTGTAAGCCTCAACAATATTTTCAAAGCACTTTCTCCTTTGATTTTGAATATAATATTGTTATCAAAGCTTTCTTTGTTGAACAACTAACAAAACAACATGGAAGCTCTACAACCGAGTAAATGTTTACCCGCTTTCTTTATCCGCTTTCATATATATATATATATATATATATATATATATATATATATATATAACTGTATTGTGGGGCTGCTCACTATAAGTCTTCTTTCACAAACTTTTATATACTTGTCAAATATCAACTGCGTAATACTAGTATAGTTTTTTAGAGTTTTCCCCGACAACTACGTCTAGCACTAGGTAAAGCCCCGTTGATCGCTCTTAAATACAGTCAAAACTAGATCCCCATAGGATTACCAGACACAGTCTTCCCTCCTCTTAGGGTTAAACAATATGGAGATGTGAAAGGCAGATTCTTTTTTGAACCCTCTCTCAGACTGTCACCCTTAGAAGTTGTCAAAGAGACCCCACTCCCCGGAGATGATCTTTTCTCCGTGAATGGCATCTCTTGAGTTTCTTCCAAATTCTCGAACTTTCCTGGCTTGATCTATTCTCTGTGAATGGCATGTCTTTAACTTCTCGGGGTTTGGGGACCCACAGGCTTCTTAAAAGCACCCTTAAAAATTGTCAAAGAAACTCTAACTCCCCAGAGATAATCTTTTCTCCGTGAATGGCATCTCTTGAGTTTCTTCAAAATTCTCGGACTTTCCTGGCTTGATCTATTCTCTGTGAATGGCATGTCTTGAACTTCTCGGGGTTTGGGGACCCACGGGCTTCTTAAAAGTATTCCCGTCTCCTCTTGGGCGTTGTACAAGGACCCTTCAGCTTCTTAAAAGCTCTCATGCCTTCTCTTGGGCTTAATACAAGGACCCTGACGACCTCTTAAAGGTATAAGACAGAACTTAATCATCCTTTGCTAGAGCAGTCTTTCCAACGTCAAAACTCCGACCATTTGAGGGTTGATACTCATCTCTTAACGCTCGTGCCTCCTCTTGGGCATTGTACAAAAGATGAAACTCTAGACTTGAACAATCTAAAAACCCCTTGAGTCTCAAAGGCATTCTGAAGTTCCTTTCAAAAATAGGAAAAACACTGATCGCTCTAAAAGTCGGCCTCTCTCATGAGAGTTCCTTACCTTTTGGCCTGCCTATGGATTTAATCCTCAGCAGTAACCCAACCTTCTCTTGGGCATTATACAAAGATCATTCGCTATCTGAGAATCGATTTCTCCAAAACACTCGTAGACTTGGACAGTCTCAATACCCTTTAGAATTCCCATTTCTTTAAAGAACAGGAGATAATCCAGATCCTCTGATCAATCCATAAGTTCAACATTACCCATATAAGAACTGATTTTCTCTTTTAACCAACATACTGGACCTGTCACTAAACTGAAACAGTTACCGGCACCAATAGCCTCCCCTTGGGCTTTGTACAATGATTCTCCTCATTGGAGCTAACCTTTTTAGCCTCCATCTCGGGCTTCGTACGAGATACCAAATCACTCTCTTGTTGAGTATAAAAGACTCTCTTGTTGAGTCACTTCCTTTTCAGCCTCCATCTCGGGCTTCGTACGAGATACAAAAACACTCTCTTGTTGAGTATAAAAGACTCTCTTGTTGAGTCACTTCCTTTTCATCCTCCATCTCGGGCTTCGTACGAGATACAAAAACACTCTCTTGTTGAGTCTCTTCCTTTTCAGCCTCCATCTCGGGTTTCGTACGAGATACAAAAACACTCTCTTGTTGAGTATAAAAGACTCTCTTATTGAGTCTCTTCCTTTTCAGCCTCCATCTCGGGCTTCGTACGAGATACAAAAACACTCTCTTGTTGAGTATAAAAGACTCTCTTGTTGAGTCACTTCCCTTTTAGCCTCCGTCTTGGGCTTCGTACAAGACACATACAAAAACACTCTCTTGTTGAGTATAAAAGACTCTCTTGTTGATTCAATCCTTTTCAGCCTCCATCTCGGGCTTCGTACGAGGTACAAAGACTCTCTTGTTGAGTCAAACACCTTTAGCCTTCGTCTTGGGCTTCGTACAAGAAACATACAAAAACACTCTCTTGTTGAGTATAAAAGACTCTCTTGTTGAGTCAATCCTTTTCAGCCTCCATCTCGGGCTTCGTACGAGGTACAAAGACTCTCTTGTTGAGTCAAACACCTTTAGCCTCCGTCTTGGGCTTCGTACAAGACACATACAAAAGCACTCTCTTGTTGAGTCAACCCTTTTAGCCTCTTTCTCGGGCTTCGTACGAGACACATAAAAACACCTTCTTGTTGGGCCATTAGCCTCCTCTTAGGCTTCGTATAAGGAAAACCCTGGTTGAGTCAATCAACCTTTTAGCATCAAAATTGTGCCTTGTTCATAGCATACAAACATCAACAACTCCTCTTTAAAGATGACAAATTCTCTCTAAAGTCAAGACCCTTTTAGCTTCACATCTTGGGCTTTGAACAAGATACAAACCACCTTTAGCTTCATGTCTTGGGCTTTGAACAAGACACCAAAACAACCTTTTTTTCTCCCATAGAATAGGAGGAACTACGATCGCTCTGATTTCTCTATTTCGTTAAACGGGAATATGTAGGCATAGGATTGAAAAATCTTAGTGAGCACACTAATAAAAAAAACTAAAATCCTATACCTTCATACATCAATCGAAAAGCATCAGTCCTAACATCCTACTGTAATACCCCAAAATTTGCTCTCCCTTTTTGTCATCTTAGCATAGCATTATCATCTATCATATCATATCCATCTCATTAGCATTGCATTGCATTTAACATAAAAAATGAAGCATAGCATCCCTCTTACCATCAAGGCATGTGATCAGGTGGAAGGTGGACAATCAAGGGATCATTCAAAGCACAAAAAGGTCAGTCAAGTTGCCTCAAGGCAAGCCAAGAAGTCTTTCATGTATCATACTATCTCAATTGATCATCCAAAACCTCAAGGAAGTGAGATTCAATGGGAGATTGAAGCACTACATCTTTCACTATGCAAGAAGTCCAAAAAATTGAAGGAAAATCCTCAAAAGAGATAGCTCATTGATTCAAAATCATCCTCAAATGGCATATATCATCATCCTTTAAGAGGATACACAACATACTCTGAGGAATTTGAAATTGAAGACTGCACTTTTTCCTCCTAACCAGAAGGGGCTGAAATTAGGGTTTACAGTAAAATCAGGTTATCTTTGATTTTTTGGACAAAACTTGATATCATGGTATTCTACATGTCCTTAAGTGTATGTGTATGGAGAATTGCCCCTCAATTGGTTTTGGAGGTGGTTCAATTGGAAGAAAGATAAAAAATCAGGAAATTTGGGGCCAAGTCAAATAATCAGAGGAAAAAGTCAACTCTTGACGTTTTGAGCCCAAAATCATGAAATTCATGTTACATATGTCCAATGTACAAAATTTGGTCAAGAAACTCCAAAGGAATCATGAAAAAATCAAGAGGTGGAAAGTTGCCATTTTTGGAAGAGGAAGGGTTACTAAAAATAGCAAGTTTTGGCCATTTTGCATCAGAGTTTGAACCAAGGCCATTTGAAATTGAAGCATCAAATGAAAATTCCACCAGGCCACAACAAAAGGTCTTGCTTTAAGCTTCAAATCCATGTGTAGAACATCTCAATTGGATAAATATTGAGGGAGATATGATGGATCCAAGTTGGAAGAAAGTAGGCCAAAACTAGGTCATGACCAAGAATTTTCAGGTCACGCGCACATCATTTCCTCAAACAGTTGGTGTGCCAAAAGTCAAGCCTAATTTCTCCAAGAAGAAAGCTCCAAATGAGAAAATTTTCAACATCAAAGTTGTTCTTTGTAGTGTCATCTTCAATATTGATGTTGGGAAAATTTTGAATTGATCAAGCTTTGAGTGAGTTATAGTGGTCTCAATTTAGTGTGTTCAGACTGAAATTCCATGCACCAAGCTACCTTGTCAACCGACCAACTGTCTTGCCTACAAACCAGTCCCAAACCTTGATGTTCCAAGTTGCTTTTCACCAATTTCCAAGCCTCAATTCAATTCAATTTTCACCCCAAACTTGTTCCATGATATCTCCTCTTCCATTTGGCATCAATACCTCTTTGTTTCATTCACAAACTAGAGAGAAATTCTTGGTCAAACCATTAAACCTTGGGCTGCTAAAAACCAGAAAAAATGAATGTTGTTGTTGTTGTCTCAGCTTGCTCGTGCATTGCTCACCCTCCAACTCTTTCTTCATTTAACCAAACACTCATCACATGTCCATGCACATGAGCACGCGCCATGCACGAAAATAGAAAAAGCAACTTGCTGAACAAGTTTGGTGAGACAGCCGTGCAATGTCAGTTCATTTTCACTTCCACCATAACACCATGGACCTCCACCACTATAGCACACCCACAGCTGACTCGCCCTAACTAACTTGGCTCAGTTAGTTAGAGGCAGCTCAGTTAACTCAACTTGGACTCAGTTGACTCACTCACTTAACCACCTCTGGTTCATTTCTAACTCACACTATAAAACCAAATTTCACTCACATTTCTCAGACAACACTGATTTCTCACATTCACTTCAGAATTCTCCTCTCACTCTCTCTGATTTTGCTCATCTTCTTCTCCACGATTTCAACTCCATTGTGCTTCCAGTGATCATTGCTTGGTGTGGTTGAATCAAGAGCAACAAGAACAACTCCATTTCTGCAAGTTCAGCATCATTGCAAGCTTCAATATCCTTCATCTATTTACGAATCCATAGCATTTATTTTGCTAAGTTTGAAGACCTAGAAGCTCAGCATATCAAGATTTTCTCTGGTTTTTCTCAACATCTCCAATTGCTCCACATTTTCAGGTTTCATCATTCAACTTTGCTTCAGTTGATTTTCATTAATTTTAGCTTGTTTTTGTTAATTTAAGCTTGATAGAAGCTCTGCTTACTTCGGCTAGTTGATAGGCCTTGTAGAGGCTTAGATCCAAAAGTTAGGGCTTGGTTTGATCCTCTCTGTTCTTTGTGTGCATGCTTGTTGTGTGAAAAATAATTGCGTATCATTGATCTCCATTATCTCAGCTTCATTTTGGTATGCGTATTGTGTGTCTTGGTGAACATGTGAGTTTGCAGGTGGTGGTTGTTGGCCGGAGAAGGTGACCGGAGGTCATCTCCGGCCGGTGACATTTATTCTAGGGTTTTGTTTGCAGTTTTAATCGTAGCCGTTGATTTGTTCCCATCGTGTGGTGAAAAACGTGCCAGCGCATTAAAATAGGCGTGCATGTCACGTGTTTTTATTTCTGATTTCATTTAATCATTGTGTGGTGCGGTGCATGGTATATAGTGTGTGTCTTCACGCGCGTGTGTTGGATTCAATTACTTTGACTTTGGTGTTGACTTGACCTGATCCAAGGGTGATAATTGCTTGACTTTTGTTTGACTGAGTGTGCATGATTGCTAGTGTGGATTGCGCAGATGTGGACTGGGCTAAATTGCTATTTGCACCGTGTGTTTCAAAGCCCAAACCAATTTGAATTGAACAATTGCTATGCTTACACCTCCCTCTCTTATTTCATTTCTTTTTATTTTCTTAATTTTGTGCACGTTTCTTTTTTTAATTTTTAAAATTACAAAATGTTATTAGAAAATTCTGGGAAAATTTATGAATGTTATTAAGACATTTAGGAAATTTTTGATATTTTCATTTCATGATTTTATGACACTTTTGCCCCTGTTGCACAATTTTCTTTGAATTTCCATTTAGATGCATTCTAAGCATGATACATGAATTTGTTTAATTTTGTTCTTGCTCATTACAAACTGTTTTGACATGATTCTTTTTGCATTGATTCACTAATACATTGAAGCATGTTAGATGATTTTTGTTTGATTTTTTAGGTCACTTTATGACATGTTTTGATGCCTATATTTGCACCACTTTGCATGATGTTTCAATTTGACCTAATTGCTTTGTTTGAAGTCATTTTGCTCTGAATTTTTACATGCTATCTTGATGTATGATGCATTTCTGACTTAGGCATTCCAATAATATGCTGGCATAATTTTCATGAATCCATTTGGGTTTGTTTGATGCATTACATTTGAAGTATAATACATGTCATGTCATTTTAACTTTAGTGCATGTTTGCATGAATTCTTTTGTGCATATTTGTATGAGCATTTGCATATTTGTATGAGTCATTCAAGTGATATTATAGGTCATTGTTGCACATTATAGGTCATCTTCACATGTTCATTTCAGCTTGAACTTTGTGCATCCTAACAGGTATTGTTTGCACTTTCTTTTTTGAACTTTCATTTCAATTCTTCTTATATTACTTCTTGAATGTCTTGATGTTGATTCATAAATACTTTTGAGATGTTTATAAACCATTTTCCATTTAGTTTCAATTCTGGTTGTTGATTTACATGTTCCATTTATGCATGTCCTTTTCCTTTCTTTTCATCTTTCATCTATCCTTTCTTATGATAACATGTTTGAATGCTATGGATGATGATTGTTGCTTGTTCATTTGAACTTGTATGATGATATTCACTTGTTGTCCATATGATGCACATTCTGGTTGTGATCTTAGGATTTGATTCTTCATCTTTTTCTTTGGAACTTTAATGTGTATTAAGTACTTTTTGCTTCTTATACATGTTTCCATGTTTACTAACCATGTAGGAGCTTTGGTAAGTTTCAATTGAGTGTGGATAAGGAATCCACATTCAACTTCTATCCTTTCTCTTTTACAATTCCATTTTATGTTTTGTTAAGCATTTATGTGCTTTCTTTTAATAACTCATTACTTTCCCTTTTTGAATTACAATTCATCTTCTACTTTAGAAGTGAATTGTTTAATTCTTTCTTTCTTTAGACTTTAGGTTGAAACCTCACAAACCATTAGGATCACTCCCTTTAATCTTCAATTAGGATTGAGTCTTAGTCTATATAGGTTTTACCTTTTCTCCTCTCTTGAGTCTCTCTTCTCATCTCTCAAAGAAAATTCAAAACATATAATAAAGGTAGACACTTATTGCATTTAGGCCTTTCATATAAAGAAAAGATTATAAGGGGTCTTCTCTTGTAATCTTAGAATGTGTAGCATATAGCCCATCTTGGGTCAATGTGTTAAACATTTGATCTTGTATGAGGGACTTAAATGCAATACTTGTTGAAAGCATAAATAATAAAACACTTCTTCATTTCTTAATCAACAAAAACACTTAATAAACACAAGTATGCTAGTGTGTTTGAACCTTGACAATTGAAACTAAGTGTGGGGGTCTTCTTCATATTTAGTGTACTTTCTTACTCATTCCATCTTGGAATGTGAGAAGGTACACATTCCAAGGACTAAGATTTGGATACACTATCATATGCAAACAAATAACAAAACACTTCTTTCTAAAAGACAAAAACAAACAATAACGTCTTTCCTTCGGGAATTCTTTTCTCACCTCATTCACTCTTAGCGTACGAACGCGCTTCTACTCGTTCTCTTGCAAGATGGTAACGCACTCGGACCAGCGAGCCTGCAACACCTGAGCTAGAACGTAATCCGTTCTCTAAAAAACACAAACAATTCATCCCTAGTGAGGGGAACTACGTCGCTCTGATTCTCATGCTCCCTATGAGATACGTAGGCAGTGGGGTAGGGCCCATGCGAGCACTTCTTTTATTTTCCCTACATTTGTTTCCCGTTCCTTTTCTTTTCTTTCTCCTTTCTTTCTTTCAGTTCCTTTTCCAGTATCCCTTCTTTACACCCTTTGATCGAGACAAGCAAGCGTGGATCCCATCGGGTACGATGGACGCGTGGGGGTGCTAATACCTTCCCCGTGCGTAACCGACTCCCGAACCCAGTTCTCTTGGTCGTAAGACCATGCTTTTCCTTTCTCTCAGGTTTATGCAGTGTTTCCTTTCCCTCTCTTGGGATAAATACACACAGCTGGCGACTCTGCTGGGGACCACTTTCGCGTTTGTACTAGGATGAAAATCCCGGGAGCGACAGCTGGCGACTCTGCTGGGGAAAGATTGACCTCCTGCTGGTCCATCCCTAAGCGAGTCAATCCTAGCGCTTGTCTGTTTTTCTTTCATTGGTTGTTTACTATTGTGCTATATTTACCGTTTTATTGTATGGTTATTTACTGCTTTACTGTACATTACTGTATTTATCACATTTACTGCATTACATATCATTATGGTGCTGGACTGTGCTGTTGTTTTCTGTTTGGCGGGCGGGGTGTTCTGAGAGATAAGCTCACTACCAAGGCTTGAGTACATACATAGGTATTAGAGTGGATAGTCATGACGCTTGCGTGGTGGTGACCACGTATTGTTGTTCATGAGACCCACAACCAGACGAGGTTCTATCAGGAGCTTTCTGCTACTGCATGTTATGCAGGCCAGTGGTTATTCTCTTGAGGAACTGTCGACTCTGGTGACCATTCCCGAGGACTCAGTTGCGGCACTCCTCCCGAGATGTGACAGTGGCAGACCACATTCCGTGGCAAACCCATTGCACATCCTCGATCCGAGGACCCAATGCTGGGAACTTGCTATAGGACATCCCTTTTTGAAAGAGAATCAGCGGAGGCACTCCTCGATTGGCGATAGTACTGTACCCTGAGGGATGAATGTACTATTGCTTCTCGACCTCAGTGCCAGAAGCTGAGGACCTTTTTGTTTTGGAGAATCAGTTGAGGCCTCCTCGATTGATGATGATGCCAAACCAGAAATGGTGAACGTATCATCATTTCTCGACCTGAGAGCCCGGGATACTGAACATCCTAGTACCCACATGTGAGAAGGGCAGGTTGTTTACAGGTTTGCAGGTAACCATGACCTCCTACATACCCGGTTTTCTATCATCATTGCACAAAAAGGAAGTTTCATCCTATTGTATGCAGATGGTTCTTATCTATGGTTCTATATTAGTCTCAGAGCTACACTGACACCGTTCACAGTTCAGCACAGACACCTGATTACCTGATCACATTGCCCTTTGCATTGCATTATCATATCCTAACATACATGTTTATTCATTTCCAGGTGCATATATTACCCTTGATTCCAGTCATCAGGTCCCTGCAAAGATGAACACTAAAGAGAGGAAGAATATCATCAGCTATAAGTTCCTTACGCCTACTTTGGGCCCTATTGTTATGCTGAAGGGAATGGCGAGTCCTGCAGTACGAGAAGCTTTTGAAGAGAAATATGGGTGGATTTTATCTATGGTCCGTAATGTCAGTGATTATGAAGCCAGAGGTCTCCATACGTTGATGCAGTTCTATGATCCGCCTCTGAGATGTTTTGTATTTCCAGACTATGTGTTGGTTCCTACCTTGGAGGAGTATTCCAACATGTTGGGGATTGCTATCAAGGAGGAGCCCCCTTTCTTTGGATCGGTGGGGGATCTTGACTTTGGGAAGGTGGCTGGTGCTCTTTATTTGAGCAAATCAGAGTTAGACGCCAATGTCTCCAACAAAGGAAAGATTCGTGGTTACAAGCTGGAATATCTGATTAAGAAGGCCCAGGAAGCAGCTAAAGGCGAGAATTGGCTTGTTTTAAATGCTTTGCTAGCCCTTTGTATATACGGCATAGTGTTGTTTCCCAACGAGCCGGATTTCATTGATACGGACGCTATACGAATATTCATGATGAAGAACCCGGTGCCAACGCTACTGGGAGATCTTCACTACTCGTTGTACAACCGAAACGAAAAGAAAAGAGGAGGGATAATTCGTTGCTGTGCACCTTTGTTCTATAAGTGGTTTGCAGGCCGTTTACCACAATCAGGGGCTTTTGTGGATTCCAAAGATTCTCTAGAGTGGAAACAGCGTTTAATGGGATTGGTGGCCAAGGACATCGTATGGGTAGATCATGGGCTGATTGGCAAGAATATTATCCACAGCTGTGGTAAGTTCCCTAACGTTCCACTGATAGGAAGACTGGGTGGGATTAACTACAATCCTTCTTTGGCCATTCGACAATTTGGATATGCCCTGACAGGTCCGCCTATTAAGAGAGATGTGGAGGAGTCCCTCTATTTTCATACATCAGATGGGTGGGAAGCAGCACAGAAAGCTTCTGAAAGCTGGGGTAGCATACTGAAAAAGGGGAAAGTTACTCTAGGAAAGCCTAACAACCGGGTTTATCCAGCATATGAAGAGTGGGTGAAGAAAAGAGTTGAAGATTTTCTCTTGCCTTTTGGTAAGGCACCCCTTTTGTATCCGGAGAATGAGAAAGCAAGAAGCACTGCTACTGTGGAAGAAGTTGACAAGTTGCAAGCATTGGTGAAAAAGCTTCAAGGAGAGAATTCCGAGTTGAGTAGCCGTCTTCAGAATGCTCTACATGCCAACAAAGAACTGGAACGGAAGGCCCAAGATGCTGAAAGAGTCCTAGCAGCAAAAGAAAAGGATTTTGCCGAAAGAGCGCAACATTTTCAGAAAGTTAGCAGAGGTGCTGATGATGCCACTCAAGCCCATAAGCAAACCAAACAGGCCTTAGCGCAGAACAAAGAAAAGTTATCTAAGTTTCAGCAAGCTTGGGATGAGGTCAGGCTCGAGAATAATGAGTTACGGGAACAGTTGCAGATTAAGGACGAAGAGCTTGAAAAGGCGCATGAGCAGAGGAGAAAGTATCGGGAAAGCCTCGGTAAGAGTCAAGAACAGCTAGAAGAAGCTAGAGGTGAGCTGAGGAATACCAAGAAAGAGCTTGAAGAAGTCATGATAGAAAGGGAGATACTCAAGACGCAAGCTGGCATAAAGAGACACAAAGGAGTGTGTGATGACGAGGCTCTGATGCTGCATATGGGTTCTTTAACTGAAGCTCTTGAGAAAAGGGATGTCTTGATCAAAGAAATGATTGAAAAGCCGAATCACCAGCGTACCCGTATACTTTTTGAGGAGATCAAATACTCAAGTGATAAGCTGAAGGATGTGGAATTGTCAGAGTGATGTTCTTTTCCTTATATTTTGTTGTTAATGGTTACCATCAGGCATGTTGATGGATCCATTTTTCCTTGTATTGCATTTGCGGTTGAACCTTTCTTAAATGTACTTGAATACTTCGTTGAATGAGTATGAGCAGTTTTATTCAGAATTATTCCTTATCAGATAGCTGCACACAAGCACGTGACCACGACACGTCTCTTTATATCACGATTTCTGGTCTTCAGATTTCTGTGGTTGGATTGGAATCAGGGTATAAAGCACCTCGGAAATGACAAACATGGCATTGCATGGCATTGCATATCATTTTTCATTTTTTGTACTTGCTTTTCAGGTACTCGTTGCAGGGTCTCTAACCTTTATTTGGTTTCAGGCAGTATAGCTGAGAATCATATTCACCGATATTCGACGCGAAGGAATCAAGTAAGAATCATGGATCAAGTGCAAAGTGATTTGGCTGAAATGAGGGCGCGTATGGACCAGTTCATGACCCTCATGACTGGCATGGTGCAAAATCAGGAGAGATTGAGACTTCTGGTCGAGCGTCCAGACAATGGGCCCGAAGGTGATCAGCATGACAATTCACAGGGACATGGCATCCCTCCTCCCAGTGGCAACCCTCCTCCTGGTGGTAATAATCGGGGTAATGGAAATGGTAGGCATGCTGGTGTTACTCTTGAAGATACTCTGGAAGACCAATTTACTCTGCTGGATGCTGATGTGGGTAATCAAGGTGATCGAAGGTATGAGGAGTTAGCAGAAAAGATCAGGGCCATAGAATGCAAGAACTCTATGGGTATTGATGTTACCAGCTTGGGGCTGGTCTCAGGAGTCAGAATTCCCCCTAAATTCAAGCCTCCCACTTTTGATAAGTATCACGGCAATGCGTGTCCCCAAACGCATCTTCAAGCTTACTTTGGGAAGATTTCAGCCCATACGGATGACGAGAAGCTATGGATGCACTATTTTCAGGACAGTCTGGCTGGGGCGTCCTTGACCTGGTATATGAAGTTGAATAGAGCTGCTGTGAAGAATTGGAAAGATCTGGCAGAAGCGTTCCTGAAGCAATACCAATATAATATTGACATGGCGCCCAACCGTACTCAATTGCAGGGGTTGTCACAAAATGCCAAGGAGAGTTTCAAAGAATATGCACAGAGGTGGAGGGAAATGGCTGCCCAGGTTCAACCTCCCTTGTCAGACAGAGAAATGGCAGATATGTTCATGGGCACCTTGCAAGGGGCCTATCTTGATAGATTAGCTGCTTGTCCGTCAACTGGATTTGCTGATATTGTGATTGCGGGAGAAAGAATAGAAAGTCTGTTAAAGCTTGGAAAGATCCAGGATGTGAGTGGGGCTGGCTCTTCGGGGACGAAGAAACCGTTTGCTAGTAACCAGAAAAGAAGAGAAGGTGATACGAATGCTGTGTTTAGAGGACGAGGCAGAGGGCGTTCTCAAGCTTATTATCAGGTAGATGCTGTAACAATCCCCACACCGTCTGTTCAGAAACAACAACCCCAACAACAAGTTCAACAGCAACAACCTTTTTTCCAGCAAAGGTCTAGGCAGAGGGATCGTAAGATGGATCCTCTCCCTATGACTTATGCCGCGCTGTTGCCCCGGCTACTCGAGTTAAAGTTGGTAGAACTTCGTACTATGAAAGCTCCGGTTGCTGGAAACCTGCCACCTAACTTCGATGCTAATGCTCGTTGTGAGTTCCACTCAGGTGCTCAGGGGCACTCCATTGAAAAATGTTGGGCTTTCCATCATAAAGTACAAGATTTGATTGATGCTAAAGCCATCAATTTCTCTCCCGCTCCTAATATTACTCAGCATCCCATGCCTGATCATAGTGCAGCAAATGTGTACGCTATTGAAGATGGGAGGAGATTGTATCTGGTGACAGATATCCATCAAGTGAAAACTTCTTTGTTGGTTGTAAAAGATCGTTTATTGAAGGGACAGGTGTTCCCGGGCTGTAATCAAGATTGCTCTGAGTGTATGAATCAGGAGAACGGCTGTGATAAGTTGAAGATGGGTTTACAGAATCTGATCGATGAAGGATGTCTACAGTTCGACAGAGTCGTGAAAGACACTGATGAGATATCAACCGTGACCATCTATTACACTCCCGCTGAGATTCAAATGCCGGTCAATGCAGTTCCCGTGGCGAGTGTTGCGCCAGAAAGGCCCAGTCCTGTCACTATCACGGTGCCAGGACCAATTCCGTTCACGTCTACGAAGGCTATCCCATGGCACTATGGGGCAGATGTATATTACGAAGGTAAAAAGCAGGAAGTTGAGTCGTCAGTCAGCCCAAATATTGATAACGTAGGGGGTGTAGGGGGTTTTACAAGGAGTGGAAGGTTGTTCGCTCCCCAAACCTTGAGAAGTGATAAAGAGGCAGAAGCCGCAGCAAAGGCTAAAGGTAAACAGGTGGTTGAAAATGCGCCTACACCTGAAGCAGAGACAAAGATTACTTTTGATAAGGAAATGGAAGAATTTATGAAGATAATCAAGAAAAGCGATTATAAGATTGTGGACCAACTGAATCAGACCCCTTCAAAGATTTCAATCTTGTCACTATTGATGTGCTCTGATGCGCACCGGCAGGCGTTGTTGAAAGTATTGAAGAGTGCATACGTGCCACAAGAAATTACTGTTAATCAGCTCGAGGGCGTAATCTCCAATGTTAATGTTAGCCATGGCTTGGGCTTTACAAGTAGAGATTTGACTGTTGAAGGAAGAAACCATAATAAGGCTTTGCATATCACGATGGAGTGTAAGGGCGCAGTGTTATCTCATGTACTGGTAGACACTGGTTCATCACTCAATGTCTTGCCCAAGAAGGCATTAATGAAGCTGGAAGTTGATGGTTTGATCTTAAGGCCTAGTGAATTGGTGGTCAGAGCATTCGATGGAACTAGACGATCTGTGTTTGGTGAGGTGGAATTGCCCGTACAAATTGGACCACAGGTATTCAAATCCACGTTCCATGTAATGGACATACAACCTGCATATAGCTGCCTATTGGGGCGCCCTTGGATTCACGGAGCCGGGGCTGTTACTTCTACTCTACATCAAAAGCTGAAGTATGAGTTTGAAGGGCAGGTTGTGACGGTGTGTGGGGAAGAAGACATCTTTGTGAGTCACTTGTCCACGTTCAAGTACATTGAAATGGATGGGGAAATTCATGAGATGTTGTGCCAATCATTTGAAGCAGTCAATATTGACGATGCACCTGAGTCTTCTTCTGTACCAGTTGGGGCCGGTACCTCCATTTCATCTTACAAACAAGCTGTCGAAGTCGTCAGGGCAGGCAACGCCCAAGGTTGGGGCAGGTTGATAGAGACCCCAATGAAGGAAGACAAATTTGGTATTGGTTATCATCCCTCTACAACTTCAGATGCGGGGAGCAGGGGACCCATTACTTTCAATAGTGGGGGAATTATCTACACGGACCAGTCTTGTGCAGCCACAGAGGATAGTGTTGACAGTGATTGTGACCTGGACAACTGGGTACACCCTCATACTCCGGGACAACAAGTGCAAAACTGGTCCGTTGAAGAAGTCATCCGGGTTACTCTTCAAGCAGAGTAATTTTTCTTTGTTTTTTTCTAACCATAATGCATGTCAAAATCTTGCGCTCTGCCCAAGGCGTATAGATTCATTTGTAGGGCCACCATGGTTGCATTTGCAATGTTTAATCATTAATAAAGGACGTTTTGCAATCAAATTTTGTTCTCTGTCTTTCAGTTTTTATTTTTGCACAAAAAATAATAAAATGGCAATGTTTCATTTTCTTTTGTTTTGCTTAAAAATAAATTCTAAAATAAGGCATGAACCCGTTCATGCAGACTTGATCCTCCGGATACCACTGATAACGATTTTGATATGGCTATGTATGACTTTGACAATCCGATTTATCAAGCCGAAGAAGGGGATGAGAAAGATTGTGAACTCCCTGAAGAACTGGCCAGATTGTTGAAACAACAGGAAAGGGTCATCCAGCCTCATCAGGAGACTGTAGACATCATCAATATTGGTACCAAGGACGCCAAAAAAGAGATCAGGATTGGTGCCAGCTTGCAAGCAGATGTGAAGCAAACTTTGACGGAAATGTTGCGCGAGTATGTTGACATTTTTGCCTGGTCGTATCAAGACATGCCGGGGTTGGATACGGATATTGTCGTGCACAGGCTGCCATTAAGAGAAGAATGTCCGCCAGTCAAGCAGAAACTTCGTCGGACTCACCCCGACATGGCTTTAAAGATTAAGGAGGAAGTCCAGAAGCAGTGGGATGCTGGGTTTCTTGCTGTGACAAAGTATCCTCCGTGGCTAGCCAACATCGTGCCAGTACCGAAGAAAGATGGAAAAGTGAGAATGTGTGTGGATTATCGAGATCTTAATAAAGCTAGCCCGAAAGATGATTTTCCACTACCTCATATTGATGTGCTGGTCGATAATACAGCTCAGTTTTCAGTGTTCTCCTTTATGGACGGTTTCTCCGGGTACAACCAGATCAAGATGGCACCTGAAGATATGGAGAAGACCACGTTCATTACTCCGTGGGGTACATATTGTTATAAAGTAATGCCTTTTGGGTTGAAAAACGCAGGGGCAACGTACCAGCGGGCGATGGTGACATTGTTTCATGACTTGATTCATAAGGAGATCGAATGTTATGTAGATGATATGATTGCCAAGTCGAGAACAGAAGAGGAACACCTGGTTAACCTGAAAAAGCTGTTTGAAAGGTTGAGAAAGTTTCGTCTGAGATTAAATCCAAACAAGTGCACGTTTGGGGTGCGTTCTGGAAAGTTACTGGGTTTCATTGTGAGCGAAAGAGGAATCGAGGTTGATCCTGCCAAGGTGAAAGCAATACAAGAAATGCCTGAACCGAGAACAGAAAAAGAGGTTCGTGGTTTCTTGGGTAGATTGAACTACATTGCAAGGTTCATATCTCACCTAACAGCCACGTGTGAGCCAATATTTAAATTGTTAAGGAAAGATCAAACGGTCAGGTGGAATGACGATTGCCAATTGGAATTCGATAAGATAAAAGAATACTTGCAGGAACCTCCGATTTTAATGCCTCCAGTTGAAGGGAGACCGCTGATAATGTATCTGACAGTGCTTGAAGGTTCCATGGGTTGTGTTCTCGGTCAACATGACGAGACAGGTAGGAAGGAGCATGTTATCTACTACCTGAGCAAAAAGTTCAATGATTGTGAGTCCCGATACTCAATGCTTGAAAAGACATGCTGTGCGCTTGCATGGGCCGCTAAGCGATTGAGGCAATATATGGTTAGGCACACAACCTTGTTGATTTCAAAAATGGATCCTATCAAGTACATTTTCGAGAAACCAGCATTGACAGGCAGAGTTGCACGGTGGCAAATGGTCTTGACAGAGTATGACATTCAGTACACTTCACAAAAGGCCATCAAGGGAAGTATCTTGTCCGACTATCTTGCGCAACAGCCGATTGATGATTACCAACCCATGAAATTTGACTTCCCTGATGAGGACATCATGTTTCTCAAAGCTAAATACTGCGAGGAACCACTTCCGGAGGAGGGGCCAGACCCTGAATCCAAATGGAGTCTGATGTTTGATGGGGCTGTCAATATGAATGGGTGCGGAGTTGGAGCAGTTCTTATCACGCCGGAAGGTGTTCATATGCCTTTCACTGCCCGAATAACTTTCGGATGCACCAACAATGAAGCAGAGTACGAAGCTTGTATAATGGGGATCGAGGAGGCGGTTAATCTACGGATTAAGACCCTTGATATATTTGGTGATTCAGCTTTGGTAATCAATCAAGTGAAGGGAAGTTGGTACACGCACCAAGCAAATCTAATGCCGTATAGAGATTATACAAGGAGATTGCTGACGTTTTTCACAACAGTGAAACTGTACCATATTCCTCGAGATGAGAATAGGTTCGCTGATGCCTTGGCCACTTTGTCTTCCATGATCAAAGTGCAAGGATGGAACCATGTACCTAAGATTGAGGTATCCCGCCTTGACAGACCAGCATTTGTGTTTGCGGTCGATGCAGCGTCTGATGACAAGCCATGGTTTTATGACATTAAGTGTTTCTTGAAAAGTCAAGAGTACCCGCCCGGGGCATCGTCCAAAGACAGGAAGACGTTGAGAAGGTTAGCCGGTAGTTTCTTCTTGAACAAAGATGGCGTGCTGTATAAAAGAAATTTTGACACGGTCCTGCTTAGATGTGTGGATAGACATGAAGCAGACTTGTTGATGATTGAAGTGCACGAAGGCTCTTTCGGTACCCATGCCGGAGGGCATGCAATGGCTAAAAAGTTGTTAAGATCGGGATATTATTGGTTGACTATGGAGTCAGATTGTTGCAAATATGCCCGCAAATGCCATAAATGCCAGATCTATGCAGACAAGGTGCATGTGCCTCCAAATCCGTTGAGTATCATGTCGTCGCCTTGGCCGTTTGCCATGTGGGGCATTGATATGATTGGAAAGATTGAGCCTACAGCTTCTAATGGTCATCGTTTCATCTTGGTGGCAATTGATTATTTCACCAAATGGGTTGAAGCTGCATCCTATGCCAATGTTACAAAACAAGTGGTAGCTCGTTTCTTAAAACGGGATATCATTTGCCGATATGGAGTTCCCGAAAGAATCATTACCGATAATGGCTCTAATTTGAATAATAAGATGATGGCTGAGTTATGCCGGGACTTTAAAATCGAACATCACAATTCTTCTCCGTACCGCCCAAAGATGAATGGCGCGGTCGAAGCGGCCAACAAAAATATCAAGAAGATTGTGCAGAAGATGGTTGTCACGTACAAAGATTGGCATGAGATGTTACCATTTGCTTTGCATGGGTATCGAACGTCGGTACGCACGTCCACTGGGGCAACCCCATTCTCACTTGTATATGGTATGGAGGCAGTGCTACCGGTTGAAGTAGAAATTCCGTCCCTCAGAGTTATGATGGATGTTAAGCTAGATGAAGCTGAATGGGTACGAGCCAGATTTGATCAGCTGAGCCTTATTGAGGAAAAGCGATTGGCGGCTGTATGTCATGGGCAACTATATCAGCGCAGAATGAAGCAGGCATTTGACCAAAAGGTGCGTCCTCGGGTTTACAAAGTCGGAGATGTGGTACTCAAAAGGATCCTTCCTCCCAATACAGATCACAGGGGCAAGTGGACTCCTAACTATGAAGGTCCATTCGTGGTTAAAAAGGTCTTTTCGGGCGGAGCTTTATTGCTTACAACCATGGATGGCGAAGACTTTTCATCCCCTGTCAACTCGGACGTAGTCAAAAAATACTTCGCATGAATAGACCCGCTGGATAATAAGAATAAAAAAAATCCAGGCAAAAAAGGGCATCCCGGCGAACCAAAAACAGAATAAGGTTCGGGCAAAAATTAGGGATATAATTGAAAAAAATTTGTACACCCGGTAAGTTGAAAACCCGAAAGGGCAACTTAGGCAAAAAAGGGTATCCTGGTGGATCGAAAACCTGAAAGGGCGGTCCACACAAAAGAGGGATTTAAGCGAATGACTATGGTCTGAGTTATCTATCCCACATTACCGTTTGAACAACTGACGTTCTGAAGGATAGGAATCGGTCTGATCATTCCTCAGAAGGCAAGGTCGGGGAGTTTTGAAGACATACTGGTCATAACAGAATGGAAACTCAGTGGAATTCCGTTTTCACATTGCCATTAGGATAGTTTCTTTTCTCAATGATCAGCGATCACCTCTTTCCAGGGATTGTTTCCAGATGTAATTGCCTATTCTGGGCTCTCAGTCAATAAATTGAATTTCAATAAAAAGCTTTCTATTTTTGTTTTATTGCTTTGTTTGCAAAAACGCCCTAATTTTTTATAAAACATTGCATTTGAAAACATGGCAGCCTTGTAATAACATGCGCAGAAAAAACATTTGAAATTACTTCGAATGTTGAATACTCCCGGATGGTGGATTCTAGCCACGCAATATTCGGGGCATGTGGGCATATTCTTTTGTTGCAGGTAGCAGGTGCAGATGATTTTAAGCACAAGACCAGCAATAAATCACCCCACGCAAAAGACTGGGGCAATTACGGGTAAGGAGATCGGCGTTCATCGTTCGGTCGACGATTGTTCATAACGGGTCGATATCAGTGAATTAAGTTCAACTGGGTACCGTTGCATCTTATTAAGTCGATTTTCTCATATAGTACTTCCAACAGCTACAAGCTTTTCTGTGTCGATAACGGTCACAGGTTCCCCAAAAGAGTGGTCTCGTCGACACCGAAACTGATGGTCATTATCCCCGGCGAAGTCACAAGAGTTTGAAGAGGCTAGATCTTCTGTAAAATCCTCTTATGACCTCCTCTTCGGGGACGAATTGTTGTTTTGTCCAAGCATGGGGCATGATTGTTTCCCCAGCATGAAGTGTTGATCATCCCCAGTAGAGTTTGAGGACAGTTGGTCTTCTGTAAAATTCTCTCAAAAGGCATTCCCCAACACGAGACGTTTTAAAGCAGTTTCCTCCAGCAGAGTTTGTTATAAACTCGTCATCCTTAACGGAATTGTCTAAAGGGAAGCTCGCCTAACATAGGGCATTGTAGTATTTATCCTAAGCTCGACAGTCATATTCCTCAGCAGACTACCATGGATTTGCTTTGGGTTTCCCCAGCAGATCTCTAAGGACTCTTTCCCAACAAGTTGCAGTGGAATGGTATAACCAGGATTTGTATGTCCCCGGCAGAGTAACCCTGATCCCCCGGCAAGATCGTATCTCTGGTTATTGTATTCCCCATAGAGTTCAGTGTTGAGTCCTGTCAACAATACTTCCCAGCTGAGTTGTTGTTCTCCCCGCAGAGGTTTATAAGATCGGCAGAATCTATTCCTTCACAAGGATGGTACAGTCTTTCCCCAGCTGGGTCAGAAGGTGGATAACCCCTACAAAGGGTCTTGGATTGGATAGATCCCCAAGCAGAGTTTTTTATGACTTTTCTTCCTCAGCAAGATGCCATGCAAAGAAATTCTCATCCCCAGCAGAGTTGCTGTGACCAGAATTCATTCCCCCAGCAGATGAAGTGATTCCTGGCAGATTTATTATTCTTCAAGTCCAATTTATTTTTGGCAAACTTGACAATTCGAAGCAGACGGATTGTTCATTTATTCTCCAACAGAGATACTATCCTCTCAGGAACCTCTAAAGTCAAGTCATTGATCATTGTTCCTCAGCAAAGTCGGCAGAGATGTCTGACACGGATGCAGAGTACAATCCGGTATTGGAATATTGCAAAAGTCCAACAGTGGATTGGCGAAAGGTCCATCTAAGGGTGGCAAATTTTAAAAGTCCAACAGTGGATTGGCGAAAGGTCCATCTAAGGGTGGCAAATTTTAAAAGTCCAACAGTGGATTGGCAAAAGTCCATCTTCGGGTGGCAAAGCAGCTAAAAGTCCAACAGTGGATTGGAAAAAGTCCGTCTTCGGGTGGCACAAGTCCAACAGTGGATTGGCGAAAGGTCCATCTAAGGGTGGCAAATTTTAAAAGTCCAACAGTGGATTGGCGAAAGGTCCATCTAAGGGTGGCAAAGCAGCTAAAAGTCCAACAGTGGATTGGCAAAAGTCCGTCTTCGGGTGGCAAAAGTCCAACAGTGGATTGGCAAAAGTCCGTCTTCGGGAGGCAAAAGTCCAACAGTGGATTGGCAAAAGTCCGTCTTCGGGTGGCAAAAGTCCAACAGTGGATTGGCGAAAGGTCCATCTAAGGGTGGCAAATTCTTAAAGTCCAACAGTGGATTGGCAAAAGTCCGTCTTCGGGTGGCAAAAGTCCACCAGTAGTGTGGCAGGCCAGTAGTCGTCTGGAATTGCATAAAAGACATTATCAAAGTCCACCATTGGTGTGGCAGGCCAGTAGTCGTCTGGAATTGCATAAAAGACATTTCTAAAGTCCACCAGCGGTGTGGCAAGCCAGTAGTCGTCTGGCGTCGTTCAAAAGACATTATTAAAGTCCATCAGCAGTGTGGCAAGCCAGTAGTCGTCTGGCGTCGTACAAAAGACATTATTAAAGTCCATCGATAGTATGGCAAGCTAGTAGTCGTCTGGCGTCGTTCAAAAGACAGATTTCTCCGACGACGTTCATTGAAGATTCAATCCAGAAGTCTCATTGGGTTTATATCCCTTTTCTTCTTCATCATCCAGAGCAAATTTTTGGTTATATTTGGTATTCAATCACTATATACCTTGAAAGTCTGAAAGCATTCGCTTTCAGGCATTCAGGTCTACAGCGTTTGAATAGGGGCAGCTGTAATACCCCAAAATTTGCTCTCCCTTTTTGTCATCTTAGCATAGCATTATCATCTATCATATCATATCCATCTCATTAGCATTGCATTGCATTTAACATAAAAAATGAAGCATAGCATCCCTCTTACCATCAAGGCATGTGATCAGGTGGAAGGTGGACAATCAAGGGATCATTCAAAGCACAAAAAGGTCAGTCAAGTTGCCTCAAGGCAAGCCAAGAAGTCTTTCATGTATCATACTATCTCAATTGATCATCCAAAACCTCAAGGAAGTGAGATTCAATGGGAGATTGAAGCACTACATCTTTCACTATGCAAGAAGTCCAAAAAATTGAAGGAAAATCCTCAAAAGAGATAGCTCATTGATTCAAAATCATCCTCAAATGGCATATATCATCATCCTTTAAGAGGATACACAACATACTCTGAGGAATTTGAAATTGAAGACTGCACTTTTTCCTCCTAACCAGAAGGGGCTGAAATTAGGGTTTACAGTAAAATCAGGTTATCTTTGATTTTTTGGACAAAACTTGATATCATGGTATTCTACATGTCCTTAAGTGTATGTGTATGGAGAATTGCCCCTCAATTGGTTTTGGAGGTGGTTCAATTGGAAGAAAGATAAAAAATCAGGAAATTTGGGGCCAAGTCAAATAATCAGAGGAAAAAGTCAACTCTTGACTTTTTGAGCCCAAAATCATGAAATTCATGTTACATATGTCCAATGTACAAAATTTGGTCAAGAAACTCCAAAGGAATCATGAAAAAATCAAGAGGTGGAAAGTTGCCATTTTTGGAAGAGGAAGGGTTACTAAAAATAGCAAGTTTTGGCCATTTTGCATCAGAGTTTGAACCAAGGCCATTTGAAATTGAAGCATCAAATGAAAATTCCACCAGGCCACAACAAAAGGTCTTGCTTTAAGCTTCAAATCCATGTGTAGAACATCTCAATTGGATAAATATTGAGGGAGATATGATGGATCCAAGTTGGAAGAAAGTAGGCCAAAACTAGGTCATGACCAAGAATTTTCAGGTCACGCGCACATCATTTCCTCAAACAGTTGGTGTGCCAAAAGTCAAGCCTAATTTCTCCAAGAAGAAAGCTCCAAATGAGAAAATTTTCAACATCAAAGTTGTTCTTTGTAGTGTCATCTTCAATATTGATGTTGGGAAAATTTTGAATTGATCAAGCTATGAGTGAGTTATAGTGGTCTCAATTTAGTGTGTTCAGACTGAAATTCCATGCACCAAGCTACCTTGTCAACCGACCAACTGTCTTGCCTACAAACCAGTCCCAAACCTTGATGTTCCAAGTTGCTTTTCACCAATTTCCAAGCCTCAATTCAATTCAATTTTCACCCCAAACTTGTTCCATGATATCTCCTCTTCCATTTGGCATCAATACCTCTTTGTTTCATTCACAAACTAGAGAGAAATTCTTGGTCAAACCATTAAACCTTGGGCTGCTAAAAACCAGAAAAAATGAATGTTGTTGTTGTTGTCTCAGCTTGCTCGTGCATTGCTCACCCTCCAACTCTTTCTTCATTTAACCAAACACTCATCACATGTCCATGCACATGAGCACGCGCCATGCACGAAAATAGAAAAAGCAACTTGCTGAACAAGTTTGGTGAGACAGCCGTGCAATGTCAGTTCATTTTCACTTCCACCATAACACCATGGACCTCCACCACTATAGCACACCCACAGCTGACTCGCCCTAACTAACTTGGCTCAGTTAGTTAGAGGCAGCTCAGTTAACTCAACTTGGACTCAGTTGACTCACTCACTTAACCACCTCTGGTTCATTTCTAACTCACACTATAAAACCAAATTTCACTCACATTTCTCAGACAACACTGATTTCTCACATTCACTTCAGAATTCTCCTCTCACTCTCTCTGATTTTGCTCATCTTCTTCTCCACGATTTCAACTCCATTGTGCTTCCAGTGATCATTGCTTGGTGTGGTTGAATCAAGAGCAACAAGAACAACTCCATTTCTGCAAGTTCAGCATCATTGCAAGCTTCAATATCCTTCATCTATTTACGAATCCATAGCATTTATTTTGCTAAGTTTGAAGACCTAGAAGCTCAGCATATCAAGATTTTCTCTGGTTTTTCTCAACATCTCCAATTGCTCCACATTTTCAGGTTTCATCATTCAACTTTGCTTCAGTTGATTTTCATTAATTTTAGCTTGTTTTTGTTAATTTAAGCTTGATAGAAGCTCTGCTTACTCCGGCTAGTTGATAGGCCTTGTAGAGGCTTAGATCCAAAAGTTAGGGCTTGGTTTGATCCTCTCTGTTCTTTGTGTGCATGCTTGTTGTGTGGAAAATAATTGCGTATCATTGATCTCCATTATCTCAGCTTCATTTTGGTATGCGTATTGTGTGTCTTGGTGAACATGTGAGTTTGCAGGTGGTGGTTGTTGGCCGGAGAAGGTGACCGGAGGTCATCTCCGGCCGGTGACATTTATTCTAGGGTTTTGTTTGCAGTTTTAATCGTAGCCGTTGATGTGTTCCCATCGTGTGGTGAAAAACGTGCCAGCGCATTAAAATAGGCGTGCATGTCACGTGTTTTTATTTCTGATTTCATTTAATCATTGTGTGGTGCGGTGCATGGTATATAGTGTGTGTCTTCACGCGCGTGTGTTGGATTCAATTACTTTGACTTTGGTGTTGACTTGACTTGATCCAAGGGTGATAATTGCTTGACTTTTGTTTGACTGAGTGTGCATGATTGCTAGTGTGGATTGCGCAGATGTGGACTGGGCTAAATTGCTATTTGCACCGTGTGTTTCAAAGCCCAAACCAATTTGAATTGAACAATTGCTATGCTTACACCTCCCTCTCTTATTTCATTTCTTTTTATTTTCTTAATTTTGTGCACGTTTCTTTTTTTAATTTTTAAAATTACAAAATGTTATTAGAAAATTCTGGGAAAATTTATGAATGTTATTAAGACATTTAGGAAATTTTTGATATTTTCATTTCATGATTTTATGACACTTTTGCCCCTGTTGCACAATTTTCTTTGAATTTCCATTTAGATGCATTCTAAGCATGATACATGAATTTGTTTAATTTTGTTCTTGCTCATTACAAACTGTTTTGACATGATTCTTTTTGCATTGATTCACTAATACATTGAAGCATGTTAGATGATTTTTGTTTGATTTTTTAGGTCACTTTATGACATGTTTTGATGCCTATATTTGCACCACTTTGCATGATGTTTCAATTTGACCTAATTGCTTTGTTTGAAGTCATTTTGCTCTGAATTTTTACATGTTATCTTGATGTATGATGCATTTCTGACTTAGGCATTCCAATAATATGCTGGCATAATTTTCATGAATCCATTTGGGTTTGTTTGATGCATTACATTTGAAGTATAATACATGTCATGTCATTTTAACTTTAGTGCATGTTTGCATGAATTTTTTTGTGCATATTTGTATGAGCATTTGCATATTTGTATGAGTCATTCAAGTGATATTATAGGTCATTGTTGCACATTATAGGTCATCTTCACATGTTCATTTCAGCTTGAACTTTGTGCATCCTAACAGGTATTGTTTGCACTTTCTTTTTTGAACTTTCATTTCAATTCTTCTTATATTACTTCTTGAATGTCTTGATGTTGATTCATAAATACTTTTGAGATGTTTATAAACCATTTTCCATTTAGTTTCAATTCTGGTTGTTGATTTACATGTTCCATTTATGCATGTCCTTTTCCTTTCTTTTCATCTTTCATCTATCCTTTCTTATGATAACATGTTTGAATGCTATGGATGATGATTGTTGCTTGTTCATTTGAACTTGTATGATGATATTCACTTGTTGTCCATATGATGCACATTCTGGTTGTGATCTTAGGATTTGATTCTTCATCTTTTTCTTTGGAACTTTAATGTGTATTAAGTACTTTTTGCTTCTTATACATGTTTCCATGTTTACTAACCATGTAGGAGCTTTGGTAAGTTTCAATTGAGTGTGGATAAGGAATCCACATTCAACTTCTATCCTTTCTCTTTTACAATTCCATTTTATGTTTTGTTAAGCATTTATGTGCTTTCTTTTAATAACTCATTACTTTCCCTTTTTGAATTACAATTCATCTTCTACTTTAGAAGTGAATTGTTTAATTCTTTCTTTCTTTAGACTTTAGGTTGAAACCTCACAAACCATTAGGATCACTCCCTTTAATCTTCAATTAGGATTGAGTCTTAGTCCATATAGGTTTTACCTTTTCTCCTCTCTTGAGTCTCTCTTCTCATCTCTCAAAGAAAATTCAAAACATATAATAAAGGTAGACACTTATTGCATTTAGGCCTTTCATATAAAGAAAAGATTATAAGGGGTCTTCTCTTGTAATCTTAGAATGTGTAGCATATAGCCCATCTTGGGTCAATGTGTTAAACATTTGATCTTGTATGAGGGACTTAAATGCAATACTTGTTGAAAGCATAAATAATAAAACACTTCTTCATTTCTTAATCAACAAAAACACTTAATAAACACAAGTATGCTAGTGTGTTTGAACCTTGACAATTGAAACTAAGTGTGGGGGTCTTCTTCATATTTAGTGTACTTTCTTACTCATTCCATCTTGGAATGTGAGAAGGTACACATTCCAAGGACTAAGATTTGGATACACTATCATATGCAAACAAATAACAAAACACTTCTTTCTAAAAGACAAAAACAAACAATAACGTCTTTCCTTCGGGAATTCTTTTCTCACCTCATTCACTCTTAGCGTACGAACGCGCTTCTACTCGTTCTCTTGCAAGATGGTAACGCACTCGGACCAGCGAGCCTGCAACACCTGAGCTAGAACGTAAGCCGTTCTCTAAAAAACACAAACAATTCATCCCTAGTGAGGGGAACTACGTCGCTCTGATTCTCATGCTCCCTATGAGATACGTAGGCAGTGGGGTAGGGCCCATGCGAGCACTTCTTTTATTTTCCCTACATTTGTTTCCCGTTCCTTTTCTTTTCTTTCTCCTTTCTTTCTTTCAGTTCCTTTTCCAGTATCCCTTCTTTACACCCTTTGATCGAGACAAGCAAGCGTGGATCCCATCGGGTACGATGGACGCGTGGGGGTGCTAATACCTTCCCCGTGCGTAACCGACTCCCGAACCCAGTTCTCTTGGTCGTAAGACCATGCTTTTCCTTTCTCTCAGGTTTATGCAGTGTTTCCTTTCCCTCTCTTGGGATAAATACACATTGCTGGCGACTCTGTTTCGGTGCCACTTTCGCGTTTGTACTAGGATGAAAATCCCGGGAGCGACACCTACCAATAGTCTAGACCCTGTGTTCTTAACAAAATAACCTAAGAGAGACCCACAATCTTTGTAGCATCTGTAAACCAACAGTTATCTGCTTAAACTCAGTTTGCAAGCAGGGTTAATTAGAGACATCTATTTCCCTTCCTTCATCAGCTTCAATAGGATAAAAAATGAATCGAGCTGTAGTACCCAAAAGCGATAGTGCTTCGCAACCACACATAAAACTCGCGCTATAGAAAAATGGCGAATCTGCTGGGGAAATCTTGTCCTTATCATATGTTCCTATCTCATAGGCAGAGACCTTGAGTTCACATTCATATTACAGAAATGACTGCTCTGCTGGGGTGTCATTATCTGTATAGGATCATAAGACTAGAGGTCTAGGATGATTAAGACAAATATATATACTGCTTTTCCTAATTGATATTTGTGTTTATTTTTCTGCTAATTGGAATGCGTGTGATGCCGCATGTGGAAAGCTTGAGTATACACCTAAGATAGGTGATGGCAATGCGGGTAATCTTACTGGAGACTCCCTTTGCAGATACATTGCCTATACGACTTCGGTTGTTGAAAGTAGCGTGGTAGACTGGGTTATCTGAGAAGCTAAGGTTTTTAGTAGACTTATGCCATTTTGTAGTGCGGAAGCTATCGGAAATAGTTGTCACGCGATACTACCCTCATCTGAGATCACTCCAGGATACATCAGCTCACTGGCGATCCGCTTGTTGTTGTTATCCCAGAGGGGTCAATGATTTTGCGGACAGGTACAAAAAATCACCAGTATAAACCTTTGGGGGGGGGGGGGGGGGGGGGGTAGAGCCTTGACTTCATGATACCGACCCTTTGACCCCATGTTTTTTCTATGTTTTTTTGTGATGCATTCATACATTCATTTAAAAAACATTAAAACAAAAAAAATCTTCTCTTATAGTCTCTCTTTTTCAAATTTAACTAAGACAATGATTGCAAATATCAGAGAAAGGAGATTGCGCTAATGGATTTCGGTAGAAGGAAAACTCATAAGTACATCTTCAAGGTTCCAAAGTTAGAGGATTTGAGAGGTTTGGAGAGAATGATCACCAACCATGAGGCTTTCAGAGCCAAGTATGGAGGACTGCTATCCTTGTTAAGGGTCCACGTAATTGAAGGAATCCTGTCCACGTTAATCCAGTTCTACGATCCGGTCTATCACTGTTTCACATTCCCGGATTATCAACTAGCACCAACACTGGAGGAGTACTCTCACCTGACTGATTTACATATCAATGATCAAGCTCCATTTTCTGGACTGAAAGAAATTTCAAAGGATCAAACCATTGCAAGAGCAATTTATTTGGACGAATCAGAAGTCAGGACTCCCCTAACCACTAAAGGTGGCATCCAAGGTTTTCCAGCCCAGTTCTTGACAAAAAAGCCCTGTACTTTTCCAGTATAGGGAACGTGGCCGCTTTTGAGAACATCTTTGTTTTGCTCACCTACGGGTTATTTTTTTCCCCAACATCGATAACTTTGTGGATATCAACGCCATTAAGATTTTCCTGATTGGAAACCCCGTACCGACCTTACTCGCAGATGCGCATCATTCGGTACACTTAAGGAATTTATACAGCGGAGGAATGATCACGTGTTGTGTACCCCTGCTTTATAAATGGTTCACTTCCCATTTGCCAAAGTCTGCTGCATTTTGGGATCAAAAGAATACTTTACGTTGGTCGCAGAGAGTCATGTCTCTTACCAACTCGGACATCGATTAGTACAATCGAATCTACGACGGGATCAGAATCATTGACCGTTGTGGAAATTTCCCAAATGTACCCCTTATAGGAACTAAGGGGGGAATCAACTATCATCCGATGTTAGTTCGTCGTCAATTTGGATACCCAATGAGGCATGTCCCACGCAGTGCTCATCTGGAAGGTCTTTTCTTCAAGGAAGGAGAAAATGATAGGGCACTAAAGACAGAAATAGTGCACGCTTGGAAACACATTCATAGAAAAGGACGAGAGTCTCTAGGAAAACCAGACCGTGTCTCGATGGAGCCTTATCTCCACAGGGTATAAACTAGAGCTCTCAAGCTGAGGATGCCCTACCCTCGTCAGGAAGTTCTTCCATTAAGGGAGTCTGCCCTTTATTTTATGTCTGAGACGGAAAAACTTCAAGTTACTCTCAGCAAAGTTCAGCAGGAGAAGAGGTCTTGGAGGAACAAGTACATATTCTCAATGTGGAATGTAAGAAAATACAGCAGCTATTAAAAGAAAAAGATGCTCTGATTGAGATTTTAGAGCAACATGCTATAGATGTAACACCCCAATTCCCATCGCGAATAAATAATACATAAATAAATCAGAGTAACTAAAAATTTATTTTTCCGACAGAAACAAGGATGCCACATTTAAAGAAAGAAAATACACAATCCCTGCTCATATATTTGATACATAACACAAACAATTGAATACCCTCAAGGGGAAACTTTTTCCATATTAAAGGAAATGTCAATTATGGAATAAAGCGAAAGATCCATAACCGACTTGTTTTACAAAATAAATGGCTTATAACGTCAAAGTACACATACACAAGTAATACAAAAATATATTCCACAATTATATACATATATAACATAATCGTTCCCCGACTCCCGTGCTACGTATCAGAGCAGACAGACGACAAAGGACGGAGGACTAATCTCCACAAAAGCCTCCAAGACACTAATCTGCAATTGCCTCATAGAGCAATAAACCACAGCAGAAGGGTGAGAAATAACAACTAAATCAAGATTGCATAATAATATGCAAACACACATTCAAACACATGTATAAATCATCTCACCCATACCATCACATACTAACACATATAGCATGCCACAAATACAAAACATATCACACATAATAAATCAAATCATGATTTTCCACACATAACGCATCCATTCACAATTCTCACCACAATTCATCACAACTCACTCATATACATCACAATGTATATATATACAAAACCAAGCATATTCATCATGCATACTTTCACAATTCTTATCATTCCACATAAACATACATATTTATGTTTATTCATCAATGCACAATTATAAAGATGATAAATGCAAATCATAGAGACCGACTTACGACTCTATGCAAATGCAATATGGTACCGACTCAATCATCTCAAGTTCACTCAGGAACTTATTGGAACCATCGCTCGTTACCAATATAACTCCCCGTCGGGCCTACGATGTTCACCCATTGCTCACACCTCACATAGGCACACAATGTTTATGGATCACTCACACCCCACACGGGCACACGACCCGATCGCTCACACCCCACATGGGCACACGATCGTCTATAATCAACGCTCACACCCCACACGGGCACACGACTTTATAGCGGATTCCCTCTGGAACCAATTCGTCACTCACACCCCACATGGGCACACGACATTACAAGATGCATATCATGATGCTTGACACCGAAGAACTCATGACAATCAAATGCATCTTCACACATATATGCAACCATAATCATGCATATATTTCAACTCATCATCATTATTCATGCATTGAAAACAATTCAAACAATGCATTTCAACCATAAAGGCCACCAACCACATACATTGGAATTTCACATAAACAATGCATATCATCACAAACCACAACAATCATATAATCACAATTACTTCCACAAGGGATTCACACCACAAAGGCTACCCACAACACATCATAACAACATACATTGATATTCAATCAAACAATGTATTTTACCACACAACAACATCATTTATGGATCGCTCACACCCCACACGGGCACACGACCCGATTGCTCACACCTCACCTAGGCACACAATCATTTGTAATCATCGCTCACACCTCACATAGGCACACGACGTTACAACAAATTCTCATTAGAATCACTCAACACAAGAATGTACATCATTATGCTTCACATACAAAATGACTCAAGACATTCTTGAAATGCATACATATTCACAATATATTCATGCATTCATCTCATACAATCACATACAATCTATATACATTCACATCAATGCACTATTATATGATTCACATCCAAAACAATGCACATATTTGCCATAAAGCCATAAACCATCATCACAACATTCCATCATGTATATTCACACCATATAACGGCCCACAAGCTACACGTTACATATTAAAAGCATATAGCATGATAACACATCAATCGCACACATTGTACGCGATAAAAACCCGACAACCCGACTATTTTCCAAAAACACGAATTAATTAAATCATCTTTTACCCTCCAAACCATCTTTAATAGAAATAACTTTTCATTAGCTTTCCAACGCTTCAAACGGGGGTCAAAACGGACTTACGGTTCAAAAGTTATGGGTTTTTGAAGATAATATTTTTCCGAAAACTTACATTGTTAATCGGTTAACACATTTGGTTAATCGATTAACCATCGCGAAACAGCAGAAAAACCATAATTTTATGACACAAAATCCCTCCAAACTCATCCTTAAACCCCCCGATCATACCAACAAGTATTCCCGACTAAAACCCATCATTTCCCGACTATTCTACGCGAACTATTCTGCATTCTAACCGTTAAAACATCGATTCTACACATTTGTTCTTCAATCCAACCAATAAGAAAAAGTATATATTTCAACCAAACAAAACACAAACAACACATACATATACAAACGAAATATAATCGAAACTTCTCACCCTTACCCGATTATTCGCGCTTGAAACGGAGTAATCTTTGATTTTCCTCTTTTCCTCTTTTTCTCCTCTTATTTCTCTCTTTTCTCTTATCTTCTCTTTTCTTTCTTTTTTTTCTTCTTTTCCTTACTATCTTTTCTCCCCTTTCTTTCTATTTATATCAAAACATAAAACTTACCCAAGCAAAAGACCAAAATACCCCTCAGCTCAAATATCTCCCAAACGCTCTCAAAACGCGATAAAACATAAACATACCGATAAAATATATTTCGGGAAATAAAAGTTGTAAAGAAATAATAATTTAATACAAATATTTTATCTATCTGAGAAATTAACCAATTAGCAGATAAAATACAATAAATTCACACATTTCACAAAATTCAAATAAATGAAATAAATAAATAGAATTAAACAAATCGGGGCATTACAATTCTCCCCCACTTAGACATTTTCGTCCTCGAAAATCTAACCGATACGAACAACTCCGGATACAACTCTCGCATCCGACCAACAAACCAACATGCCAACAAAAGGCACTCCACGAATAACACAACTAACAAACCACCTTGCTAACTACAACAACGACACGACAACGACGACAACTACAACAACAAGATGCAAAGTCCATACAATGCACTTGACGACAAACTCACGACTCAAAGAAAAACCAAGATACCAACACACAGGTTCACTCTAGAACCGAAACACAACAAGATCATTACCCTACTCTAGGTAACTCTCCCCTAATTCCCCACACAGGAATTAGCTACACACACTCGAACCATCACCATGGAAACGAGGCAACATCACCAACAAGAACATAAAGTTCCACGACACCACAAGGTCTCAACAACATCAACAAAACCAGAACACCAACATCCTTGTCACACAACCATACTACAACAATGCTACGATTCACCAATTGAACATACAACCAAACACCCATCTACATAGTAGCCCATGGATAACATTTAAACCTTTCCCCTAACACTTCCATTCTGAAACGTCCAATAGTCTCACCATTCCTACATGTTCCCAATGTTCAACCTATGAATTCTTACAAGTTCCACACGCAAATACAAAATGTACCACATCACGCTTCCGCTGCGCACTCTGATTACTCGAAACCATCAAGTCTGCCAATCTCACGTCCAAAGTCTAACTCTTTCTCACCTCTGCCAAAAATCACTGTGCACTTTAATATACCCAACCTCGCACTCTGCATGTTAGCTTACACACCAGACACAAGTCTCTGAACTGCTCAAATAATTCTAACTCCCTGACCATCAAAATAGACATGTATAAAACCTTCGACTTAACTCATCAGGCACGACATTAACTTCACCAATGGGATAATTCTAACTAAAGTCATAACTCATCACAAATTTCAACCATCCTCGCGGTCTCATACTATATTCCTTCCGACCAAACAAGTACTCAATATTCTTGTGATTACTAAACACTTCGAATCCAGAACCATAAAGATAATACCTCCAAATTTTCCAACGCAATACAACCGCAACCAATTCCAAATCCTGAATAGTATAGATCCTTCTATGAATCCTCAATGGTCGTAAAGCATAAGCCATGAATTTACTTTCTTGCATTAACACACTGCCTAAACTCATCAAAAACACATCACAATACTTCACAATGAACATCCAAAGCAAACAACTTACCCTTTGCAAGTCAACCGAAGTAACGAAAATGCTAACTTGGAAAAACTTTCCATAACCTTCGGTAATAACCAACTAAAGTCCAAAAAGATTCTAATCACCTTAACCAACTTCGGAGCCTCTCATTGTAGAACTGCATCTACTTCCGATGGATCCATAACAATACCATTACCTGAAATAACATATCCAAGAAACTAACCTTTTTTAACCGAAAATCTCACTTGAATAACTTAGCATAACACTTTGTCTCTTTTCAACACTTGTGATTCAATTCTCAAACACTCTACTTGTTCTTCCTCTGAGTTTATAACAGATCTCAATATCCTCAATCAAACAACTACGAACTTATCCAAATTCATGATACAATCAAATCGGCCACTGGCAGCAAAACCATTTTTATAAGAAAGAACATCTCATTAGCTTCCTATCACTTCGAACGGCGGCCAAAATGGACTTACGATTTGAAAGATATGAATTTTTAAAGTTTTGGATTTTTCAAATTTTTGCCTTGGTTAATCGGTTAACGCATTTGGTTAACCGGTTAACAGTATGAAACTAACGTAAAAACACACAAACTTTTCACGTGTTAATCGGTTAACACATTTGGTTAATCGATTTAACACTGCTGCAGAACCACCAAAAACTCTGTTTTAATGTCAGAAAAACCAACCAAAACCCGATTAAATCCCGTAGGCTCATTCCAACAATTCCAGCCGATTAAATATCAGCCAATGACAATTATACCAAACCTATCCAAACACCATTCAATCAATCTCAACCAAACCATTCCAGTCATCTATTCTCGAAAGTGGACACTTATTCTCAATCGTTACCTTACTCCACTGTTAGTAATCCATAATCAATTTCTTCTCTTGACCATCCAATTCCACAAATTCCAACATGTATCAACGACCAACCAAAAAGAACTCTTAAATATTACATCCACACCTAAGGGTTCTCTCAAAATTTCCCTTAATGCTCTACAATTCCAAAGACTCCAAACCTCACCTTTGTCAAATTTGAGTTCACACTTTACTCTCTGAGAACAACCATTAGCGATACCCAATCGTTCTCTCTCAATGACTTTTCACTGGACCAACATACCAAAACCTCTAATCCGTCTCATCTTCCAATATAGTAATCTTCATCGACTCATCAAAACAATCTGTAATCATTTCCTTAAATTCCAAACAATTCATTGCACACACTATCAAAGCCGGAAAGACCCGTCTATTTCATCCAACATAATTCCCGTCTACTATCAACAAGAGATTAAGGGTGATCAGTTCCTCAATTTGTCAATAGACAGCCGACAATCGTGATGGGGCATAAACCATCTTTACCAAACTATAGTAGCATTTCTTGCATCCTGTGCACAAAACTACCTAAGGCACAAATCCTTAGTTGACATAAACCTTACCTCTGCCTTCCTTCCAGAACCGGGAACAACGCTGTCCAAACCACACTTATAATCTTGCAATCAACGGCACACTGAGCCCACGCTCCACAACCGAAGCAACTTGGAGAAGTTCCAGCTTCTCCCCCACTTATCTCAATCTCACACCTGAAGACAAAGGATTACCAAAAACCAGAAAGCACTGACAGTGTTCCACACACATATCACGTACTAAGGGACAAACAACAATGACAGTATTCAACTGTCACACCAACATACTCAACAACTTGGCCGGACGGACCGACCTGCTCTGATACCACTAATATAACACCCCAATTTCCATCGCGAATAAATAATACATAAATAAATCAAAGTAACTAAATTTTTTTTTTCCGACAGAAACAAGGATGCCACATTTAAAGAAAGAAAATACACAATCCCTGCTCATATATTTGATACATAACACAAACAATTGAATACCCTCAAGGGGAAACTTTTTCCATATTAAAGGAAATGTCAATTATGGAATAAAGCGAAAGATCCATAACCGACTTGTTTTACAAAATAAATGGTTTATAACGTCAAAGTACACATACACAAGTAATACAAAAATATATTCCACAATTATATACATATATAACATAATCGTTCCCCGACTCCCGTGCTACGTATCAGAGCAGACAGACGACAAAGGACGGAGGACTAATCTCCACAAAAGCCTCCAAGACACTAATCTGCAATTACCTCATAGAGCAATAAACCACAGCAGAAGGGTGAGAAATAACAACTAAATCAAGATTGCATAATAATATGCAAACACACATTCAAACACATGTATAAATCATCTCACCCATACCATCACATACTAACACATATAGCATGCCACAAATACAAAACATATCACACATAATAAATCAAATCATGGTTTTCCACACATAACGCATCCATTCACAATTCTCACCACAATTCATCACAACTCACTCATATACATCACAATGTATATATATACAAAACCAAGCATATTCATCATGCATACTTTCACAATTCTTATCATTCCACATAAACATACATATTCATGTTTATTCATCAATGCACAATTATAAAGATGATAAATGCAAATCATAGAGACCGACTTACGACTCTATGCAAATGCAATGCGGGTACCGACTCAATCATCTCAAGTTCACTCAGGAACTTATTGGAACCATCACTCGTTACCAATATAACTCCCCGCCGGGCCTACGATGTTCACCCATTGCTCACACCTCACATAAGCACACAATGTTTATGGATCGTTCACACCCCACACGGGCACACGACCTGGTCGCTCACACCCCACATGGGCACACGATCGTCCATAATCATCGCTCACACCCCACGTGGGCACACGACGTTATAGCGGATTCCCTCTGGAACCAATCTGTCGCTCACACCCCACATGGGCACAAGACATTACAAGATGCATATCATGATGCTTGACACCCAAGAACTCATGACAATCAAATGCATCTTCACACATATATGCAACCATAATCATACATATATTTGAACTCATCATCATTATTCATGCATTGAAAACAATTCAAACAATGCATTTCAACCATAAAGGCCACCAACCACATACATTGGAATTTCACATAAACAATGCATATCATCACAAACCACAACAATCATACAATCACAATTACTTCCACAAGGGATTCACACCACAAAGGCTACCCACAACACATCATAACAACATACATTGATATTCAATCAAACAATGTATTTTACCACACAACAACACCATTTATGGATCGCTCACACCCCACACGGGCACACGACCCGATTGCTCACACCTCACCTAGGCACACAATCGTTTGTAATCATCGCTCACACCTCACATAGGCACACGACGTTACAACAGATTCTCATTAGAATCACTCAACACAAGAATGTACATCATTATGCTTCACATACAAAATGACTCAAGACATTCTTGAAATGCATACATATTCACAATATATTCTTGCATTCATCTCATACAATCACATACAATCTATATACATTCACATCAATGCACTATTGTATGATTCACATCCAAAACAATGCACATATTTGCCATAAAGCCATAAACCATCATCACAACATTCCATCATGTATATTCACACCATATAACGGCCCACAAGCTACACGTTACATATTAAAAGCATATAACATGATAACACATCAATCGCACACATTGTACGCGATAAAAACCCGACAACCCGACTATTTTCCAAAAACACGAATTAATTAAATCATCTTTTACCCTCCAAACCATCTTTAATAGAAATAACTTTTCATTAGCTTTCCACGCTTCGAACGGGGGTCAAAACGGACTTACGGTTCAAAAGTTATGGGTTTTTGAAGATAATATTTTTCCGAAAACTTACATTGTTAATCGGTTAACACATTTGGTTAATCGATTAACCATCGCGAAACAGCAGAAAAACCATAATTTTATGACACAAAATCCCTCCAAACTCATCCTTAAACCTCCCGATCATACCAACAAGTATTCCCGACTAAAACCCATCATTTCCCGACTATTCTACGCGAACTATTCCGCATTCTAACCGTTAAAACATCGATTCTACACATTTGTTCTTCAATCCAACCAATAAGAAAAAGTATATATTTCAACCAAACAAAACACAAACAACACATACATATACATATACAATCGAAATATAATCGAAACTTCTCACCCTTACCCGATTATTCGCGCTTGAAACGGAGTAATCTTTGATTTTCCTCTTTTCCTCTTTTTCTCCTCTTCTTTCTCTCTTTTCTCTTCTCTTCTCTTTTCTTTCTTTTTTTTTTCTTTTCCTTACTATCTTTTCTCCCCTTTCTTTCTATTTATATCAAAACATAAAACTTACCCAAGCAAAAGACCTAAATACCCCTCAGCTCAAATATCTCCCAAACGCTCTCAAAACGCGATAAAACATAAACATACCGATAAAATATATTTCGGGAAATAAAAGTTGAAAAGAAATAATAATTTAATACAAATATTTTATCTATCTGAGAAATTAACCAATTAGCAGGTAAAATACAATAAATTCACACATTTCACAAAATTCAAATAAATGAAATAAATAAATAGAATTAAACAAATCGAGGCGTTACAGTAGAGAATCAGGATGACCAAAGGAGTTTGCTCACGCCTTTCACTTGGCAAAGGAATGACAACCCGACAACGGCCCAAGAGCCCCGGTCAAAGAAGAGGAAAGCACCAGAACCAGCACCTGAGCTCTCTTCAGATAGGACTCAGGATCCATTAGTTTAGATTTCATTTTTCAATCTACTGTATTTCCTTTTCCGCAATCCTTTGAATTCAATAAAACGAGGTTTCCCCATTATTTGATATTTGCAATCCAATTGTCGAAGTTTACTTTGAATAAACAAATATAATTAATAATCATTGCATTCATCATTCTCATAAACGCATTCTTCTTACCTACGAATCTCACATTTGCGTCTCGATTCTAGAGTCAAACTATCTCATTCGTACAATACTCGGGCCAATCGTCAGAAAAAGATGGATGATCTCGAGGAAGAGAACAGAGAGTTGAGGGAAGAGATCGACACTCTGAAAGAGGATCTGAGAAAGCTTCATAACGACATGCAAGCTCTGGTAGAAGCTCAAATGCAACAACAAAGGTCTGTGATCTCAGAGATCACATCAAAACCCATAGTGGAGAAGTATGATCCTAGGTACAAGATGCCAAAAGATCGCCCCTGGGGCATGCCACTTAATTATATCCCAGAAGGATATGTTCCACCGATCGCTGAGGATCAGGGAACCGCAGCAGGAGCCTCTGGGCCTAAAGGTTACAAACTTCGGGAAAATGAAGATTCCAGGGGCATGACAACAACTTCTGAAGGTTACAAACTTCGGGAGACACCGAGAGTTTCGGCCATAATGACTATACCACCACCCGTGGTACACACTATCCCGGAAGGACAGATTCCACAGATACCTTCTGTTGGAAACGAAAGTATGTTCGACAGAATGAATGATTTCCAGGAACAATTCTTGGAGATGCAGAAAGAGCTGCAAGCCCTTCGCGGTCGGGATTTATTTGGAAAGGACGCCGCAGATCTCTACTTGGTCCCCAATGTGAAAGTTCCACACAAGTTCCAAGTGCCCGACTTTGAAAAGTATAAGGGTAACTCTTGCCCTCAGAGCCATCTGGTGATGTACGCTCAGCGAATGTCCGCTCAAACAGAGAACCAGGAGCTACTGATTCACTACTTTTAGGATAGTTTGACCGGTGCCGCCTTGAAATGGTACATGGGTTTAAACCACGCCACGATCGGCACATTCAGAGATCTTGGCGCTGCTTTTTTTCAACAATATAAATACAATTTGGACATGGCACCTGACAGAGATCAAGTCATATCGATGTCACAAAAAGACAAGGAAACCTTTAAGGAGTACGCTCAGAGATGGCGTGAAATTTATGCCCAGATTTGTTCACCTCTTAAGGAAAAAGAGATGGCAAATATCTTCTTAAAGACCTTAAGCTCATTTTACTACGACAGAATGGTCGCCAGTGCGCCCAGTGACTTCACCGAGATGGTAGGCATGGGAGTTCTTCTTGAGGAAGCCGTCTGAGAAGGACGTTTAGTTAAAGATGCATGATCATCGAGTAGTACAAAACGATACGGTAGTGCTCTCCCTAAGAAAAAAGAGCAGGATATTGGGAATATCTCTCTCGGAAAGCAAAGGCGACGATATCAACCAGTAGCAGCTGTAACTCCTGCTATCAATCCCGCGCCTGTTCCTACGTATCAACCTCAGGTTGTGCAGAGCCAACTGATCCAACAACAATATCAGTAAAGGACACAACATCCTCTTCTGCAGGCTCGTACTTTGTACAACAACAATCGTGCAACGCGACAACCAGGGTTTGACCCTATACCTGTGTTGTACGCAGAACTATTTCCGTTACTACTGGTCAAGGGGCATGTCCAGACTAAGTCTCCTCTTACAGTACCGAAAAATCTGCCTTTTTGGTTCAAAGCGGATCAGACTTGTCCTTACCATCAAGGAGGACCAGGGTATAACATAGAGAACTGTCTCAGTTTCAAATCTGATGTGCAAAAGCTTGTTAGGAGCGGGGTCTTATATTTCAAAGATACGAATCTTAATGTTCTCACGAACCCGCTGCCTCAACATGAGAAAGCTTCAGTCAATTTGATAGAGGGAGAGTCTAACAACACCTATCAAATTCATAATGTACTCTTGTTAAGGGCCAACTTGGTCAAGATACATTGTAGACAGAGTGGATATGGCCATGTGCCACCTCATAACTATCACCAGTGCGATATCTGCTCTAAAAATAATCAGGGATGTTCTGTGGTGCAATCAGCTCTACAGGAACAATTGGATCTCGGATGGATCCAAGAGCATCGAGTTCGTGGAGTCAACATGACCTACACGAATTCCAACGTCATCCAGAACCACGAAATTCGTGCAATGAATGTCAACTTGGTGGCGATGCACTCAAGGCAAAGCCAGTATCATAATCTGCCGCGGCACGATTATAATTCCTGTCTGACTTGCTCAGTAAACAAACAGGGATGCTCTTTTGTACAAGAGGCCCTCCAGCGTCAGATGGATCTTGGATGGATCTAGGACTACCATGATAGGAATCCCTATCAGATCAACATGATTTAATCTTTCGATATTCGTCTGATGAATACCAGCTTGGTGGAATTACATGCCAGGCAGGTCCAACTCGGTTTTCTCATTTCGCAAAATTATTAGAACTATAAAGGATGTTGTGAGAGTAACCAAGGGTGCGCTCTCGTTCAAAGAAATTTACAACACTTGTTAAACCACTGGTGGCTTCCAATCTATATGGATGAAGACACACAACAAATCAGTGTGCATAATGGAAACCCTACTCAGCGTCAAAGTCAGGATGTCCGATATATGTAAACAAACCTGGTAAGGTTGCACTGCATTCAAAGCGGGCGTGGCCAGGTACCACCACACAACTATGAACGTTGTAAAGTTTGCTCGGAGAATAACCAAGAATGGTACCTCGTGCGAGCAACTCTCCAAGGTCAGTTGGATCACAAAGAGATTCACTCATGCCTAGCTTCGGGGTCCGTTGAATGGACGCCAGACTACTTCGCAGATCAAATCAGAGACGTGGTTGTAATATCTGACCCTGAGAGGAACAAGGATGTTTGTACCATCATCCCTCTACTAGATGAATCAAAGGTTCTTAGCCAGGAACTGATAGAAGTTACTTACAACAGTCAGAAAAATTAGAAGGCTCTTGTAGTTATTTGTCTATCGGGACCATTACCGTATGAATCAGCTAAGGCGATCCCTTACAAATACGGTGCAACAGTAATTGAGAATGGAAGGGAAATTCCATTGCCCTCCGTCGTGAATATTCCAGACATCAGTCGAGTAACATGGAGCGGTCGAATCTTCAACTGAGGAGTTGGAGAACCTAACAAAGAAAAGGAACTTCAGACAAAAGCTCCTGATCCACCAATCAGTCAATCCAGTAATCCTGACCTTTCGAAAAACAATGATGAGATACTAAAGCTCATCCAAAGGAATGAATACAACATTGTTGATCAACTGTTACAAACTCCTTCAAAGATCTCAGTGCTATCACTTTTACTCAATTCCGAAGCCCACAGAGAGGCTCTACAGAAAGTCTTAGAGCAGGCCTTTGTGGAACAAGATGTGTCAATACGACAGTTCGATAGCATCATCTCTAACATCACTTCTTGCAACAACTTAGGATTCAGTGATGAGGGCCAGAGGGGGGCAAAAGCCACAACATGGAGCTCAATATCACAGTTAACTGCCAAGACGATGCTTTAGCCAGCGTACTGGTAGACACAGGATCAGCCATCAACGTTATGCCAAAGTCCAATTTAATGCGACTATCATTCAAAGGATCTCCGATGAGGGGCAGTGAGGTCATCGTCAAAGCATTTGAAGGATCTCGAAAAGTGGTTATCGGTAAAGTCGACCTTCCCATAACTATCGGTCCTCATGTTTTCCTAATCGCTTTCCAGGTCATGGACGTCCAAGAATCGTACATCTGTTTATTAGGAAGACCTTGGATACACCAGGCTGGGGCAGTCACTTCGACGCTGCACCAGAAGCTGAAGTTTGTCAAGAATGACCAACTAGTCACAGTCTGCGGGGAGCAAGCCTTGCTCGTGAGTAACTTGTCATTATCTACTTGTGTAAAACCCGAGGAGGTTGTTGGAACTCAGTTCCAAGCATTGTCGGTGAGCAATGAGAATCAATCAGAGAAAGGAACCTCAATTTCCTCATACAGAGATGCTCTCGAAGTGATCGAGAATAATAATGCAAAAGGATGGGGACAACTTGTTATTCCTACTGATAATAAAACAAAGAAAGGTATTGGTTTTTCTGCAACCTGTACCCAGACAGCTATTAACGATGAAAGTCTTCATCCCATTCAGGACTTCTTCCACAGTGGAGGTTTCCTTCACCCAGTGCCTCAAACAGTCCATACTATCAACGAGGAGGGTCCCTCCGATATGGATGAGGAATGGAAGTCCTATCTTAACGAGGACGGCTATATGTCTCAGGAAGAGGTGCCTACGCCATTTTGCTATCCCGCACAGAGTCCGAGATTTATACCAAGGTCGGATGTCAAAATGATATATGGAGATTGTGATCCGAAAGGATGTCGTGCTCCGCCAAATTCATTAGAGGAGGACACTCTGATGAAGGACAACTTTGACCACAACTATTATGGCCCGATGGATGGCCTGCCTATCTGGCAGCCGTACCCAGGAAACTTGGGGCAAGAAAATCATCCGAACAATGAAAATCGGCTGAGCATCATTGAATATAATACCTGTGTCCCCACCATGTCATGGGATCAAACTCAGGTTATTCAGAAAATATCTCGTACGACGATGAATTGGCAAAGCTTACCGGACTAGAATTTATCAACTATTCTTTTCCCGAGGTCAACGTCATTGAAAGAGATGACTCCTCCAGTTCCAAAGAAGTGTGGGACGCCTTAGGACAACCAAGTGGAAAATTTGACTTCATGGTTAAATACACCGCTCCTGAAAGCTCTCGTATCAGGCTCGAAGACATCCAGCCAACTGGATGGGGAGATTTACCTGAGAGCACAAATACTATGCAAAATACAACAGAGGAATCCTCCTACGACAACTCTGCCTAGGAGACATATTCCAATGATCCTGCTCTGCCAGAAATCAGTGTAATTTCTGAAGACAAATCAAGGAAAGTACCAGACTTTGTGATTCACCGAGGAGTTCGCCGCCAATGGGTTGCTGTCGATGTTCCGAAGATTGTTCATAAGTCAAAGTAATTGTCGTCTTTAACCTTTCACCCTGCCCAGGTGAAACGGATGTTTTGGTAGGGCTCGCTTTCTGTAATTATCCCTCTTCACTTCGTCCAAAGCGATAGAGTTTTGTTTTATAGAGTTGTAGTTTCAAGAATCGACTTGTTCATTAATAAAATAACGTCGTTCTATAATTTCCGCATTAATTGTTGTTTTCTCTTTTCGTTTTTCAGAAAATGGTAATCCTAAAAAACAACTCAATAATAAAAACAAGCAGTAAAAGAAATACACTGTACACACTCTTGCATTCCCTCTATCTCTTCTAAAACAAATCATCACGTCATGCAGATTGCTTGTTTTAAACCCCGTTGAAACATACGATTCGATGCCTTCTCCCGACTTTGAGTTCCCGATATTTGGGGCTGAAGAAGAAGTTGACGACAAAATTCCAGAAGAGATCTCCCGACTACTCAGACAAGAGGAAAGGTCTATTGAACTTCACAAAGAACCGTTGGAAACGGTCAACTTGGGTTCAGAAGAAGAGAGAAAAGAAGTCAAGATTGGGGCACTACTCAGTCCGACTATCAAAGAAAGTTTGACGAAGCTTCTCAGAAAATTTCCTGATGTGTTTGCTTGGTCCTATCAGGACACGCCAGGGTTGGATACCAGCATCGTGGAACATCATTTACCATTAAGATCGGAATGTCCGCCAGTAAAATAGAGGTTGAGACGAACTCACCTGGACATGGCCTTCAAAATCAAAGAGGAGGTACAGAAACAGATTGACGCAGGTTTCCTCGCCACATCAGAATATCCTCAATGGTTAGCCAACATCGTACCAGTTATGAAAAAGGACGGAAAGGTCAGAATGTGTGTAGATTACAGGGATCTAAACAAGGCTAGTCCAAAGGACGACTTTCCTTTACCACACATTGACATGCTGGTAGACAGTACATGCTGGTAGACAGTTCAAGGTTTTCTCCTTCATGGATGGATTCTCGGGCTATAATCAAATCAAAATGGCGCCGAAAGACAGGGAGAAAACTTCCTTCATCACCCCATGGGGTACCTTTTGTTACAAGGTAATGTCATTCGGTTTGAAGAATGTCGGGACAACCTATCAACGGGCCATGACTACTCTGTTTCATGACATGATACACAAGGAAATCGAGGTATATGTCGATGCATGATTGCCAAATCTAAAACAGAGGAGGAGCATGTGACCCGCCTGTCAAAACTATTTGAGCGGTTGAGGAATTACAAACTCCGTTTGAATCCTAACAAGTGCACCTTCGGTGTCCGTTCAGGGAAACTCTTAGGGTTCATCGTCAGCCAGAAAGGAATTGAGGTTGATCCTGACAAGGTCAAGGCCATTCAAGAAATACCTTCTCCGAAAACTGAAAAACAAGTCAGAGGATTCCTGGGACGTTTGAACTACATCTCCAGAATCATATTCCTCATGACCGCGACATGTGCGCCGATCTTCAAATTACTCAAAAAGAACCAGGACTGCGTTTGGACAGAGGACTGCCAAACCGCCTTCGACAGTATTAAGGATTATCTGTTGAACCCACCAATTCTATCACCTCCAGTAGAAGGGAGACCACTGATCATATACCTCACAGTCCTAGAGGACTCCATGGGCTGTGTACTTGGCCAACAAGACGAAACCAAAAGGAAAGAGTCTGCCATCTACTATTTGAGCAAGAAATTCACCGAATGCGAGACTCGGTACACTATGCTTGAGAAAACTTGCTGCGCTTTGGCTTGGGCAGCCAAACGTCTTTGCCAGTACATGATTCGTCACACTACTTGGTTAATCTCCGAAATGGATCCAATCAAGTATGCCTTTGAAAAACCTGCTCTCACGGGAAGAATTGTCCGTTGGCAGATGTTGTTATCGGAATATGACATTGAGTACCACGCTTAGAAAGCCGTTAATGGAAGTATTTTAGCCGATCATTTGGCTCATCAACCGATTGACGATCAGGAATCAATCAGATTTGAATTCCCAGACGAAGATGTCATGTATCTAAAAATGAAAGACTGCGATGAACCGCTACCCAGTGAAGGGCCAGAACCAGGTTCCCAATGGGGACTAATCTTTGACGGAGCTGTCAATCATTACGGAAACAAAATTGGGGAAATCATCATAACACCTCAGGGTACCCACATTCCTTTCACTGCTAGACTTACATTCAAGTGCACAAACAACGAGGCTGAATACGAAGCTTGTATCATGGGTCTCGAAGAAGCGATCAACTTAAGGATCAAGAACTTGGATGTATATGGCGACTCAGCTTTGGTCGTCAATCAGATCAAAGGAGATTGGAACACATACCAATCAAGACTGATTCCTTACAAAGACTATGCGAGAAGGTTGTTACCCTTCTTCAACAGAATCGAGTTTCATCATATCCATCGTGAGGAGAATCACATGGTTGATGCCTTAGCCACCCTCTCTTCCATGATTAGCGTAGGTCAGTGGAACGACTTACCTAAGATCGACATCATGCGCCTTGAAAGGCCTGCTTACATCTTCACGATCGAAGCCGTCATAGACGACAAACCTTGGTATCACGATATCAAATGCTTCCTTCAGAAACAAGAGTACCAACCTGGGGCACTAAGGAAGGACAGAAAAACCCTCAGAAGACTGGCAGGCAGTTTCTTCCTGAGCGGTGATACACTTTATAAAAGGAACTTTGACATGGTCTTGCTCCGATGTGTAGATAGACCAGAAGCAGACATGCTGATAAAAGAAATTCATGAAGGATCCTTTGGCACTCATGCAAACGGACACGCAATGGCGAGAAAAATTTTGAGAGCAGGGTACTATTGGTTGACCATGGAATCCGACTGCTACAAGTACATGAGGAGGTGTCCCAAGTGTCATATATACTCCGACAAAATCCATGTACCGCCAACACATCTCAAAGTTCTTTCTTCCCCATGGCCTTTTTCCATAGGGGGAATCGACATGATTGGCATGATTGAGGCCAAAGCTTCAAACGGACATCGGTTCATCCTGGTATCCATTGATTACTTCACCAAGTGGGTCGAAGCAGCGTCATACGCCGATGTAACCCGACAAGTGGTGGTCCGATTTATCAAAAACAATATCATTTTCCGTTATGGTGTTCCGAGCCAGATCATTACGGATAATGGATCTAACTTGAACAATAAGATGATAAAAGAGTTGTGCGCAGAGTTCAAGATCGAACACCATAACTCATCTCCCTACCGACCCAAGATGAACGGAGCGGTAGAAGTGGCTAACAAGAACATCAAAAGGATCGTTCAAAAGATGGTTGTAACCTACAAAGATTGGCATGAGATGCTGCCCTTTGCCCTTCACGGTTATCGTACATCTGTCCGCACTTCAATAGGGGCAACCCCTTTCTCTCTAGTATATGGCATGGAAGCAGTTCTCCCCATAGAAGTAGAGATCCCATCAATCCGGGTATTGATGGAAGCTAAGCTTACAGAAGTTGAATAGTGTCAAAGTCGACACGATGAACTAAATCTGAGTGAGGAAAAGCGAATCACGACACTATGCCACAGTTAGTTGTATCAACAAAGAATGAAGAAGGCTTTTTAACAAAAAGGTCCGACCTCGCGTCTTCAGGAAAGGAGACCTTGAGCTAAAAAAGATACAATCATTTCTCACTGATTCTCGGGGCAAATAGACTCCGAACTATGACGTCCCCTATGTGGTCAAGAAAGCTTTCTCAGGCGGCGCCTTGAGACTTGCAATTATTGATGGAGAGGAATTTGCCTACCCCACGAATGTTGACGTAGTTAAGAAATAATTCGCCTAAAAAAAATCATCCAGGTGGATTGGAAATCTCAAAGTACCGTTCAGGAAAAAGTTAGGGATAATGGCAAGTAACTACGTCCAACAGGGGCAAATCCCCTAGTAGCAGTCCTGCCATCCATCAGAAAACTCTAGTCAAGGCCATCTTCGACAGAAGCTTAGGATGTCCCGAAGTCAAAGTTGGTAGAAGGATAGTGGTCGTTATGTTTCAATGTAGCCCTTTTCCCTTAAATTACCATTTTCTAAACTTTGTAAATACTCTATGGAATCACGCGGTTGGCTGATTTCCATCCTATCAATACAATTTGAGCCCTTGTGCTTTTGTTTGCAATTCTTATTTGTTTTAGCTTTACAGGACGACATTTTAACATGATCAACGGTTCTTGAAATAAAACAAAAATGAATTTACTTGTAAATTTTTTTTGCTTTTAATAAAGATGGCAAATTCTTTTGACTATTTAACATCGAAAGAATATCGATGGCTTCTCCCAAAGGCAGTTAAGCTTCAAAGTACAGAATCAAAGTACTCCTTCTAAACCAGTGCACCTGAATGAAGGATCAGCAGTGTCAGAGACCATGTTTCATCTGACACCCCCGGCAGAGTTCTTATCTCCTGAGCTCGACCAACGTAGCTCCCCACGAGGACTACTTTTCCTAAGCAAGGCAGAATTGCTATCTTGAACCAGCGATACTTTTTATCCCCTGCAGTGGCCGAGTATCCAGTCATGTTCATCCACTAGCTTGTATGTCGCGTCAGTTTTGTCAGCATAAACATACATACATCATGCATTATTGATTTACATTCGCATTTATATTGTATCACTATCACTCTAGTCGGTCTTGTCCCCCAGGGATAAAAGTCTTCACAATCGAGTTGTCGGTTCTTTCCTCGTCAGAAAATGTTGCGTCTGAACATTCTCTCTCCTCCAGCTTACCTCTGGATTAGAGTTGGCCCTTGACCACTTTGATAACTTGAACCTCGGAGAAGACCAGAGAAACTTTCGACAAATGTCACTCTTTGCCATTGAAGATGATATCTTCGCTTTCCCGGATTAAGGAAAATCCCCAGAGAAAGCCTCTTACTCAGAGATTCGACAATACAGCAGTTTTTCTCCGAAAAATCCGCTAACGAAAAGGTCATCAACACCTCAAAATTGGATCACATCATATGGCATTTCTCCGAGAAGATCTCCGAGAAAAGTATGATGTAATGTCCCCAAGTTGGAAGCAGTCATTCAAGAGGCTTGTTTTCCCCAGTAGAGTCAACAAATGGCATCTCCAACCAGAGAAGTTTGTACATCTCTACAATTCAGATAGATGGGTTCCCCAGCAAGTCTGACATCAAAAGTTTTTCCCATCAAATGGCATCTCCCCAGAAAAATTTGGCGAGAAGTTTGAGGAAAATCGCTACACATAGCGTCCCTTGTCAATAAATTTTATTGACAAAAGAAACTTAGACCAGTTCCTTGGTAGGAAACCAGGATCGAGGGGAAGTTTAAATCAGAAACTTAGACCAGTTCCTTGGTAGGAAACCAGGATCGAGGGGAAGTTTACATCAGAAACTGAGACCAGTTCCTTGGTAGGAAACTAGGATCGAGGGGAAGTTTACATCAGAAACTTAGACCAGTTCCTTGGTAGGAAACCAGGATCGAGGGGAAGTTTACATTAGAAACTAAGACCAGTTCCTTGGTAGGAAACCAGGATCGAGGGGAAGTTTATTTCAGAAACTGAGACCAGTTCCTGGGCTGAGGACCAGGATCGAGGGGAAGTTCACCTTTTCTAAGCATCATTGCTTAGCAAAAGAAGAAGGATGTGTGAACCGCCATTATTAACCACCATCAAAATTTTGGGTATTCCGATATTTAATCCTCTTGCACCCCGAATGCCCGAATACCTTCGCCTTTCACACCTTCAAGTCCAAGAAGATTAAATAGGGGCATCTGTCATACCCCAAATTTTGACCACTAAGATTTCCCATCATTGTGCAAATCATCACCACAATATGGGTAATCCATCATGCCTCATTAGTCTCCCCAAAGATGGGTGAGCATCCACTACAATCAAGCTTAGGGTTTAAAGCCCTCTCAGAGTTCTTAGACAGAGGATCAATCAAGGAATGACATGATCTCCAACTCGTATAACCTCTCAAACATCCAAAAGGGATCAAGAGGACTCCCACATCAAGGATTAAGCACAAGGCTGCAACCTTCTAAGTGGATTAAGCCTCAAGATCGTCAGTGTCACCAAATTAGGGTTTGGTCGACCAGGGCCTCCAGATGGAAATTTTCCTCTGTGCATGAGCCAATGCTTCAAATCATAACCTAATATACCCCATGGAACCTTATGGACCCCATCATCAAGTCAATTTAGCCTCAGGGGGTGCATTCACCAAAAATCAGGAATTAGGGCTTCTTGACCTAATTCACCCCTAAGTTGACTTTTGGGGCAAAGCATGAGCGACGACCTCAAGACATGATTTGAGGGTCTCTAATACACCACATTGATCCATTTTCAACAATGGATTGATCCAAGAAGCTTGAGCAACAAGTTTCAATTTCATCTGAACCACAATTAGGGTTTCGCAAGAAAAGTCAACTGTATCTTTGACTTTTTACCAGGACATGCTCCCAAACCCTAGGACATGATTCAATACACCCTATAACACCTATGAAATCAATCCATCAAGTTTGATTTAGGTCAAGGACTTGATTTCATAGAGGATCGCACAGTTTGGAATTCATCGGATAAAAAGTCAACTGTGCACAAAAGTCAACTTTGGCTTTTTGAGATTTTTCACAATTATGGTTCCTTAACCCTAGAATGATGATAATGTGTGATTGGAATCATCATTCATCAAGAAAAATCAAGAAAAGTGGGATAACTTGTAAAAGGGGTAACCATAAAAAACTTAGAAATTTTTCTAAGTTATGGGACAAAGTGGCTAGGGTACCAACTTTGGAGGATCATAAATCCTAAACCACAAGGCCATTTTTCCCCATCTAAAGCTGGATTTGTAGCTCTCATTACCCTCTACAAAAGCTTCAACTACACCTCATTCCAATTCATCATGGATTTTGAGTTATGGAATGATCAAAATGGCTGAAAACATGAAATGTCACTTTTTTCCAACACTTAGTGAAATTTTCACTAAGTCAGAATCTGCCTTAGTTTTTTTCAAATGTAGGGGCATTTTTCACTTGGATCCAAAAAGTATCAAAACCAATTATGATCAAACAGTTGTTGTATCATATGAGGGCTTTCCAAAATGGCCAAGAACTCCATCAAATTCCACTTGAGTCATGAGATATGACAATGCACTACTACGAAAAACCCATTTAACAATGGTTGGGAATGACATATAATGACGCGGGCGAAGGTGTTGTTATGTAGATTGTCATTGTAAGTTCGCTGTTTCTATAACGGTTTAGAAACCGTTGTTGAAATGCAGGACGCGCGCCATATATCACAACGGTTATGATAATAAACCGTTGCGATACATACACTTAGGTTCTGGGTTCGAAACCCATCAGTAGCGAATTTATATAAAACATAAATTACTTATGATATCGGTTACAATATATAACCGTTGTTGTAAGTACCCTAAGTTTATTATATTAAATGTAGATTGCTTGTTTTCCAAACACCTCACTAAATAAATATACATGGATTAAATTTGATGAAGATGTCTATAATCTGCAAATTAAACTGTTCTTGAAAACCAACTTAAACAAACCAATGTTGTTTTCTGATTGCATTCGTCTCATCGTGCATTTCACGCTCTTTTACATATATTATGGTTTATTGATCTGACTCCTTCGATATATCGCTATCTTCAATTATAGTTAAATGTCCATAAGATCAACAAGACATTGGATAATTTGCATCATCTTTGATTTAACTATAATGGAAGATGGAGATACATCTAAGGAGCCAGATCATTATACCATAATCTATATATAAAAGAACGTGAGATAAATGATGAGAGGCATGCAATCAGAAAACAACATTGGTTTGTTTAAGTTGATTTTCAAATACAACTTAATTTGCAGATTACAAGTATCTATGTCAAATTAACTGAATGTATTTTAAGTGAGGGTTAGTGAAACAAACAATCTACATAGAATATAATAAACTCAAACAAAATTCTATACCAGATCCAGATATTATAAACTCATATAATACGCTTGCTACCACCAGCAAACTTTAAGTGAGGGTTAGTTAAACAAACAATGTAAATAGAATATGATAAACTCAAACAACATTCTATACCAGATCCAGAAATTATAAACTGATATAATACACTAGCTTCCACCAGCATCATCACCCTGTATCATCCCCCTTAACCTGAAACGAAACAAAGCAAACTTCAAAAATGAGCATCCTCAGTTGAAAACAAACCGTAAAACCATAATCCAGTGATGAGTAAAGAGAGGAACAGGAATAACGCACATTTTAATGAAACTAATCACGGAACAGGAATCAATTATGATGTTGAACTAGTTTGGGAAGCCATGAAAAAGAAATATAAGGAGGAAGAAGCTTACACAAAAGCTTCATACTTCTTATACTTCTTTTCATTGCTTCTAAAACTAGATAAAGTTTGCTTACACTGTTGTTTCTTCATTTACTAACATCTTGCTCGTGATGCTATGAAAAAAAGTACAAGGTGGATGAAGTTTCCATCATAGCTTCATGCTTCTTATACATTTTTCCATAGCAACACAAACATTATGAAGTTTCCAAAGTATGGTCTTTGTTAAGGTAGTGAAAACGAATCTGAAAAAATAAGAACAATCAACAAAAACAACATGCAACAAACGAGATAATGGGAAATATCTAACAATAGATGGAAGAATAAGAATACCTTAATGTATGAAGCACAAGATTCACGGCTAATGGTGAAAACGAAGAGAAAAAATGGGTCCTAGGGTTTCACTTTGAAGGCAACGGCGTTACTGTCAATTAAGTGAAAGTTATTTCGCTTAAATATGGGTAAACTATTTCACAACGGTTAACAATAACAACCGTATAGATATGTATTTATTTATTATAAATATATCACTACGGTTTACCAAAATAACCGTAGTGATAACCCTTTTATCTATGAATTTTAGAATAAATAAAAACCGTATACATAGGTATTCATTTATTATAAATATATCACTACGGTTAACCAGAAGAACCGTAGTGATAACCCTTTTATTTATGAATTTTAAAATAAATAAAAAAGAAAAGGTGCGCCTTAACTTCTAACTTAATGCATCTGTAGTTTAAACATCAACAGTGTAATTCATAATGCATCTACAGTTTAAACATCAACAATGTAATTCGAACCTTAATTCAACTATTACATTTCATAACAAAGTAAATATTAAACATAAAGGAGACAAAAAAAACATAACATCTTGATATTTCCAGAAAATATCTTTGATTTCAGTTTGTTTTTCAAATTCTTGTTCTTTTTCTTTAAATCCTCATACATAACCCTCAGATAGCCCACAGCTTCCAACTCTGACTTCATAATGCTCTCATCGTCATTTCCATCTCTTTCTCCCACGTCTTCATCCCATATGAACAAATTAAATGTTTCATCAGTCCTCCAAAATGGACATCTCCAAAAAAGCCTTCCTTTATTTTGTCCCTTCTTGCATTGATACGAAACCATACGACCATCATAACCACAAAAATTTCCAGATCGAGATTTTACACTGGAACAAGACGTAGAAACACCTTTGGATGATTTTGTCTTCAAATGTGACATTGCAACACCTTAAAGTAGAAAACTTTGTTGTTGTTGTTGTCTTCTTCCCGACAATGGTGACGGCGTTGGTGTTAGGGTTGTTTCAATGGATAAATTGATATATATACTTGGTGTTTAAAATACATAAAAAGAAGCTTCAATTTGTAACAACGATTTTGAGAAAAATCCTTCGTGATATCCTTATTATTTTTTAGTTAAATATTAATAATACTTAAAAAGGGAGCATTTACATCAAAGGGATAAAACATTTGAGGGCGATGAGATTCGAACCCATGATAGCTAGATTGTATCACCACGGTTTTCATAAAAACCGTTATTATACCCTTGAGATTTCTAATTAAAATAATGCGCGCGCATCCAGTACGCACTATAAGAACGGTGTATAGGATGCCGTTGTAAACCTGGCGTTGTTGTTTGGCCGTTTTGTAGTAATGATGGCAACATGCCTTACTGAAAACTGCCAAAGCAAGGCAGATTTTGGAGTTTTGCTCGATTTGCCCAAATTTTGCAATGGGGAAGCAACTCTATCCATCTGAACACCTCAAGGGGGGAAAAAGGAGGAATCAACTCTAATCCCAAGCCTCTCAAGTCTTTGGAACCAAAAATAGCATGCCAAACCTAGAATTGCCTAAAAGAGGGACAAGACTCCAATTTTGGATTGAAGCATTCAATGCATACACCAAGGTGGCATGGACTGAGCCATTTCCAACTGAATTCAGTCAAGACTTATCCAATACCAAGGGAACCAGCAGCCTGTGCCCTAACCTCTAGTCAATGGCTAGAGGAGACTTGGATTCTCATTGCTCAACATTGGCCAAACCTATGAAGCAGTTGCCATTCACTATTCCTTGCAAAACAAACTTGCTCTACTATAAATAGAGCTCATTTGTGATCAGTTTAAGTACACCAAAGCCATCGAACAGATGCTTTCCTCAAAATCTCTTCTTTCACTCCAAAATTGCCTTCCAAAGCAAGTCACTATCGGGTTTTGAGTTTGAGAGCAATTTCAATCAAACCAATCACACACACACCTCATAAATATCATATAGAAGTGATCCAAACACTCACATAACATCTGGAACACCAAAATCACAAAATCACCAGCCAACTGCTCAAGCCTTTGACAGATTTGCAGTTGAGGTGCCAAATCCAGTTCCAGCTCAAATCAATCCACTCCAAGCATCTAGATACACTCCATAGCACCTAGGGAAGTTGTCCATAACCTTGGAACCAAGCTGTAACACCTCTAACATAAAACACGATCACCAGCTGCAAGAGGTAAGCATGAGCTCTTCTAACTCTATGATCCATGCAATTTTTTCTGCACAATAATTTGACCATATGTTCATAATCATGCATGGAGTGTTTTCCCTCAATCAATTGCATTGTTTGAATCGTGTATGGAATTTATGAACCTTCATGCAAATTTTAGGGTTCTTTAGGTTTCTCTTTGATTTCTTATTCCATGTTTAAAATAAATGAAATTAAAGACCATAGACATGATCGTGAGGTTGAAACGAGTAGATTGATATGTAGATTGCATGATATAATCAAGTATTCAGTGAGATTGGATAGAAAACGCAAATATGCAGAAACAGAGGAAGGGCGCGTGGTCTTGCCATGTTCTTGGCGCCCTTTTTCAAATATTTGAATATTTGAATTTTGTGATTTTATTTAATTGATTCAAAAATTAATTTCTCTCTGAGTTTTAATGATTTTGAGTTGATTCTTTTTTTAATAATTCACAAAAATGTTAAAATATTTTATTTTACCAAAAAATCCCAAAAATATTATTTATTTCATATAATTGATATTTTTGCAAAGAATTAATATTTTAATTGTTTTTGACATTTAAAATATTTTTTCCTTCTTAGTTTTGCAAATTTTAATGACTTCTAATCATTTTGTAGGTAAAAACTTGATTTTTAAAACATTAATCCAAGATCACAATTTGTTTTCCATATGTTAGACAATTTTGATCATTTTAATTAAATTTTTATTCAATTAAAATACATTTTGGAAACAAATTAGGGTTTTTGATTAATTCAACCCTCATCAAACTTTTTCAAACTCTTTGGGCCTCTAGTAGAGTGTAAGACCCAACCCTTTTTGAAAACCAAAATAATTTGGGCCGCAGTGCATTGTATAAGTCCCGATACAGTCAAAAAAATTCGGCGCAATCGTCGCCTTTTTAACAAAACAAACCCTTGGGCCTACCCTCGTGTTATAAGCCCCATTCTTTTTCTTTAAACACCTTTGGGCTTCTAATAGAGTGTAAGACCCAACCCCCTTTTAACCAAAACTATTTTGGGCCTCAGATATTGTATAAGTCCCTCTGCGTTAAAAGAAAATCTCAGTGCGATCGTCAATTCAAAAAACCATTTTTTGGGCATCTCCTTGAGCTGTAAACCCCACCACTTGTACAAAAATAAACCTTTGGGCCTCTTGAGAGAGTGTAAGACCCATCTCTTTGTACATAAAAACTTTTTGGGGCCTTAGTCACTTGTATAAGTCCCTGTACAAATTCAACAGTGCAATCACTGATAAAACCTTGGGTCTCTCCTTGAGCTGTAAGCCCCAACAATCTTTTCAAAGCACTTTCTCCTTTGATTTTGAATATAATATTGTTATCAAAGCCTTCTTTGTTGAACAACTAACAAAACAGCATGGAAGCTCTACAACCGAGTAAGTGTTTACCCGTTTTCTTTATCCGCTTTCAAATATATATATATATATAACTATATTGTGGGGCTGCTCACTGTAAGTCTTCTTTCACAAAATTTTATATACTTGTCAAATATCATCTGTGTAATACTAGTATAGTTATTTAGAGTTTTCCCCGGCAACTACGTCTAGCACTAGGTAAAGCCCCGTTGATCGCTCTTAAATACAGTCAAAACTAGATCCCCATAGGATTACCAGACACAGTCTTCCCTCCTCTTGGGGTTAAACAATATGGAGATGTGAAAGGCAGATTCTTTTTTGAACCCTTTCTCAGACTGTCACCCTTAGAAGTTGTCAAAGAGACTCTACTCCCCATAGATGATTTTTTCTCCGTGAATGGCATCTCTTGAGTTTCTTCCAAATTCTCGAACTTTCCTGGCTTGATCTATTCTCTGTGAATGGCATGTCTTGAACTTCTCGGGGTTTCGGGACTCAGATGCTTCTTAAAAGCGCCCTTAAAAATTGTCAAAGAAACTCTAACTCCCCAGAGATGATCTTTTCTCCGTGAATGGAATCTCTTGAGTTTCTTCCAAATTCTCAGACTTTCCTGGCTTGATCTATTCTCTGTGAATGGCATTTCTTGAACTTCTCGGGGTTTGGGGACCCACAGGTTTCTTAAAAGTATCCGGGCCTCCTCTTGGACGTTGTACAAGGACCCTTCGGCTTCTTAAAAGCTCTCATGCCTTCTCTTGGGCTTAATACAAGGACCCTGACGACCTCTTAAAGGTATAAGACGGAACTTAATCATCCTTTGCTAGAGCAGTCTTTCCAGCGTCAAAACTCCGACCATTTGAGGGTTGATACTCATCTCTTAACGCCCGTGCCTCCTCTTGGGCATTGTACAAAAGATGAAACTCTAGACTTGGACAGTCTAAAAACCCCTTGAGTCTCAAAGGCATTCTCAAGTTCCTTTCAAAAATAGGAAAAACACTGATCGCTCTAAAAGCCGGCCTCTCTCATGAGAGTTCCTCACCCTTTGGCCTACCTATGGATTTAATCCTTAACAGTAACCCAGCCTTCTCTTGGGCATTATGCAAAGATCATTCGCTATCTGAGAATCGATTTCTCCAAAACACCCGTAGACTTGGACAGTCTCAATACCCTTTGGATTTCCCATTTCCTTAAAGAACAGGAGATAATCCTGATCCTCTGATCAATCCATAAGTACAACATTACCCATATAAGAACTAATTTTCTCTTTTAACCAACATACTGGACCTGTCACTCAACTGAAACAGTTACCGACACCAATAGCCTCCTCTTGGGCTTTATACAATGATTATCCCCAGCGGAGCTAACCTTTTTAGCCTCCATCTCGGGCTTCGTACGAGATACCAAATCACTCTCTTGTTGAGTATAAAAGACTCTCTTGTTGAGTCACTTCCTTTTCAGCCTCCATCTCAGGCTTCGTACGAGATACAAAAACACTCTCTTGTTGAGTATAAAAGACTCTCTTGTTGAGTCACTTCCTTTTCAGCCTCCATCTCAGGCTTCGTACAAGATACAAAAATACTCTCTTGTTGAGTATAAAAGACTCTCTTGTTGAGTCACTTCCTTTTTAGCCTCCATCTCGGGCTTCGTACGAGATACAAAAACACTCTCTTGTTGGATATAAAAGACTCTCTTGTTGAGTCACTTCCCTTTTAGCCTCCGTCTTGGGCTTCGTACAAGACACATACAAAAACACTCTCTTGTTGAGTATAAAAGACTCTCTTGTTGAGTCAATCATTTTCAGCCTCCATCTCGGGCTTCGTATGAGGTACAAAGACTCTCTTGTTGAGTCAAACACCTTTAGCCTCCGTCTTGGGCTTCGTACAAGACACATACAAAAACACTCTTTTGTTGAGTGTAAAAGACTTTCTTGTTGAGTCAATCCTTTTCAACCTCCATCTCGGGCTTCTTACAAGGTACAAAGACTCTCTTGTTGAGTCAAACACCTTTAGCCTCCGTCTTGGGTTTCGTACAAGACACATACAAAAGCACTCTCTTGTTGAGTCAACCCTTTTAGCCTCTCTCTCGGGCTTCGTACGAGACACATAAAAACACCCTCTTGTTGGGCCATTAGCCTCCTCTTAGGCTTCGTATAAGGAAAACCCCGGTTGAGACAATCAACATTTTAGCATCAAAATTGTGCCTTGTTCATAGCATACAAACATCAACAACTCCTCTTTAAAGATGACTAATTCTCTCTAAAGTCAAGACCCTTTTAGCTTCACATCTTGGGCTTTGAACAAGATACAAACCACCTTTAGCTTCATGTCTTGGGCTTTGAAAAAGACACCAAAACAACTTTTTTCCTCCCATAGAATAGGAGGAACTACGATCGCTCTGATTTCCCTGTTTCTTTAAACGGGAATACGTAGGCATAAGATTGAAAAATCTTAGCGAGCACACTAATCCAAAAAACAAAAATCCCATACCTTCATACATCAATCGAAAAGCATCAGTCCTAACATCCTACCAATAGTCTAGACCTTGTGTTCTTAACAAAATAACCTAAGAGAGACCCACAATCTTTGTAGCATCTGTTTAAACTCAGTTTACAAGCAGGGTTAATTAGAGACATCTATTTCCCTTCCTTCATCAGCTTCAATAGGATAAAAAATGAATCGAGCTGTAGTACCCAAAAGCGATAGTGCTTCGCAACCACACATAAAACTCGCGCTACACCAAGTTAATTATTAAGTGTTTTAAGAACGAAAGAAAAGATTGAACGACTATCCCAAAACGCGTGGCTCGGGACCGATCATTCGAGGGTTCTGCTAGAATGCTAGATCCTAATAGTCCTCTGTGTTTATTTAGAAAATAATTTTGTGAAATGTTTGAAATTATTTTGAATAAATGGTGAAAATTAATTGTGTAATCGTTTTGAAATCAAATGAAAAGTTAGTGAGTGTTGAGTATGATTATTTAAATATGCGATGTGAACAATGGATAAAGATTAATCGACTGAGTACATCGAAATCGACTAAACAAATAATCAAATCTTCCACTTAACAATTAAAAATCAATTAATTAATTAAAATCTAATAGACTATTTAAATAAAATTTACCCCAAGTAATTAAGTACTAATTCGAATAAACAAACTTAATCGAAGAAAGAAATAAAGAAGAATAAACGACACATGAGGTGCATAAATAATTGGGCCGGGGGTGCAAACCCTAAAATTTAATTGGGGCCATTTCAAAAAACACTCACAAGAAACCATAACTTTAAATTTGATTTTTTTAAAGAATAAAAAAATGATAAAAAGGTAAAAGCAAATAGGGATGGTAAACAAACCCGGACCCGCCCGCACCTGAACGGGGAAAACCCGATTTAATTGGGTGCGGGTGCAGGGGAAACCAGATTCTTAACTACGGGTGCGGATACGGGGGCGGGAAGACACTAAGACCCGCCCGCACCATCCCCCGCCCCACCCCCGGATAATGCATTTTACTTTAATTCCCTTATTTTACTTTTTTTAATATTCATTTATTAATTATATTTTTAATTAAATTATTAATACCTTTATTATAATTAAAATAATTAAATTAATCAAGTTAATATTCATTTACTAATTAAATTTTTAATTAAATAATAAATTATTTTATTAAAATAATCAATTTTTTAATTAAATTGTTAATTTTTATTGAAATTTAAAAGAAATTAATTTTTTGTGAGTGGGGGTGGAGCGGGTGCGGGTGTGAAGATGGCTGGTTTACACCTGAGTGAATCGCACACTCAAAGATACAACAGAGTCGCCACCGAACTTTATTTAGTCCCAAAGGACAGGGAAAATATAGATAAAACCCAAGGGGAAGAGAAACGGGAACGGGGGTCGGTTATGCGAAAGGAAGGTATTAGCACCTAACGCATCTGTCGTACTCGACGGGAACCATTTCGCTTGCTTCTAAGCTTGGATGGGTTATCTATCTAAAGGCTTCTAGCTAAAAGAAAGAGGAGAGAGGGAGAGAAAGGGGAAAAAGAAAAGAAAGAACGAAAGTGCTCGCGGAGGATTAGGGCCCTCGTGCCTACGTACCCTCATAGTGCAATGAGGAAATCAGAGCGTCGTAGTTCAGAGGAACCGGGACAAGAAGAAGAATGGAAGAAGGTGGAAGCGTGCATGACAAGACATTGCGTCTCGTGCCTACGTATCTAACATTCTAACGAATGCAGAATCAGAGCTTCCGTAGTTCGGGGAACTGAACGGAAAAGGAAAAGGAAAGGAAAGTGGTGTCAAAACCAAGAGCAAAAGAAAGAAGGAAATTCCACTGGGGATTCTAAAGAAATGGTGTCAAAACCAATAAAGGAGTACAAAGGAAAGAAATAGTAACTGCATTGAGAATAAAGTGCAAGAATGGTGTCGAAACCAAGAGAATAAGAGAAAAATGGTGTCATAACCAAGAGAATAAGGGAATAAGAGAGAAATGGTTTCCAAACCAAGAGAAAAAGGAGTAAGAGAGAAATGGTGTCCAAACCAAGAGAATACAGGATAAAGAAAGAAATGGTGTCCAAACCAAGAGGATAAGAGATAAAGAAAGAGATGTTGTCCAAACCAAGCAAGAAGAGGATTAAGACTTTGCGGGGAAAAGAAGTTTTGACAGATAAGAAATGTGATCAACCAAAGGACGGGTGTAGGACCGAGCAAAGGTCGTGGCCCAAAGGACGGGTGTAGGACCAAGCAAAGGTCGTGACCCAAAGGACGGGTGTAGGACCGAGCAAAGGTCGTGACCCAAAGGACGGGTGTAGGACCGATCAAAGGTCGTGACCCAAAGGACGGGTGTAGGACCGATCAAAGGTCGTGACCTAAAGTAGCTTGGTAATCTGACTGAACAAACAGTACTCAACCGAAGAAAGGGTATTTGAACGAAAGAAAGGTTACTAACCCAAAGATGCAAGTATTCGAACCAAGAGGAGGTTGCCAACTGCTGGGGATTCGGCGTTTATAGACGGACTGTGATTAACCAAAGAGAAAAGCGAGTGATTAACCAAGAGAAGGTGATTAACTCGAAAAAGGTTCATTATTTTAACAGACGGACTATGGTTAACTGAAGAAAAGGGTGATGCTCTTCAAGGGAATCTAAATAGTAATGATTGGCCACAAGAAAAGAATGTTGAGACAAAGGAGAAGAAATTTAAATCAAGACAAAGATCTTAACCAAGAAAGATGGTGATGGGTCAAAGAGAAATAGAGAAGAGCACAATTGATCAAGGATGAATCCGACTAGGGGAGGAGCAACACTACAGCTTGAGGATAGAGATGACTATTCTCGAAAGAAATGGTCAAATGCCCTTACCCAAGAAATAGTCAGAATGAGGGTAGGACAATTTCATCCTCATTCCTTCTCTAGCGCTCAAAGTATAGTGCGGAAATTGAAACAGACAGCGTAACAGCGCCAACTTGTACAGTGCTCCATTGTGTTGTGAAGTGAACAGCATAACAGCTTCAGTTTGTACAGCGTTCCAAAGTCGTGTATCGGTCGTTGTATGAATCTTCAACTCCGCGGGGGAAAAGAGAGAAAAAAGCTCTAAAGGAAGCCTAAAGAGAAGGATAAACTAATCGAAACATGGTTTCGATCAATTAATCAAGGGAAATGATCATGCCAACAATTTTCCAAAGAGAATGGAAAATCATTAAAGCAAAAGGTGTAAATTATTGATTATACATGATTAAATTTGCTCAATAAAGAACAAACTTAATGTAATCAAGAAATGAAAGTGCGAAACAGTGCCAAACAAATATTAGCATGTATCATAAATCACGTGTCAAGTGATCAAAGATTGTACAAAAAATTAGCATGTTTAAACAAATATCAAGAACACACATAATTGAAAAAATTGATAAATCAATCATTGAATTATTGTAAAGATGCTTTTAAATAGAGGTTAACAGCATTAAAAACATTCATAAATATCAAGCATATCAATCCATGGAAGTAGAATGAGATAGCATGGCAAACACACTTGAAAATGCAAGAAAATGGCCTTCTGGTTCAGTGTTAATCGGTTAACCATATGGTTAATCGGTTAACGGCTTGAAAATCAGCGTTTTTGGTGAAAAATGAACTGGTTAACCGATCAACAATGTGCCAGTGGCAAAAAAAAAAAAACAGTAAAAACAGCTTTTCAAAAGTAGTTTTCAACACATAATCACTTATCCAAACTTCCACATCCTATGTTATGATTTCGTGCACGAAAATTACATCATGTAAGTGCAAATAAACACAAAATACAAGCATTAATCATGGAGATTAAAGATCAAGCAATCGCATGATAAATTAAACCAAAAACGATTGTAATTACAACGTAAATGCGCGGAAATGATCGAAACAGAGAGTAAAGTAAGATCCACTAACCTAAAAGGCTGAGATGTGCCTTGGTAATTGTTGTAAATGATTCTTGATGTAGAAAATCAAAGAAAAACCAGAGGAATCTTCGATTTGTTGACGAAACGTATCGAAACCGAGCACAATTCGACGAAAACTCCGAAATGAGAATTATCACCGAAGAATCTTGAAGCACACACTTTAGATGAATTCAAAAGCTTGTAGAACTCTAGAAACTCAAGTATAATAGCAAGATGATGAAGATAATCCAAGAAGACCAAAGATTTCTCAATTGCACTCCGAACCGTAACGAAACCGAGTAATATTTGACGAAAACTCTGAAATGATAATTATCACCAAAGAATCTTGATGTGATCACTTGAATTGAATCCCAAAGCTACTGAAGCTCCACAAAATCCAGTAGCATGGAATAATGGTGAAGGTTAAGCTCAAGAAATAATCACTTTCAATGTGAAAAGTGATTATTCTTCAAGAATTAAGAGCTTTAGTGAGGTTTGGTGAAGAAGATGAAGAGGAATGTGTAGAAGTTGCAGAAAAATGCAGAGGAGAATGAGAGAATTGAGAGTGAAGAAAGTGTGAATTTTTGTGAATGATTGTGGAGAGTTTGTGAAATGAGTGAGGCTTTGTTTATATAGACTTTTGGTATGGAGTGTGAGAGCTTTGGACTTTGGTTTGGACTTAGCTTTGGGAGGTTTGGAGTTAGGGTTAGAGTTAGTTACACTTGACTCACTAAGTCAAGGTATTTAACTCGGTTAGTTAGGATCAACTCGGTAACAATCCCAAGGTGCACTCCATCATCCAAAGATCCACATTACTTGGAAAACAAGGAACATGGTGCACTTAATTTAAAGTGAAGTATAGAATAAATGTAAGGGAAATGTATTGAATGGTATTGAACTGTCTAGAATGTTCCACACAATGCTAGAATAGAATAGACCAAAAGAGAATGGAGAGAGTTGCTGAAACATGATGGAAGTGTTGAATTTTTGCTGAAATAGAAAGTGTTGAATTTTTGCTGAAATAGAAAGTGTTAATCGATTAACCAACAGGTTAACCGATTAACAGCTATTAAAAAGTTGAAATTGGCGTTGTAAAAGGGTGTTAATCGATTAACCAAATGGTTAACCGGTTAACCAGTCAAAAAACTTGCCCAATTTTGCCTGAAAAGGGGTGTTATGACCATGGTTCTGATTTCCGACTTCTTGCTTTGATAAATAGGCATAAAAATCCTTGTTTTGTGCTTGTGTTGATTATGTGATGACTTTGTGAGGATGCGATTAATCGGGCTTGAAAAACCTGAATATTCCTGCAACAAAATCGTAGAGAAAAAATGCGAATGCATATGCTAGCGATGCGAGTGCACATGCTTATGCAAAAAGCAAAAAGGGAGGTCAAATTTTGGGTTACGACAGCTGCCCCTATTTAATCCACTTGGACCTAAATGTATGAATTGCGCTAGCTTTTCGATGATTCGAGGTAGAAGGGGATTCAATAAAAGAGTAACTCGAAAATTTGGCCGACGGCGACAAAAGAAAAGGTGCAAATGCAGAATTGATATGAAAAGTTTGGCTGAAAATCTGCTTGGGAGATGAATCAGGCCAAAAGAAAGGGAGTATGCTCGATGCATATGATATGTATGTATTTCTACATGATGCTTGATATCATGCAATGCAAGGGTGCAAGCTAGGATGCAGGTTCAGGTACAATGTTGCAAGTTAGTAGGTGTTGGATGGACCAGAAAGGTTTTGGATGGACCAAGTGTTGTACCCTAAATTTTTACCCTTAGATGTCATCCAACTTTTGTACATCTTAGGAGCATCTCTGCATTGTTTGAGCTAACCCATATCTTGTAGTTTGTTTCTTTGAGTTCCAATTAGGCTTACATATCACCATGAAGCTCCACAAGCTGTTTGAAGCAAGTCAAGTCAACAAAGGATCTCCAATGCAAGGACTTTGGAATTAGGGTTTGTTCTGAAGAAGCACTAAGGAATGGGCTCTATCAAGTCAAGATTTGTGTGGTTCACTTACCATATGAAGTCATCTACATTCAAGGGACATCATTCAACAAGAATCCAAGGTCTATGGGCCCTCAATAAGAGAATTTTGGGCCTCACTCTCACTGCACCTCCATATTAGGGTTTCTGTGACACTTATCAGTCAATGGCTTTGATCTTCATCAAGATGGATTCCCAAACCTTAGTTCTTGATCCTATTGGTTTATCAACATCCTCAAGAGTCTCCAAAGACCTTTAGAAGAGAAGGAAGAAGCAAGGTTACAAGATCTAACCTCAGTGCATTCACAGTCAAAATTAGGGTTTGACTGAAACCCTAATCTTTTGGAATTTTGGATCAAATGAAGTGTTATTAGTTCTAATCATCATATAATGTCTCATGAGGTATACAAAGCATCCAAATCAAGTTTCATGAGGTTTCTTGCAAGAGAAGTAGGATTTTGACCAAGGGAGATGTCATTTGTGTGTTTTTTTCCCCTAATAACATATTTTGAAATGACCATAACTCCTAAACCACACATCTAATTGGAGTGACTCAAAGCTCATTGGAAAGCTCTTTTCAAGATCTTCAATTTGTTCAATATGACTTTTTGTCTAAAAATGATTGGTTTTTGAGTTATGAAGCTTGCAAGACATTTTGGCCAAACACTTAGAAATTTTTTCAACATCTTTCATCACTCTTTTTCTCAACTTTGGCACCACTTTTCACCTATTTCCATTTGGATTCAAGTCTTGGGTCCCAAATGAAAGTTGTAGAGCCTTATGAGAGCTTTCCAACCATATGTGGAACATCTCAAGGGGATAAACCATTCTCAAGTTATGAATTATTCAAGAAGGGCATTTGAAATTGTCAAATTCAATAACTTAGAAATTTTTCTAAGTTCTTTTGGGCAGTTTGGAGGACACGATTTGTGAGGGATTTTGCTACCAATTCAAGGCATCATTCTAACTATCTTCCAACATCAAACTTGTAGTATTATCCAAGAGCTTTCATTTGAACCTAAGAGCATGAAAATTGGATCATTAAGTTAAGAGATATAATTTGAGCCATGTGGCCACACGAAAATGGTTGCTGCACCAAGAACACCATTTTGAGTTTGAATTTCTTTTCCCTCTCTCCAAGTACACTCTGCAGAGCCACTTACCACCTTTTCCAACATCACTTCCACCCTTAAAACACGCTGCAAAGTGCTGCTACTTTTGTACTCTCATGTTCACATCTACAAGCTACCTTAAACCTTTCCTTCGTGCACTTCATTGAACCAGAGGACACAAGCCAAAAACATACTACCTTTTTGACCTAGTAGCATCAAAAGAGAACTTTGCGTGGCTCTATGGTGTTGTGATCAGAACAAGCCATCTCCCAAATCTCTCCAGGATTTTTCTTCTCAAGATAAACCTTTAGCACGTTGGTTTCTCGTTCTCATGGACCAGCTGGGTTCCCTATAAAAGGGGCCTCTCTCCTCTTCATTTGGACAACAACAACAACACAAAAACCTCTCAAAAACTCATTTCTTTGGAGCACACGAGAGCTAGCTGAGAGAAGGAGAAGGAACTCTTGCAATTTGCTTGGAAACTAGGTATGTTTTCTCAACCTCCATTTAGTATACATGTTAGAATAAATATGCTTTAGTCAATAGTTACCATGCTGTTTACTATGATGTTGTGTTTGTATGGGATAATGTTATTATGAACTTCATGATAAGTTAGTTTGAGAAAACTCTAAATGGCTTCCCTAATAGCTTAAACCTTTATCATGCGTGTGTTTGTGTTGAGAAGCATGCTGGTGTGTTTGGTTATTTACAAAGTTGTATGATTGAAATGTTAATATACATGCTCATATGATGCTTGCTGTTTTACTTTAAATGATTTTGTGAATACCATCTTTAACCTATGTTAGAGGCTGTTTAGTTTTGGTTTTGAATACCAAGATATTGATCTTTTTGAACTTGTTTGATAGATGTTAGTATTCTGTTGTGATGTTTTTTGCTCTTAGGCATCATTAAGTGTGCTAGTATTATGTTCAAGATGATACTCGTGTGCATGTTTGTACCCTTTCTTGAAACACCAAATAATATGTCTTTGCAATGCATATGTGTATTGACTCAGGTTTGTCTTTTATTGGTTGAAGTTTAGAATCTGATTAACACTCTTTTCATGTGTGAGTGACTTGAGAAGCAATGCCAATATGTTTTGATTCTATCTCCAAGTTGATGGAACTTTAGGTTTTGTTTGAATGTTCAATTTGTTCATACGTGCATATTATTATTAAGATGTAAAGTTCATGTTAATATTGAGTGGAGTAGAGGTTTATATACTTAGTTGTCACTTTGCATGTTGTGTGTCTCGTGGTTTCTTGTTGCTTACAATATCATGCTCATACACCTGTTCAGTTGTTGTCTTTGGTTATGTTGGTGATAACATGATTAACACTGTTTTTTTCGTGCCTTGTTTTACCATGTGTTGTTTTGAGTTTGTTGGAATCAATGTTTGAAGGCATGATAACTATTTGGTTTGTAAATTTGTTGTTGAGCTTAATACTTTGTTCATCGTGAGTGAAAGTTCAAGTTTGGTTGACATATTGTGTTGGTTTTAAAGTAGCATGTTATATAGTTTTGAAACAAAGAGTTTATTGTTTTTTCTTAAACTGAATTCTATCTTTTTGGACCCTGATTTTCATTGCTCACTGCTCATGTTTTGAACCATTATCTTGCTCAACTCTTGGTTTCATTATGCTCTTTGTTCAGAATGCTTCGTTTTGGTAGTTTATTTCATGTTGATTGATTAAGATTTGATTGGTTTATGATGGTTATAAATTGGTTACTTATTTGATGTTACAAGTTGAAATACGATGATGTTTATCGTTGCTGCATGTATCCATTCCCATGCGTGATTGGTAATTGGTGGTTTGGTTTTTGTCTGTTAGTGTATTATTTCCCTGACCAATTAATCACACACAATATACACTGCATACACTATCACGTACCACACACCATTCCACGTCTGCGTGCGTGTGTTGTTTTTATTTTATTATTTTCATGTTTATTATGGCTTATATATTTATTGATGTGTGTACTGAATGGATGTATGTCCCGTCCCAACGGTTTGCTTTGCCATGCCATTTCCCCTTTCACTATCATGACCTGGGTTCGATCCTGTGGATCAACCCTTTTGGTCATTTTATTTTTTGCCTTGCCTTGTCTTTTTTTTCCTCCTGGGCCTAGCGCCCATGTGCTATCCACACCCCCCTGCGTGTTTCTTTAAATCTTTTTCTATTTTATTTTGTTTTGTTTGATGCTTAATTTTATGTGGTTAATTAATATGTGATATGTTTTATTAATTGTTAATTAATTGTTAATTGTTTTGTTAGCTTCTAATTTTAATTGTCAATTATATCTTAAATGTATTGTTAATTCTAATTGTGCTAATTGTTATCCTCAATCATGTTGTTAATTTTTAAATCACCAATTTGTGTTCTAATTGTTAATTGTGTTGTCAATTAATTATCAATTTTGGTTTAATTATCAATATCATCTATGAGCACCTTTGTTGATCTTGAAATGTTATTTCACTAAATGGCTTGTTTAATTCTTGAATTAATCTATCCATGTTGACTTGTCATATCTTTGACTTTTATATGAATGTTATTTTTCTTTAATTGTCAAACTTAATACCATTCTATATGTTTGTCTTCCTAAAGATTGAAACATATTGATGTGTCCTTATAATGATCATGCTCATCTTTATCATGAAACATATTGCCATCCTCATGCTTATGTTATATCAATGTTTTCGCTTTTATCATGTCTTATCTATTGTTATATTATTCTTATCAACTGTTTTTCCCCATTCCAAAGGAAGGTGATTATTGTTGACTCGTAAAGTCATAGCCCCCACCTTAACCTAAGTAACCTCTTAGGAGAAACTCCATTTCTTGGCTTCATCAGAGCCATAGAAATCACAACTAGCCTTAGGACAGAGTTCCTCAACTCTTAGTGATATTCATCATAAAGAATTTATCACTTCCCCTACTGACTAAACTTCAACATAGGTCCATTACAACTAGATCTAGAGAGTTCTTAAACTCTACAATGAGCTTGTACTCATTTCCCCTCTGAATATTGACCACAGTCAATCATTCAGTAGAAGTATAACTACGTATACTCTGATTCTAATCCTGAGGATACGTAGGCGTAAGGTGTGATGCCTTATCGAGTATACTTAGATACTAACCCCTAGGGTTGCAACCTTTAGCATAGAACCTTTAGCAAACATAAGATAACATTTAACAAGAGGCTCCCGTAGAATACTACGGACGTTTAGGGTGCTAATACCTTCCCTAGGCGTAACCAACCCCGAACCTTAGATCTCCCCCTTAGGTTTTTCTAACGATATTGAACCTTTCCTTTGGATAAATCAAAGTCGGTTGTAAAAGAAATATGATGCAAATTAATTAATAATTTGTTATCCGATTTTCACCGCAACAGAAATGGCGACTTGACTGGGGACAGATAGACCTATTGCTGGTCCATTCCTAAGAGGGTTAAGCCTATCTTGCTTTTATGTTATTCATGTTTGCTTATTCGATTGTATGTGCTTATGTATGACATATTTGCTTATATATCTGTATATTCTTGCTTGATCTTTTGGGTTGACATGGCATCTATGAGTGAGATAAGTCCTAACCCAGACTTGAGAGCACATTATTATAGGATCGTGGTGTAATCAATAGTCAGTTGTTGGTAGTAGTACCAACAATCTATGGCATATGATGACCACACTCAGATGAGGCCCTTTGGGATTGTTGATGTCTGATGTGAAAAGTCACATTGATATTACTTTTTCAATTGAGAGCAAGGGATTCTGAGGGCCGTAGTTACCTTTACCCCACTTGGCCTTTTAGGATGTAGTGCGGTGACTATAAGGGAGCCAGTCCTGAGTAGTTGTCACGCGATACTACACTCAGAAGAGTTTATCTTGAGAATATTATTAACTCGTGTAAGTAGTTACATGGGCCGATAATATCCGAAAGATTACGTAGACTCTGGGAATTTTTTAGAACCTTGTTCCGCAGATGACGAACCTATAGTCCACACCTTGTTGGGATGGGTAGACCTTGACTTCATTCAAGAGACCTCAAACCTAGGGCTTGTTTGTTGTGTGTTTATGTTTGTGTTTGCCCGTGTTTGCGCATTTCATACATCTCATTGCATCCTTCTTTTTGGTTTTAAGGAACTCAGTCATATTTTTCTTTGAAAACTTAGGTATCATGGATATTGAGAAGAGAAACACTAAAAAGTTCAACTTCAAAAAGCCCAAATTGGCAAAGCTGAAGAAGTTAGCAACCTTGGTACAAGGACATGAGAGTTTCCGTAAGAGATATGGAAGATTGGTTAGCTTTCTTGGAACTAAAATGGAGGAAGGGATCCTTGACACCTTGGTCCAATTTTATGATCCTCTTTATCATTGTTTTACTTTCCCGGATTATCAACTGGTTCTAACTTTAAAAGAGTACTCTCATTAGGTTGGCTTACTTATGAAGAAACAGAGACCTTTCAGCGGTCAGGACAAGATCCCGACTCCAAAGGAGATTGGCGAGTGTATTCATTTGGACGCATCAGAGGTCAAACCCCACATCACCACCAAGGATGGCATCAAGGGACTACCATCCAAGTTCTTGTATGAAAAAGCTTGTCAGTTTTTCAACGCAAACAGTATTGCTGCCTTTGAAGCAACCTTTGCTTTATTGGTCTATGGTCTGTTCTTGTTTGCCAATGTAGAGGATTTTGTCGACATCAACACTATCAGGATCTTCATCAGTAGAAACCCCGTGCCTACATTGCTGGGTGACGCTCTCCATTCTATTCACCACAGGACTCTTCGAGGAAAGGGAACTATTTTGTGTTGTGCACCTTTGCTTTACCAGTGGTACATCACACATTTTCCTCGAACATCAGAATTCCGAGACAATCCTGACAAGCTTCATTGGTCTCGAAGAATCGGTTCTCTTACCCATAATGACATCTTTTGGTATGACCCGATTTATGGCAGGAATGTATACTTTGACAGTTGTGGACCATTTCCTAATATACTGCTTCTTGGTATTCATGGTGGGATTAGCTACAGTCTTGTTCTTGCTAGACGCCAGTTCGAATTTGCAATGAAGGAAAAGCCTAAGAGTATTCATGTGTCTGGTTTCTTTTATCTTAATGAAGAAGCCACTAATGAGACCAAAAGTGGAGTTTGGTGTGCTTGGGATAAATTCCACGAAAGTAATAAGGATGAGTTGGGGGAGAGGAACTGTGTGTCCTTGGAACCATACCTTCAGTGGGTTCGATCTAGAGCCCATGACCTCAAGATGCCTTATATTCCCAGGATACTTCAGCAGCCAACTGTTGTATCTCCATCTGCTATTCCTATTGGGCGCATGGAAGAATATCAAGAGAATCTAGCCAGGATGAAGCTTGAGAGAGACACATGGGAATGGAAATATCATACCGTCTGCATTGAGCAAGAAGAGATGAAGGAGAAGATGAGGGAGAAAGATGATTTGATCGAGTGGTTGGAAAAACGTGTGATAGATGAGCCTCTGGCACAGGAGAATTCATTTTTCTCCAGCATGAGGCCTACTTCTAGCACTCATGAGTATGCTAGCATTCCTGCAACGTCTGGCGCTTGGAAAGGGATTGTTGACAAGTTGATTTTCGAGAATCAAGAGTTGAAGAGACAGAAAAGAAGACGTGAAGCAGGACACTCTTAGACAGGGTTTCTTTTTCCTCTAGGCCTAGTTGTTGTTCTCATCCTATTGTATTTTGGGTCTTTTTGAGATGTACTTTCCAAACTGTAAACTCTTCTCAATATTCAATGAAATGAGGCTTGTTTTTGAAAATTTGTCTTGCTTGAGTTCCTTAAAACCATTTGCATTTGCATCAGCATTTTTTGCTAACTATCAAGAAACTAATGATGTTTTTGCAAACTTTGTTGATATGGAATCTAAAAAGCAAGTTTGGCCTTATTACTCCGAGCTCCCGGAACTTCAACAACAGATTTGGATGTGCGACAGGGTCGAGGATCCTTCAAACTTTGCTGACAAATATGGAAACCTCTCACAACTGCTAAGGGTCCCAGTGACTGAGGGACCATTGGAAGTGTTGGTGCAATTGTATCACCCCAATTACCGTTGCTTCTTATTCCCTGAGTTCCAATTGGTTCCAACCTTAGAGGAATTTTCTGCTATAATTGGGATCCCCGTCAACGATGCCCCAATTTTCTCCAGTTTAGAATCAATGCCATCAGCTAGAGACATTGCAACGACTACTGGAATCAGATTTGCTGATATCCAGGCAAATTTGGTTGTTAAAGAAGGACGACTTGGACTACCTTCACTATTCTTGTTTGAGAAAGCAATGTACTTCAAGAATAGAGGAAAGGAGGAACTGTATGAGGCAACACTTTCCTTAATTATCTATGGGTTGGTTCTGTTTCCAAGTGCGAAGCAGTTCGTTGACACTCAGGCAATACAAATTTTCAGAGTCAATAACCCGGTACCTACCTTGTTGGCTGATATGTACCACGCGGTTCAAACCAAGTACAACAAAGGATGTGGAGAAATTGTATGTTGTATACCTCTTTTCTATAAGTGGTTCACGGCCTACTTGCCAAAAAACCCCTGCTTTTTGGGAGGTAGAACATTGTCAAGTATGGATCGAGAAACTGATGAGTTTGAAGCACACGGATGTCAAAAGGCATAACCCAACAGAAGAAGGGATTGTCATAATTACCAGCTGCGGGGATTGCCCTAATGTACCCCTGTTGGGAAGAAACGGCTGCATCAACTACAATCTCGTGCTCGCCCGTCGACAACTGGGTCATATGGGGAAGGGACCCATAATCAAGAAAGATTTACACATGATGTATCATGGGGAAAGAGACGGCTACGAAACGAAAATACTTCTGGAGCAAGCGTGGTGTCAAATCAATAGGAAGTTGTGGAAGGCGGAGTGCTCCGTTAATGAGACGCATCTGGAATGGTCTAGTGAGATAGCCAGTGTGATGAGGAGGCCCTATTCCCATCACAAGCCGCTCAGAACTAGACAAAGACTGGAGGAAACATTGACAGGGTTGTTACTCGAGAAGAAAAGGATTAAGGGACGCATTGAAAAACTGATGAGGGAGATGGAGGAGGAAGAGGAAACATCCACCAGCGGGTCTAACTTCTAAAGAGCTTCCCCATGTTATTTATTTTCATTGTTGTTGTTATCTTTTCAGTTATGGGAACAACCCATCTTTGTACTGAGAGCATGAAGATACTCTGCTCCGAATGTAATGAATGCCAAATTTGCTTAATGAAGAAGAATTTCTGAAATACCATTGTCAAAAGCCTTACAATTTTCTGTGTTTCTTGATAGTTTAGTTTGCATCTGCATTTTGCATATCATTTTTCATCCTTGCATGTGCATGTGCATTCTTCCGCGTCTCATCGTCGTCTTGTTCTCTTCAGAACTCGTCACCTTGATTTTCCAAATGCCAACACCCAAGTCCAAACTCGACAAGGGATGTCCGAACAGTACTGTGAAATGGACAGAGTCAACCATGAATTGAGAGAGCTCCAAAGAGGAATTGAGCAATTTCTAGAAGTTATGAAGGTCACGCTGACAGCGATTAAGAGGATTGTGGAGTACCAGAAGGAAATGGGAGAGGAGGTTAGGATCCTCAAGTGCCAGATGAAATGGGTTCTGGAAACTCTGTTGAAAAATGAGAATTACACTCATCTCGACGAACCAGCTTTCAAGAGCGCTCGTGTGCCACATCAACGTGAACGACAGAGGCCAAGGAAGCCAGAAAGGAATTTCACTCCATTGCCAATGGCGTACAGTTAGTTGTTGCCAGTTTTGATCAAAAGTGGATTGATAGTGCCAGAAGAGAGAGATCCAACATCTTTTCCAGACCCGTCGGGCCTTGACACCGACATTCGCTGTGACTACCATGCCGGGGCACAGAAGCATTCAACTGAAGACTGTAGAGCATTCAGAGACAAGGTTCAGACTCTGCTTGACTCCAATATGTTATCATTTTCACCACAAGGCATTCAAATCAGCTATCCTTTGCCATCTCCTAAGGATCTCTCGTGTCCAGAATTTGTTGTTGGAAAAACCTCATGCCAGCTGAACGTTGTTCCTGCATCCGAACGTAATCTTCGTCAGGTGTTTATGAAGAGGGGTTTTTAGTCTCCAACATGTGTTTCTCCTCAAGATAAGAAGAAGTGTGCTGCCAAAAGAGGAAAATTTAACCACCAGCCTATCCCGGTGCCATTAAGCAAACTTTTCCCGCTGTTGATGCAAAACAAACTGATAACTCCACGTTTCCTCACACCTTTCCAGGGACCTTGGTATGATCCCAACCTAACCTATGAATTCCATAAGGGAGCTGAAGGGCGTGATTTGGACAATTGCCGAGCTTTAGAATATTTTGTGCGAGAACTGATTCATGATAAGGACTTAATCTTCGAAGAAGACCACCCAATGACTGAATGCAAATTTCGCACTGGGACTATCGGACATCCCATTGAAGAATGCAAGGAATTTAAAGAGAAGCTGATGAGCTTGCTGAAGAATCTGAGACCTCAGGAAGGTACTTCAAACGTTGGTACCTCAACTCTTGAAGTAAAAGGTAAAGGACCTGCAAGGCCTCTCAAAGTTCGATACCACAAGGAACAAGTGATTGGTGATGAAGACGTTTCCCCGTTTGGACCCGGAAACTAAGATCTTTGGAATGATTCGCCAAAGCTGGCTATGTTTTGTATTTCAGTTGTATTTCCTTTAATTGTATTGATATTTGCTTATGAGCTTTGTTGTATCGTTAAATTGGCAACATTAATGAAATATTTATGCATCTTTTGGTTAAGTCCATTCGTTTCACTCATTTATTCATGTGTTCACAAATATATATCTTTTTGACCCCTTTTTCAACTGTTTGTTTAAGCAAAGATTAGGGAGGATGATGAAAACCTCGTGTTCATAATTGCTGCGGTATACTTTCGAATTAACCTCGCCGAGGATGTAAGGCATTGTTTTCTTTCCTTACAAACAAAAAAAATAATAATCTCAACCTTGGGCAGGGTAGTTCTCAGTTTAACTCGGTTATGCATTCAAACACGAGCGCTTCATATAAGGCGCCAGTCAGCTTTTAAATCGAGTGACTTCCTATATTTGGAGATTTGAACGTATATCTTGGGTTAACTGAGCGCAGGATTTGAGCCTTTATCTTTTGTTTCATAAACCATGAACCACACCACAGCAACCCTTAAAAGACCTAATTGAGGTAAGGTTGTTTTGAAAGGCATGCTACAGCAAGGTTGGGTAACTTGACTCCTAATAATCTTTGCTATTTCGCGTGTGTTGATCACTTCTTCTGGAATTTCATAAATGATCAGATCCACCTTTGTTCTTGATTTAATCAATCAGCGTGTGCTTTCATCAAAAGCTTTGTTTTTTTAACCTTGCATGATTTTTGCATAATTTTGCCAATTTTAATGAACAACACTTGTTTGCAATACCATTCAATATCAAGGAATCCCAACAAACGCGGTCAATCAAGGAATTGAACTTGATAGAGGAAGTTGACTCAGTCAGGGGCAACCAAGTAGGAGGTTTGCCAATCTATTATCCCAAGAGTTGACAAATCAGAGGCAAAATTCTGCAAATTCAAGATATTGGGGAAAATATTCTTGAGATCATCTTATGGCAAGTTTTGGCTTCAGTAACCCATCAGCAGGGGTAAATCCGTTCCCCAGTGATTTCTGCTACAGTTTAAGTATCTCGAGCATAACTGAACAGAAACAACTACGTCAAGATTCAAGTTGGAAGATATTGAAGTATCGGGTATTTCATTTCTTCCATAAAATTCTTTTGATTATTCAAGTTGGAGGATATTGAATCATCTGGTATTTCATTTCTTCCGTAAAATTCTTTTGATTATTCAAGTTGGAAGATATTGAAGTATCGGGTATTTCATTTCTTCCATAAAATTCTTTTGATTATTCATCCCCTAATCTGGGGCAGTTATGCCGAGATCTCTCCAAGAGTTTGAAGGTATTGAAACACCCTGTATGTCAATTCTTCTATAAAATCCTCTTGATATCGTATAAACCTTCTAGCCTGGGGCAGATGAGATTTGAAGATGGTAGTTATGCCCGTGGATGCATAATTACTTTGTTAGATCCCCATCAAGTTGCTACATCAGCTGATTTTGACAAGCTCCCAATGGATTTATTCCCTCAATAGAAGAGCTTTCCTAATATATCCAATACATTTGTCTAAGCTAGGTTTTCACCTTTGAGTACCAGACCCCAGCTCTTTATGCAGGAATCCCCAGAGAAGCTCAAGTTTTGCTACAACTGGAGTTTTTAGTCACTAGATTTGTTATTGGTCTTTGAATACAATGACTTCGTCATTTTCATAAGCGGAAAAGTTTTAAGGAAACACAAAGATAAACTAAGTCTTACTCTGGAATTAAGACGCTTTATGGAATCAAATTTGTGCAAGAAGAATTAGCAGTACTATTTTGTTGGCACGGATCTGCCATCTCCAGTGGAAAGAAGATTGTACTGGTTATCCTTGATGTTTGGGATTCAGGGTGTTGGCTTGTGCTTTCTTTTCTTCTTCCCTGTTTTGCATCGTTTGCGTCCTTTCTGGCATATAGCTAAGGATGTGCATCATCCCTTAGCATCTTTGCATTCTTTGTGCTCTGCTTTGCTTGTGGTCTTTTGTTGTGCCTGTCTTTATTTCCCCAGTGAAGTAAAGAGATTCCCGGTTTGCTTTGTGTCGTGCTTGTTCGGTCTTAACCTCTGCGCGCCAGATTTGAATATTTAAAATCTTTTTCTGTTCCCCAAGAAGTTTAACTTCAAAGGATTTTAGAGCTGTTCTCGTTTGAGTCGCGTCAAACTTGAACTTGGACCTTGTTTGAATCGTGTCAAGCATTGTCTTATGTGTTCTCGTTTGAATCGTGTCAAACTTGAACTTGGACCTTGTTTGAATCGTGTCAAGCATTGTCTTATGTGTTCTCGTTTGAATCACGTCAAACTTGAACTTGGACCTTGTTTGAATCGTGTCAAGCATTGTCTTATGTGTTCTTGTTTGAATCGTGTCAAACTTGAACTTGGACTTTGTTTGAATCGTGTCAAGCATTGTCTTATGTGTTCTTGTTTGAATTGCGTCAAACTTGAACTTGGACTTTGTTTGAATCGTGTCAAGCATTGTCTTGTATGTTCTCGTTTGAATCGTGTCAAACTTGAACTTGGACTTTGTTTGAATCGCGTCAAGCACTGTCTTTCCTGTTCTTGTTTGAATTGTGTTAAACCTGAACAGAGTCTTTGTTCGAATCGTGTCGGACACTGACCCTTGTTTTAAAACCGTTCTTGTTCGAATCGTGTCGAAATTGAATTGGGACTTTGTTTGAATCGTGTCAAGCACTGTCTTTTGTTTTAAAACTGTTCTTGTTCGAATCGTGTCGGACATTGAACCCTTATCTTATTTCTTTTTTGAAATTGCTTTAAGCTAAGTTTCTTGGAACAAATTTATTCAACTTTAAGACTCTCATCTGGTGCGCAGGGTTAGTCTCTGTTTTCCTGGCTCTTTCTGAAGATCCCATTTTTGAACTCTTCAGCTTGAGATCCCCAGGAAGTCTTTGCCTGGTTGTTTGTCTCCTTTGAACTGATCCCTAGTGATCATGTTTTTCTTTCTGGTTTTGTGCCCAGGAAGAGTGTGGGTTTGTTTCGTCCCCAATAGTCTATCTCCCTGGATCTTTCCCCCAGTGGAGATTGTCTTTTGGTTTTTCCCCAGTGTTTCTTTGGAGTCTCCCCGGTGAGTCTCCTTTGTTGGTTGGCCTGTATCCCCAGTGAGTTTTTTTGCTTGTGGATACTAGCTTTCATCTTTCCCCGACGAAGCTTTTCTTGCGTGTTTGCTTCCTGTTGTCCCTGGTGTCTGGTTTGTCTGCATCTTTTGCATTCCTGGCATCATATCATCATTTTAGAAGTTCATGGCATGTCAGCATTTGCATGTCCGTCGCTTGTCCTTAGCATTTGCATTCCATCTAAGGGCAAAATTTTTGGTTTGCTATATTTAAATACCTTTCACCTTGATGCCTCTGGAACCTCCGTTCCTTGTGCCATCTGGTAAAGCTATTTAAATAGGGGCAACTGTTGTACCCTAAATTTTTACCCTTAGATGTCATCCAGCTTTTGTGCATCTTAGGAGCATCTCTGCATTGTTTGAGCTAACCCATATCTTGTAGTTTGTTTCTTTGTGTTCCAATTAGGTTTACATATCACCATGAAGCTCCACAAGTTGTTTGAAGCAAGTCAAGTCAACAAAGGATCTCCAATGCAAGGACTTTGGAATTAGGGTTTGCTCTGAAGAAGCCACTAAGGAATGGGCTCTATCAAGTCAAGATTTGTGTGGTTCACTTACCATATGAAGTCATCTACATTCAAGGGACATCATTCAACAAGAATCCAAGGTCTATGGGCCCTCAATAAGAGAAGTTTGGGCCTCAGTCTCACTGCACCTCCATATTAGGGTTTCTGTGACACTTATCAGTCAATGGCTTTGATCTTCATCAAGATGGATTTCCAAACCCTAGTTCTTGATCCTATTGGTTTATCAACATCCTCAAGAGTCTCCTAAGACCTTTAGATGAGAAGGAAGAAGCAAGGTTACAAGATCTAACCTCAGTGCATTCACAGTCAAAATTAGGGTTTGACTGAAACCCTAATCTTTTGGAATTTTGGATCAAATGAAGTGTTATTAGTTCTAATCATTATATAATGTCTCATGAGGTATACAAAGCATCCACATCAAGTTTCATGAGGTTTCTTGCAAGAGAAGTAGGATTTTGACCAAGGGAGATGTCATTTGTGTGTTTTTTTCCCCTAATAGCATATTTTGAAATGACCATAACTCCTAAACCACACATCTAATTGGAGTGACTCAAAGCTCATTGGAAAGCTCTTTTCAAGATCTTCAATTTGTTCAATATGACTTTTTGTCTAAAAATGCTTGGTTTTTGAGTTATGAAGCTTGCAAGACATTTTGGCCAAACACTTAGAAATTTTTTCGGCATCTTTCATCACTCTTTTTCTCAACTTTGGCACCACTTTTCACCCATTTCCATTTAGATTCAAGTCTTGGGTCCCAAATGAAAGTTGTAGAGCTTTATGAGAGCTTTCCAACCATATGTGGAACATCTCAAGGGGATAAACCATTCTCAAGTTATGAATTATTCAAGAAGGGCATTTGAAATTGTCAAATTCAATAACTTAGAAATTTTTCTAAGTTCCTTTGGGCAGTTTGGAGGACACGACTTGTGAGGGATTTTGCTACCAATTCAAGGCATCATTCTAACTATCTTCCAACATCAAACTTGTAGTATTATCCAAGAGCTTTCATTTGAACCTAAGAGCATGAAAATTGGATCATTAAGTTAAGAGATATAATTTGAGCCATATGGCCACACGAAAATGGTTGCTGCACCAAGAACACCATTTTGAGTTTGAATTTCTTTTCCCTCTCTCCAAGTACACTCTGCAGAGCCACTTACCACCTTTTCCAACATCACTTCCACCCTTAAAACACGCTGCAAAGTGCTGCTATTTTGTACTCTCATGTTCACATCTACAAGCTACCTTAAACCTTTCCTTCGTGCACTTCATTGAATCAGAGGACACAAGCCAAAAACATACTACCTTTCTGACCTAGTAGCATCAAAAGAGAACTTCGCGTGGCTCTATGGTGTTGTGATCAGAACAAGCCATCTCCCAAATCTCTCCATGATTTTTCTTCTCAAGATAAACCTTTAGCACATTGGTTTCTCGTTCTCATGGACCAGCTGGGTTCCCTATAAAAGGGGTCTCTCTCCTCTTTATTTGGACAACAACAACAACACAAAAACCTCTCAAAAACTCATTTCTTTGGAGCACACGAGAGCTAGCTGAGAGAAGGAGAAAGAACTCTTGCAATTTGCTTGGAAACTAGGTATGTTTTCTCAACCTCCGTTTAGTATACATGTTAGAATAAATATGCTTTAGTCAATAGTTACCATGCTGTTTACTATGATGTTGTGTTTGTATGGGATAATGTTATTATGAACTTCATGATAAGTTAGTTTGAGAAAACTCTAAATGGCTGCCCTAATAGCTTAAACCTTTATCATGCGCGTGTTTGTGTTGAGAAGCATGCTGGTGTGTTTGGTTATTTACAAAGTTGTATGATTGAAATGTTAATATACATGTTCATATGATGCTTGTTGTTTTACTTTAAATGATTTTGTGAATACCATCTTTAACCTATGTTAGAGGCTGTTTAGTTTTGGTTTTGAATACCAAGATATTGATCTTTTTGAACTTGTTTGATAGATGTTAGTATTCTGTTGTGATGTTTTTTGCTCTTAGGCATCATTAAGTGTGCTAGTATTATGTTCAAGATGATACCCGTGTGCATGTTTGTACCCTTTCTTGAAACACCAAATAATATGTCTTTGCAATGCATATGTGTATTGACTCAGGTTTGTCTTTTATTGGTTGAAGTTTAGAATCTGATTAACACTCTTTTCATGTGTGAGTGACTTGAGAAGCAATGCCAATCTGTTTTGATTCTATCTCCAAGTTGTTGGAAGTTTAGGTTTTGTTTGAATGTTCAATTTGTTCATACGTGCGTATTATTATTAAGATGTAAAGTTCATGTTAATATTGAGTGGAGTAAAGGTTTATGTACTTAGTTGTCACTTTGCATGTTGTGTGTCTCGTGGTTTCTTGTTGCTTACAATATCATGCTCATACATCTGTTCAGTTGTTGTCTTTGGTTATGTTGGTGATAACATGATTAACACTGTTTTTTTCGTGCCTTGTTTTACCATGTGTTGTTTTGAGTTTGTTGGAATCATTGTTTGAAGGCATGATAACTATTTGGTTTGTGAATTTGTTGTTGAGCTTAATACTTTGTTCATCGTGAGTGAAAGTTCAAGTTTGGTTGACATATTGTGTTGGTTTTAAAGTAGCATGTTATATAGTTTTGAAACAGAAAGTTTATTGTTTTTTCTTAAACTGAATTCTATCTTTTTGGACCCTGATTTTCATTGCTCACTGCTCATGTTTTGAACCATTATCTTGCTCAACTCTTGGTTTCATTATGCTCTTTGTTCAGAATGCTTCATTTTGGTAGTTTATTTCATGTTGATTGACTAAGATTTGATTGGTTTATGATGGTTATAAATTGGTTACTTATTTGATGTTACAAGTTGAAATACGATGATGTTTATCGTTGCTGCATGTATCCATTCCCATGCGTGATTGGTAATTGGTGGTTTGGTTTTTGTCTGTTAGTGTATTATTTCCCTGACCATTTAATCACACACAATATACACTGCATACACTATCACGTACCACACACCATTCCACGTCTGCGTGCATGTGCTGTTTTTATTTTATTATTTTCATGTTTATTATGGCTTATATATTTATTGATGTGTGTACTGAATGGATGTATGTGCCGTCCCAACGGTTTGCTTTGCCATGCCATTTCCCCTTTCACTATCATGACCTGGGTTCGATTCTGCGGATCAACCCTTTTGGTCATTTTATTTTTCGCCTTGCCTTGTCTTTTTTTTCCTCCTGGGCCTAGCGCCCATGTGCTATCCACACCCCCCTGCGTGTTTCTTTAAATCTTTTTCTATTTTATTTTGTTTTGTTTGATGCTTAATTTTATGTGGTTAATTAATATGTGATATGTTTTATTAATTGTTAATTAATTGTTAATTGTTTTGTTAGCTTCTAATTTTAATTGTCAATTATATCTTAAATGTATTGTCAATTCTAATTGTGCTAATTGTTATCCTCAATCATGTTGTTAATTTTTAAATCACCAATTTGTGTTCTAATTGTTAATTGTGTTGTCAATTAATTATCAATTTTGGTTTAATTATCAATATCATCTATGAGCACCTTTGTTGATCTTGAAATGTTATTTCACTAAATGGCTTGTTTAATTCTTGAATTAATCTATCCATGTTGACTTGTCATATCTTTGACTTTTATATGAATGCTATTTTTCTTTAATTGTCAAACTTAATTCCATTCTATATGTTTGTCTTCCTAAAGATTGAAACATATTGATGTGTCCTTATAATGATCATGCTCATCTTTATCATGAAACATATTGCCATCCTCATGCTTATGTTATATCAATGTTTTCGCTTTTATCATGTCTTATCTATTGTTATATTATTCTTATCAACTGTTTTTCCCCATTCCAAAGGAAGGTGATTATTGTTGACTCGTAAAGTCATAGCCCTCACCTTAACCTAAGTAACCTCTTAGGAGAAACTCCATTTCTTGTCCTCATCAGAGCCATAGAAATCACAACTAGCCTTAGGAGAGAGTTCCTCAACTCTTAGTGATATTTATCATAATGAGTTTATCACTTCTCCTACTGACTAAACTTCAACATAGGTCCATTACAACTAGATCTAGAGAGTTCTTAAACTCTACAATGAGCTTGTACTCATTTCCCCTCTGAATATTGACCACAGTCAATCATTCAGTAGAAGTAGAACTACGTATACTCTGATTCTAATCCCGAGGATACGTAGGCGTAAGGTGCGATGCCTTATCGAGTATACTTAGATACTAACCCCTAGGGTTTCAACCTTTAGCAAACATAAGATAACATTTAACAAGAGGCTCCCGTAAAATACTACGGACGTTTAGGGTGCTAATACCTTCCCTAGGCGTAACCAACCCCGAACCTTAGATCTCCCCCCTTAGGTTTTTCTAACGATCTTGAACCTTTCCTTTGGATAAATCAAAGTCGGTTGTAAAAGAAATATGATGCAAATTAATTAATAATTTGTTATCCGATTTTCACCGCAACACCAAGGAATTGAAAAGGTTCTGGAGAGGCTTGCCAGATGAAAGCTGGATTTTGATTGGGACGCATGTTTAAACCTGTATGGTGTAATGCTCCATGTTGATGATTATGCTATGCGTTTGAGGATGCAATGATATACGATGCAGAATGTTGCTAATCAGGTTTTGAAGATATGTTAAATATGATCGGGCTTAAGTTAAGGCTTTATGTTATGCTAGATGAATAAATAAGCATGAGTGAAGCGACGTGATCAAAGCATGAGAAAGATCTATGCAATGGTTCAAGTGTTTTGTCGTGGTAGACGAAAAGTCGAGGTTAGGGTGTAGCCATAAAGGCGTGATTCCCCGACACCTACTTCATGATTAGTAGTTGTTGATGCACCGTTGCTCTTGTCCCAAAGCAGGGAAAGAACTTATACCTTGGTAGTATGTCTCTTCCCCGGTCTGTTGGTGGATTGCCCCAATTACAAGGTAGGGAACAGTTGTGTCACAGGATAATCTGGATTCGGCTTGCCCCAGAGTATCGGAACAGTATGCCCCTGATTAATCGTCTCTTGGAGAGGTAGACTTCTGGTGCTCTTGAGGTGGCCTGCCCCAATGTGAGTTCTGAAGTGATTTTGCCCCTGTCTGATCGATCTTTGGAGGAATTCCCCTGACCAAATGAACATAGAGAGATTTGTCGAATCTCATCGTGATTGACTCGGATTGACTGTATCTCGAAGTGGCTAAGCCCAATGGAGTTTTCCAGGCGTTTTACCCCTTGAGGTGATCACACTTTCCATTGTGGAAACTTTCTTGATGTCAAGTGCTTGTTTGCAGGTAAAAAGTGTTTGTTTTGAAAAATGATAATGCTAATGCCATGCATATGTCAGTTTTGAGGTCCAAGCATGTTCACTAAGTTTATGACATATAGTGAATGGATCACCGTTTAGAATGCCATGTCAGTATCGACACAAAAGATAAGCAAATCATTAGGAGTTAGTTTTAACATGATTTTACTGTCGTATGCTTTTGAAATAAACCCTGCTTCAATTAGGTCTTTTGAGGGTTCTAACGTGGCCTGGCTCACAGTTTAAGAAAGAAAGGATATAAGGCTCAAAATTTATTTTAACCCACCCATTCTCCTTGATGTTCTCCAGTCCTACGTTCAGCTAGTTTGACACAAGCGTTCACCTTTCAAAAGGATTTTGAATGGTAGATACGATGGTAGAGGAACCGTCGAGAGTTTTGGAGCGACAGTCACTCACCTTTTGTTTTTGTCACATGTGATCACACGAACATGTTCTTCTTTTGATTCTTTGTTTTGTTCTTTTTTGTTTTCCCTAATTTTTGCGTAGACTGATTATTTTGAACTCTTAGTCTACCGGGATGCCCTAATTTTTGCCTAAGTCATTTGCTTGTGACTTAGCGGGGCTCTTTCTTCTTACTTTTGTTTTTTGCTTTTTATTCATTTGCTTTTGTGATTTTGATGAATTTTTTTGAACAAAATCGTGTGACATGTATTTGTTTGATTTGTAAGGGTTAAGTTGTGACTGCCTCATTCCTTTGGTCAGTGAGGGACAACCAATGTGGATTTGTGATTTTTCCGACCTCTTGCGAGGGAATAGGATGTGGTTGATTCCCAGATGGGGTAATCCTCTTTTGAAATTTGAACGCATGGTCAAACTAACTGAAAACTACCCTGCCCCTGGTTAAGATGGAGGATTTTTGTGCACAGAAAGAGACTCCTACTTCAAGGCTCAAAGGGGTTGACTAGGGATTATCTTCCTTATAACTCCTGTGTTTGGGAATTTGAACAAATGCCTTACATCCTCAGCAAGGTTTTATTCAAAGCATACAGACAGTGATCTCGTCTTTTTGATTTCATCATTCTCTTTTTTTTTATTTTGCTTGATCAAATGTGTGATACTGCTAAAAAGTATGAGTGAACACGAATGGATTTATTCAAAACATGCATATTCATTTCATTATTATCATCATCCGAAAACAAACAAGTTTTAAAAATGAACAATGCTTGACAAACAAAAAGATTACAAAATGGAAGAGATGGAATGCCATGATGATTGTCGATGTTGAGGAAGTGCTCACAGGCTTATTCAAGGGGTTCTTTTGCAATCTGGACCCTTACACGGACAAAGCATTCCCGTTCAACCACAGTTTCTCGCCTTGAACAGTTAAGTGCTACTTGTCAATCAACTGTTGGACCTTAGCTTTGAAAGCGTTGCAATCCTCAGTCGAATGCCCAGCCGACCCAACATGATATCCACATCGCACATTGGGATCATACCCAGGTGGGAATGGTTTTGGAGGGGGCTTAAGAGTTTTGGGGACCACCAGCGAGTTCTGAACCAGATGTGGGAGAAGTTGACTGTATGTCATAGGAATCGGATCTAGAGGAGCATTCCTTTGTCCTAGATTATTCCGGGGCTTGTGCTGATTCTGGTGCTCTCGACCTTGGGCTCGCTGATTATGAGTCTGAGGAGGCTGTTGATGTTGGGTCACAGCAACATGCGAGAAGGAATAGTGCGGTGTAGGAGCCAGAGGTGCTTGAGGATGAACCTGCTGAGTAGCATATTGCGGGAACACTTGAGAAGGGTAAATCAAACCAGGATTAACCATCCGATTAACAGTCTGATCAATTGGGATCCCATACGGTGCGTAGGGTGCCCAAGGATAAACAACTGGAGGTGCGACAGCAGAGGGTTCCCCAGGATAGGTAAAAGGTATTCCAGAGTTAGCAGACTGAAAACCTTGGTAGGGGTATTGCCCAATAGGTTGAACAACTGGAGGAATCTGCACATGAATAGGAGGACCTCTATTCTCAGCTTTGGCAGATGTTTCAGCAATTATAGGTGCAAAATTTTGGCAAGGCTTCTCTGTAAAGCAAAGCAACTTCTGATCGAGGAGCTCTTGGACTTTGTCCTTAAAGAAAGCACAGGTTTCTGTAGAGTGCCTCACATATCCAGCATGGTATCCACATGTGGCATTAGGATCGTGCTTAGGATGATAAGGAAACTTGGTCGGATTGATTTCTTTAGGAACAATTGCCCCAGCATGAATCAGAACAGACAATAGATGCGTGTAAGTCACGGGAATTAGATCATGATGAAGACGTCTCCTCTCTTGATTGTTGTTACCTTTGCTGATTTGCTTACGCTTTTTTTTTTATTACTTTACGTGATCTTCTGCTTAGACAAGGGGTGAACCGGCAGATTGCTTGCATCCATATTCATGACCTTATCCATTTTTGGTCCATTTTGGGCTTGCTCATCAATCATAACCTGATCAGAGGGGTTCATTGTCATACTGTCCAGAAGTAGTTCCACAACCATGTCAACCTTGCCTTCCTTGTGCACCGTGCTCTCATACCCAACCTGTTTCATGGTTCTTTGGCTTTCAGCGTTGGAGAATCGTTGTCTTTGGGTTGATGAAGGGAAGAAAGTGAGCTTTCTCTAGTTTGAAGGCATGCAATGCAGATGGATGTATGTATATGTTGTTTATGCAGGCGGAATACAAATGAGACATGCAACACCCAATGATGCAAAGGTTAGATGATGCAAAAGTACCACAAACACATGGTGATGCAATAACTCAAGTTTAAAAGTTTGGCATACAGGATGATGCAATAATAGTATGCAATAACATTATGCAATAATGTAAGTTAGGAATGCAACATCTTCTGGATAATCTGCCCATGTAGCTCTGTGTAGGTGGGAAGATCTGACATGCATGAGAGAACAAAGGTATGAAGTGGCTTATTTTCCTGCAGAAAAACCCAGTATTCCCCTCACAGGTATGATCTAGCCAAGAATGGTCATCATATAGTAAGTTCTCAGCTTTGGGTCTTCGGATCAAGGAAGCGTAATGGGTTTGCCATTTCTGGTCTGCCATTATCGTTCCTTGGGAGGAGTGCCTCAACTGAGTCCTCGGGAAATGGTCGCCAGAGTCGACAATTTTCCAGGTTACATTCATCGTCTGCCCCAAATGCGCAGGATAGAATATTACCAAAGAAAACCTCGTCTGGATGTGGATTTTTCGTGTATACTAAGTCTGGCCAAATGCCACACAAGTCACACTACTTTCCACTCTAGTCCTGGATGTATACTCAAGCCTGGGTATTGGGCTTATCTCTCAAGTAGCAACCCAACCCGCCAACAGCAGAAAATAGCAAATATCCAGAGTATGCCGCATATGAATATTCAAAGCAGTAAAGAAATGCAGTAAATAAACATATGGCTAAAGCAAGTAAAAGATAAAGCGAGAAAAGCGTGAAAGATAAACACCCAAACAAGCAAGAGAACAAACAAAACTAGGCGAGACCCCAAACCTACGAAAGCAAGGACTCCCCAGCAAAGTCCCCAGCTGAAGATGGCTGGTTTATACCTGAGTGAATCGCACACTCAAAGATACAATAGAGTCGCCACCGAACTTTATTTAGTCCCAAAGGACAGGGAAAATATCGATAAAACCCAAGGGGAAGAGAAACGGGAACGGGGGTCGGTTGTGCGAAAGGAAGGTATTAGCACCTAACGCGTCCGTCGTACTCGACGGGAACCATTTCGCTTGCTTCTAAGCTTGGATGGGTTATCTATCTAAAGGCTTCTAGCTAAAAGAAAGAGGAGAGAGAGAGAGAAAGGGGAAAAAGAAAAGAAATAACGAAAGTGCTCGCGGAGGATTAGGGCCCTCGTGCCTACGTACCCTCATAGTGTAATGAGGAAATCAGAGCGTCGTAGTTCAGAGGAACCAGGGACAAGAAGAAGAATGGAAGAAGGTGGAAGCGTGCTCGACAAGACATTGCGTCTCGTGCCTACGTATCTAACATTCGAACGAATACAGAATCAGAGCTTCCGTAGTTCGGGGAACTGAACGGAAAAGGAAAAGGAAAGGAAAGTGGTGTCAAAACCAAGAGCAAAAGAAAGAAGGAAATTCCACTGGGGATTCCAAAGAAATGGTGTCAAAACCAATAAAGGAGTACAAAGGAAAGAAATAGTAACTGTATTGAGAATAAAGTGCAAGAATGGTGTCGAAACCAAGAGAATAAGAGAAAAATGGTGTCATAACCAAGAGAATAAGGGAATAAGAGAGAAATGGTTTCCAAACCAACAGAAAAAGGAGTAAGAGAGAAATGGTGTCCAAACCAAGAGAATACAGGATAAAGAAAGAAATAGTGTCCAAACCAAGAGGATAAGAGATAAAGAAAGAGATGGTGTCCAAACCAAGCAAGAAGAGGATTAAGACTTTGCGGGGAAAAGAAGTTTTAACAGATAAGAAATGTGATCAACCAAAGGACGGGTGTAGGACCGAGCAAAGGTCGTGACCTAAAGGACGGGTGTAGGACCAAGCAAAGGTCGTGACCTAAAGGACGGGTGTAGGACCGAGCAAAGGTCGTGACCCAAAGGATGGGTGTAGGACCGATCAAAGGTCGTGACCCAAAGGACGGGTGTAGGACCGATCAAAGGTCGTGACCCAAAGTAGCTCGGTAAACTGACTGAACAAACAGTACTCAACCGAAGAAAGGGTATTTGAACGAAAGAAAGGTTACTAACCCAAAGATGCAAGTATTCAAACCAAGAAGAGGTTGCCAACTGCTGGGGATTCGGCGTTTACAGACGGACTGTGATTAACCGAAGAGAAAAGCAAGTGATTAACCAAGAGAAGGAGATTAACGCGAAAAAGGGTTCAGTACTTTAACAGACAGACTGTGGTTAACTGAAGAAAAGGGTGATGCTCTTCAAGGGAATCTAAATAGTAATGATTGGCCACAAGAAAATAATGTTGAGACAAAGGAGAAGAAATTTAAATCAAAACAAAGATCTTAACCAAGAAATATGGTGATGGATCAAAGATAAATTGAGAAGAGCACAAGTGATCAAGGATGAATCCGACTGGGGGAGGAGCAACACTACAGGTTGAGGATAGAGATGACTATTCTCGAAAGAAAGGGCCAAATGCCCTTACCCAAGAAATAGTCAGAATGAGGGTAGGACAATTCCATCCTCATTCCTTCTCTAGTGCTCAAAGTATTGTGCGGAAATTGAAACAGACAGCGTAACAGCGCCAACTTGTACAGTGCTCCATTGTGTTGTGATGTGAACAGCGTAACAGCTTTAGTTTGTACAGCGCTCCAAAGTCGTGTATCAGTCGTTGTATGAATCTTAAACTCCGCGGGGGGAAAAGAGAGAAAAAGCTCTAAAGGAAGCCTAAAGAGAGGGAAAGGGAAGGATAAACTAATCGAAACATGGTTTCGATCAATTAATCAAGGGAAATGATCATGCCAACAATTTTCCAAAGAGAATGGAAAATCATTAAAGCAAAAGGTGTAAATTATTGATTATACATGATTAAATTTGCTCAATAAAGAACAAACTTAATGTAATCAAGAAATGAAAGTGCAAAACAGTGCCAAATAAATATTAGCATGTATCATAAATCATGTGTCAAGTGATCAAAGATTGTACAAAAAATTAGCATGTTCAAACAAATATCAAGAACACACATAATTGCAAAAATTGATAAATCAATCATTGAATTATTGTAAAGATGCTTTTAAACAGAGGTTAACAGCATTAAAAACATCCATAAATATCAAGCATATCAATCCATGGAAGTTAGAATGAGATAGCATGGAAAACACACTTGAAAATGCAAGAAAATGGCCTTCTGGTTCAGTGTTAATCGGTTAACGGCTTGAAAATAAGCTTTTTTGGTGAAAAATGAACTGGTTAACTTATTAACCAAATGGTTAACCGATTAACACTGTGCCAGTGGCAAAAATAACAGTAAAAACAACTTTTCAAAAGTAATTTTCAACACATAATCACTTATCCAAACTTCCACATGCTATGGTATGATTTTGTGCATGAAAATTACATCATGTAAGTGCAAATAAACACAAATACAACCATTAATCATGGAGATTAAAGATCAAGCAATCGTATGATAAATTAAACCGAAAACGATCGTAATTACAACGTAAATGCGCATAAATGATCAAAACAGAGAGTAAAGTAAGATCCACCAACCTACAAGGCTGAGATGTGCCTTGGTAATTGTTCCAAATGATTCTTGATATAGAAAATCAAAGAAAAACCCGAGGAATCTTCGATTTGTTGACGAAACGTATCGAAATCGAGCACAATTCGATGAAAACTCTGAAATGAGAATTATCACCGAAGAATCTTGAAGCACATAATTGAGATGAATTCAAAAGCTTGTAGAACTCCAGAAACTCAAGTATAATAGCAAGATGATGAAGATAATCCAAGAAGACCAAAGATTTCTCAATTGCACTCCGAACCGTAACGAAACCGAGTAATATTTGACGAAAACTCCGAAATGATAATTATCACCAAAGAATCTTGATGTGATCACTTGAATTGAATCCCAAAGCTACTGAAGCTCCACAAAATCCAGTAGCATGGAATAATGGTGAAGGTTAAGCTCAAGAAATAATCATTTTCAATGTGAAAAGTGATTATTCTTCAAGAATTAAGAGCTTTAGTGAGGTTTGGTGAAGAAAATGAAAAGGAATGTGTAGAAGTTGCAGAAAATGCAGAGGAGAATGAGAGAATTGAGAGTGTAGAAAATGTGAATTTGTGTGAATGATTGTGGAGAGTTTGTGAAATGAGTGAGGCTTTGTTTATATAGACTTTTAGTATGGAGTGTTAGAGCTTTGGACTTTGGTTTGGACTTAGCTTTGGGAGGTTTGGAGTTAGGGTTAGAGTTAGTTACACTTGATTCACCGAGTCAAGGTAGTTAACTTGGTTAGTTAGGATCAACTCGGTAACAATCTCAAGGTGCACTCCATCATCCAAAGATCCACATTACTTGGAAAACAAGGAACATGGTGCACTTAATTTAAAGTGAAGTATAAAGTAAATGTAAGGGAAATGTATTGAATGGTCTTGAACTGTCTAGAATGTTCCACACAATGCTAGAATAGAATAGACCAAAAGAGAATGGAGAGAGTTGCTGAAACATGATGGAAGTGTTGAATTTTTGCTGAAATAGCAAGTGTTAATCGATTAACCAACAGGTTAACCGATTAACAGCTGTTAAAAAGCTGAAATTGGCGTTGTAAAAGGGTGTTAATCAATTAACCAAATGGTTAACCGGTTAACCAGTCAAAAAACTTGCCCAATTTTTCCTGAAAAGGGGTGTTATGACCATGGTTCCAATTTCTGACTTCTTGCTTTGGTAAATAGGCATAAAAACCCTTGTTTTGTGCTTGTGTTGATGATGTGATGAATTTGTGAGGATGCGATTAATCGGGCTTGAAAAACCTGAATATTCCTGCAACAAAATCGTAGAGAAAAAATGCGAATGCGTATGCTAGCGATGCGAGTGCACATGCTTATGCAAAAAGCAAAAACGGAGGTAAATTTTGGGTTACGACAGGGTGCATCCGTTCTCAACTGGGGGCAGGACTAGGTGGTAAATTTTTACCCCCGGTTAGATTTAGGAGCGGGGGCGGGTGTGTTACATAGAAGCGAGTGCATATATAGTTAAATCCGCCCCCACCCACTACGCCAAAATTGCTTTTTGGCAGCACTACATAGACAGCGCTTTTTATCAAAAGTGCTGCTATATGTGTTAAAAAAACACGCTGAAAAAAAGCGCTGCCTAAAGGCCTACTTTAGAAAGCGCTTCCTAAAAGCGCTGCTAAAAGCCATACAAATGTGACACCTTAGAAAACGCTTTTAGGAAAGCGCTGCTAAAGGCACACTTTAGAAAGCGCTGCTAAAGGCCTTACGTAGGTCACACATTAGAAAGCGCTTTCTGAAAGCGCTGCTATAGGCAATTAAAAAGAAAGCGCTTTTAGAGAAAAAGCGCTGCTAAAGCTAATACATAAGAAAGTGTTTTCCAAAAGCGTTGTCTTATGTTATTATTTCCTAAATATTAAAAAACTTTTATTTATTTCAAAACGCTCTAATCATTTGTTTTATTTCTCCCTCTCTCTCGCGACTTCTCCCTCCGCCGTGTCTCCCCCTCTCTCGCGACTTCTCCCTCCGCACTGTTCCTCTGTTCGTCTTCTCCGACCAGCATTCCTCTGTCCGTCTTCTCCGATCGGAACTCTTCCTCTGTTCGTATCTCCATCTTCTCCGATCGGCATTCCTCCGTGAGTGTCACTGTTTCTTTTGTTTGTTCTTGAGTTTCAGTGATTATTTAATGTTCTTGAGCTTGCTATATAGTTTCTTTTGTTTGTTCTAGAGGGTCTTGTTTTGTTTTTGTTTTATTTTTAGTTTGAATGTGTTAGTTTGAATGAGTGTTGTTATATTATAGGAAATTATATCCATTACAAAAATGAGGGTTGTTAGAAAAATGAGTGTTATAGAAAAATGAGTGTTGTTAGAGTATCAAAGTGTTGATGTGGTTGTTGTCGATTTGGTGAATTAGTGTTGATGTGGTTGTTGTTTGAATTTGATTTTGAAATTGTTGTTGTAGTAAAGTTGAAGATGATAAATAATGATATTTGTGTAGACTAAGTGTTTGATAAAATACTTAAGTGAATTTTTGAACTCAAGAATTGTGATAATAATTGTGATGAGATTTGGATTCTTTAATTGGTGCTAATTATGATAATTGTGTTGAATCCTATAATTTTTTATTTGTTTCGAGATTGTGAAGTTGTTTGAGAATTAGATTGTGAATTTTTTATTCTTGAAGAGCTACTAACTTGTGCATGTCGAAGCCTCTTTTGGTTACTACTTGTTGCTAATTCATGAGATGATGGAATTGTAGTTTGGATAGAAATGTGATTCACTTTCTTTCAATACTAAAACTTCAATTCAAATTAGAATTCCATCAACTTATGGAATTGTATTTCATTCTTGACACCGTCACTTTTGTTGTGAATTTTTATGCTTGACATCCGTGCAAGATTCATGCATTTTTTAGCCGATTTTTCACGTGAAATAGTTGATGCCCCATACACGAAAATGGTACTTCCAGTTGGATTTAATTCGAGCCATATAGTTTTTTGGGTCCGTTGGCATGTTTGTAGGCTATCATGCGATTTTCATGCGATTCTGTTCCGATATTTTGTGCGCCTATTTTTGAATTTAATGCTATTCGACTCCATTTGATGTGTACATTTTTGTATGATATATGTTTGAGTATTTTTGGTCATTTACGGACTATTGCGCTTGAGTTTGCTTGTTTCCGGATTGGTTTTGTATGCGTTTCAAACAATTGCGTCACCGCTGCCAGAGTTTCAAAGTATTGGTTCCGATGTTTGTTCGGATTGCATATTATCATGTTGCTATTTGTTTTTGAGTTGTGAATTGAATGTGCAAATTCTGGTTGCATTTCCTTGTTGTTTAAAGTATGAATTGTGTAGAATATAATGATGTAGTTGTTTGAGGTGTTATTAACTTATTGAATTTGCTATATATAGGGGTTACTTGTGAACCGCGCAATACTTTAACATGAGCACTTCCTCAAAAAACTCTGTGGCCAAGAAGGTGACCGAAAAAATGAAGAAGGATGGTTAAATGTTGCAATATCTGCTGCATCATCAATCAGAGCAACCTTGTCCGGGAAGAAATCTGTGACAAAGAGGAAATCCCTCACAAAAGACCACGCTCTGAAACGTAATTTTGGTGCAGATGTTGATGAGGACTGGGATGAAGACTTGTTTAATTTTCTTCATTCAGGAGGCTGGAGAAAGAGCGATTAGCTTCTAGAGGGGAAGCTGTATTTTGTTGTTGTTTTGATTGTCCCCTTATATGGGTGTTAGCGATTTTTCTGGCCTTCAGGCTCTCCTTTTAATTGTATTGTACAATGTTTTGGCTCATCTGAGAAATTTTATATAATATGTCATTTTTCCTCCTGCAAGGAATTACCCTTTTATGTATATGTTAGCCCCTCGACTACTTAAGTCAAGATGACTTAGAGTGGTCGATCATGAGGTACCAAGCGTTATTTTTTTGCCTTTTTGTTTTCTGAGACTTTATATTTGGGGTATGAAAAAGCGCTACCTAAAGATGCCAATAGAAAACATAAAAGGCCAGAAAAAGCGCTGCTAAAGGCCCACTTTAGACAACGCTTTTCCAGAAAAAGCGCTGCTAAAGGCCTACTTTAGAAAGCGCTTTTCCAGAAAAAGCGCTGCTAAAGGCCTACATAAGGCAGCACTTTTGCATAAAACAAAAGCGTTGTCTTTACCTATAGCAGCGCCACCTTAGGCAGCGCTTTTAAGCAATGTTAAAAGCCAAAAAAAAAAGTGTTGTATTTTCCCTTCCGTGGCATAGTGACCCCGCCCCGTTGTCATCCCTAAAAGCAAATGTTACATGAACAAAAGAGGTGGTGTTGGTGGAACAACCCCAAGTTCAAATAAAAACAACCACCTATGTGGTCCTGGCACGTGTACAGAAAAGTGTAAATAAAAAAAAATAATAAAATAGCTTCTTCCCAGGTTCACAAAGAAAAGAAAAAAACTAACACGTAAAAATATATCAAAAGAAACCAAAAGAATAGCGATCGGAGCTGAGAAACTGCGGTGGTGACGTGGGGAGTCGGCGATGACGAATAGTGGCACACGCGGAGGAGAGTGTGGTTGAGTCGAAAATGCAGTCAGAGATTTTTGGTTCACATGGTATTTACGGAAGTGGCATAGGGAAGTTGTGCTTTGTTGAGTGGCCGCGGAGGAGTATGATTGCTATGGAGAGATATGGTGTGTGTTTGAATTGACATTGTAGCCAGAGGTCATTCTCATCGCGGTTGCACAGATAAGGGTTTGAGCGGAGTGTTTTTTACGTGTGTACATGGTTTTAAATTGCGGTCTGCAACCGCAATTGCACCCGCAATATTACCGTTGCGGTTGCCTCCGCAATCGCATCGGACCGTAATTGCGGTGTGATTTGAAAATTACACTTTCGGTATTGTTTGGAATCACACTAGATCATTTCAATCATGTTTCTTCAAGTATTTTCATCTAAAATCAAAATATTAAAATCCTAAAACTCAATTTACTTATTATGTAATGAAAAAACATAACATTAAGTGTTTTTCAACTTTGTATTTCAAACTGTGAACACGATATGGTTTGTGTAGAGGTAAGTGTAAGGTGTTGAGGTATGTTGTTGTGTCGTGTTCTCGGGTCAGACATGGAGAGGAGAGAGTAGTTTGAAGGTGAGTTAATGGTGTAATATGGTATCCACGGGTGAATTTGTTGTGGTGAGGGAAAGTGTTTATGTTGGTTTGTTTTGGTGGAAGAAGTTGTTCCCTTAATCACATGTGAAGGAAAAAAAAATGAAAATCAATTACGTTGTGGTAGTGAGTTTCTCTTATTATTCTATGGAGGTGGTTTGTGTTGTGTTTAGAGTTGGAAAGGTTGGAAAATTTAAGGATGGTAGAAGTTTAAGAAGAGGAATAATAACGTGGTCTTAAAATGATTGGAAAAGGTTTATTTGGTGAAAATGAAAAGAGGAATAAGTGGTGAACAATAAAGGTTGGTGATGATGGTGATTGAGTTGTGGTTTTTTATTGAAGGCAAAAAGGAGCATGAAGTTGGTTTTTTCTTGTTGTTGTGATAGAGGCACCTCGCGCTACAGTGAGAAGGATAGTTTTTTTTGAGAATTTTGTAATACACCCCATAAGTTTCTTAGGCACCACACAAAATTCCTTTTATACCCCCTGCTTCCGGATATGCACATCTGGACGCACCATTATTTTTAAAAATGTTGATTTGTTCCGGGTGTGCATATCGGGAATAATTCCTGATGTGCAAATCCGGAACCATTTCTTATAACTTCACGCCAGAGCTTCTTTCCCGCCCCTCATTCTTTAGCTTTCACATTCCGAACAATCAAACTCTCTCAAACTCTCAATTTCCCATTCCCACAAATCCCGACTTTTTTCACTCGAGTTCGGCGCAGAGCAACTTCTACAATGATCAAGACACTCCAAATCCTCTGTATCTCAATTTAATCGGTAAGTTTTTAAAATTTAGAGTTTTGGGGTTATTTTTGAGTAATCGATTTAGAGTAGACATTTAGGTGTAGAAATTGTTAGGTAGTATAAATAACATAGGTTAGAGACAATGTAGGTATTGTTTGCTGCTTCAAACGGACGACCAGGGCATTAAAATGCCCTTTTCTATGATACAGTAGCCATGACTGCGTTTTTTAGAACTTGAAATACGTACTGGATGTGCAGATAAGAAAAAATTTTAACGTTGATTGCTTTCCTGATGTGCACATTCGGAAAAACCCAACGTTAAATATTCTGAGTACTTTCGGATGTGCATCCACCGAAGTTTTCCTGATGTGCAAATCCGGAAGCAACTTGGTTTCTATTTTTGTTTATTGTTTATTGTTTTTTTTAATTATTTTTAAAAAATTATAGTTTATTTATTATGCTTTGTAGATTACATGGCTGCCAGAGACGATCGTATGATACATGGACGGACAGCTCATCATGCATCTGTCCAACGTGAGCAGACGTAGTCTACAGTCGAGGGTTCCAACGCAGAGGCAGTTCAAGCAGCCCCTACAGCTGAGGAACATCCTACACCACAACCTTCCACATCACAGGTTCAGGCCACTCCCCCGTCAGCCGCTATTTCTACATCTCAGAGGAGTCGGTTCCTACTGCTGGTTCATCAGGGGCCCCGCCCGCACGCAGCCGTCTTCGGGAGACTCCAGTTCCATCACATGCTCCTATTCCATCACCTGCTCCTGTCCCATCACCTGCTCTTGTTCCATCACCCGCACATGAGGATGGTGACGGCGATGACGATTTCAATGAGATGGAGGGTTACCCCGGGGGACCGTCTGATATGTCCCTACTCCTGGGGTACTTTGAGCATACTGCCAGATATGTATGGCTAGGACAGGTAACTTTTCTTGGTTTATTTATAGAATTGTTTTCGTTGAAAATATTTTCATTTGTAGCATTGTTTTATTTGGACATTTTCAAGAGAAGGATTCCTAGAAGTTCTATAACCATGGGGGCAAGGTTATAGACATGATTGCAGAGCTGCCAGAGGATGGGTGTTTCCAGTCTGCACTTGCTACCTCTAGTCTCGGAGGTCTTTTTTGGATTGGGAATCCCCAGATCACCTACGATATGCTGATGGCCTTTATTGAGAGATGGCACCCTGAGACATCCTCATTCCATCTACCATACGACGAGCTCACGATCACACTCGACGACATCTCGTGCCTTTTACATCTACCGATCACGCAACTGAAATGCTACTATCTGTTTTTGCTTGGCACACAGCTGTTTGTGGACACCAGTGCCACTTACGTTGATATCATTTACCTCAGGTACCTTTTGGATCCCACAGAGATCCATGGGTACAACTGGGGGGCGGCTACGCTGGCATACACCTATTCTAGGCTCTCAGATGGTTGTCTCTGGGCAGCCAAGACTGTGGCAGGCAGCTGTACACTATACGTGGTAAAAATCTTATATTCTAAGTCTTTTTTTCATTTCTTTTCTTTCTATATTCATTATAATGTTTGACACCGATGTTATGTTTTCCATTTCATGCGTGGATATTACAGCACTTTCCCAAGATTACTGGTTGGGGGAATGTCCGGGGGTACATTGAGGATATGCCGCGTGCTGTTATATTTCTCCTACTCAGAGGGAACGAGGCGCCCGAGCCCTACAAAGTTTATCTTGATCAGATGGCTACTGAGGATATTTTTTATGACGGTTATGCCGATCATCGTGTGACGCTCCCGTTCGATGAGGTTTCGCTGTTCTCAGGATGGTTGGCATGCAGTTCGACCATTACTGCTCGATACCTGCCGAAGCGCGTCTTGCGTCAGTTCGGTTACACGCAGACGATCCCCAGGATGCCTCATGAGTCTGCTCCTCTAGGCTTGACCCGCAAGCAAGTAGGTGAGCGATATGCTGACTTCCAGTCCCACTTGGTACCGAAAGAGGCTCGGGCGACCAGAGCGCCAAGAGACTGGAGCGTTGCTGCCGGGTACTTCATGTGGTTCTATTTCGTCTTACACCCATGCATGGTGCCGACTGCTGAGGGATCGCCACCCAGACCTGCTCATCAGGAGATATTAGAGGAGTAGAAGTCTCAGCTGGACCATACTCAGGATGTCCTACCTCGTTGTCGTGAGATAGAGGAGATAGTGTGGGCGGCCATTGCGGACGGACACCTCCCTGAGGGCTCTGGTGGCAGACTTGCCATGGATAGGATTATTGAGATTGCTCGGGGGGCACTTCAGTACCGCAGACATCGAGCCAGGACGGCGGGTAGGGGCAGAGGAGCAGGGGAGCCAGGAGAGATCCTTTGACATACACAGTAGTTTTTTGTTTGATGTATTCTATTTTTATTACATTTATGTACTGTATTTTGACAGGAGTATTATTATGTATATATATCATTTTATTTTATATATGGATGTTTTAAAATGTATATTAAGTTGCGACGATATATTAACATCTGCGACCAACCAACAAAACTAATTTAAAAAAAAAAATAAAGTTCTGCTATTTTTCCTGATCTGCAGATCAGAAATTATTCTTGATATGCACATCCGGAACAAATCAACGTTTTTAAAAAAAATGGTGCGTCCGTATGTGCATATCCGAAAACTAGGGACAAAAACAGAAATTCACGTGGTGCCTAAAAAACCTTTGAGATGTAATAAGAAATTCTCCTTTTTTTTTTACCTTTTTCCTACTGCAACCTCTTCTCTCTTTTTTTCTTAGTGTTACAATTTTTTTTTTTAAATATGAGATATATCAGTAAGTGCAGCGTCGTGTGGGTGTTTTTCCATCCCCTTTCTCAAAACAATGTATTATATATATATATATATATATATATATATATATATATATATATATATATATATTATGACTAAGGTAGGGTTCCTCAAGATAAACTTGTCCAAAATACCCTCTAGACAACTTAGTTTACAAGAATTGCCTAAAATAAACTGAATTTAAAAACAAATATATTTTTAATTTCTTATTTTTTAAAATAGTAATGTGTTGATAACTAAAAAGTAAAAATAAATTCAACTATTTAAAATAAACTCAAATTAATCACTTAATTTATTATAAATAAATTAAATTATTATTTTGACAAAAATGCAAAACTAAACGGATTCAAAATGAAAAAAAATGTCGGACACAAAAGTGCTCGAAAAATTGAAATGAATGCACCAAAATGATATGCGTGAAATAACCTTATTGGAAAAATACAGTGTTTGCTCAATTTTCGAAATAAATTTAGACCGGTTTAAATGCTTCGACTAATCAAAATGCGACCGAAAAAAGTGGTGAAAAATTAAAACAAGCACGTCAGATTAAACTACACAAAACGTAGATTAAAATAAATGACGTCTACAAGCTCGATTTTGAAATTTTTCGTCCACTAATTTTACGGATAAATGAGATACAGTTTGACCGATTTGTCTGTAAATCCAACAAATTTATTCTGGCCGACAATTTGGGCATTGTGCAAGATGAAATACATGTCATGTTATGCAAATGACACAAATGCTATGATAACGTGTCGATTAAAATATTCATTGTCAAATTGGGGTATGACAAGAACCAAACATATCGAGATGAAATTTCACTACTTGAGAGAGCTTATTAGTGAAGGAAGATTGAGGTTGGGGTGTAGAAGTGTCACTACAATATTTTTATCCTATAGCAACGCCTAATTTTTGGAAGGTAAAAATATTGTTCTTTTAAATTTCGTTGTAGTAGCTTAAATATTAGATTTAGGAAAGTGTTGGTAACAGTAATGATGAGGTGAGAGTGGGAAGAAAAGAGGTGTAGAGTGTGTGGATCATTTTGAATAGAGTGAAAAAAATGGGTGTAATAATTGAAATGTTAACATAGTAAAGAAAAGGAAACTAATAAAATTCTCAAGAGGAATCATTAGGCTTTCTGTAATAGCGCAAATAACAATGAACATTCATTAGGCTTCATGTTCTGGGATTCTTTATCTCTTTGTGCCTGCCTGCTTGTCAAAACAAAGGGGTCATTTTCATCTTCACATCATGGTGATCACTACATAATATTATACCATTACCACCTTGTTAGAAGACTTTTGATATAAGGACCTGGAATCATGAAATCATCGGCTATTGTTTATTACTAGTGCTACTGCTTTTGTCTCATATTTAGTACATCTAGCAGAATTATTGCTATTGTTTATTAAAGACAAACATGTCAGCATTAGAACAATATGGATGGAGGGGACTACATAACTTTGTCCAATTGAAAATGCTTTAATCTTCCAGTTTTGTTATGATATATTGTAGTCTATCTTTTCTTAAGGCTGTGGTATTTTGATTGTTCTGTTCTTCGTATTTTATTTACTACTACTATATTATGTATGTTAGATAAAGCTTAAAGACTTGATTGAAAATCAAGGACAATCATCTTCAGAAGCTTTTTAAAGCGTATTGGGCAAACAAAAACCTAGAAGATTGCATTGCCATGGAAGTACCTCAACTCTGACTCTCTTAAAAAGAAATGAAGAAATTGTAAAACTTAAAAGAGAGCATGCTGCTGAGGTTAGACAATTTAATGATAGGTTACAGGAGATGGAGGAGAAACATCGTCAAGATAAGGAAGAAACAAATAGAAAAAATCAACTTCTTCTTAAGACTGTTTTGAATCAAAACACCTCAGAGTTGAATATAGAAGCTCTAGTAACTTTGATATCAGCTCTTGTAACTGATGCTAACAGTGTCTTACGTTCTTCTGCATCAACACATGCTCCAAGTGCTCCAACTAATGATCAAGTAATATTTAATTGTTTAATGCTATAAATTAAAATTTTAGAGCCTTTAATTTTGATAATAAGCTTATTTAAATTATAATTTTGTTTTATGCTCCAACTAATAATCTTATTACTTTTATTTTGTAGGTCAGGAATGATGATATCAATGGAGATTTTCAATCATTCGAAGATGAAGAGACATAAATGTAGAGATGTGTAAATGCAGATGTTCAAGCTTACTTTTATATATTAAAGATGTTATTTTGAATATGAATGATGATTGACATATGAAGATGTAATTTGAAGATATTTTGTATCATTTGAATGATGTTCAAGTTTACTTTTATATAATGTAATTTTTTTAGCATTTAAGATCATTTTAAAATTTGTATATTATTAATATTATTACATCTAAAAAAATGTTGTGAATGATTATTATTAGATTTAAGAAATAAAATTATTTTTAATTTTATAAAAAAGAAGACATTTGGCGCAACGGTTATAAGTTGTTTTTGTAGCTTTGAACAAAAATTTACGATGTGGATCTACCAGAACGGTAAAAAATGTACTACGACAGAAAACCGTTGTTATATTCTAAAAAATCAGCCGTTCCATAAGACATACCAATTACAACGGTTTTATCTAAAAACGGTGTACATCCGTTGCTATTTAAAACCGTTCTAAAAAAGAAAACTACAACAACGGCTCTATACAACACGTTTTCGTTGGGTGAAAAACCACTCCTAAAGGCTAGGGCAACGCCTAGGTTTGGCACGGCCTATAAACCGTTCTGGTACATAAAGACAATGGTTTTTTTAGGTTTTGCAACGGTTTTAATCCGTTGTTGTATAGTTAAAATGTTGTAGTGTGTATACAAAGTGGCCAATTTGTTTTTTGATAAGCAGAGGCCATATATTAATAACGAATACCAACAAGTATTCCAAACAGCAAACAATGGAATACTAGACAGTATTCAAACCAACATATACAAAGGAAAACAAAAAGCTAAACCCCAACCAAACACCCCTTACAAAAAATCTCAAGGATGATTCATCCAATCATAAAATGCACAAGCTTTTCTATTTGCTCAAGCCAAATCCAACCAACACCACGAGGTTAACATAATTTTACAATCTCTTCCACAACCCCAAACCCATCATTAAATATAATTTGATTCCTATACCACCACACACACCAACAAGTACAAACCCAAATTAACAATGACGTTTTCTTAGACGAAAAACTAATGCAACGGAGAAACCATTCTAGAAGATGATTAACAGTAGACTCGCCATAATACCAAGGTATACCAATCTAATCCATAATTGATTTCCACACCAGTTGGATTTTTCCACAGGTAATGAAAACATGGTCACACATTTCAGCTTCTAGAAAGCCCAAAACACACACACTTTCATGTACATTCAAGCTTAAACCCCTTCTCAACAAGTTATCTCTCGACGGAAGACGATTTAACGCGAGACGCCACCCAAATAACTTTGCTTTCAGATGAATCTTTGACAACCACAATACCTGCAATGTTGCTCTAATATTATCGTCCAACACTTCGAAACCTTTAGCAGCCTGCATGAATTTGTATCTGGACTTTACAGAAAAACGATTACTCTCCTCTTTCGGCCAGCTAAACTCGTCTTCAACACCTACCAAAGGATTGACATTCTGCAGTAATGCCAGAAGCTTCTCCACTTGAACATTCAATTCCATGTTTAAACTGTTCTCCCGAAACTCCAGTTTCCAATGCCAAGTCTGATTCTGCCAATAACCCATCTCATTTACCGTCCCATGAACCATAGCCGAGACACTGAACAGATCAAGGAATGTGTACCGCAAGGGGGTTGACATCAAGCCACCTAGAATACCAAAAAGAGATACAAGATCCATTCCCAAGCTTACACAATAACTGTGGAAAAATGCATCCTCCTCTGTTGAATGAGCCATACGCAGTATGTCCCTTCAGCCTAATAAGTTATAGCACTTACGGTTTGTATCCTGCATGCCTAGCAACAGATTTTTACAGCAACCATACTTGAAATTCAAAACCTGCTTCCATACCGTATCTTCATCAATTATCACCCTCCAGACTCATTTTGAAAGTAAAGAGGAATTAAACAAAGTTAAGTCCTTAATACCAACTCCCCCGTGTTCTTTTGGTTTGCAAATGCTAGACCATTTAACCCACGCAATAAATTCATCATTTGCAGCTCCTGACCAAAAAAATCTTCTTTGTAGTGAAGTCAACTGCTTTATTACCGACACTGGCACCTTATAAAATGAAAAGTAATGCACAGGCAAATTCGTGAGAACCGAATTCAATAAAATCACCCTCCCACCCATTGAAAGGATCCTCCCCTTCCACAAAGACAGTTTTGCCTTGAAGGAATCTAACACAGGTTTCCAAAAATTCTTCCTTTTGTGATTTCCACCAACTGAAATGCCAAGGAATTTGAACGGTAATTTCCCAACATTACAAGAAAGAAACTGAGCTGCTGCTAACAGAAATTGATCCTGCACCCCGATACCATATAAGCAACTCTTCCAAAAATTAATCCTCAATCCCGATACTAATTCAAACCCTCTCAACAAGGCTTTGATTCCCCACAAATTATTCCAGTTTTCCTCGCAAAACAGCACCGTATTGTCAGCAAATTGAATTATGTTAACCCATTATCTCCATCTAATTTAACCCTTTAAACAAATCACCAGCACTCGCTCTTCTTACCATTGCTGCTAGACCCTCCGCTACTAAGGAAAACAAGAAAGGAGACAAGGGATCCCCTTGTCTTAATCCTCAATAACCTTTAAAATCTTGAGTAGTGCCTCCGTTTACCACCATCGATAAATGATAATTTAAAACACCTCCTCTAATCCACTCTATCCATTTGCAACCAAAATTCATAGCCTGCATCATATCAATAAGAAAACTCCAATCCACAAAATCATAAGCTTGAGCGAAGTCGACTTTAAAAATGAAGCAATTGCTTTTCTTCCTCTTAACCATGTCAATAATCTCATTCGTAACCAAAACACCATCTAGAATTTGTCTCCCAGGAATAAATGTCGTTTGAGACGAGGAGATCAATTTACCCATTACCTTGCTAAGTCTCTTGGCCAAAATTTTGGAAATGACTTTGTAGATACAACCAACTAAACTAATTGGCCGATAATCATCCATGGATTGAGGATTAGAGCTTTTAGGGATTAAAGCAATGAATGACGACAATAAAGCCTTAGGTAGAACTGACGTCTCATAAAACTCTTGTATGCAACTCACGATATCATTCCCAACAACCTCCCAACAAGCTTTCAAAAAATAAAAATAGAAGTCGTCGGGTCCCGAACTCTTATTTCCATCACAATCACTAATTACTTTCAAAATGTCATCACTGGTAAACTGCTCTTGCAACATATCCTTATCCTCATTAGACAACTTTGGAAAATCCGTCAAGTTAAAAGAGGGCCTTCTTTCTTCCACCTTTTGAAATCCAATTGACGAAAGTAGTGTTGATTGAAGTATTTAAGATATTGAAGAAACATATGATAATGGAAGACTTTTAGCACATGAAATAAAGTGGTGAGTTGAGTGAAGAGTGTAATTCACGTGTCTCTAACCAATTGCTTCGAGACTGTAACCAGTTACATCCTTTTTAGAAAAATAACATAATTTATAGTAATCGGTTACACTTTGTCAGTAAGCGGTTACACCAGAAACAAAATGGTTTGATAATCGGTTACACTTTGTCTGTAACAGCTTACAATGATGCGCTTTTATGCTTTTTAGTTTGTTTTTTATACGTCACTCAATGTAAATATATACCTTTCGAACATCTCAATAATAAAAAGTTCACAAATTTTCATCAATAATTACTCTCACTCATTTTTCCACTCTCTTACTCTCCGCATTAAAAATTGCCATATTCCTCGTAAATATTCAACAAATAATACATAAAAAGGTGATTTTATAAAAATGAGGTGGGAACAAACTCACTTCTCTTTTTTGTGTTTTAGAATACTTGCTTTCATTTTTTTTGTTTTGTATACATGGTCCTATGAGCATGATTTTATCTTATTTATTTTTAAGCTAATTTCAGCATATTTATCTTTAAAAAATCACATGATAAAAATAAGGGAATTTTTAACCAATGACGTCTAAATTATAAATCCATACAAACGCTAGTAGCAATTTGATGGACAGAAAATGGCACCATGATACATAAATTTTGAAAAGAATCTGTGATAATATTCACTAAAATATACTGCCGTAATCATCAAACTATTAGTGATGGTGTCTATAAATTGTTTTAAAATCCTACTATTTTTTGTTTATAATTTAACAGGCAGCCAAAAAGCCTGCGAAAGCCATTTCAAAGTGAAGTAAGAGATAGTTAAGTCTAATAAACTTGTCATTGTCATTTGTTTCACTCTTTGGTTTGCCATATAATAATACTAATATATACTATGAGCTTATCTTTGAATCATACCATAGCAGCCTTGGTGAGTAACTCATTCCTCTTCCTCTCAAGTAATCTATATAAATACAATAGTAAGGAATGTAACCTAACAACAACCTAACACTTTCAACTCAATATTTTTCTTACATAAGCTTTGTGTTTTCTTGTGGCATTCAACAACTAGATCATATCAAACATATACATACAAATTTCAGCTTTTCGAACATATTTATTTAAATTATATATGGAAAGAACGCAATCATCACTTCTACAGATTCAGCCTCCCACCTATGGAAATTTAGTGACTATTCTAAGCATTGATGGAGGCGGTATTAGAGGAATTATTCCCGCAACTATCCTCGAGTTCCTTGAATCGCAACTTCAAGAATTGGACGGTGAATCTGCAAGGCTTGCGGATTATTTCGATGTGATCACGGGAACAAGCACAGGCGGTCTTGTAACTGCAATGTTAACTGCTCCAAATGATAAACAACGTCCACTTTTTGCCGCGAAGGATATCAAACCCTTTTACTTAGAACATTGTCCAAATATTTTCCCCCAACAAAAGTATGATTATTTGTAATTTATATATCACTATCTTTATCTGCTTATTATATAATTTGCATGGATTGAATTTATGCAGGCACTTGTTGGGATCAGTGGGAAAATTATTTCGATCATTAGCAGGACCTAAATACAACGGAAAATACCTTCATAGTGTAGTTAGAGAGAAGCTTGGGGAAATCCGTGTGCACGAGACATTGACCAATATTGTTATTCCCACATTTGACATAAAAACAATGCAACCAATCATTTTCTCATCTTATAAGATCAAGAGAGCACCTTTCATGGATGCTCGACTGTCTGACATATGCATAAGCACATCTGCTGCACCTACTTATCTTCCGGGATACAATTTCAAGAACCAAGATTCAAAAGGCAATACACATGAATTCAACCTTGTTGATGGTGGTGTTTGTGCAAATAATCCGGTATATATATTTTAAATTTTCTTTTTTTTGAAAATTAAGCATTATAATAATGTAATGAATGTTACTGATAAGTTCTTTATTTTTCTGTTGGTGATGATTGAATTCAGACTTTAGTAGCCATGAATGAAATAACCACTGAGATTATTAATCAAAATAATGACTTCTATGCCATTAAGCCCGTAGAATATAGTCGTTTTCTGATAATTTCACTGGGAACTGGTACACCAAAGAATGAACAAAAATTTGATGCAAAAATGGCAGCAAAATGGGGTCTCCTGAATTGGTTAACTCATGGCGGTTCCACTCCGTTAATAGATATCTTTAGTCAAGCCTCCGGAGATATGGTTGATTTCCATCTTGCTACGGTCACTCAAGCACTTAATTCAGGACATAATTACCTTCGGATACAAGTACTATTATAAGCTCCTCCATATGTGTATATACAAATTATTTAAGTTTATGCAAAAATAAGTTGATTAACTAACTATATATTATAATGCAGGATGATACATTGACTGGTATAAATTCTTCTGTTGATATTTCCACCAAAAAGAATTTAGAAAATCTTTGCCAAGTTGGTGAAATGCTGTTAAAGAAACCAGTATCTAAAGTTAATTTAGAGACGGGTGTGTTCGAGCCGATTGAAAACGGAGAAACAAATGAAAATGCTCTCAAAAGGTAAATCTATAAAGAGTATGTTGATTATAACTATAGATGATGCCAACTACGAACTTAGCATAAGGATATTAGATAAGAAAATTGTGTTGAAAATAAATAATGTTTTAGTAATTAAAAAATGAATACACAAATTACAAAAAATAAATCAAGTTTTAGTTTCTTAACTTGTGTTTTAAGGCACAAGTTAGCATCCTTATAAGGATTCCTTAATTACATGCCTAATACAATTATTTTTTGAAAGATGAAGTTATAAAAAAATTTAATATGTAAAATTGGCTTTAATCTTTGCAGGTTTGCTAAAATACTTTCACAAGAAAGAAGGCTCAGAGATCTGAAATCTCTTCACACTAAAAAAGCTTTAAAATAGAGAGACATATGCTCATTGATCATGAATTCTTTGTTTCTAAGCTATTTTTCAGACTTTCATTGTTATTTTATAGAATTTGTTAATTTCATTTGTTTTTTTATGTAATGTATACCGTGTGCTCTATTGACTTGAAGAAAATGTGTAATTATGAATTTATAATAAAATTTAATTTAATAATATTCTTTTGCTAAATAATTAAATTAAACCTTTATTCTTCTAATAATGCGATTACGCTAGTGATTTCTTTTCTCCAAGATATTGTGTGTGAAAAAGTGCAATTCTCCCAAGTGCTAGTTAGAAAATTACAACTTTTATGTGAAAGAAACAACAACATATGAAAGACTAGCTATTTTAACTAAATTTTGATATCGTATTAATTGGAAGAGTTGTTCATTGTAACGTTACAGATTCCCTTGAAACTTGTTGAAATACGAAAAATACTCCTTTCAACCATTCGGAATTTGAAAATGTGGATGTCTTTTTACCTTTTGCATGTACCACAAATCAAATAATAAATGGATATTTAATATGATTTGTGGTATACACGATCATGGATTATGTCTAATTAGTTGGTTATCTGATTGTTTATCATCTAAATTTTAAAAAGAAAGAAATTTGTTTTTGACATGACATTTAACATGGTTGATTCTAAAAATATACTTGGAATTCTTAAAAGAAAAAGATCCTGAAGTGTCTAAATTATTAAGCATGTGAGATATTGGATCAAATTCTAGTATGATCGAAGATAACTTCTTGCTCCGACAGTTCGACATATGTCAAGCATGCAGTCGAAGGTCGTTCACATGTTATTGTCGAAGTAATGTATGATGTAGTCGAGATAGGGTCCAACATGCAGTTATCAGAAATGTTAGATTTGTTAGTATGTCGAATTGGACTTGTTTGTTATGTCTAATTGATTAAGTTAGCTTGTACTCTAAGTTAGCTTGTAATGGGTAATCGTTAAAAAGCTCATAAGTTTAGTATGTTAGTGAAGATGGCTGGTTTACATCCTGAGTGAATCGCACACTCAAAGATAACACAGAGTCGCCACCGAATTTTATTTAGTCCCGAAGGACAGGGAAAATATTGATAAAACCCAAAGGGAAGAGAAACGCGAACGGGGGTCGGTTATGCGAAAGGAAGGTACTAGCACCTAACGCATCCGTCTTACTCGACGGGAACCATTTCGCTTGCTTCTAGGCCTGATGGGTTATCTATCTAAAGGCTTCTAGCTAAAAAGAAAGAGGAGAGAGAGAGAAAAGAAAGAAAGTGCTCGTGGAGGATTGGGGCCTTCGTGCCTACATACCCTCATAGTGCAATGAGGAAATCAGAGCGTCGTAGTTCATTGAACCAGGGGACAGAAAGGAAAAGAAGAAGGGTGGAAGTGTGCTCGCCAAGATCATCGCGATCTCGTGCCTACGTATCTGACATCCGAACGAATGCAGTATCAGAGCTTCCTTAGTTCGGGGAACCAAATGGAAAACAAAACAAGAAAGAAACAGGAAAACAAAAGAAGTGGTGTCAAAACCAAGAGCAAGAGTGAAAGAAAAAACTCTACTGGGGAAGATCACACAGTAAGAGCGATTGCACAAGAGACTAGAAAAAGAATGGTGTCAAAAGAACGAAAGAAACTCCGCTGGGGAAGGAAAATAAAGAACTGCTAGGGATAGAGGGTAAACGAACCAGCTGGGGATCCAAATAAAGGGATGGTGTCAAAACCAAGAGAAAAGGGAGACTCGGTATATTAACTGGATGGCAGTGGTTAACCGAAGAAAGAGAGTAAGACTCAGGCGGGGAAAAGAGGATGGTGTCAACAGAAGGACTGTGATGAACCAAGAGAGAGAGTGTTGAACCAAGGGAAGGTGTTTGACTCTGAGGGGACATCGGTATGTTAACTGATAAACAATGGTTAACCGAGGAAACAAGGGTTGTAACTCTGTGGGGATAGAGAAGCATTGGTTTTAATAGAGAAAACTGTGATCAACCAGAAGAACGGGTGTAGGACCGATCGAGGTCGTAACCCAAAAGGGGTGTTGGTATTGACTGAACAAACAACACTTGACCAACGAAGAAGGGTATTGAACCAAAAGAGGTTGCTAACCGCCGGGGGGTTCGGTTTTTAACAGAACACTGTGATTAACCAAGAAGAATTAGTGATAACCAAGAGAAAGTGATTAACTCAAAAAGGATTTCAGTATTTTAACAGACAGACTGTGGTTAACTGAAGAAAAAGGGTGATTAACCGAGAGAAGGTGATTAACCCAAGGAACTCAGTGTTTTAACAGACGGACTGTGTTTAACTGAAGAGACGGGTGATTAACCAAGAAAAGGTGATTAACCCAAGAGGAAATTAGTGTTTTAACAGACGGACTGTGTTTAACTGAAAAAAAGAAAGTGCAAATTGGTGTTTTAACTGACAAGCAGTGGTTAACCAAACAAAGGGAGAAGAACCAAAAGAAGGTTGTAAACTCCTGGGGATTCGGTTTTAACAGAAAATCTGCGATTAACCGAAGAAAAGGGTTTAGACTCTTCAGGAGAATCAAAATAGCAATGATTGGCCACAAGAAAAAGAATGTTGAGACTAACGAGAAAAATGCCAACTCAAGACAAAAATGATCTTAACCAATAAGGATGGTGATTAATCAAGAGAGAGATTGAGAGGTGCAAAAAGTGATCGAGGATCGACCCGACTGGGGAATGAGAAACAATATAGCTCGAGGATAGAGGTGACTATTCGAGGAGAGGACAAGACGCCCTTACCAAAGAAATAGCCAGAATGAGGGTAGAAAAAATCCATCCTCATTCCTTCTATAGCACCCAAAGTATAGTGTGGAAAATGAGACTGACAGCGTAACAACCCTAATTTGTACAGTGCTCCTGCGGAGAGAAACGGACAGCGTAACAACTTCAATTGTACAGTGCTCCGATGCAAGGCGTAGCACGAAACTCCAACTCTGCGGGGGGAACGAGAGAGAAAGCTCTAAAGAAATCCTAAAGAGAGGAAAGGGGAAGATCAACTAATCGAAACATGGTTTTGATCAATTAATCAATAGGTAATGTCATGCCAACAATTTTCCAAAGAGAGTGAAAAATCATTAAGGCAAAGGGTGTGAATTATTGATTATACAAGATTAAACTCATCCATGAAGAATGAACTTAATGCAAAACCAAAAGAGGGAGTACAAAACAGTACCAAATGATCAACAAATATGCAACACAAAGTCATGTTATGTGATCAAAGGGAAATGCAAGAATGATTATATTCACATGATGCCAAAACATGAACAATTTGAATAATCGAAAATGTGCAATAAAAGTTCATGAATAAGCTTCAAGCAGAAGTTAAATGACATTTAAAACATCCTAAAAATCAAGCATGACAATCAATGGAAGTTAAAATGAAGAAAGCATAGCAAACACACTTGAAAATGCAAGAAAATGGCCTTCTGGTTCAGTGTTAATCGATTAACACAATTGCACTGCAAAGTGTTAATCGATTAACACTTGAAAAAGTGCAAAAAACCACCGGTTAATCGATTAACACAATTGCGCTGCAATGTGTTAATCGATTAACACTGGACAGGGAGCAGAAAATCAGTTTTGAAAAGTGCTTTTGGCCAACTTTTTGATTGTGTAATCACTCCAATGCTAGGGCAAACAATTATGTACGAAAAATCAAGTTTAGAAGCAGCAAATGATCAAAAATAGAATCAATTAAACAATCAAGATTATGGATCAAGCAATGGTATAATCAATTCACATGCAAAAACATCGAAACTACATCGCGAATGATACGAAAACGATCGAAACAGAAAAATGAATGAGATCCACCAACCTACAAGGCTGAGATGTGCCTTGGTAAATGTTGTAATGTGATCTTGATGAAGATAATCAAAGAAAACCAGAGGAATCTTCAATTATAGCCGAAACGTATCGAAACCGATCAAATCGCGACGAAAACTCCAAAATGTGAGTTATCACCGAAGAAACTTGAATCAATCACTTGAGATGAATCCAAAAGCTATTGAAACTCCACAAAAAACCAGTATAACAGAATGGCAATGAAGGTTAAGCTCAAGAAAAAAGAACTTCCAAGGTGAAAGTAGCTTTTTCTTCAATGGAGAATGAAGAGCTTTGGTGAGGTTTTGGAAGAGAATTGAGATGAAGATGAAGATGTAGCAGAAAGAATCAGAGAGAATGTGAGAGAATTGAGAGTGAAATGTGTAGTATTTGTGTGAGAAATGTGGGAAATGATGGAGAGATTGAAAAGTGAGTGAAGGTGTGTTTATATAGACTTTAGGTTTGGAGTATGGGAGGTTTGGAATTTGGTTTGGACTTAGCTTTGGGTTTGGAACTAGGCTAGGAGTTAATTGGGCTTGACTCACCGAGTCAAGGCGGTTAACTCGGTTAGTTAGAACCAACTCGGTAACAATCCCAAGGTGAGCTCCAACATCCAAAGATCCACATTACTTGGAAAACAAGGAACATGGTGCACTTGATTTGAAGTGAAGTATTAGAACAAATGCACTTGGAATGAATTGAAGAACTTTGCAATGTCTAGAGATGTCTAGAATATTCCCCATGCTGCTAGAATACTGTAGAATCCAAGACCAAAGTGTGTACAAAGGTGCTGTCATGAAAAAGCAGCAAATTGTGCCTATTCTGCCTGTGTTAATCGATTAACACAATTGCCCTGCAAATGGTTAATCGATTAACCAGGCCAATTGTGGTCCCGGCTTCGATTTTCCACTTCTTGTAATGATGAATAGGCATAGAAACCCTCATTTTGTGTTTGTCCTGATGATGTGATGACCTTGTGAGGATATGATTAATAGGGCTTGGCAAACCTGAATATCCTGCAATCAAAACACAAAAAGAAAAGTGTGAATACTTATGCTAACGATGCGAATACGCATGCTTATGCGGAAGGCAAAAGAGGGAGGTTAAATTTCGGGTTACACCAGCTACCTCTATTTAATCCTCTTGGACCTAAATGTACGAATTGCGCTAGCTTTTCGATGATTCGAGGAAAAAGGGGATTAAATAAAAGAGTAGCTCGAAAATTTGGCCGACAGCGGCAAAAGGAGCGGTGCAAAGGTAGAATAGATAAGTGCAAAGTTTGGCTGAAAATCTGCTGGGAGATAAGTCAGGCAAAAAGAGAGGGAGTATGATCGCTGCATATGCTATGTATGTGTTTCAACATGATGCTTTATACCATGCAATGCAAAGGCGCAAGGTAAGGCATATGTAAAGCAGTTAGGCAGAAATCGTAGCAAGACGACTTCGACACCCTCGGTCAGGGAGAGGACCCGCAGATGAAGACAAACTCTGCTGGAGGAGAGAGTTCACAAAGGATGACGATTCTGCATGGGAAAGAAACCGAGAACATCTCAGGTTTCTAAGTCACCATGGTTGTCACTGCTGGGGATGAAAGATTCAAATCGATCCTTCCGACCAAGACTGACTCTGTGTGGGGAAATACATCCTTCCAAACCATGTCGACTTTGCTGAGGAGACCACTACTGCTGGGGACAGATAGTTCCAAATTATTGGAGATGATGTACAACCCTTGCTGGGGAAAAGAGAGCAAAGTGTCTCTACTGGGAACACTTTGGCAACCTGCCTAACGACATTACAAATCTGTCGGAGAAAAGATATGTTAACAAACAAGCCTTTTGACAAATCGTAGTGACGCTTGCTGGAGGGAATGATGACTCTGCTGAGGAACTGCTGAGGAAACAACAACTTCTTCAAAGTACCATCACATTGTCGCCCCGGCGTTAGGCTTACCAATGGATATTACTGATTATCCTGCAGGAGTTACCAGTAACACATGAAATGCATTATGCTTTCTCGATTGATTTAGCTTTTATTGTTCTCAACGTTTTTTAGTATTATGTGATCACAAATAATTGTTTATTTTGCAAACAAAATACTGAAAATAAAACGATTGAGAAGTGAAATGATAAATTTTTATTGAAATGGAAAGAAGTTTGTACATAAGATGTGTACAAAGATGCAAAAATCCTTGATGAGGAAATTTGCAATAAAATTGAAAAACAAGTGTAAATGGCAAAGGGAAATCATGTTTTGCATTGATTACTACATTGGCCACCATCCACTGTAAGTCTAGGTTCCAACGCCTTGCACCAGTTGATGATGATTGGAATGTTCTATTACCGTCTGAGGTCTAGCCATGATGAAGAGAGGCTCAAGTGTTCACAGTCAATGCCTTTATCCCTAATTTTTTCCTAGACATGCTTTTTCTATTTTTTTTGGTCCACCGGGATACCCATTTTGGCCTAAGCCGCCCTTTCGGGTTTTCAACTTAGCGGACTGCTATTATTTTTTCATTGTCCCTAACTTTTGCATGGACATCTCTTTTTTTGGTCCATCGGGACGTCCATTTTTGCCTAGATTGTCCTTGCAGGTGTCAATCTAGCGGACTCTTATCCACTTTTTTAGGCATAATATCTTTTGACTGCATCGGAGTTCGCGGGCGATGGCAACTCCTCCCTATCCATGGTGGTGAGGATCAGGGCTCCACCTAAGAAGGCTTTCTTGACAACAAAGGGTCCTTCGTAGTTGGGAGTCCATTTGCCTAGTGGATCCGAGTGAATAGGTGAATATCTCTTGAGCACGAGTTCGCCTTCACAGAATGTTCGAGAACTTTCTTATCAAATGCTCGCTTAAGGCGTCTCTGATACAATTGACCATGACAAATGACTGTAAGGTGCTTCACTTCTATGAGATTCAGCTGGTCGTATCTGGATTGAACCCATTCAGCTTCGTCAAGACCTGCTTCCATGATGACTCTGAGCGAAGGAATTTCGACTTCAATGGGTAAAACTGCCTCCCTACCGTACACTAGCGAATACGGAGTTGCCCCAGTAGAAGTGCGAAATGAAGTTCGGTAGCCATGCAGTGCAAATGGAAGCATTTCATGCCAATCCTTGTAAGTCTTGACCATTTTCTGGACAATCCTCTTGATGTTTTTGTTTGCTGCTTCAACGCTGCCATTCATCTTGGGCCGATATGGTGAAGAGTTGTGGTGCTTGATCTTAAATTCTTGACACAAATCCTTCATCATACTATTGTTCAGGTTGCTTGCATTGTCAGTGATAATTCTTCTAGGAATGCCATGGCGACATATTATCTCTTTCTTGATGAATCTGGCAACCACTTATCGTGTAACGTTTGCATAAGAAGCAACTTTAACCCACTTGGTGACGTAGTCGATACCAACCAGAATGAATCGATGACCGATGGAAGCCTTCGGCTCGATCATTCCAATCATATCTATACCCCACATGGCGAATGGCCAAGGTGAAGTCAAAACATTCAATGGAGTTGGAGACACATGGATCTTGTCTCCGTAGATTTGGCATTTGTGACATCTTTTGGCAAAGTTGTAACAATCTACCTCCATTGTTGTCCAGTAATACCTTGCCCGAAGGATCTTCTAGGCCATAGCAGGACCTTTAGCATGTACACCCTCGCAACCCTCATGTATGGACCTTATGATCGTGTTTGCTTCGTGTCTATCCACGTATCTGAGCAACATGGAATCATAATTCCTCTTGTACAGTATACCACCACTTAAGAAGAATTTGGCGCAAAGCCGCCTAAGAGCTTTCTTATCAGTGATAGTGATACCCTCGGGATATTCTTGTTTTTCCAGATATCTCTTAATGTTGTAGAACCAAGGCTTGTCATCAGACTCTTCCTCGATTGCTAAACAGTGTGTTGGTTCGTTCAAGTGATCAATGCGGATATGAAGAGCTTCATTCTTCCACTTGACCTTGAACATGGATGCTAGAGTGGCAAGAGCATCAGCTAGTTGATTTTCCTCTCTGGGGATATGATGAAAAGTAATCTCATCAAAGTAAGGAATCAACTTTGCAATGTGTTATTGGTACGGAACCAGCTTGGAATCCCGAGTTACAAAATTCCCTCTAACTTGACCGATGACCAAGGCAGAATCTCCATAGACCTCAAGAATCTTGATTCTCATGTCGATAGCCGCTTCAATACCGTAGATACATGCTTCGTATTCAGCCATATTATTGGTGCATGAGAAGCATAATCTGGCAGTGAAGGGAAGGTGAAAACCTGTTGGAGAGATGAGGATAGCACCGATTCCACGACCTTTAGAATTGGAGGCACCATCGAACACGAGCTTCCATCCTGCCCCTAGTTCGGGTCCTGTGTCAGGGTCTGGAGTCTCATAATCTCTGATGAACAGAACATCCTCATCGGGAAAGTCAAACTTCATCTGTTGATAACCCTCTACAGGTTGATGAGCAAGGTAGTCAGACAAGACACTCCCTTTTATTGCTTTCTGGGTAACATGTTGGATGTCATACTCAGTTAACAGCATCTGCCACCAAGCAATCCTTCCAGAGACAGCAGGCTTTTCAAATATGTACTTTATCGGATCCATTTTGGATATCAACAAAGTAGTATGGCAAATCATGTATTGCCGTAGGCGTCGAGCAGCCCAGACCAGAGCACAACAAGTTTTCTCTAAGAGTGAGTATCTGGTCTCACAATCAGTGAACTTCTTGCTCAAATAGTATATTGCATGTTTTTTTCTGCCAGTGTCGTCATGTTGACCCAATACACATCCCATTGATTCATCGAGGATGGTGAGATACATGATTAAAGGCCTACCAGGAACCGGCGGTACTAAGATCAGTGGTTCTTGCAAGTATTGTTTTATTTTGTCAAATGCTTCTTGACAATCATTGTTCCATTCAACCGATTGATTTTTTCTTAGTAATTTGAACATTGGTTCACAGGTAGCCGTCAAATGGGAAATGAACCTTGAAATGTAATTGAGTCTGCCAGAAAGCTACAGACTTCTTTTTCTGTTTTGGGAGACGGCATGTTCTGAATTGCCCGAACCTTATCAGGATCAACTTCAATGCCCTTCTGACTCACGATAAAGCCCAACAGTTTACGAGATTGAACTCCAAAGGTGCACTTTGCAGGATTCAACTGCAATCTAAACTTCCAGAGTCAGTCAAACAGTTTCTTCAAATGAACCAGGTGATCATCCTCAGTTTTGGACTTGGCAATCATATCGTCCATGTAAACCTCAATCTCTTTATGAATCATATCGTGAAAGAGGGTTGTCATGGCACGTTGGTATGTTGCCCCTGCATTCTTTAGACCGAATGGCATGACCTTGTAGCAATATGTACCCCACGGTGTTATGAAAGTAGTCTTCTCCATATCAGCTGGGGACATCTTGATCTGATTATATCCTGAAAAATTGTCCATGAAGGAAAAGACAGAGAATTGCGTTGTGTTATCTACCAAGACATCAATATGAGGCAAAGGAAAATCATCCTTCGGGCTTGCCTTGTTGAGATCTCGATAATCCACACACATTCTGACTTTACCATCTTTCTTAGGAACTGGGACGATGTTGGCTATCCATTCAAGATATTCGGAAGTGGCTAAGAACCAAGCATCAAGCTGTTTCTTTACCTCTTCTCTGATTTTGAGTGCCATGTCGGGTCTAGTCCTTCTGAGCTTCTGCTTGACGGGAGGACATTTGGGCTTGAGTGGCAAGTGATGTTCAACGATGTTGGCATCCAACCCAGGTATATCTTGATAGGACCAGGCAAAGATATCAACATACTCTTTCAACAACTTGACCAACTCAGAGCGTACATGCTCTGCGGGGGATGCGCCAACCTTGACTTCTCTTCTGACCTCATCAGTACCAAGATTGACAACTTCCACTGGCTCTTTGTGTGGCTGAATCTCTCTACGCTCGTGCTCAAGGAGCCTTGCTAGTTCAGCTGGTAATTCACAATCTTCCTCACCATCTTCTTCGGCTTGCTTAACTGGAATTCCAGAATTACAATGGATGTTTGCCATGTTGTCATCAATGCTTTTATTATTTCTGCATGTTTATAAATAGAATGAGCTATTTTGAAAAGTGAAAAAGAAAAGAAACTTTTGCCATTTATTTGTGAAAAAAGTAAAATAAAGAAAGAAAATAGAGCATGATTTTGAATGCAAAAAACTTTTATTTATTGATCACATAATATTGCAAAAGCGCGAGCCCTTTTACAAGCTATCCACTCATCTCGGGCGAGGACGAGGGAATGAGAAAGCAAAATGCATTACATGTTATATGGGAAAACCACAGGAATCACGGTAGATGTCCAATTGTTGAGCTTGAAACCCGGCGGACACTTGCGCACAAAGCTTGAAGTCTGATTACTGGGACCAGCATCATCAATAGCTGCCACGATGTCACCTTGCTGGAAACTCGCGCTATTGAACTTGATCAAATTGCACTGCTTCGACCCAAGTGAGTTAGATTGTTGACCAGGATGATAACCCAATCCAAAACGATTATGCTTTTCAACCACATCAATCACATGCCCCCAACCTGGCAAAGCACCTCTCTCAATGGTCTCTTTAGCACTCTTAGCAAAAGTTAAGGTCATTTGCGGTGATCTACTTTGACTAAATGAAGCAGAGCTGACATATTCGAATTCGAGACACTGCAACGGCACCTCAGCTATGCCTTCTTCGGTCTCGACGTATCGAAAAGATGATAACTCGCTCACAATCAAATCCTCTTCACCATAGACGATGACAAGCTGATCATCAAACATGAACTTCAACTTCTGATGCAAAGTGGAGGTAACTTCCCCTGCGGTGTGGATCCATGGACGACCCAATAGACAATTGTATGTCGGATTGATATCCATCACCTTGAAGGTAATGGTGAACAAATGTGGCCCAATATTGATGGGTAAGTCCACTTCTCCAATAACTTGCCTTCGAGACCCATCAAAGGCTCTGACAACTAAGGCACTTGGTCTCATCTCGTTTCCTTCCACCAGTAATTGACTCAATGTGCCCTTGGGCATCACATTGAGGGAAGAACTGGTATCCACTAGAACACGAGATAACAGGGTGTCTGTGCGGGTTACAGATATGTGCAGTGCTTTATTGTGGGCAGTTCCTTCAGGAGGTAATTCTGATTCATTAAAGCCCAAATACCGACTTGTAGTTATGTTGGCCACTACATCATCAAACTTGACGACAGATATATCTTGCATGACATGGGCACTGTTCAAGACTTTCAACAAAGCTTATCTGTGCACAGGCGAACTCATAAGTAAGGACAAAATTGAGATCCTCGAGGGAGTCTGTCCCAGCTGATCCACAATCTTAAAGTCACTTTTCTTGATCAACTTAAGGAACTCTTGATCATCAAGGGTCTCTTTGTTCTTTGAAACATCCTCGGACGGGATAGTCGATACTGGAATAGCAGTAGATGATGCCCCTTATTGAACAACAGGGGTTGCAGATGCAGGTGTCTCCTTGGGAGGAACAACGGTTGGAATTTGCACAGGCTTCGTAGTGACCTTCGGAGCGAACACTCGTCCACTACGAGTCATGCCTCCACTGGCTGTAACATTTACGATCTCAGATTCGGCGAACCTTATCTCTTGACCTCCAGAAAATATGGTAGACCCGTACTTCCAAGGTACCTCCTTAGAATTCTGATACGGAAACGGCTTCGGCGGACAAACAACGATGGGCTGCACCTTCTTCTGCTTAGGGTATTCAACTGGAACCTTCCTATAGACAATGGTGAACGGCTCAATGGTAGCAACTTCCTTAACAGGTTTAGATCTGGCAAATTGCACTTCGCCACGGTTCATCAGAATCTGAACACAACCCTTCAACTTTCAACACTGGTTAGGATTATCGTCACAAATCTGACACTTACCATGCAATCCTTTCAACATCCCATGTTCATTCAACCTCTTGAAAACCACAGCCATCAGAGTCTTTACTTCGTCGACATCCGTGATCAATTCATCCTTTGAACTATCCCCAATCATGTTAACTGCAGGTCCACCGTGATTCGGCAACAGATTATTCTGAATGTTAGGTCCTTCCTCAGCGAAAGTCAGAACCTTCTTATCAATGAGTTTGTGAACTTTGATTTTGAAAACAAAACAGTCCTCTGTTGCATGTCCTATGTATCCAGCATGATTAGCACAGGACGCATTTGGATTATGCTTCGGGCCAAATGGAGCAATTGCAGGTGCAATCTGCTTGGGGACAATTGCCCCTTGGTGAACCAAGTAAGGAAACAATTTCGTGTATGACACCAGAATTCTATCAAAATTCAGATGCTTACAGTTTCCTTGATTGTTGTTGTTCTGACGGTTCTGATTCTGCTGACTTTTGTTGTTCTGTTGATTCTGTTGCTGATTCTGAGCATTCTGAACTGGTTGTTATGGATGATACTGATATGGAGGTTGTTGATATTGTGCAGCAGCAATGTATGGATATGGATAATACGGCATGGGAGCCATGGGAGTTTGATACTGAGGAGAAACTTGAGATGTCACAGCGTTGGCTTCACCATCCTTTTTCTTAGACTGACTGTTATGAGACTTTCTGGTGGCCGGCTGCTGGGAAGCAGCTCCAGGAATCTTTCTAGTCTTCAAACCGTTTTCAATCCCTTCACCAATCGTTACAACATCAGCAAAGTTCGACGAAGAACTACCCACCATTTTCTCATAGTAAGATCCTTGTAAGGTACCCATAAAGATGTCAACCAACTCATTGTCAAAGAGAGCCAGTCGCACACGAGATGCCATCTCACGCCATCTTTGTGCATACTCCTTGAATGTTTCAGCTGAGCGCTGAGACTGATTCTGTAATTGCAATCTAGTTGGCGCCAGATCAAGGTTATAGTTGTATTGTTTCACGAACGCTTCAGATAGATCCCTCCAAGTATGGATTTTACTGCGCTTCAGGCCCATGTACCAATCCAATGAAGCCCCAGAAAAACTATCTTGAAAACAATGAACCAATAATTCATCATTATCAATATGGGATGCCATCTTCCTGCAGTACATAGTGATGTGACTACGCGGGTAGCTTAAACCTTTATACTTTGGCAAATTAGGTATCTTGAATTTCTGCGGCAGCACAACATTTGGAACCAGACACAAATCTTTGGCCTCCCAGCCAAAAGCAGAAAACCCTTCAATAGCTCTGATACGGTCTTCCAACAACTTGTAGTCAGTAGGTCTATTCTGATTAGTGGGTCTGACAAGAATCTGAGGATTTGGCAGCTGGGAATCGGCCGGAGCGTGCACTTGCGGAGTAGCAAACTGAGAAGGATACACCAAACCCGGATTAACCATCTGACTAGCATTCTGACCCATCAGAACACCATACGAATAATTCGGAGGAGGTACCCCAACAGCTGAGGAAGATGCCCAAGGGTAGAACATCCTAGGATGAACATTCTGAACAGTAGTTTGAGCAGGTTGAGATGAAACCGGAACATGAATAGGAGGACCCCTATACACATGTTCTTCTTTATCAGGAGTTTCAGTGTCTGCCAATCCGGCAGTTTGATGAGTTTGAACCTGAAGATTCTCAGGATCATCATTCAAAACTGGAGGTGGGACTAGAGTAGGCATGACCCGTGAATATGCGGCAGCATTCCCATTAGGCATGGAGGCAACAAAAGGCTGATATGGCATGAAGGCACTACCATTATTTGCAATCTGAGGAGTGTAATTCGGAGGCATGCCCCAAGGAAAACCAGCGGGCATCTGGTTCAAACCGGGTTGTACAACAGGCTGATTCACAGGCTCAACTGGTAATTCAACCATAGCAGGAGAAGGAACAACAACAGCAGGAGTGGCCGTAACAATATGAGGAACAGTCACAACAGGCGTGACAACAGTTGCATCAGTAGGGGTTGCAACAACACTGGCAGCAGCAACGGCGTCCTTTTGAGCACGAAGGAGTTCCATAATGACATCCATGTTCGTCTGGAACTGATCCATCCGACCTTGGAATTAAGCCAAAGTTTCCTTGTAAGCAGCGTTCTCAGCTTCAAAGTCAGACATGATCCTGGATTTGCTTGAGCAAGTGAAATATCGATGTCGAGTCGTTGTCTTGCTACAAGGCGGAAATGATCGGAGTGAGCAATGGTTTCTCGGATGAAGGACATGCATATGTGGGCATGAATGAATGCAATTTATGCAAAAATAAAGTTTTAAAATGCTTATGCAAAAATTAATTTGACATGATGAGATGATATACAACACTAGAATCAACAAGCCAACATAGTCTGAATAGTCAAATCTGAACATCTGCAAAGGTAGTGATGTGTTGGTGCGAGATCTGACGCAATGAGAGAACAAAGGTTGGAAGAGTCTTGGTTTCCTGTAGAAAAACCCAATATTCCCCTCACAGGTATGATATAGAAAGCGGGATTCTCAGTTTCGGATTCTCGATTTGAGAAGCAATAGTACATTCATCCCTCGGGGTACAATACTATCGCCAAACAAAGATGTCGTCCACTGATTCCCCCAAAAAAGTTCCTCCTATGGCAAGTTCCCAGCTTTGGTTCCTCGGATCATGAAGCGTAATGGGTTTGCCATTTCTAGTATACCATTATCACTCCTTGGGAGGAGTGCCTCAACTGAGTCCTCGGGACTGGTCGCCAGAGTCGACAGCTCGCTAGATCAACACCCCGAAATGCGCAAGACACGCACGTCAGAGCATCTCCCAAGAAAACCTCGTCTGGATGTGAATTTCGTGAACACCAAACGCACCAAGATGGCACGTAGGTCCCACTACTTTCCACTCTAATCCTAGGTGTATACTCAAGCCTGTGTATTGGGCTTATCTCTCAAGTAGCAACTCAGCTGAAAACAGCAAAGAAAATAGCAGATGTCCGGAATATACAGCATATGAATATTCAAAGCAGTAAAGAAATGCAGTAAATAAACAGAAAGCTAAAGCAAGTAAAATAAAGCGAGTAAAGCGCAAAAGATAAACACCCAAACAAGGAAGAGCAAACAAAACTAGGCGAGACCCCAACCTGCAAGCAAGGAGTCCTCAGCAGAGTCGCCAGCTGAAGATGGCTGGTTTACATCCTGAGTGAATCGCACACTCAAAGATAACACTGAGTCGCCACCGAATTTTATTTAGTCCCGAAGGACAGGGAGAATATCGATAAAACCCAAAGGGAAGAGAAACGGGAACGGGGGTCGATTATGCGAAAGGAAGGTACTAGCACCTAACGCATCCGTCGTACTCGACGGGAACCATTTCGCTTGCTTCTAGGCTTGGATGGGTTATCTATCTAAAGGCTTCTATCTAAAGGCTTCTAGTTGAAAAGAAAGAGGAGAGAGAGAGAGAAAAGAAAGAAGTGCTCGCGGAGGATTGGGGCACTCGTGCCTACGTACCCTCATAGTGCAATAAGGAAATCAGAGCGTCGTAGTTCATGGAACCAGGGGACAGAAAGGAAAAGAAGAAGGGTGGAAGTGTGATCGCCAAGATCATCGCGATCTCGTGCCTACGTATCTGACATCTGAATGAATGCAGAATCAGAGCTTCCGTAGTTCGGGGAACCAAATGGAAAACAAAACAAGAAAGAAACAGGAAAACAAAAGAAGCGGTGTCAAAACCAAGAGCAAGATTTGAAAGAAAAAACTCTACTGGGGAAGACCACACAGTAAGAGCGATTGCACAAGAGACTAGAAAAAGAATGGTGTCAAGACCAAGAACGAAAGAAACTCCGTTGGGGAAGGAAAATAAAGAACTGCTATGGATAGAGGGTAAACGACCCAGCTGGGGATCCAAATAAAGGGATGGTGTCAAAACCAAGAGAAAAGGGAGACTCGGTATATTAACTGGCTGGCAGTGGTTAACCGAAGAAAGAGAGTAAGACTCAGGCGGGGAAAAGAGGATGGTGTCAACAGACGGACTGTGATGAACCAAGAGAGAGAGTGCTTAACCAAAGGAAGGTGTTTGACTCTGAGGGGACATCGGTATGTTAACTGATAAATAGTGGTTAATCGAGGAAACAAGGATTGTAACTCTGTGGGGATAGAGAAGCATTGGTTTTAACAGAGAAAACTGTGATCAACAAGAAGAACGGGTGTAGGACCGATCGAAGGTCGTAACCCAAAAGGGGTGTTGGTATTGACTGAACAAACAACACTTGACCAACAAAGAAGGCTATTGAACCAAAAGAGGTTTCTAACCGCCGGGGGTTCGGTTTTTAATAGAACACTGTGATTAACTGAGAAGAACGAATGATTAACCAAGAGAAGGTGATTAACTCAAAAAGGATTTCAGTATTTTAACAGACAGGCTGTGGTTAACTGAAGAAAAAGGGTGAGTAACCGAGAGAAGGTGATTAACCCAAGGAACTCAGTGTTTTAACAGACGGACTGTGTTTAACTGAAGAGACGGGTGATTAACCAAGAAAAGGTGATTAACCCAAGAGGAAATCAGTGTTTTAACAGACGGGCTGTGTTTAACTGAAAAAAAGAAAGTGCAAATTGGTGTTTTAACTGACAAGCAGTGGCTAACCAAACTAAGGGAGAAGAACCAAAAGAAGGTTGCGAACTCCTAGGGATTCGGTTTTAACAGAAAATCTGCGATTAATCGAAGAAAAGGGTTTAGAATCTTCAGGGGAATCAAAATAGCAACGATTGGCCACAAGAAAAAGAATGTTGAGACTAAGGAGAAGAATGCCAACTCAAGACAAAAATGATCTTAACCAAGAAGGATGGTGATTAATCAAGAGAGATATTGAGAGGTGCAAAAAGTGATCGAGGGTCGACCCGACTGGGGAATGAGAAACACTATAGCTCGAGGATAGAGGTGACTATTCGAGGAGAGGACAAGAGGCCCTTACCAAAGAAATAGCCAGAATGAGGGTAGAAAAAATCCATCCTCATTCCTTCTCTAGCACCCAAAGTATAGTGTGGAAAATGAGACTGACAACGTAACAGCCCTAATTTGTACAGTGCTCCTGCGGGGAGAAACGGACAGCCTAACAGCTTCAATTGTACAGTGCTCCGATGCAAGGCGTAGCGCGAAACTCCAACTCCGCGGTGGGAACGAAAGAGAAAGCTCTAAAGGAAGCCTAAAGAGAGGAAAGGGGAAGATCAACTAATCAAAACATGGTTTCGATCAATTAATCAATGGGAAATGCCATGCCAACAATTTTCCAAAGAGAGTGAAAAATCATTAAGGCAAAGGGTGCGAATTATTGATTATACAAGATTAAGCTTATCCATGAAGAATGAACTTAATGGAAAACCAAAAAAGGGAGTACAAAATAATACCAAATGATCAACAAATATGCAACACAAAGTCATGTTATGTGATCAAAGGGAAATGCAAGAATGATTATATTCACATGATGCCAAAACATGAATAATTTGAATAATCGAAAATGTGCAATAAAAGTTCATAAATAAGCTTCAAGCAGAAGTTAAATGACATTTAAAACATCCATAAAATCAAGCATGACAATCAATGGAAGTTAAAATGAAGAAAGCATAGCAAACACACTTGAAAATGCAAGAAAATGGCCTTCTGGTTCAGTGTTAATCGATTAACACAATTGCACTGCAAAGTGTTAATCGATTAACACTTGAAAAAGTGCAAAAAAAACACGGTTTAATCGATTAATACAATTGCACTGCAATGTGTTAATCGATTAACACTGGACAGGGAGCAGAAAATCAGTTTTGAAAAGTGCTTTTGGCCAACTTTTTTATTGTGTAATCACTCCAATGCTAGGGCAAACAATTATGCACGAAAAATCAAGTTTAGAAGCAGAAAATGATCAACAATAGAATCAATTAAACAATCAAAATCATGGATCAAGCAATGGTATAATCAATTCACATGCAAAAACATCGAAACTACATCACGAATGATACGAAAATGATCGAAACAGAAAAATGAATGAGATCCACCAACCTACAAGGCTGAGATGTGCCTTGGTATATGTTGCAATGTGATCTTGATGAAGATAATCAAAGAAAACTAGAGGAATCTTCAATTATAGCCGAAACGTATCGAAACCGATCAAATCGCGACGAAAACTCCAAAATGTGAATTATCACCGAAGAAACTTGAATCAATCACTTGAGATGAATCCAAAAGCTATTGAAATTCCACAAAAAACCAGTATAACAGAATGGCAATGAAGGTTAAGCTCAAGAAAAAAGAACTTTCAAGGTGAAAGTAGCTTTTTCTTCAATGGAGAATGAAGAGCTTTGGTGAGGTTTTGGAAGAGAATTGAGATGAAGATGAAGATGTAGCAGAAAGAATCAGAGAGAATGTGAGAGAATTGAGAGTGAAATGTGTAGTATTTGTGTGAGAAATGTGGGAAATGATGGAGAGATTGAAAAGTGAGTGAAGGTGTGTTTATATAGACTTTAGGTTTGGAGTATGAGAGGTTTGGAATTTGGTTTGGACTTAGCTTTGGGTTTGGAACTAGGCTAGGAGTTAGTTGGGCTTGACTCACCGAGTCAAGGCGGTTAACTCGGTTAGTTAGAACCAACTCGGTAACAATCCCAAGGTGAGCTCCAACATCCAAAGATCCACATTACTTGTAAAACAAGGAACATGGTTCACTTGATTTCAAGTGAAGTATTAGAACAAATGCACTTGGAATGAATTGAAGAACTTTGCAATGTCTAGAGATGTCTAGAATATTCCCCATGCTGCTAGAATACTGTAGAATCCAAGACCAAAGTGTGTGCAAAGGTGTTGTCATGAAAAAGCAGCAAATTGTGCCTATTCTGCCTGTGTTAATCGATTAACACAATTGCCCTGCAAATGGTTAATCGATTAACCAGGCCAAAATATGACCAATTTGCCTAAAAAAAGGTGTTGTGGTCCCAACTTCAATTTTCCACTTCTTGTAATGATGAATAGGCATAGAAACCCTCATTTTGTGCTTGTCTTAATGATGTGATGACCTTGTGAGGATATGATTAATCGGGCTTAGAAAACCTGAATATCCTGCAATCAAAACACAAAAAGAAAAGTGTGATTGCTTATGCTAACGATGCGAATGCACATGCTTATGCAGAAGGCAAAAGAGAGAGGTCAAATTTTGGGTTACGACAGTTTGGTTTTATTATAAATAGCATACAAGTGTATCATCATAAGTGGTGGCAAATCCTAATTAGGGTGAGAGGATTATTTGTTATTCTTGCGTACTTGTAATCTGATTTAAAGAGAAAGTAAAGAATAACAGTTATAACCAATCCTTATTGTTCTTATTCTTTTACCATTTTTCCTACCCTTGTTTTTTTCTTGATCATAAAGAAACAATTTATAATTTGTTTCAAGGCATCGGATTTCACAATAAATTGGTGCGGTGAGCGTGGAGAAAGAGGCATTCAACAAAGTATGAGATTGAAAATTTCACTGGAGTGAACGATTTCGGTCTGTGGCGCTTGAAGATGAAAGCCCTACTGGTTCAACAGAGTTGTTTGGAAGCGTTGAAGGGAGCTGCAGCCATGGACGTTGCGTTAACGGAAAAAGAAAGAACGAGTATGGTAGAGAAAGCCCACAGCGCCATCTTATTGAGCCTTGGTGATAAGGTTCTACGACAGGTTTCAAAGGAGACGACGGCGTCGGGGTTATGGGTGAAACTCGAAAGTTTGTACATGACCAAATCATTTGTCAATCGCCTCTACTTGAAGCAAGCTCTGCATTCATTCAAGACGAGTAAAGACAAAATTTTGGCTGAGTAGATGGTTATGTTCAACAAGCTGATTCTTACTCTTGAAAATATTGATGTCGAGATTGATGATGAAGATCAAGAGCTGTTGCTGCTGTGTGCTTTGCCTAAATCACATGCTCACTTAAAAGAAACTCTCTTGTATGGAAGAGAGTCTCTGACCTTTGAAGAAGTTTAGTCAGCACTGTATTCGAAGGATTTGAACGAACGAAAGGAGCACAAGCCATCTTCGACATGTGAAGGCCTGTCGGACAAAGAAAATTCATAACTACGGAAAACCCATTTAACAACGGTTGGGAAAGATATATAATCACGTGGGCGCATGCGTTGTTATGTATAGTGTCGTTGTATATATGATGCTTACAATCACATCCTAGTAACCATTGTAATAAACTGGAAAGCGCGCGCCCTATCACAACGGGTTTTCCAAAAGACCGCTGTGATAAAAATAATGGTCCTAGGTTCGATTCCCAGCTGCGCCGTTTTGATATTTTTTTTTTCGTGATAACGCGCGAGATATTATAACGGTTATGATATATAACTGTTGTTACATTTTATGCAGAATTAACAAATATTATTCTGCTTTTATAATTAATCCAATTTTTAACCTGTATTATTGTTCACCATTTCACAGCAGAAAATACAACTCACATTTGTGATAAAGTTATCATAATAATATTAATTGTATCATATTTATAATATCACATAATTATATCATATTCAATGATATCAGAACAAACATCCTACAATTTATCAGAACAAATAATCTACAATTTACACATTACAACATCACATAATTGTAACTTGGTGTTTTGGTTTCTTGTCTATTGGTGTCTTGTCTCTTGGTGTCGTGACTCTAAAGACCTATGATTTCAAATAATTTTACTTGTTAGTAAAAATACTTAGAAACTATAACATACAATTAATATATTATGAATAAAGAATAAATACGTACTTGTTAATTTTCCCATATGCCTTCTTCATGATCGATTCGAATAGAATGCACGACATCTCCATCAACTTCATCATATGAGGTAGGGACTTGTGTTGTGTAAGAAGGTGTGGACGAAATATCAAGACTTTCATCACTAAGGGGAATGTGTTTTCCTTAAAAAATGATTGAGCATTTCCCCGATATGTCTGATTGGTCGGTAACATAGAAAACTTGTTTTCCTTGAGAAACCATGATAAATGGTTCGGTCATAAAAGATGCCTTACCAAGGTCGACCGGGTGAATCCTAAGTCATCAATGGGTACACCATTACTATTATTGGGAACCCACTTAAATTTAAATAAAGCCACTTTTAAAATGACATAATAAATCTCCCAAACCTCATCAATGACACCATAAAACGCGGTAGTTGCCAATACAGGATTCTTATATTTCGAACTAGAGAAATACATCGATTCGGCTTCAACCATAACCCCACTATTTTGCATTGTACTACGATCATCTTTTGATTTTGTATAAAAGGTATAATGACCAATGTCGTATGCAGTCCAAGTAATGACACAAAATTTTGGCTCGTACGACAACCATTTAATTGTCTCGGATGCACTACATTCATTAGATACACTTTTATTAAACCAATCTATGAATCTCTTGTTATGCTGTATCAACAACAACTTATCACTTATTCAGGGATATTTTTTCCTCGAAAGTCTTTTGTAAGTATCTACGAAAGGTTGAAATTCATCTATATTATTCAATATATAGAAATGTGCTTGAATAACTACATCCCGATCCATTGACTTAACATTTAGACCTTGAATACCTCTTTCATCTATGTCAACATGACGAGACTTCAGAATTCCTATAGAATTTGCATCCGACAAATAGTTTGTACAAAACTCAACAGCTTCTTCTATGATGTACCTTTCAACAATCGAAGCTTCCGGTCGGTGATTATTCTTCGTATATCCTTTAAAGATCTTCATATATCGCTCTATTGGATACATCCACCTTAAATAAATTGGACCACAAATTCTAATTTCTCTGACTAGATGAACAAGTAAGTGAACCATAATGTCAAAAAATGATGGAGAAAAATACATCTCCAATTGACACAAGATTATGGCAGCCTCATCTTCTAATTCATCTAATTTTTTGAAATCAAGAACTATATTACATATGGCATTGAAGAATAAGCACAATCTCATTATAGTTACTCTCACATTTTTTGGTAGGATCCCACGAATAGGCATTGGTAGAAGATCTTGCATCAATACATGACAATCATGAGATTTTAAACCAATTAACTTGAGAACTTTCATTGATAAAAGTTTCTTGATGTTTGATGAGTAACCTTGCGGAACTTTAATACCTTGCAAACACTCACATAAAAATTTCATTTCCTTTTTAGATAGAGTGTGACATGCTGGAGGTAGATAACTTTTTTTCCTTTCTCTATTGGAGCCAACTATTTTCGTATAACCATCTTCTCCATATCAAGACAGGAAGTCTTACTATCTTTAGTCTTGCCTGGAATGTTTAGAAGTGTGCCAATCAAACTATCACACACATTTTTCTCGACGTGCATCACATCAAGATAATGTCTAACATCTAGACTTGACCAATATAGAAGATCAAAGAAGATGGACCTCTTTTTCCATATATTTTTTGCAACTACCCCTTTTTTCTTTTTCTCTCTTCCCAAAGACAATATTAACGTGTTCCTGTCGTTGATAAACTTCATCCCCGGTTAAAGGTTCAAGAGCCTCATCAAACTCTTGCTCTGCATTAAAAGCCTTCTGCATTCTACGATAAGGACGATCGGGTTTAAGAAATTTTCGATGCCCAAGGTAAACAGTCTTTTTTTCCAAACTTAAGTTGGTAATAACAAGTATCATCTTCACATATAGGACACGCTCTATGTCTTTTGACACTATATCCAGCCAAGTTACAGTAAGCAGGAAAGTCGTTGATTGTGAAAAATAACATTGCACGCATCTTAAACTTTTCCCCAGAATATGCATCATCAACTTCAACGCCTTCATCCCACAAGCGTCTTAAATCATCAATTAATGGACTTAGATAAAAATCTATGTCGTTACCAGGTTGTCGGGATCCAGAAATCATCATACTTAACAATATATACTTGCACTTCATGCACAACCAAGGAGATAGGTTGTAAATAGTGAGAAGAACAGGCCACGAAGTATGATTAGTGCTCAGACTACCAAAGGGGTTCATTCCATCGGTGGCAAGCCCAAGCCTAAGGTTTCTTGGCTGAACTCCAAAATCCAGAAACAATGAATCAATTTTCTTCCATATCAATGAATCAGCTACATGGAGAATGTTTCCATCACGAGTCCTTTCATCTACATGCCATCTAAGATTCTTTGCGTCATTCCAATTAACAAAGAGTCTTTTAAATTGTGAAATTATTGGCAAGTACCATAACATTTTAGCAGGAGGATGTTTCCTACTAACATTGTCATAGTCATTGTCATCACCATTGTTGGCCTTCAGCTTGTAACGCGACACACCATATTTCGGACATTGATACAAGTCTTCATACTCTTTTCGGTATAATATGCAATCATTAGGGCAAGCATGTATTTTGATATACTCCAGACCCAGTGGACACAATATCTTCTTGGCCTTATAGCAACGATCCGGTAATTTGTTATCTTCTGGTAACATTTGCTTTAGCAATTCAAGTATTTCCGTGAAACTTTTATCCAACTATCCATTTTTTGCCTTCAGATTAAACAACTTTAACACCGCCGAAAATCGTGTAAAATTTGCTCATCCCTTATATAAATGGGTGTCTTTATCACTACATAAAGTATCATAAATATGAGCATTCTTAAAAGAAGATTCCCCAGTATCAAGGAACATATCCTTGTTAAGTGAAAATTTCGACTTAAATTGAACCATCTTTCTTGGCACTTTTAAACTAAATTCTAATGTTTTCATAGATTTAATTCGTGTTCTTGCGTGATTCTTCAATTATATTACAAATACCTTTGGATTCTTTGATGTGTGAGTTATTGTGCAGAAATAAGGCATAAAACATCAATGAGTAAGACACAAAAGATTGGACAAGGATTGCCAAAGGAAGAGAAGAATTTCAGTATGTTCGCTGGGCAAAATTGCTAGCGAACATTCGCTGGGCGAACAACTGCGAAGAACCAGCAAATGCTCCCAGATTTGAGGCAGTAGAAAAAGGCCTGTAAGTTCGTTAGGAAAACAAGCCAGCGAAGGTTCGTTGTGACAACGCGTCAGCGAAGAGCTAGCGAAGCATCCCAAACTTTAAGCAGTAGCTAAAGAGTCATAAGTTCGTTGTGCGAACTTGTAGGCGAAGTAGTTCGCTAGGCGAATAATCATTCGCACGGCGAACTTCAGAATTATCTCAGAGGCGGTTTAACTGTGCAAAGGCACATCAGGTGCCTAATTTGGTGTTTGCTAGGCGAATAATCTGTTCACAGTGCGAACATGACAGATTCTGAATGTATTATATAAGTATTTTTCATCATTTTTAGATATAACTTGTAATTTTGGGGATCGGAACTTTATATCTCTTCAATTCCAAATATATTCTAGTGAGAGAAACTCAAACCCTAAGAGGCAGAAGGTAAGATCTTTGATCTCTTGTTGGGGTTTGGGTGTAATCTTTTGATACCTTATGTATTTCATCTAATATAAGTTTGTGAACTAGTTTTGATTCTCTATTGTTGATTGTCTTTGATTTCTTATTTGTGGGTCTTGACAAAACTCTTTTCAAACCTTTGATTTAATATTTTCATCTATCAATGAGCAAACTTTTGACATGGTTTTATGAGTTGATATTCACTTGTATCTTTTAGTTTATTGTGTTGATTAGTAGTATGAGTAGCACGAGTATGATCAATACGGTATTGTGAGGATACGTGATAATAGAGATGAGAAACTTGTTCACATACATTTTTCAAATTAGATGAATGCATGTAAAAAGGGTTAAGCATATGTACATATTCTGATCATGGCATTTAATATGAAGCAATCATTTATCTAATATGGGTGTTATCTTTGATTACCTGTTTACCTTTGAGTTGAACCGCTATAGACATATACTCTTCAGATCTAGATCTATGATGATTATCTGTTAGGTTCTAAACTCTAGACATAGATTTAGGCTTAGCATTTGCACAAGTATCGTTGCGTGAGACATCACCAATGAGACAATATCGTTGTTCTTTCTACGTTGCGTTAGACATAACCTCTGTTGTGGGTGATACGTGAGGATATTAGACAAATAATTGATTTGTGTTTTACTCGATTAGAAGAATGCATGTGTTATCAATTGATGAGATCTAATCCCAACAAGGCTCTATTTATAATTCATTCTTTCCTTTATATTTGTTTGTCTTTATATTTCTGCCTTTATTTTTGGTGCCTTAAATCTTTCAACCAAAACTTTTGCACCATAATCTTAGAAATGTAGAGACCGTTGAACGACAATTCTTTCCCTCGCCCCGATCCCTATGGAGACGATATAAACCCTAGAGGGAATTCCTTCAAAACTAAACTTTTGCTTATTGCCGCTTTACTGCAGTTTGAACAAAATGGCATCATTGTTGGGGATTGGTGTTTGGATATTGAATCGCATTACGATAGTTTCTATAGTTTTGAGCTATGTACATTTGTTTATATTGTATATATTTGTTTTCATTTATGTTTTCTCTAGTGTGATTAGGAATAATGAGAACTCCTTTTAGATTGGTTGCTATTTGTATAAAAGTATTCAATGAAGCTTCGACCGAGTCTGGATGGTGATGATAGGATGTTGAGCATTAAATGTATGCAAGGTAAATTGTACTGCTTTATAGAATGTTAGAATGATTCAAGAATTATGTGCTTTGTGCAAATGTGTATTTTTGTTTCATGTTGCAACTTGTTTGAATGCTTGTTTCACTTAGGTCCAAAAGCCACAAATTTTGAGAAACCTCCATTGTTTACTATATGCTAGGATGACTGATAACTTTGTTTAATTCATTTGATCCATGTTTTACCTTTTGATTATTGTGATTTTGTGGAAGCATTAGAAATGATCAAGGCATTTGTTTATATTGAGCACAACCATATCCAAAAGTACCTTACCCGTGAGTAAAGAGAATTTGTTAATCCCTTTGAGCCTAAATAGTTTAGATCTCATTTTAGTGATGAACTTGGTTTATGTACATAATTTGAAAGTATAGTTCATCATTGAATTTTGTGAGGTTCTAAAAATTTCTTCTTGAACCTTTGAACATTGTTTTAATTTGATTTCCTTGCCATAAAAAGAAAGGAATATTCACTTGAGGTTTGGTTGAATTCAGGTTGGGGAGAATGAAAAAAGAAGAATGGTAGGTTGCTAAAACTTTTGAAAAATTTCAAATAAGCATGAAAAGAAAAAGTGTGAATATGAATGTGAAAAACAAAAGAAAAAGAATGCTTGTTTGAATAAGAAAAATAGAGAATGAAATAATTGTGCAAAAGGAAGTTTGAGAAGGTTTGCAATAGAGGAAAGAAAATGGTGCATGAAGTTGTGATGTGTATATACCATGTATAGTGAATGTTTCTTTTTGCATCGACAATTTCGATTCAATGGCCTTTAGAAATGTCCATTTGTTGTGAACCCGACCAAGCTACAACCTTTAAAGCCCTTAGTGATCTTTTTGCTTCCATGTTTTCATTTTTTATTGTTAGATGATGTATGAATTGAATTGTTATTACCATTGTTTGTCAGGTGAGTGAAATTGCCCAGCGGTTGCGAACGCGTTAATCTCTTCATTCTTATTCTGAAGAGGAGTGTTAGAGTGATTGAAGTATGAAAATTTAGTGGTTATTTGAAACATTCCAGGATATTTGTTTAAGAACTAAATTCTTTATCATTGTTCGATTCTATTGAATGGTGAACGTTGCTTGTGTGCATTTTCATGCTTGACCAAATCCTCTTATTTGAGAAAATTTCTCTTGTTTCAAGTTGAATCGTTAATCTTTTCTTGGTTGAATCTTATGCTTGAGCAAATCCTCTTGTTTTCATGAGGGGCATACTTTGCTTAAGGACAAGCAAAAATCTAGTTGGGGAGAGTTTGTTAAGTGCAAATTTTGACTTAAATTGAATCATCTTTCTTGGCACTTTTCAACTCAATTCTCATGTTTTCATAGATTTAATTCATGTTCTTGTGTGATTCTTCAATTATATTGCAAATACCTTTGGATTCTTTGATGTGTGTTATTGTGAAGAAATTCGGCATAAAACATCAATGAGTAAAACACAAAAGATTGGACAAGGATTGCCAAAGGAAGAGAAGAATTTCAGTAAGTTCGTTGGGCGAACTTGCTAGCGAACGTTCGCTGGGTGAACAACTGGCGAAGAACTAGCGAATGCTCCCAGACTTGAGGCAGTAGAAAAAGGCCTATAAATTCGTTGGGCGAACAAGCCAGTGAAGGTTCACTGTGGCAACGCGTCAGCGAAGAGCTAGCGAAGCATCCCAGACTTGAGGCAGTAACTAAAGGGTCATAAGTTCGTTGTGCGAACTTGTAGGCGAAGTAGTTCGCTAGGCGAATAATCATTCGCACGGCAAACATCAGAATTGTCTCAGAGGCGGTTTAACTATGCAGAGGCACATCAGGTGCTTAATTTGATGTTCGCTAGGCAAATAATCTGTTCGCAGTGCGAACATGATAGATTTTGAATGTATTATATAAGTACTATTCATCATTTTTTAGATATAACTTGTAATTTTGGGGATCAGAACTTTATCTCTCTTCAATTCCAAATATATTCTAGTGAGAGAAACTCAAACCCTAAGAGGGAGAAGGTAAGATCTTTGATCTCTTGTTGGGGTTTGGATGTAATCCTTTGATACCTTATGTATTTCATCTAATATATGTTTGTGAACTAGTTTTGATTCTCTATTGTTGATTGTCTTTGATTTCTTATTTGTGGGTCTTGACAAAACTCTTTTTAAACCTTTGATTTAAGATTTCCATCTATCAATGAGCAAACTTTTGACATGGTTTTGTGAGTTGATGTTCACTTGTATCTTTTAGTTTATTGTGTTGATTAGTAGTATGAGTAGCATGAGTAGGAGCAATACGATATTGTGAGGATGCATGATAATAGAGATGAGAAACTTGTTCACATACATTTGGCAAATTAGATGAATGCCTGTAAAAAGGGTTAAGCGTATGTATGTATTCTGATCATGGCATTTAATATGAAGCAATCATTTATGTGATATAGGTGTTACTTTGATTATGTGTTTATCTTTGATTTGAACCACTATAGACATATACTCTTCAGATCTAGATCTAGGATGATTATCTATTAGGTTCTAAACTCTAGACATAGATTTAGGCTTAGTATTTGCGTAAGTATCAGTTCTTAATGCCCTGTGTTGTTAAGTTGCGTGAGACATCACCAATGAGACAATATGGTTGTTCTCTCGACGTTGTGTTAGACATAACCTCTGTTGTGGGTGATACGCGAGGATATTAGACGAATGATTGATTTGTGTTTTATTTGATTAGAAGAATGCACGTGTTATCAGTTGATGAGATCTAATCCCAACAAGGCTCCGTTTATAATTCAGTCTTTACTTTATATTTTTCGTCTTTATATTTTCTGCCTTTATTTTTGGTGCCTTAAATCTTTTAACCAAAACTTTTGCACCATAAGCTTAGAAATGTAGAGAACGTTGAACGGAAATTCTTTCCCTCGTATCGATCCCTGTGGAGAGGATATAAACCCTAGAGGGAATTCCTTCAAAACTAAATTTTTACTTCTTTCCGCTTTAATGCAGTTTGAACATTCCTCTAGTTGATCTTCCATATATTCATCTTTATCCACTATTTGACTTTGTGACTCTCGACTTTCCCCATTATCTAGCTCACCATGCCACGTCCATATTATATAATTTTGACATATACCATCACAATTAAGGTGATGGAATATTTCTATCTTTGTACCCTTTTTGATATTCGCGGAAACCACACAAGTACAATAAAAGATATCATTATTGTCGGGAAGATGTTTATCAGTGTATTCAAGGAATTCAAGAACTTCGTTCTCTTAAACCGGACCTAATCTATCGACTTTCATCTAACTGCGGTCCATAACAACTTCTGAAATTTATACACGTATAATAATGTGAATGACACACCAAAAGCTTAAGCATATGCATATGCAAATATAAACCTAAAATATATGAAACATGTACTCTCATACTGACTTGAGCATATAGAACATAAACAAAGAAAAAAGGAATAAAGATGTTGAAGAATACTGTACTTCGAAGCTGAAGAATCTTATGCACGTAAGGAATGAAGATGTTAAAGAGTATCGTACTTCGAAGCTGAAGAATTAAATGAACGAAAAGGGTGAATATTTGAGCATATACAACATAAACCAAGAAAAAAAGAATGAAGATGTTGAAGAGTACCGTACTTCGAAGCTAAAGAATCAAATGAACGAAGAAAGTGAAGATTTAAGCTCCAATTGAATGGATACGAAGAGGAAAAAGATTACGCCACCGCTGTCGTCTCTGGCTTGATTGTTTGCCTAGGGTGTCTTATAAAAGAAATACATAATAAGTTTTCTTTTAATTTATCAGTAAAACCTTTAATCGCGGTTGGACAACCCAACCGTAGTGGAATTATAAGTCGAATAATAAATGGATATTTAATATGATTTATGGTATACACGATCATGGATTATGTCTAATTGGTTGGTTATCTGATTGTCTGTTTTCTAAATTTTAAAAAGAAGAAATTTGTTTTTGACATGACATTTAACATGGTTGATTCTAAAAATATACTTGGAACTCTTAAAAGAAAAAGATCTGGAAGAATCTCAATTATTAAACATGTGAGATATTGGATCAAACTCTAGTATGATCGAAGGTAACTTCTTGGTTGGACAGTTCGACATATGTCAAGCATGCAGTTGAAAGTCGTTCATATGTTGTTGTCGAAGTAGTGTATGTTGTAGTCGAGGTAGGGTCCAGCATACAGTTGTCGAAAATGCTAGATTTGTTAGCATGCCGAATTGGGCTTGTTTTTTATGTCTAATTATTTAAATTAGCTTGTACCCTAAGTTAGCAGTTATAACCAATCCTTGTTGTTCTTATTCTTTTACCATTTTTCCTACCCTTGTTTGTTTCTTGATCATAAAGAAACAATTTATAAGTTGTTTCAAGGCATCGGATTTCAAAATAAATTGGTGCGGAGAGCGTGGAGAAAGATGCCTTCAACAAAGTATGAGATTGAAAATTTCACACGAGTGAACAATTTAGGTATGCGGCGCTTGAAGATGAAAGCCCTACTGCTTCAGCGGGGTTGTTTGGAAGCGTTGAAGGGAGCTACAACCATGGATGTTGCGTTAACGAAAAAAGAAAGAATGAGTAAGGTAGAGAAAGCCCACAACTCCATCTTATTAAGCCTTGGTGATAAGGTTCTACGACACGTTTCAAAGGAGACGACGACGTCGGGGTTATAGGTGAAACTCGAAAGTTTGTACATGACCAAATCGTTTGTCAATCGCCTCTACCTGAAGCAAGCTCTATATTCATTCAAGTTGAGTGAAGACAAAGTTTTGGATGAGCAGTTGGATATGTTCAGTAAGCTGATTCTTGATCTTGAAAATATCGATGTCAAGATTAATGATGAAGATCAAGCGTTGTTGCTGTTGTGTGCTTTGCCCAAATCACATGCTCACTTCAAAGAAACTCTCTTGTATGGAAGAGAGTCTCTAACCTTTGAATAAGTTCAGTCATCAATGTATTCGAAGGATTTGAATAAACAAAAGGAGCATAAGCCATCTTCGACTGATGAAGGCCTGTCGGTCAAGGAAAAATTCACTACTACGGAAAACCCACTACACGGGCGTATGCGTTGTTATGTAGAGTATCGTTGTTTATATGATACTTACAATCACGACCTAGTAATCGTTGTAATAAACTGGAAAGCGCGTGCCCTATCACAACAGGTTTTCCAAAAGACCGTTGTGATAAAAATAATGGTCCTAGGTTCGATTCCCAGCTGCGTCGTTTTGATATTTATTTTTTTTCTAGACAGTGCACGAGATATTATAACGGTTATGATATATAACCGTTGTTACATTCTCTGCATAATTAACAAATACTATGTTGCTTTTATACAACTCACATTTGTAATAAAGTTACCATAATAATATTAATTGTTTCATATTCATAATATCACATAATTGTATCATATTCAATTGTATCATATCAAACATCCTACAATTTATCAGAACAAACAACCTACAATTTACTCATTACAACATCACATAATTGTAACTTGGTGTTTTGGTTTCTTGTCTCTTGGTGTCTTGACTCTAAAGACCTATGATTTCAAATAATTATACTTGTTAGTAAAAATACTTAGAAACTATAATATACGATTAATATATTATGAATAAAGAATAAATTATGCCTTCTTCATGATCGATTCGAATAGCATGCACGGCATCTGCATCAACTTCATCATATGAGGTAGGAACTTCTGTTGTGTAAGAAGGTGTGGACGGGAAGACTTTCATTGCTAAGGGGAATATGTTTTTCTTGGAGAACAATTGACTATTTCCCCGATATGTCCAATTGGTCGGTAACATAGAAACTTTGTTTGCTTGAGAAGCCATGATGAATGGTTTGGTCATAAAAGATGCCTTGCCAAGGTCGATCCGGGTGAATCCTAAGTCATCAATGTGTACACCATTACTATTATTGGGAAACCACTTGCATTTAAATAAAACCACTCTAAAAATAACATAATCAATCTCCCAAATCTCATCAATGACACCATAAAATGCGGTAGTTGCCAATACATAATTCTTATCTTTCTAACTAGAGAAATACATCGATTCGGCTTCAACCATAACCCCACTATTTTGCATTGTATTACGATCGTCTTTTGATTTTGAATAATATGTATAATGACCAATGTCGTATGCAATCCAAGTAATGACACAAAATTTTAGCTCGTACGACAACGATTTAAGTATCTCGGATGCACTACATTCATTAGATACACTTTTATTAAACCAATCTATGAATCTCTTGTTATGCTCTATCAACAACAACTTGTCACTTATTTGGGGATATTTTTTCCTCAAAAGTCTTTTGTGAGTATCTATGAAAGGTTGAACTTCATCTATATTATTCAATATATAGAAATGTGCTTGAATAACTACATCCCGAGCCATTGACTTAACATTTAGACCTTGAATACCTCTTTCGTCTATGTCAGCATGACGAGACTTTGGAATTCCTATAGAATTTGCGTCCGACAAATAGTTTGTACAAAACTCAACAACTTCTTCTATGATGTACCTTTCAACAATCGAAGCTTCTGGTTGGTGATAATTCTTCGTATATCCTTTAAAGATCTTCGTGTATCGCTCTATTGGATACGTCCACCTTAAATAAATTGGACCACAAATTCTGATTTCTCTGACTAGATGAACAAGTAAGTGAACCATAATGTCAAAAAAATGATGGAGGAAAATACATCTCCAATTGACACAAGATTATGGCAGCCTCATCTTCTAATTCATCTAATTTTTTGAAATCAAGAAATTTATTACATATGGCATTAAAGAATAAGCACAATCTCGTTGTAGTTACTCTCACATTTTTTGGTAGGAACCCATGGATAGCCACTGGTAGAAGTTCTTGCATCAATACATGACAATCATGAGATTTTAAACCAATTAACATGAGATCTTTCATTGATACAAGTTTCTTGATGTTTGATGAGTAACCTTGCGGAACTTTAATACTTTTCAAACACTCGCAGAAAAATTTCTTTTCCTTTTTAGATAGAGTGTGACATGTTGGAGGCAGATATGTTTTTTCCTTTCTCTATTGGAGCCAACTGTTTTCGTATACCCATCTTCTCCATATCAAGACGGGAAGTCTTACTATCTTTAGTCTTGCCTGGAATGTTTAGAAGTGTGTCAATTAAACTATCACACACATTTTTCTCCACTTTCATCACATCAAGACAATGTCTAACATCAAGAGTTGACCAATATGGAAGATCAAAGAAGATGGACCTCTTTTCGAATATATTTTTTGCAACTGCCCCTTTTTCTTTTTCTCTATTCCCAAAGACAATATTAATGTGTTCCTGCCGTCGATAAACTTCATGCTCGGTTAAAGTTTCAGGAGCCTCATCAAACTCTTGCTCTTTATTAAAAGCCTTCCGCAATCTACGATAAGGATGATCAGGTTTTAGAAATTTTTGATGCGCAAGGTAAACGGTCTTTTTTCCAAACTCAAGTTGGTGATAACAAGTATCATCTTCACATATAGGACACACTCTATTTCTTTTGACACTATATCCAGCCAAGTTACCGTAAGCAGGAAAGTTGTTGATTGTGCAAAATAACTTTGCACTCATCTTAAACTTTTCCCCAGAATATGCATCATCAACTTCAACGCCTTCATCACACAAGAGTTGTAAATCATTAATTAATGGACTTAGATAAACATATATGTCATTACCAGATTGTCGTGATCTAGAAATCATCATACTTAATAGTATATACTTGCGCTTCATGCACAACCAAGGAGATAAGTTGTAAATAGTAAGAAGAATAGGCCACGAAGTATGATTATTACTCAGATTACCAAAGGGGTTCATTCCACCGGTGACAAGCTCAAGTCTAAGGTTTCTCTACTCAACTCCAAAATCCGAAAACAATGAATCAATTTTCTTCCATTTCAATGAATCAGCTACATGGGGAATGTTTCCATCACGAGTCCTTTCATCTGCATGCCATCTAAGATTCTTTGCGTCATTCGAATTAGCAAAGATTCTCTTAAATCATGAAATTATTGGCAAGTACCATAACACTTTAGCAGGAGGATGCTTCCTACTGACATTACCATAGTCATTGTCATCACCATTGTTGGCCTTCAGCTTGTAACGCGACACACGACATTTCGGACATTAATACAAGTCTTCATACTCTTTCCAGTATAATATGCAATCATTAGGGAAAACATGTATTTTGATATACTCCAGACCCATTAGACACAATATCTTCTTGGCCTCATAGCAACGATCCAAAAATTTGTTATCTTCTGGTAATATTTGCTTTAGCAATTCAAGTAATTCCGTGAATGCTCATATTATATAATTTTGACATATACCACCATGCGCACTTTCCAATATTCATAATTGGAACCATCAAGTAATTCCACTTCACCATGCCACGTCCATATTATATAATTTTGACATATACCATCACACCAAAGGTGATGGAATATTTCTTTATTTGTACCCTTTTTGATATTCGTGCAAACCACACAATTACAATGAAAGATACCATTATTGTCGGGAAGATGTTTATCAGCGTATTCAAGGAATTCAAGAAATCCTTTCTAATGAGTCCAAGCCCTTGAGGTTGGCATCAATTTTGGTAAAACTAACTTAGCAGAAAGATGTTGGAGAAGATGTCCTGACATGATGAACTAACTGCAGGTTAAGATGTTAGACAAGATGTCCTATCAGGTGGATTCGACGTCTTTGTCTGTTACAGTTTTGGAATAACTGTATTTATGTTCCAGGTGTGATTGGGATATGATTTGATCCTAGGTGGCATCTGAGATTAAGGAATCAGAGATTCTGATTCTAAAAGGAATATGCAGTTTCCATGTAAGGAGACATTTTTGGAAACTTGGGATTGAAGAAAAGAATAGGTCGTAGATTCTGTGGAGCAGAATCACTGCGTTTTTTAAGCCCAAATCCAGTTCTGTTTTGCTATATAAATAGGATGGATTTGACCTAGAATGTGTGGAAGTTTTACAGCTGAAATAGGGTAATAGGGTTTGTACTTTTGTGAGCCTCTCTTGTATTACGTGAATACCTAAGTAGGACAGTTAATTGAGTTGTAATTTTCAGTCACAGCTGTGATTGAAAGGGAATTGAGAAGGGTCTCATACCTAGGAGTGTCTTAGGTAGAAATTTAGGAAGGGTATTCTTAATCCTAGTGAGAAGCAGAGATCAAGTGTCACGACATTCTGTCCAACATCTTAGTGATCTGCTTAACCAAAATTTCAATTGGTATCAAAGCAGGCATCCTGCTCTGTATATGGGTGAGATTCAGGGACGATACTTTCTGGTTCGATGGATAAAGAATGAGGAATTCTAAATAGACCACCCATACTTGATGGTTCCAATTATGAATATTGGAAAGTGCGCATGGTGGCGTTTATCAAGTCCATGGATGGTAAAGCTTGGAAGTCTGTGGTTAAAGGGTGGGATCCACCAAAGATCAAAGACAATATGGGAAGCTCACTGATGAGCTGAAACCTGAGGAAGATTGGGATGATGAAGATGATAAGCTTGCTCAAGGAAATTCCAAATCCTTGAATGCCTTGTTCAATGGTGTGGACAAGAACATCTTCAGACTCATCAAGAACTGCACTGTTGCAAAGGATGCTTGGGAAATCCTGAAGACTGCTCATGAAGGTACCTCTCGAGTTAAATATTCGAGACTTCAGCTTCTCACCACTAAGTTTGAGAACTTGAGGATGAGAGAAGATGAAAGTATACATGACTTTCACATGAACATCGTTGATATTTCCAACACATCTAGTGACCTTGGGGAGAAAATTCCTGATGCCAAGCTGGTTCAGAAGATTCTGTGGTCTCATCCCAAAAGGTTTGAAATGAAAGTGACAGTTATTGAAGAAGCTCAGGACATAAATACTATGAAAGTATATGAGCTTATGGGATCACTCCAAACTTTTGAGATGGCTATCAGCGAAAAGGATGAAAAGAAGAAAAGTCTTGCCTTGGTAACCAACCAAGAAGAGGGTGACACCAATGAGGATCTGTCCAAAGCTGTTGGGTTTCTTGAAAAACAGTTTCATCAACTGGCAAAGAAACTAGATGAGAAGTCTAAGACCAATGTCAAGGCTCAGACTTCTGACATCTATAGATCAAGAAACTTTGGAAGAAGACCTAGCTATGATAAGAAACCCAACCAAGGAAAGGAAATTTAATGTTTTGAGTGTCGGGGTTTTGGACACACAAGAGGTGAATGTCCCACCTACCACAAGAAGGAGAAAAAAGGTCTATCCACCTCGTGGTCTAAGGATGACTCCTCGAGCTATGGAGAATTTACAAAAAAAGGTGTCTGCAATGACTGGAGTTTATGATTTTGACAAGGAGTCAGATAGTGGATATCTCATCCCTGGTGATCTTGCTGAGTTATTTCAATTAGGACATGATTAACAGAATCTTATTTCCCAACTCTGTGATGAAAGATTACATCACTTGGAGACGATCTATGATCTGGAAGATGAAGTGGTGTTGTTAAACTCCAAACTCAACAACATGACCAAGTACATAAGGATGATGAACAATAGCTCAAATGTGCTGGATGAAATCCTTATGTCAGGAAGAAATACTGGAAGCGGAAGAGATCTCGGCTACAATGATCAGGTTGAAGGACAGAGGACTGGAGGGAACTCAGTCCATGTGATGTCAAGAAAAATGTCTCAACGTCATCAAAGGCCACAAAACATCTCTCCAAGAAAACAAAAACAGGACAAGTAGTGTTATTACTGTGGAAAGTTTGGCCACATAAAAGCTCACTGCGATAAGCTAAATGGTTATCCAAAATCATCAACACGATCTAGAAGAAGAAAAAAGGTTCCTAAAGGGAAGAAGAAATGGATCCATAAGGATCAAACAATAGCCTTCATAGCCCACACCTCCTTGAGAGCCTCTGCCAAAGAAAACTGGTATTTTGACAGTGGCTGCTCCAGACACATGACAGGTGTCAAGAAGTTCTTGGCTGACATTAAACCTCATTCCACTGGTCAGGTCACCTTTGGAGATGGTTCAAAAGGAGAGATAAAAGGTGTTGGTAAGTTAAAGTATGAGGGACGGCCCAGCCTTTATAGGGTCTTGTATGTCAAAGGTCTGACTGCAAACCTAATAAGCATTAGCCAATTGTGTGACCAAGGACTTAAGGTTAACTTCTCTGAATCTGAGTGCCTGGTGACAAACGATAAAGACAAACTTATCATGAAAGGTACCAGATCTAAGGATAACTGTTACTTATGGGCTCCTCATGAAAGTAAGTGTCCTCCCACCTGCCTGGTGTCAAGGGAAGATGAAGTAAAGATATGGCATAAAAAACTTGGTCATTTGCACTTGAAAGGAATGAAGGAAGTCATATCCAAGGAGGCAGTAAGAGGGATTCCTAATTTGAAGATAGATGAAGGCAAGATATGTGGAGAATTCCAAATTGACAAACAAACCAGAATGTCACATAAAAGTCTTCAACATCAGACCACCTCGAAAAACTTAGAGCTCCTCCATATGGACTTAATGGGACCTATGCAGGTTGAAAGCCTGGGTGGAAAAATGTATGCATATGTTGTTGTAGATGATTTCTACAGGTATACTTGGGTGCACTTTATCAAAGAGAATTCAGAAGTATTTGAAGTTTTCAAAGGATTGTGTCAAAAACTTCAAAGAGAAAAGGATTGTGGGATTATTAGAATTAGAAGAGACCATAGGAAGAAGTTTAAGAACAGTAAGTTTAATGAGTTCTGCTCCTCAGAAGGAATCATCCATGAGTTCTCTTCGCCCATCACTCCTCAACAGAATGGTGTGGTTGAGAGAAAGAATAGAACTATTCAAGAATGTGCAAGGGGCATGCTTCATGCAAAGAAACTTCCTTATCACTTTTGGGCTGAAGCAATGAACACAGCTTGCTACATTTTAAACAGGGTAACTATCAGGTCTGGAACATCTGCCACACTGTATGAATTATGGAAAGGCAGAAAACCAATTGTGAAATACTTCCATGTCTTCGGAAGAAAATGCTACATCCTTGCAGACCGTGACCAGAGAAGAAAGAAGAGTGAAGAAGGAATCTTTCTAGGATATTCTACTAATAGTAGAGCATACCGAGTCTATAATTCTCGAACTCAAGTGGTACTGGAGTCCATAAATGTTGTAGTTGATGACTCTCCTATGGAATTCGAAGCTATAAATGATGTTGGAGCATTCTTTCCCATGGAGGAGGAAGATGTCACAGAGGATGTTGAAACACCTCAAGATAACTCTAAAGGAGCTGCAATATCAAACAATGACAATCATGAATCTACTGTGACTGAGCGGGTTAACAAGGGACCTTCCATCAGAATTCAGAAAGATCACCCCAAGGAACTCATAATAGGGGATCCAAATGGAGGAAGGATGACCAGATCTCGAGATGTTGTTGCAAGTTCCTATTTTGTGTCAAAAATGTAACCCAAGAATGTCAAGGGGCCCTTGACAGATGAATCCTAGATTAATGCGATGCAAGAAGAGCTGTGGCAGTTCAAGAGACATGATGTCTGGGATCTTATACCCAGACCAGAAGGATCGAACATGATTGGAACAAAATTGGTGTTTAAGAACAAGTCTGATGAACACGGAGTAGTTACAAGAAACAATACCAAACTTATTGCGCAAGGGTACACTCAGATAGAGGGAGTGGACTTTGATGAAACTTTTGCTCACGTAACTAGACTGGAGTCTATAAGATTGCTACTTGGGATAACCTGTCTGGTGAAATTCAAGCTTTTTTAAATGGATGTCAAGAGTGCATTTTTGAACGGATATCTCAATGAAGAAGTTTATGTGGAACAACCCAAAGGCTTTGTTGATCCGACATTTCCAGATCATGTATACAAGTTGAAGAAAGCCTTATATGGGTTGAAACAAGCTCTAAGGGCCTGGTATGAAAGGCTAACTGACTTTCTTATTACAAATGGCTACAGAAAGGGAGGAATTGATAAAAACCCTCTTTGTTAGAGGAAGAGAAGGCAATCTCATGATAGCACAAATTTATGTTGATGATATCATTTTTGGAGGAATGTCAGAAGAGATGGTTCAACACTTTGTTAAGCAAATGCAATCTGAGTTTGAAATGAGTCTGGTTGGAGAATTAACTTACTTCCTTGGTCTCCAAGTCAAACAAATGGATGATTCTATATTTCTCTGTCAAGGGAAATATGCCAAAAATATTGTTAAAAAGTTTGGCTTGGAAAATACAAAACACAAGAGGACTCCGGTCCCTACTCATCTGAAATTATCTAGAGACGAGAAAGGAGTAAGTGTTGATCAAAGTCTCTATAGAAGCATAATTGGAAGCCTTTTATACCTAACAACTAGCAGACTTGATATAACATTTGCGGTAGGAGTCTGTGTGAGGTATCAGCCTAAACCCAAAGTTAGCCATATTAATCAGGTCAAGAGAATTCTGAAATATGTAAATGGAACATGTGACTATGGACTACTATATACACACAGCTCTGACTCTGTACTAATAGGATACTATGATGCTGACTGGGCTGGCAATGCAGACGATAGAAAGAGCACCTCTGGTGGATGTTTTTTCTAGGGAATAATTTAATCTCCTGGTTCAGTAAAAAGAAAAATTGTGTCTCCTTGTCTACTGCTGAAGCTGAATATATTGTAGTAGGGAGCAACTGTTCTCAAATGATGTGGATGAAGCAAATGCTGACTGAATATAATGTCACGCAAAATGTCATGACACTTTTCTGTGACAACTTGAGTGCAATCAATATTTCAAAGAATCCAATTCAGCACAGTCGAACCAAACACATTGACATCAGACATCGCTTTATTCGAGACCTTGTGGAGGACAAAATCATAACTCTGGAGCATGTTGCCACAGAAAATCAACTAGATTACATTTTTACTAAAGCTTTAGATGCATGTCAATTTGAAGTGTTAAGAGGCAAGCTTGGAGTTTGCCTATCTGAAGGAGCATAATCGTTCACTGGTTATGGGAATGCTATTCAACTATCTAAATATGTATTCCCATCTGGCTTGAGAGGATTGTCTTAAATTCTCTCAAGTTCTCGACTTTATTTTTATGTTTTTGGTTGTGTAAGGGATGAATGCCCATGATATTTTTACTTTTAGTTGGTGTGTAATTACTTTGAACTTGTTATTTGGTTTTTGAGTTAGTCATTTTGCCTTTGTCATATTGTGGCTAAAAAGGGTGAGAAATACTAACATCACTAACCACTGCTGATATACTACTAACCACTGAAGGGGAGTAGTTTTGTGTTGCTTGCAGAAGGTACTGGTTGAGGGGGAGACAAAGTTGTGTTTCCGCTGTTGTTCAGATGAAGGTCTCCCTGCTCTGATTTCTTATGCAGGTTAACTATAGTTAGTTTTACCCAAAATCTGCCAAAGGGGGAGATTGATGAGTCCAAGCCATTGAGGTTGGCATCAATTTTGGTAAAACTAACTTAGCAGAAAGATGTTGGACAAGATGTCCTGACATGATAAACTAACTGCAGGTTAAGATGTTAGACAAGATGTCATATCAGGTGGATTCAACATCTATGTATGTTACAGTTTTGGAATAACTGTATTTATGTTCCAGGTGTGATTGGAATATGATTTGATCCTAGGTGGCATCTGAGATTGGGGAATCGGAGATTCTGATTCTAAAAGGAATATGTGGTTTCCATGTAAGGAGACATTTTTGGAAACTTGGGATTAAAGAAAAGAATAGGTCGCAGATTCTGTGGAGCAGAATTGCTGCATTTTTGAAGCCCAAATCCAGTTCTTTTTTGCTATATAAATAGGATGGATTTGACCAGGAATTTGTGGAAGTTTTACAACTGAAAAAGAATTCTAGGGTTTGTACTTTTGTGAGCCTCTCTTGTATTGCGTGAATACCTGAGTAGGGCAGTTAATTGAGTTGTAATTTTCAGTCACTGCTGTGATTGAAAGGGAATTAAGAAGGGTCTCATACCTAGGAGTGTCTTAGGTAGAAATCTAGGAAGGGTAATTTCTAGGTGCTAAGTTGTAAACGTTGGAGTTTAACTTAGAACCAATTCTACTTAGTCGATTTCATTCCTGGCTTGGTAGCCCCCAGGCGTAGGTGTTGTTGATTACCGAATCGGGTTAACAATTTATGTGTGTTGTTTTCTTTCTGCTGTTTGTTTATGTTCTTTCTTAATCCTAGTGAGAAGCAGAGATTAAGTGCCACGACATTCTGTCAGACATCTTAGTGATCTGCTTAACCAGAATTTCACTTTCTCATAAACCGGACCTAATCTATCAACTTTCATCCAACTACGGTCCATAACAACTTCTGAAATTTATACAAGTATAATAATATGAATGCCACACCAAAATCTAATCCAAAAACTTAAGCATATGCATATGCAAATATAAACCTAAAGCATATGAAACATGTACTCTCATACTGACTTGAGCATATACAACATAAACAAAGAAAAAATGAATGAAGATGTTGAAGAATATTGTACTTCAAAGCTGAAGAATCTTATGCACGTAAGGATGAAGATGTTGAAGAGTATCGTACTTCGAAGCTAAAGAATCAAATGAACGAAGAGGGTGAATATTTGAGCATATACAACATAAACCACGAAAAAAGGAATGAAGATGTTGAAGAGTACCGTACTTCGAAGCTAAAGAATCAAATGAACGAAGAGGGTGAAGATTTGAGCTCCAAATGAATGGATACGAAGAGGGTAAAGATTACGCCATTGTTGTCGTCTCTGGCTCGCTTGTTTGCCTAGGGCGTCTTATGAAAGAAATACAGAATAAGTTTTGTTTTAATTTATCAGTAAAACCTTTAATCGCGGTTGGAAAACCCAACCGTAGCGGAATTGTAAGTCCTTTAATCGCATGTTGATTAGTGTTGGGTTAAAGAAGGTGTTTTGTACTACTACAAAATGCGCAAACAACAACGCCCAAGTCACCACGGTTCTTCCAAAAACCGTGGTGATATCTCTAAACTCAGGCCTAACTTTATATTATATTTTTTAATTAAAAATGTACAGGGTATAATAATGGTTGTAAGTATAACCGATATGATAGAATCAATCTTTCATGGGTTCGAACCTTAGCTGTGGCAAAAAAATTTCATTTAAGGTTAAGGCGTTCCTTTCTTTTTATTTATTTTTAAATAAGGGATATCACTACGGTTATTATGAGTAACCGTCGTGATATAGTTTGCTATTATTTTAAAATATAAAATATAATTACGGTTATAGTTTTAAACCGTAACGAAAAGTGATATTTTTTAATATATAAACGAAACTATCTCTTGCCCAGTTCATAATTGTCGTTTCTCTCTAAAGAAAACCCTAACACAACCCTCTCCTCTCATGAATCTTAACCAATACTGTTATAAGTGAATGGATAAAATAGGCATAAAGGATATCTGACGGGAGCAACGTCCGACGCAAAGTCCTACGGCGGCAAAGATTGTATTTTCTCCTGCTCTCTTCTTTCAACTATTCTTCTGGATGTTGTTGATGTTTAAAATTTAGGATTTTGTTTTAGGGTTTGGTTTTAGGATGTTGTGGAAAACATTATGTTATTGATGTTTTAGGATTAAGTTTGATTTTTGTTGTGTTTCCTTGTAGATACATTGTGACGATGGTGGTAGCAAGCGTATGGTGGTAGCAAGCGTATACTATGGTGAAGTTTCATATGGTTTTTGTAGCCATGAAGAAAATTATAAGAAATATGAAGTTATTGTATAAACTTCATCCTTCTTATATTTCTTCTTCATGGCTTCACAAACTAGATGAACTTGATATATCTTGATTTGTTACAGTTCCACGATTATTTTCAATAAGAGGTGCGTTATTGACTCAATGTATCTTGATTTGTTACAGTCTCACTTGGGGCTTTGTTGCTTAAATAATGTATGTTTTTTTATTGTGTTGCATGGATTTGTTGTATGTTGGTGTTGTTGGCAAATGTTCTCAAAACAAGAACAAAACATTGTTAAGTTATAAGATAAAGGCTTCTTATGACTTAACAATGTTTTATTCTTTAAATTCTTATACAGGTTGACAAGTTTAGTTTATTATATACTATGTATATTGTTTGTTTCACTTACCTTTTAATGAAAATGCAATCATTTTGACATAGAAACTTATATTCTAAAAATTAAGATGTATTTGAAAACCAACCTATATCAATCAATGTTTTTCGAATCGCATCCGTCTCATTCAGCGCATTTTATGTTCATTAACACATAATATATGGTTCAATGGTCTGTTTGCTTCAATTCATCGATATAATTTACAATCGCGTTGATAAGCGACGATGATGAGGTAAACTATAATAAAAGATATCGATCCATTGAAGGAATCAGACCATTGAACCGTATATTATATGTTAAAGAACATAAAATGTGTTGAATGAGACGGATTCAATTCGAAAAAAATTGGTGTGTTTAAGTTGGTTTTCAAGAATAGTTTAATTTTTTAGATTATATATTTCATTGTCAATTTGAATGGTTGTATTTCTTTAAATAGGTGTATGGTAAACTAAGCAATATACATTTTTATATAATAAACTATGGGTATTTTCCACAACGGATGTCTACATTAACCGTCATCTAATGTAATTAGTTTGTTGTTGCTGGGTTTTGAACCTAGTACCTTATGTATCACAACGGTTATTAAGCATAACCGTTGTGATATGCAGCACGCTTTCTAGAATACAACAACAGTCCCAAGGCCATGGTTATAAGTAGCGCATTTATCACAACAATCTACATAACAACGCCTTGATCTGCATTATTAAATGTATTTTTCAACCTTTGTTAAAGGGGTTTTCCGCAGTAGTGTTGGACTAAGGCTGTTTCGACAGCAACATATCTGATAAACAGATGTCATTCGACTGTGTTAGATATGAAGACACCTGAAGAAGTTTTGTCGGGACATCCACCAGATCTCGACAAATTGAGAGTATTTGGCTGCGCGGCCTATGCCCATATTAGGCAAGACAATGTTGAACCTAAAGCTCTGAAATGCATGTTCATGGGATACCCTGAAGGAATCAAAGCTTATAGGCTATGATGCCTAGAGCCAGGTCACCGGAGGTGTATCACCAGCCGAGATGTAGTTTTCAATGAAGCTGAGATGGCCTTTAAGAAAACTGATGATGCTGGCGAAGAGCTGGAACAAGAAGAGATCCCTGTTGAAGTGGAACGTGTTGATGCTGAATTGCGTATCCCAGATGAAGTCGAAGAAGAAGCAGAAGATACTGAGGAAGTTCAGGAAACTGTCGATGACTACCTATTGTCAAGAGATAGGTCGAGGAGAGTCATCATGCCACCTCAGAGACTTGGGTATGCAGATCTTATAGCTTATGCCTTAATCTCTACAAGTGAGGCTCTAGATGGAGAACCTAGAGGCTATAAGGAATTTATGAGTCGAAATAAGACTGAATGGCTGAAGGCCATAGATGATGTGATGAAATCTCTTCATGATAAAAATTCAAGGATCATATATAAAATTTTTCAGAAATTTAAAATGCACGAAAATATTTTTAAACTACTTAAAACATATGCAAAAAGAAGAAAATCATGAAAAATACTAGATGATAAAATAAAAATACACAAAAATGTTCAAAAAATAGAAAATATTTTTATGAAACCATGAAAAAAATTGGAGTGAAAAAAATTAATGTAGCTATTTTTTATGAATTTTCAAAGAAAATGCAATTTAAAAATAAAAAACAGAAAATAAAAGAAAAGGAGAAAAACCAAGCGTGTTGGATGCATTTCATTAATCTGATGTAGCAGATCTAATGATCTAGAGGTGCACGCTCATGGTGGAAATTATTTCAGAAATAACATGGGATTACATTTGAATCAAACCAATCAAAACATTTCAAAGTGCCAGCGTGGGACAACTCTGGTCACCACCTTCATCCTCTCCGGTCGTCTTCTCCGGTGAACCGGTCACCTGAGTTCCACAAATGGTAACTTCAGGTCATGAGACCTATGTTATTATAACCTTCTTATTGAGGCGAACTCCACCTCACTCTCCATTTTCATTTATTGAAAAGGAGTAGAGATAATTTTGGAGAAAATAAAAAATGAAAACGAGCATTCAAAAAAAAATTAAATGATCAATTCAATAATCAGCATCAGATAAGTTAGGGGAGATGATCAGCAAGCTAAGAGCTATATTGTGGTAACTTGTTTGAAGCGAATTGAAGCTTCTAACTACCTTGTTGAGATGGTGGCCAGAGGTTGAAGAAGCTTGATGGGGTCAGAGCAATTCAGAAGGTCTCGGAGCTTGAGACTTGATCCAAAATATTCAAAGGAGGCCAATGAAGATATTAGAACTAAGAAATTGGGTTGAAACTAGCACTACTACAAAACGCACCAACAACAACGCCCAAGTCACCACGGTTCTTCCAAATACCGTGGTGACATCTCTAAACTCAGGCGCTAACGGATATCTGACGGGAGCAACGTCCGACGCAAACTCCTACGGCGGCGAAGATGGTATGTTCTCCTGCTCTCTTATTTCTACTCTTCTTCTGGATGTTGTTGATGTTTAGAATTTATGATTATTGTTTTAGGGTTTGGTTTTAGGATGCTGTGGAAAACATAATGTTGTTGATGTTTTAGGGTTAAGTTTGAAGTTTGTTGTGTTTCCTTGTAGATACATGGTGATGATGGTGGTAGCAAGCGTATGATGGTAGCAAGTGTATAGTATGGTGATGGTACATATGGTTTCTGTTGCTAAGGCAAAAAATATGAGAAGTATAAAGTTATTGTATAAACTTCATCCACTTTATTGTAAAAAATAGATGAACTTAATATATCTTGATTTGTTACAGTTCCACGATTATTTTCAATAAGAGGTGTGTTATTGACTCAATGTATCTTGATTTGTTACAGTCCCACTTAGAGTTTTGTTTTAGCTATATCTGAATTGTTTTTGAATACTAACTATTTTATTTTATTTGAAATAGCTGAAGCTGTATAGTAAAGATGTTACATGGTGATGATGATGATGGTTGTAGCAAGCGTATAGTATGAGTTGATAAGGTACATATGGTTTGTGTAGCAATGGAAAAAAATACAAGAAGTATGAAGTCATTGTGATGTATTTTCACTAACCTTTTAATAAAAATGCAATCATTTAAATTGACATAGAAACTTATAATCTGAAAATTAAGATGTATTTGAAAACCAACCTATATCAATTAATGTTTTCCGAATAGCATGCATCTCATTCCGCACATTTTATGTTCTTTAACACATAATATATGGTTCAATGGTATGTATGCTTCAATACATCGATATCTACAATTCTACTTTACCTCCTCGTCGTCGCTTATCACCGTGATTGATAAGCGACGTTGATGAGGTAAACTATTATAAAAGATATCGATGCATTGAAGGAATCCAACCATTGAACCATATATGTGTTTAAGAATATAAAATGTGCATGATGAGATGCATGCAATTCGGAATACAGTGGTGTGTTTAAGATAGTTTTCAAGAATAGTTTAATTTTCAGATTATATAGTTCTTTACCAATTTTAATGGTTGTATTTCTTTAATGAGGTGTATGGTGAAACAAGCAATATAAATTGGTATATAATAAACTATGGGTACGTTCCACAATGGTTTTCTACATTAACTGTGATCTAATGTAATTTATTTGCTGTTGCTGGGTTTCGAACCCAGTACCGTATATATCACAATGGTTGTTAAGCATAACTAGTGAGATACATCGCGCGCTTTCCAGAATACAACAACTGTCCCAGAACCATGATTATGAGTAGCGCATTTACGACAATATTCTACATAACAACACCTTGATCTACGTGATTATATGTATTTTCTAACCGTTGTTAAATGGGTTTTTCGTAGTAGTGTGGCTAGAATTCAAAACCCGGTGGTGAGAATTTCTGGAGAAAATTAAAAGTTCAAGCAGGGGTTCAATGGATCTCAAAAGTTTGCAAATGAATGTAGTGAGGTCTTTTATTTATAGCTGAAGATGATGGAATGTTGAGAAGGGAGAATTGAGTGGAAATTCAATGAGTTCATGTGCACCCCGCATCATGAAGCAAGTGTGACCTGAAATCACTCAAAACTCAGTCAAAACATGTGTTTTAAGGCTCAATTAAACTTTAGACACTTCACTAAACATGTTTAAGTGATTAACTCGTGCCAAATTGACCTATAATTAAAAATTAGATGAATCAAAATTTTGATCATGAAGCTTTGATAGATTTAACAATAACCTCAACATAAATACTAGACTGATTGAAAATAAAGCCATTACGGCTAATCCAAATGTGTCAAACCGTTGCAGCCCAAACAAACATACCGTACGAATTTCCCGACCTCTGCTTGAATACCTTATGAGCAACTAAGAAAGACTCAATACAGTTACTCCCTACTCTCAGATTAATACCCAACCAAGAACTAATAGAACTTCACACACTATCAGATACATAATAGTTCTAAAATAAAAGATTGACATCTTCATCACTAATTCGGCAAAACACAATGGAGATGTTGGCCTGTAAACATTGTAGAGTCATATTTATAAATGACTCTAATAACATTGTAGTGTTATATTATTATTGATTGTACCTTATCAGAAAGGAGATTAGTGGCCAGCAAATGTCGTGAGCTCCGCTACTCCGGTGGTAATGAGACGGTGAGGGGTGTACCTACAAGGTACTCCGATGCCAAAGTCAGGAATGGAGTAAGCAAGTACAGAAAGTGAGAGAGAGAGAATATGATAGAATAGAATACCTGGACCTCTCGTGAGATAGGGTATTTATATTGTGCCCCCAGCGCTGGGCCAACGGTCGTCTGCACTGGGTTGGATTGCTAGGCCCAATACAGATAACTGCCGGAGCTTACGTGGCGTAGGGAAGACCAGCACATGGTCTTCGCCCTAGAGTAACTGCCCCGAGATTTCCAGAGAGTGGGCAGACCGACTCTTTTGAAGGTGGGTAGTTACCTGATGACGTGTCCCCGCAGGAGGAGCACGTGGAGAACGTGGGGGGGGAGAGGCGTGAACTCTTCCCGGGACGTGCAGCATCTGCTCGACGGTAATGTCATTGGGCATGCCCAATGAGGAGATGAGTTGGGCCTTAATGATCCGCTTAGCATGATGTTGGGTTGCGCCTACCCGACAGAGGGGCTGGCGCCGGCCCAGTCCAGAATAGGAGGCCCCCAAGTCGTTGCTCTGCATTGTCAGAGTAATGACTTAAGAGGCAGCCCATTCATCGGGGGATGGTTTATTAGAGCGCAGAGATGTTCGCCGGGCACGAGTCTCGGGGACTAATGTCTTCTTCCATTGGAAAGGTTATTTATGGTCGACTCTGCGGGGTGATGAAAAGAAACGGACACGCCTATCCTGCGGGCACACAGGGAAGCAAAACGGTGTGCGCGGGTCTTGAGTACAACGTGTCACTCACCATCAATGCCTAGGGCGGCTAGGATCCTAGGCACTTGAGTGCCTAGGGACACCTCGAGCTCTATGACGGCTCTATAAATAGAGGGGCCCGTGCCATTTGCACGTTTTCACTCTCTCTACTCACCGTTCTCTCTTTGTCTTTAGCTTCCGTCGCCATCCTTCCACCCCACGTCGCCGCACCGGAGATTTCTAACCGCTGTTCCAAGTAAGTTTCTGGTTCCTTCTTTTTGTTTTATGGTTTCTACGGTGGACTGATGAAGTTCCCGAGGAGGACACGGAGTTTCCGGCGAAAACGGCGGGGCTTCTTTAGATTTCCGATGAATGCATCGGGGAACTAGGATGAATCTCCAGAGGACACACGATGAATTCCCCGAGGACGTGGGATGAAGACGCTGTAGACCTGATGAAGGTCTCGGGGACGTTCGATGGACCCCCCAAGGATATCTGCTCGTGTCCTCGAATTTCATGTCTCCCCAGCGCGGGGAGTTCTAAGGTGTGAGCACCCTCGATAATCGTGGTCGGGGGGATGCTTCCCCATCGCAGGACGTCCCCGAGGAAGGCTCTGATCACCATGGCCGCAAGATTCATAGATACCGACGACGAGTCCGACTCCCCGTTGGCTCCGATCACCGGTGATGAGGAACGACCACCAGAAAACTGGGCTAGCGAGGAGCCTCTGGGCGTCGCGTCTCAGTTCTCTACGGATTCTAATGATGCCTTTGCCACTGTCAAGGATCGCTGCGAGGGCTCCTCGAAGAACAGGCTGGTGTACAAGCCTCTAGCACACCACCGTATCTGCTTGAGATTCAAAGGGATGAGATTCCCTCTGTATGAGTTTACTTTCGACGAGGCGGGCTGACGCTTGCCCTTCAGTGACTTCCAGCAAGAGGTGTTCACTTGGTTGCGCTTGGCACCCTCGCAACACCACCGCAATGCTCTTGCCTTCATTCGTGCATTCGAGCTCGTCTGCCGGCACCTCAGCATCGGGGCGACCATACCTTTGTTCTTCCTATATTCTACCTACAGAAAAAGACGATTGATGGAAGGCACGGGTGGGTATCCTTCAAACAAGTGAGCAGGTTATTCTGGACTTATATGGACTCTGTCCGCCACTTCAAGTCCCAGTATTATGTCATAAAGCCTATCTCATTCAAGGCCGCAGAGACAGTGTACAACCGGGTGCTCAAAGAAATAGACGGGCAGCAGGTGGAAGTCCTCGAGGCGAAGTTCCCCCTGCATTGGACAGAAGCGCACTTCAAGAAAGGCACAGACATCTACATATTTAGCTCGGGCGTGCTGGCCGAAGTTGACTGTCTGGCCCACGAGGAGATAGTCAAGTTCGTCTCTGGTTTTAAACCTCCGCAACTCGTGACTCCGGACGGAAAGTTTATCTCCGACGACAACGGGGAGATCTTAGAGGAGGCTCGGTTGATTAATACGAGGGCCCTCATCGAGACATTTTCTGACGAGGACGCCCTCGAGCTATTAGGTGGTGAGCAACTCCTTGGTCGGGTTCTCCTGTACATTTTTGTATTCGGTTTACTGACGTGTTTTTATTTTTCCTTTGCAGGCAAAATGTCGAGCATGGAGGAGCGTGTTAAGAAGTTGGTAGCTACTCGAGGTTCGAAGAGGGGCGGGAAAGGACGAGTCGAGCTGATCCGGCAGCAGTGCCCAGGTCCTATCCCGGCATCCGGGGAACCCTCCGGTTCCCCTCAATTTAGCCAATCTTCTAACTCGCAGGGATCCCCGAGAAGGCAGCGAACCACTGAGCAGGTGCGTGTCGATCTTACTGAGAGCCCCCCCAGCGAGAATTTCGTGCTCCCGCCTTGTTACCTGAGGCTAAATTTCTTCTCAGGGGCCAACTCACCGGCCGTTAGCGCATCTGAAGCCCAGGCCATCCTAGGTGCTGACCGGGTTTCAAGGAGAAAAGCCTTGGTGGAGGACATGGTCGCGATGATGCGGGTTTTTGCTACAGCCCTGGTCCTGAACGATGAAACTTGTTCATCAGCGGAGCTGACCAAACTGCAGGATAGCTTCAAGTCAGTTGAGGCCGAGATGAAGAAACTGAGCAAAGACCTCACAGAGTGTAAAAAGCAGAATGAAGCCCAGGTCGAGCTTCAGGGTCAGTTGGATGGGAAATTGAAGAACGCCGCTGAGGAGAGGAGAAATCTCCTGGCGAGAATCGCCGAACTGGAGCAGGCTGCCCCACCTGCTGAAGAGGAAACCGAGGACGACAAGTTGCTGACCTCTCGGGCCGAATTGATTGCAAAGCTCCGGCAGACCGAGCAGGATGTCTTTGGGGCTTTCGAGGTGGGCTTCGCTAACGCCGTGAAGCAGCCCCAGATCATGAACCGCGATGTTTAGCTCATCACTGGGGGGACTGGTCCTTACCATGAGGTGGTCGAAGGTCAGATTGTCCCCCCCGGCGTCCGAGGAGGATGATGACGATGAGACTATGGAGGATGGGCAGCCCGAGGAGAACACATCTGCTTAGTTTTTTCTTTTGGCTAGTTTGTCAGACCTGCATGCTAGTTCCTTTTGTTTGCTCGGCTTGCATGCCGCCTTCTTTTGTTTAGTTCAGCCTGCGTGCCGTGATTTTGAATTAATTTCCGCCCGACCTACGTGCCAGGGGCTTATGACTTTTTTGCATGTACTTTGAACAATGGGCTTCTGCTCGGTTTTAATGCATTGTCTTTTGTCATCTTGTGTGTGTGTGTGTGATGTTTGTATGTTTGATGATATATATGTTTCATTTTTGTCTAAGTAATTGGGGGTTTCGCTCGACTTTGTTGATCCTCGACAGTGCAGGGAACTGGTCGAGTGGTCGGAGTTGTATTCCGACCTTCGACGAGGCTAAGAGCTTGATCGAGGTCTTAGCTTCGTGGCGTGGGCTTCCCATCGTGAGCTGGGTGCCCTACCAAATTGGTACGGCAACGGTGGAGCTCAGTTGAGGTGTCCCCGTCAGATCAAGGGTCCTCGCGCACACACAACACGGGCCCTTGTTTTTTGTCTCGAGGGGAGTCACACTTGTACCTTAGTGCGCCCCCGTAGTCGCGACGCAGATGGGTCGCGGGCAGTGTTTAACTATAATACTATTTAATCTTTTTAGCATTCCATGGTCGAGCAAGTTCCTCCCCGTGTAGATTTTCGAGGTAGTAGGCTCCTGTCCCCGTTTTCGCGCGGACGCAGTAGGGGCCTTCCCAATTTGCGGCGAGCTTGCCTTCTCGCGAATCCTTCTGTTCCTTCGTAGGACGAGGGTGCCTACCTGAAAATCACGTTTAATAACTTTGTTGTTATAGCGTAAAGTTATCTTCTGTTTAAGTGAGGCCTCGCAGAGGGATGCGCCCAACCTTATCTCTTCGCAGAGAGACTTCATTCTTCTCAAAGTTTCCCTTATTTCCACAAGGATCACCGCCTCAGTTCCGTAGGTCAATCAGAAGGGGGTCTCCCCGGTAGTGGAGTGTGGGGTTGTTCTGTAGGCCTAGAGGATGTTGTGTCGTTCCTCGACCCACCTTTTCTTAGTGTCGCCCAGTCTCCGTTTCATACCTCGCAGGATCACTCATTTCGCGGCCTCAGCCTGACCGTTTGTTTGTGGGTACTCGACCGAGGTGAAGTGTTGCTTCGTGCCCAGCTTCGCGATGAAGTCCTGAAAGTTCTTGTCAGTGAATTATGTCCCGTTGTATGTGACAATTTCCTGGGGCACACCGAACCGGGCAAGTATGTTCCTCTTGTAGAAACGTAGTATGTTGTGGGTCGTGATTTTTGCTAGGGCTTCAACCTCGATCTACTTCGTGAAATAATCAACGCCGACAATCAGGTACTTGTTTTGGTACGACCCCACTACGAAGGGCCTGAGGATATCCATTCCCTACAATGCAAACGGCCACGGGGACGAGAGCGTTTTGAGCTCACTAGGCGGGGCCAGGTGCATGTCCCCGTACCGTTGGCATCTGTCGCACTTCTTGACGTGTTCCTTGGCGTCCTGCTGCATAGTGGGCCAATAGTACCTTACTCGCAAGGCTTTACAGGCTAGTGATCATCTGCCGAGGTGTTGTGCGTTGATCCCCTCGTGGATCTCCTGGAGTATGCTGGGAACCTTGGACTCCTCGACACACCTGAGAAGAGGGATCGAAAAGCCGCGCCGATATAATTTTTCTTCGACGATCGTATAGGAGCAGGCACGCCGCCTAACTACTCCGGCGTCTTTGGGGTCGACAGATAGTTTGTCCGTGCTGAGGTACTCGTACACCGGGGTCATCCAGTTGTGGCCGTCTCCAATGGCGTTCACGTCAGCCGCGGGGACGGTTTTCTCGATGCTCGAACGAGAGAGCACCTCCTGAATGATGGATTTGTTCTCGTCTTTCTTCTTCGTGCTTGCGAGCTTCGATAAAACGTCAGCTCGAGTATTGTGTTTGCACGGGACATTATTTACTTCTGTCGAGGAGAACTTTTTCATCGTTTCTTTCACCAGAGCCAAGTATTCGATGAGGCTATCGTTCTTGGCCTGGTACTCTCCCCACACCTGGGAGGCCATGAGCTGGGAGTCGGTGAATATTTTGACCTCTTTGGCACTGAGGTCCTCAGCTAAGCGTAATCCGGCGAGGAAAGCCTCGTACTCGGCTTGACTGTTTGATGTTGGGAAAGACAACGTGAGGGAGACTTCGATCAAGATACCTTCCCCGTTTTCAAGGATGATGCCCGCTCCGCTACCTGTCGAGCTGGATGCCCCATTGATGTAGATCGTTCACTTTTGGGATCCGCTGGTCGAAGGCTCTGGGAGGGTCATTTTTGCCACGAAGTCGACCAGCACCTGAGCTTTCAAGGCCTTTCTCCCCTCATACTGGACGTCAAACTCAGAGAGTTTGAGCGACTATTTGAGCATCCTCCCTACCATGTCTGGCCGGCCGAGGAGTTGTCTCACGGGTTGCTCGGTCCTCACCATGATCGTGTGGGCCAAGAAGTAATGTCGCAGTCTCCTGGCCATGGTGACGAGAGCCAGAGCTACATTTTTGATCTGTTGGTACCTAAGTTTCGGACCTTGGAGGGCTTTGCTGGTGAAGTAAATCGGCTTCTACCTGCCGGGGGTTTCCCGGATTAGGACCACACTGATTGGTTCGCTCGTGATGGCGAGGTATAGGAATAATGTCTCCCCGCCCTCTGGTCACGAGAGAACCGTGGGTTGCGAAAGGACTTGTTTGAGGTGGAGGAGCGCCTGCTCACATTCCTCGGTCCATTCGAACGTGGCTTTGTGGCGTAGGAGTTTGAAGAATGGAAGTGTGTATTGTGCCGACTTGGCCACGAAGCGGGAAAGTGAGGTCAGCATCTCGTTCAGCGGTTGTATCGATTTCTTTGAGTTTGGCGTTGGGATCTCGGAGAAGGCCCTACACTTGTCGGGGTTCGCCTCGATTCCTCGCTCTGTGAGGTAGAAACCGAGGAACTTGCCCGCCCGAACGCCGAAGGTGCATTTCTCATGGGTGAACCTCATCTTGCATTTCTTCGTCGTGTCAAAGACCCTCTTGAGATGAGCCGCGTGGTTGACTTCTTCTACAGATTTGACGATCATGTCGTCCATGTAGACCTCGAGCATGTCGCCGATCTCTCCCCGGAATACTTTGTTCATCATTCGCTAGTAGGTCGCGTCGGCATTCTTTAGGCCGAAGGGTATCACGTTGTAATAGTAATTGCCCGATTCGGTCATGAATGCGGTATGCTGTTTGTCGGCCTTGGCCATGGGGATTTGATTGTACCCCGAGTATGCTTCCATTAAGGACAAAAGTTTGAAACCTGCAGAATTGTCGACCAGATGGTCGATGTTAGGCAATGGATAAGAACCTTTCTGGCACGCCCGGTTAAGATCAGTATAGTCAACGCACATCCTCCATTTTCCATTATTTTTCTTGACAAGTACAACGTTGGACAGCCAGGTTGTGTACCTGGCCTCCGAAATGAAATTTGCCTCTAAGAGGTCTTTTACAGCTTTTTCAGCAGCCTCCGCTTTCTCGGGAGACTGCCTACGCCTATGTTGCACTATAGCCCTAGCGGCTTTATTTACAGTAAGCTGGTGACAGGCTACCTCTGGGTCAAGGTCGGGCATCTTGGACACGCTCCACGCGAACAAATCTACGTTCTCCCGGAGGCATGTCTTCAACTGCTTCTTCGCCAGGTCAGGGAGCCCGGTACCAATCTTCACGCTCCTATCTAGATCGTCTCCGAGGGTGACGAGCTCAAAGTCTCCGTCTGGAATGGGGCGCATTGGGTGGAGAGGCTGCCCGTTGCCTTCAGATGGGAGGTCGTTGTTCGCTGCTCCCTCTTCTTTCTACTCGTCGGGGAAACGACTGTCGAGGTCCACCGCATTGACGTGCGGGAGTGGCTTCTGCACTGCGTCCGGGGTTGACTTCTCTCTGGTCTTGGGCTTGATGTTGATCGAGCTTAAACCCTTGGTTTCCGCTTCGAAGCACCTTCTTGCAGCTTCGATATCCCCGTGGATGGTGACGACCCGACCTCAGGTGGTGTAGTACTTCCTCTTCAGATACACCGTAGATGGTACTGCCGTGAGGTCGACCAAAGTTGTCCTTCCCAGGATGCACTGGTACAGGGAGGGACAGTCCAGTACCAGGAAGCGGGTCTTGACTTGTCGGGCAGTGTCATCACTCCCGAAAGTAACCATCAGCTCAACATAACCCCATGGCCTGGTGGTCGTGCCATTGAAACCCAAGAGATCTGAGCCCACGTAGGGGGTCAGATGCCTTTCATCAAGCTAGAGGGTCTCGAAGAGGTGGGCGTACATGATGTCCACCGAACTCCCTTGGTCGCCCAGGATTCTGCGGACGTCAAAGTTTGCCATCTGCGCCTGGATCAGGAGAGGGATGGTGGAGTTGGCCACGCCACTTGGCAACTCCTCGAGGTAGAAGGTGATAGGGTTTGACTTCCCTTGCACCTTCTAGAAGGTGGCAATCTGAGCTGAGCTCACGGACTCCAACTCGTCGCACTTCTGCTTGATTGACCCGACGGAGACCTTGTTGAAGCCCCGCCGAATATAACCATTGCCATGGGGAAACTTTCCCACGCACTACAAGCGGTCACAGGGTCCTCGGGGGGAAGACTCTCCCACGGGCTAGGGGTGATCGCAGGGATCTCGATCTCGTCGGGGACGTAGAAGTCCTCCGGTCTGGTGATGCTCAGGGCAACCTGTAGTCCTCCCTCTCCGCTGGAAGAGGTCGTCTCCTCGACCCTTTGTGTTTCTCGGGCATCTTGTTTGGGGGGTCATTCCTCCTTGTATACTGCTTGAGGTGTCCCTCTTTGATTAAAATTTCTATCGCATCCTTGAGGTGGATGCAGTCCTCGGTGACATGCCCATGGCTCCTATGGAACCTGCAGTATTTGGACTTGTCAACGTTACCTTTGGGGGGTTTCGGCTTCGGAAAGCGGACACCTCCTTTATGGAATTCCGAGTTGGTGCACTCAGACAGAATTCACTCGCAGGGAGTAGTGAGTGGTGTGTACTCTGTGAACCGGTCAACTGGACCTCTCGATTCGCGAGAGTCCCTGGGACGGTCTTCTCTTCTTCTATCACCCCCTCGTCGGGGAGCGGTAGAGTCTTCTTGCCTGGAGTTTCAGGGGCCTTCTTGGTGCCGCGAGTCGCAGGCACAGTGGGCAGCCTCGGTCTCCTCGTACTGAATGTATGCTTGGGCCTTGTAGAGGAGCTCTTCCAAGTTGCGGGGTTTCTGGATGCCCACAGCTTTGGTAAACTCGGTGCGAGGTCGTAATCCTCGCTCGATCAATAACTTCTTCATGTCGTCAGTAGTGGCTACCTCGACGGCTTCCCGGTTGAATCTCTCAATGTAATCTCGGAGAGATTCGTCTCTCCCTTGAAGGATGGCTTCCAGGGAGGCCACCGTCTTCGGGTGGCGTCAAGATGCGGTAAAATGCATGGAGAACTGCCTCTTCAGTTGCTTCCAAGCAGTGATGGACTCCGGTGCAAGGCTTTTGTATTCCTCAGTAGTGTCAGAATCGGAGTATTCCTCAGCCGAGTCAGAAGGCTGAGTATCCCCACAAAGGATCTTGGGTTTGATAGATCCCCGACAGAGTCGCCAGCTATCGCTCCCGGGATTTTCATCCAAGTACAAACGCGAAAGTGGCGCGGAAACAGAGTCGCCAGCAATGTGTATTTATCCCAAGAGAGAGAAAGGAAACACTGCGTAAACCTGAGGGAAGGAAAGAACGAGGTCTCGCGACCAAGAGAAATGGGTAAGGGAGTCGGTTACGCGAGGGGAAGGTGTTAGCACCCCACGCGTCCATCGTACTCGATGGGATCCACGCTTGCTGTCATTGATCAAAGGGTGTAGGGAACTGGAAATCAACTGCTAAATGGAGAACTGGAAATGAAAGGCAGAAAAGAAAAGGGAGAGGATAAAGAAATGACTCGATAGGACATTATCGTTGTCCTAGGCCTACGTATTCCCTCAGTACAATGGGAAAGTCAGAGTCAACGTAGTTCGACGGACTACGGGGAAAGGTTGCTCGTCGAGATATCGCATCTCGTGCCTACATATCTTCAATCAGACGAGAAAGAAGAATCAGAGCAAACGTAGTTCGGCTCAACAAGGGTTGCTTTGTTTGTGTTTTTTAATGGAAACGTCAGAGTGCGCGTCCTAGCAATTAGGTGTTGCAGTTCGCTGTATAGAGACTTAGGCGTTACCTGTTTGCGGTAGAACGGACATGACGAGTCCTTAAGAAATAGAATGAAGGAGATTAGAAGAGAATTTGTTTGTTTTTGTATTTTAGAAAGAAGTGTTTTGATAGTTTTTGTGTTAGTAACACGTATTGCATTCAAGTCTATTGCATAAGATCGAATGCGTCGCATGGTCGTCCTAACAGGACGTATGCTAGACATTCTAGAAAGGCGGAGAGAAACTCCCCTCCTTCCATTTCCCGTGCTCTAGGCTCACATGCAATACGCGTTAATCCTCTATTAAGTGTTTTTTGCTTTTGTTTTAAGATGAGAAAAAGAGAGACTCAAAGGTTAAGAAAGGTAAAAGTCTAAAGGGAGGCTAACAATCCTATTTGTTATCATGCTTGGATGTTCCTAATGGTTTAGTATGGTTTAGAAACCTAGGTCTAAAAGAAAAGAGAAGATGAGTGAGTTCTAACTTACTTCAAAGAGTGAAGTTAAGTTAAGAACTCAAAGGGGCGAAAGAAATGAAGTGTCAAAGAAGCATAATATGCTTATCACAATCACACGTTGAAAGCTTTAAAAGATAGGAAAAGAGGTTGTATGTGGGTGCACACCCACACACTTGACTTACCATAAGCCCCTGAAAACGTTAGCAAAACTACTTACAAGTAATGAAGTAAGGAAAGACTAACAAGTAAAGATCAACCAAGTTAGGAACTAAGGAAGAAGGATCCTAAAGGTGTGAAGAAGATTCTACATAAAACAACATATCATGCTATCCAAATAAGAAAATAGAATGGAAGGAAACAATGAAGACAGCAACAATTACAACTCATAAGTGCAATAAAGCAGTAAAATCTCCCATCATGTACCAAATAGCAATTAACAGCACATGTTCAGCCTACAAAATGGGTGTAAAAAGCAAATAGCAGCACATACAACAGCATATGTGTATAGACAGCAATGAAAAATCAGGGGCAGCATGCACTCACAAATGATTCATTCATAAAAGAACAAACATGCTTCAAGCCTTGCACATTATTCAATCAAACATGATCACAATCACACCATAAATCATGGTAAACAATTCTTGAAATCACCATGGAATAATGCACATTGTAAGAGAATACACATTATTAAGCATGTGAACAAATTAAAACAAATGTGCACCTATTGAAATAGAAAGCAAATGAACATGCACCTAACAATTCCAGCAACACAAGCATCAATTAACAGTTAACAAGCTCAATGTGTGTGCATTATGTGATCATTACATCAATTAATCAACAACGCAAACATCAACATTCATCGATTAACACTCAAGAACCGCGTGTCAAAAAATCGTGCTCATGCAATAGTGTGAAGTGAAACAGCTCAAGGATAGTCCACGAATCATCAACGTATCAATCTATGAAGTTTAGACATGCAAGAGATCTCAAACAAGCAAGAAAATGCAAGAAAAACATAATCTGCTTCAGTGGTAATCGATTACTCACATAGGGTAATCGATTACTCAGTTGAAAATTGGGTAAAAATGTGAAAATAAGGCAGAGTAATCGATTACCCTGTTAGAGTAATCTATTACCACTGAAACAGAGGCAAAAACTCAACTTTGAAAAGCACTTTTCAGCAGTAAATCACTTATCCAAGCATCCAAATGATCATGTAAACAAACATGCACGAAAGTTAAGTTCAATCACAGCAATCAAACATCAATTAGATCCAACAATCATCAATGTCAAAAATCAAATTCAAGCGCCATGGATCCAAATAAAAAATACCAAAGATCTACATCGAATAAGTTGCGAATAAGCTAAATCAAGTATAGATTTGAGGAAAACCAACCTATAAAGCGGAGATTTGCTTTGGTAATTGTTGCAAAGTGATCTTGGTGCAGAAAATTAAAGAAAACCAGAGATTCCTCGATTAGTAGCCGAAACGCGTCGAAACCGAGCAAAGTCGCGAAAAATCACCGAGATCGAACTTGCACCAAAATAAATGGTGTGAAACCCTTGGATTGAAGTAGAATAATCTGAACTTCCAGAAATCCAACCAAAGAAAGCCAAATGATGGAGTTTGAGCTCAAGAATTAATCACTTTTCAATGTGAAAAGTGATTATCCTTCAAGAAATAAGAGCTTTTTGTGAGGGTTTGGAAGAGAGAATTGAGAGTGCAATGTGAGAAATTTGGTGAAAAATGGTGAATAATGGTTTTTTTTTTTAAATGAGTGAAGGATTTCTTATATAGACTTTAGGTTTGGAGTGTGGGAGGTTTGGGATTAGCTTTGGACTTAGCTTTGGGTTTGGAGCTAGGGTCGGAGTTAGTTAGACTCAACTCACAGAGTCAAGGTGGTTAACTCGGTTAGTTAGGATCAACTCGATAATAATCCCAAGGTGAACTTCAACATCCAAAGGTGGAGATGCTTGGAAAACAAGAAATCACAACTGGTGTATGGGCATGTGACTTGGTCTGCAAGCAAGGCCTTGGTGCCTATGAATTTTCAGTGAGAGACCACCATGTTTGAGCCCTCGTATGATCTCTATAACTTATTCAAATGAAAAAATGCCCAACATCAAAATTAAAGAGGACATGGAGATGAACAACTTTGATGTTCAACAATTTTTCATTTGAATCCTTCTTGATGGAGAAAACCAGCTTGACATTTGGCACGCCAAGTGTTCGATGAAATTATGGCCTGGAGGCCTGAATCTGCCTTGCCATGACTTGAGATTTGACTTGATTTTACCAAACTTTGATTGATCATAATTCCCTCAATTTTGATCCAATGGAAGAGTTCTTGGTATGGATTTGAAGCTTGGAATGTGAACTTTAATTGGCTCAACTTAGGCCTAAAGTTTGAAGCTTTTATCTTGGAGAAAGAATGCCTTGAAGTAGAGTGCAAAATGGCCTAAACTTTCCATTTTTAGAAACCCTAAATTTCTATTTTGGGCAGTTTTGTGATTTCTTGATTTTTCCATGAACCTCCTGACATTTCTTGATCACATCTTGTCTAATGAACATATGTGACTTGAATTTCATGAATTTGACCTTAAAAAGTCAGGAGTTGACTTTTTCCTTTGCACAGTTGACTTTTCCCCAAATTTCTTGATTCCCAAGCAACTGGCCAATTGAACCTCTTCTGAAATGAACCAATGGACAATCTTCCATCCTTAGGTACTTGACATCATGTAGAAAACATTGAAATCAAGTTTGAACCGAAATTTCATCAGGATACTGCTTGAATCTAAAACCCTAATTTGGACCGCTTTTGATAGGATATAATGAATTGTCCAATCTTCTTGATGACTTCCCATCTTCCCATGACTTGTAGGATCAAAATGAGATGATATATGATGTAAGAGACTCTTGAGGCTTGCTTGAAGACCCTTGGCTCTTGTTCTCTTGCTTTGAATGATTTATGCTCTGAAATCCACTGATCACATGCCCTTTGCAACGTGTATGAGATATGAGATGAAATGAGATGTAAATGCAATGCAATGAAACATAAGCTAGGTAACAACAAGAGGGCAAATTTTGGGGTGTTACAGCCATGGCACCTTTTCGGAGGGTGGTCAGGAAGAACCTGTACTTAATAGCTCCCTGGACATTCCTGTAGTCGAGCATGGCCTCGAAGCTCTCGACGTGGCCGTCTAGGTCAGCAGTGCCGTCATACCTCCCCAGAGGTGGGGGCTTCTCCATCCCGATGGGTATGGGCATATTCCTAATCTCTTTGAACAGGGGGTACGCTGGTCGTCTTCGTCACTCCTAACCGGTGACTGCGAAGGGGAGTGATCGCCATGACCGCGCCTGGGTCGTCTGGAGGGACTCCTTGGACGGCCCTTCGGCTTTTCTCCGTCAGCTTTGCTCCTCTTTTGGACAGGGGAGTATCGTTGTTCCTTCCGAGGAGGGGAGCGATTGCGCGGGCGGCATTCCGCAGGTTGGAGGGAAGGGCTCCGAGAGTCTCTTGTCCTGTCTTCTGCGGGGGAGGAGAAAGACTATGAGAGGTGGGGCGACGATGTCTCCGCGGGGGAGAGCGTCGTTGTCGCCCCCTTTCGAGCGCTTCAATCTGCAAGTTCTGCTGGGAGATCAACATGTTGGTCTGATTGACTAGTGCAAACAGGACCACCGTGTTCGGGTCAGCAATTGGTGGCGCGAGGTCAGGTTGGTAGATAGCTGGGGTGTTGTCGTGTTGGATGGCGTTGTATGCCGCGTCGTCGAAGAAAGGGGAGGCAGTATGCACATCCCTCTCGTCGCCTTCTTCGACGTTGACAACCACATTGTCCTCGTAAAAACGCACATGTTTTAACAATAAATTTTAGTTAAGGTTGCAAGACTTATAAAACAACCTATTTAGTCTAATGGTTTTAAAATAGTTGTTGACAAAACTATTTTAAAACTCATTGTTCATTACACAATAAAATTTATAATTTAATATATACAATTGTATTTAAATCAATATTATATCAATTAAAATTAAAATATTTGTGCAAATGCACAAATCAAATAATTTAGTTATGTAAATATGTTTTTTAAATGTCTATTTCTTTATTGAGACATGGTAAAGTTGTTTTTTTAAATATGGTAGTAGTATTCAAACATGAGTTCGATGATCTAAATTTTTGTTAATGGATTGAAGATTGTTAAATAAGTATAATCGAATAATATTTTTAATATTTTAATAAAATTTTATTATAAAGAATATTTCTTATTATGTATTGTTAATTTTACATTTATGTGAGTATGAAATTTTTTGTAATTGATCAATTCAATTTGTTTATTATTACTAAAAATACTAATTAATTTATTTTTTAATTTTAGTAAAATTAAAATTTTATTTTATCTAATTGAATAATATTATATAATAATCTAAACAACTAAATTTTCTTTTCATGGATCACTATCAACATAATATCTATTTTATTTTAATTAATTACTATTATTTTTATTTTTTTTTTGGAATAAGAGGATATATTAGACCAAAAACAGATAATACATGCCGATCATTATGATCCAGGCTACAAGATGACAATGAAAACACCAAGATAATCTCTACATACTCCTATGATAGTAATCTAGAGTTTTTCTATCAGATTCGATCTTATGCATAACTACTTCCTTCACCCTTAGCCCATTCACGTCGTCCGTTTTACCGTTTTGGAAAATAATTTTGTTTCTACTCATCCATATATGATATATAGTTTCAGCCACGACACACTTTATCAGTTTGATCCTTGGGCCTTTACCCCTGGTAGCATTAGTAATCCATCTCATATCTACTATTCTACAAGCAGGTTGGGGAAGATTGAACAACTGCATAACCTGCAGCCAAAGCTGTTGGCTTATGGTGCACTCAAATAGGATGTGGGTATTCGTTTCCGGCTGTGAACAAAACACACATCGACCATCAGTTTGGACCCCCATTCTAGCAAGTCTATCCTTTGTCATTAATCTCCCTTGACAAGCCATCCAAGTAGTGAAAGTAGCCCTAGGCCTTGCAATATTACTGAACATCATGTTTTTCCACTCTACTCTGGGTCTGTCACCTCTCAAGCAGCAATAAACCCCCTTGTGTCATACCTCTCTGCATTAATCAGTTTATGCCAAATATTCGTCGCAGCCACGACATCTCTCTTTTTGAATATGCTTTTAATAATCCAAGAGCAATTATGAGTTGGAAGAAACTGAGAAGTGTGATTGTCTTTAATAAAGTATGTATGGAGCCACTTGATCTAAAGGATATCATTTTTTGTCCAAATCTTCCAAAGCAGTTTCCCCATTGTTGCCATATTCCACTCCTGCAGAGAAATAATATTTCTACCACCTGCCACTGTCGAGTCACATACCCTGTCCCATGCTACAGGGGCTTTTCTATTATTTTCCTCTTTACCTGTCCACAGGAATACTCTGCACAAGGTCTCAATGTGTTTTATCACCTTCTTTGGCAAAGGAAAAACCTGCATCCAATAATTGGCAATGGAGAAAATTACGCTTTTTACTAGTTGAAGCCTCCCTGCGTATGATAGAATTTTGGAGCTCCAATGATGAATTCTACTGAGCATTCTATCAATCAATGGTTGGCAATCATTGACAGTTATTTTACGATTACTGAGAGGGACTCCCAAGTACTTAAAAGGCATGATCCTTCTAGCTAAACCTGTGCTCTGGTACAACTGCAGCTTAGATGCTTCATCCACCCCTCCAATGTATAGTTTGCTTTTGCTGCTGCTAATATTAAGCCCTGTGGATTCTGAGAACTCATTTACCTTCTGCATGATCAGTTGTAAAGACACTGCATCCCCTCTAGCAAACAAAATGATATCATCAGCAAAGAATAAGTTAATGATGTTCAACCTTTCACATTTTGGATGAAAGTTGAAGTCAGGGTTTCTTTTCAAAGTATGAAGCTTCCTGTGCATATATTCCATTGCTAAGACAAACAACAGAGGTGAGATGGGATCTCCCTGCACAAGATTTTGAAGAGGAGGAGATTCGAGAGGCAGTTTTCGTATGTGCTGCTAAAAGAAGTCCTGGTCCAGATGGCTTTAGTTTGGGATTCTGCCAAAAATTTTGGGACATAATTAAGACAAATTTTATCAAGTGTATACAGGAATTCTGTGTCTCGTGTAGATTGAATAAGGCTATATCTTCTTCTTTTCTTGTGTTAATCCCAAAGCGAGCTAACCCTCAAAGTCTGGACGAGTATCGCCCTATTTATTTGGTTGGGTGCGTTTACAAGGTTGTAGCCAAAATTTTACCAAGCAGATTGAGAGGAGTTATTAGGAAAATCATTTCCTTTAATCAATATGCTTTCATCCCTGGTCGTCAACTGTTGGATGGTGTGCTGATCTTGAATGAAATTATCGACTTGGCCAAGAAGAAGAAATTACCCTGTGCCTTGTTCAAAGTTGATTTTTCCAAGGCCTACGACTGCGTAGATTGGAATTTCCTACGTTATATGTTATCATCCATGGGATTTGGGGAGAAATGGATGAAATGGATAGAGGGGACTGTTTTCTCAAGTTTTATGTCAATTTTAGTTAACGGGAGTGCTACTTCTGACTTCAAGGTTACACGTGGGTTACGTCAAGGAGATCCTTTGTCTCCTTTTCTGTTTGCAGTAGTGGTTGAAGGCCTTGCATACATGGTAACAAAGGCTTCTGAATCTGGAGTATTGAAAGGATTTAAGGTAAACAACACTTGCAACTATAAAATTTTGCAGTTTGCTAACGATACAGTTTTACTATCTGACGGCAATTGGAGCAACTTCTGGGCTTTCAAAGCTATACTAAAAGGTTTTTCTTTGATATCTGGGTTGGAAATCAATTCTTCCAAGAGTAGTCTGATTGGCATAGGAGTGGAAGACTTCATTTTGAGAGCAGCTGCACAGTTCCTCATGTGTCGAGTTGGTACTCATTCATTCAAATTTCTAGGCATCTGTGTTGGTTCTAATCAAAGACGTAAGTCCTTCTGGAGGCCAGTTATTAAAATGTTTAGGGATAGACTGTCTGCTTGGAATGGTAGTGGGCTCTCAATAAGGGGAGAGTTACTTTGATAAACTCTATCTTGACGAATATGCCTATACACCACTTATCTTTTTTCAAAGCCCCTAGTTGTGTTTTGAAGGAAATCATTGCAATTCAGAGAAGTTTCTTGTGGTCAGGATCAGATTCGAGTAGGGGAGTCGCTTGGGTCAGTTGGGAAAACATCTGCAAACCAAAAGAGAAAGGAGGGCTGGGAGTGAAAAACCTGAGAATTTTCAACATTGCATTGTTGGCCAAATGGCTATGGAGGTTCCTCACAGAACCAAGTGCTAACTAGTGCGGAATTTTGAGAGAAAAATACGGTGATTTCAGCAAATCTATACTTTCTTGTGACAAGTTCAAGCCAAGCAAATTCCATTCTCAGTGGTGGAAAGATATCAGGAGAATTTGCGTTTCGTCGAATTTCGCTTCGTTTAGAGATTTCATTTCTGTTAGGCTGGGAGATGGCAAAAATATTCCTTTTTGGAAGACTCAGTGGGTAGGATCTCAACCTCTGAAACAAGTTTTCCCTAATCTTTTTCAAGAGGTGCTTTCTCAGGAGTTTTGCATGGCTGACATGGGGTCGATGGTCAGATCAAGGTGGGAATGGAACTTGCAGATAGCACGTGAACATTTGCCTTTGGAAGCAGCAGACGAGTTGAGACAACTGCAGATTATTTTGGCTGACATTAGTCTGTTTCAACTAAAACCAGATGTGGTGTTGTGGAACTGTGGGCCTTCAAGTTCTTTTACTGTCAAATCTTATTATACATGTATACTTGAAGGTCTGGAGTAGAGTTTGGTTGAAGACACTTCACTTGCAGCTTTGAAGCTATGTTGGAACTCTTCTATCATAACCAAAATCAAGTTGTTCTATTGGCGGCTGATCCTCAATAGGTTACCTACTAGAAACAATTTAGTAAAGAGCGGGATCATTACCAACAGCCACAAAAATTGTTGTGTTTTCTGTTTTCGGTTTGACGAAGAAGTCGACCATTTGTTTTTGACCTGCCATAGGAGTATCATCATTTAGAACAAGGTATGTTGTTGGATGGGGAGGAAACCAATTCAAGGTAACTCTATCTCTTCTCATTTCCTTGAATGGACTTTAGGTTTTCAAGGAAGAATCAAAAGCAACTTGGCTTCTAGTTTTTGGATGGTGGTTAGTTGGGTCATTTGGACTTCGAGAAATAACATCATTTTCAGGGGCGAATTTTGTGATCTGGAGCTGTGCCTAACCCGTATTAAATTTTACACTTGGTGGTGGATACTTACTTTAGATAGAGGATTTATGAATTGTTCCTTTTATGAGTGGCACAAGTATCCTCTTCAATTTTTGTAACTGATTTGTATTGGGGGCTGTATTTTTTTACTGGTGGTACACATTGTACCTTCTGATATATATTTATACCTGGCTTATAAAAAAAAATCATTACTTTTAAAAAAAAATTGTTTTAACTTTCACAGAAACCTGTTAAGACAGTTTGGATATTTATTTGGACCAAAATAAGATGGTAAACACCTTCACAAAAGAAGATGGTTTCCACTTCTTCAAACCCACACTTGAACTTTTGCTTGAATCCTTATTGACTTGAGTTTCATTACTTGAAACAGAGTTTTCCTTTTCTCCATTATTCCATGACCCATGTTTTCAAGATTGTAATTTTTTGGTTACTTTCTAGATTGTATTCTAGATTGCATTTTTTAGGTTACTTTCTAGATTGTATTTAGTCTGTATAGTTTTCATTCATTCGTAATTTAAACTCAAACCAAAAAATTCAAATCAGCCTCACAATACACTTTGGGGGAAAAACTAAATTGACTAATAAGATCAAGATTAAACGAGACAAATTGGCCAAACAATGCACACTGAAGCAACAATAACACATAAACAGTTAGTTTCAAACTATAACACACTCTAGCTCATAACAAAATTAACAAGCATGTGTTAATTACTGAAATTCCATATATATCGCTACGCTGTTTGAATCTCCTTAATTGAATCTGAGTGAATGTCGGCGAAGCTCGGCATAAGGTTCTATTTGGTGTTGAATCTGACAAATTCTCTTTATCAACATAGTAAATAGATAGCTTAATAGATTTTCCTTTTAATATATATTATTGCTATCATAAAGTGTATATAGAAAGTTAGTTTAGTACAATAGACTGTACTATATATATCAGTAACCAATGTAACAGTGTTTAATTAGTTGCAATAATGAAAAGTTCTTCTTTACTCATTCTTTCTCATTGCGATGTCAACATGGTATCAGAGCTCAACTGAGCTCTGGTGACCATTCCTTCTCTTTCTTATTTGTTCAAGATTCTGCAGCTTTTCTATCGATTGTTCAAGATTCTCCATTATTCATCTTCCTCAATCGTTTCTCCTGCTTTTTCTTTCTCCTTCTTTTCCGTTATGGATCACCAGAGCTATTCCGATTTTACGACGAACTCTGCAAATCCCTTTTACCTTCATCCGAACAAAAGCCCTGCCTTGATTCTTGTTGCTCCACCATTGGACAACAAGAACTACCATACATGGTCCCGCTTGATGCATATTGCCTTGATTTCAAAGAACAAAGAGAAATTCGTTGATGGATCATTCTCAAAACCTTCCATTTCCGATCCTCTGTATGCTCAATGGATTCGATGCAACACCATGGTACTTTCTTGGATTCAAACATCGATTTCTGATTCCATTGCAAAATCGGTGTTATGGATTGATACTGCTTCAGGTTTATGGAAGAATCTTCGGATTAGGTTTTCGCAGAGTGATGTTTTTCGCATATCAGATATTCAAGAAGAACTTTATCGCTTCCGCCAAGGTACACTCGACGTATATGAATACTTTACTCAGTTAAAAATGCTTTGGGATGAACTTGAGAATTATCGTCCTCTTCCCTGTTGTACATGTTCTTTTGCTTGTTCATGTGGTGCGGTTGATTCTGCTAAAGCGTATCGAGAGCAAGACTACGTTATCAGGTTTTTGAAAGGGTTGAACGAACGATTTGCACACTCCAAGTCCCAGATTATGATGATGACACCTTTGCCTCACATTGACAAGGCTTTTTCTCTTGACATACAACAAGAACAAGAATTGAATTACTCATCACCAAATGATTCTGTTGATTCTGAGGTTACAGCTCTTCATGTTAATGCTCAACATGGAAAACAATCACAAGTTTCAAAAGGAAAAGGCAATTACTCGCCAAGAGGCACGCATAGGGTTTGCACACACTGTGGGCGAACGAATCATACCGTGGGTACATGCTTCAAAAAGCATGGATATCCCCCTGGTTATAGGCAGAAGAGTAAAAGCCAGCACCCTGCGCACGCTTCTTCACAGTCTCAAGCCAACAATGCTTCCAATGGTTCAGTATCTGCAGAAATTTCTTTAGGATCTTCCTTTGGTTTTACTCAAGAGGAGTTTCAAAACATCAGAGCTTTGCTCCAACAATCAAAACCCACACCTGCTGCAAATTCCATCACTACCTCACCCCTAGCCATGAATTCTCACACTCCCACCGGAATTGGTAAGAATTCTACTCTTTGGATATTAGACACAGGCCCAACTGATCACATAACATTTGATCTTGCTAACTTTTCCTCTTATCATACTATAGTACCTACTTCCGTGTCCTTACCAAATGGCTCTCACATTGATGCTTCTATTTTTGGAAATGTTTTTGTTACTCCCAACCTTACTCTTTACAATGTTCTTTTCGTTCCCACTTTCCATGTCAATTTGATATCTGTCACTAAACTCACTGATAACATGGATTGTAATCTAAATTTCTCTTCCAATGCCTGTCATATTTTACAGAACCATTCGAGGCAAATGATTGGTACAACTAAATTGCAAATAGGCCTTTACATCATAGATATTAATACTCAGTTTTCTCAATGTAATGCTCTTATTTCAAATTCTTTTGAAACCTGGCATTTCAGGCATGGACATGCTTCAATTTCTTGTATGCATGCTTTAGCTAAAAAATTTCCTCTTATTCCTTGTAATAACAATAATATCGCACCTTGTGATTCTTGCCATCTAGCAAAACAGAAAAAGCTTCCTTTTCCTACTAGTGTTACTCTCACTCATGCTTCTTTTGATATTATTCATGCTGACCTATGGGGCCCCTTTGCCACTGAATCTATCCAAGGTCATAAATATTTCCTTACACTAGTAGATGATTTATCTCGATTTACATGGATCATTTTTCTCAAAGCTAAAACTGAAGTTAAACAGAGCATTATTCATTTCATTGCTTCCTTAGAAAATCAGTTCAATACCACTTTAAAATGTTTCAGATCTGATAACGACTCTGAGTTTCTTACCTTAAGCCAATGTTTTCTGTCCAAAGGTATCTATCATCATAAATCCTGTGTTGAAACACCCCAACAAAATGGGGTGGTTGAGCGAAAACATCAGCACATTCTCAATGTTGCTAGAGCTCTCACTTTTCATTCTAATGTTCCTACAACCTTGTGGAATTATAGCATCAAACATGTTGTGCACCTGATTAATAGGATACCTAGCCCACTTCTTAAAAATAAGTGTCCTTATGAAATCATTTTTAACACATTTCCTGTCTTGATACATTTGAAAGTTTTTGGTTGCCTTTGCTTTGCAACCACACTACAAGCTCATAGAACAAAGTTTCAACCTAGGGCTAGGAAATATAATTTTCTTGGTTTCAAAGATGGCACTAAAGGTTACTTGCTTTATGACATGTTATCTCATGAAATGTTTGTTTCTAGAAATGTTGTCTTTTATGAGAATGTCTTCCCTTTTAAATTTGCCAATATTCCCGTGCATGACACAATGCCTAGACTGCTGGATAATAGCACTGATCTTGAGACAGATTTAATCTCTAATCCTCCTACTGTCACCCCTATTCCTACTATATCCAGTCCTTATCAGTCTCCCAGCCATTGTCAGTCTCAGCTTCCTAGCAATGACAGTCCAGCACCTGCTAGCTCCAGCCCTTATGTCATAGACTTTGATCCTAATTCTCCTAATGACACACCTTTACATGATATAAATTCTGATATTCTCAGTCCTCAGCCTACTATACCTGCTGAACCAATCCCAGCCCAACCCACAAGAAAATCCACTAGGTCAAAACAGCCTCCCTCTTACCTATAGAACTTCCATTGCAATCTCTTATCCACAAATCCTCAACCTTCTCCTACTGTCCATTATCCTATATCCAATTCCCTATCCTACCAAAAATGATCTCCTTCCTATAGACATTTTTGTTGCACAATCCCATCCATTCCTGAACCAAAAACCTATCTTCAAGCTTCAAAACTTGATTGTTGGAGAAAGGCCATGGATGCTGAGATATATGCCATTGAGGACAACCAAACTTGGACCCTTGTTGATCTCCCTGCAGGTAAAGTTCCAGTTGGATGTAAATGGGTATACAAGGTAAAGTATCATGCTAATGGCACTATCGATAGATACAAAGCTAGGCTAGTAGCTAAAGGTTATACCCAACTTGAAGGTGTAGATTATTTTGATACCTTCTCGTCTGTTGCAAAGATCACCACAGTCAGGGTCCTTTTAGCAATTGTTGCCATCAGACATTAGCATTTGGAGCAGCTTGATGTCAATAATGCTTTCCTCCATGGAGATCTTAATGAAGAGGTCTATATGCATCCCCCTCCTGGTTATGGCAGTCCTGATTCATCCAAGGTATGCAAATTGACAAAATCTCTTTATGGCTTGAAACAAGCTAGTAGACAGTGGCAAGCCAAACTATATTCTGCATTAAATGATTTGGGATACAAACAATCTGAAGTTGGTCACTCACTCTATACAAAATGTACTGCACAACACTATACTGCCCTCCTTGTCTATGTTGATGACATAGTTCTCACAGGAACCTCCCTCACAGAAATTACACAAGTCAAGACTTTTTTGGATCATAAATTTCGGATTAAAGACCTTGGTAAGCTCATATATTTTCTTGGACTGGAGATTGCTAGATCCTCTTCAGGAATTTTTCTCAACCAAAGAAATTATGTCTTAGAGCTACTTGAAGACACAGGTTTCCTTGGAGCTAAACCTGTTTCAACCCCTATTAATCCCAATACGAAACTATCTTCTACTGATGGCATTCCCTTAACTGATCCTTCATCTTATAGAAAGTTGGTTGGAAGACTTTTGTATCTTACTAATACTCGACCAGACATTTCTTAAGTTGTTCAACACCTTAGCCAGTTTGTTGCAAACCCTTTCATATCTCACTACCAAGCTGCAACTCGCGTTCTGCGATATTTGAAAGCTTTCCCTGCATAGGGTGTGTTCTTCTCCAGTTCTAGTGAGTTAAAACTCCATGGTTTTGCAGACTCTGATTGGGCACGTTGTCCGGACTCGAGGAGGTCAGTTACTGGTTTCTGTGTGCTCCTTGGTGATTCTCTTCTTTCATGGTGATCTAAGAAAGATAATAATGTATCTAGATCTTCAACAGAAGTAGAATACAGAGCTTTAACTTCCCTTACATGCGAAATACAGTGGTTGCGCTATTTGTTTGATGATTTTCGCATAGCATTTGGTGAGCCTGCCTCTCTATACTATGATAGCAAGTATGCTATCTATCTAGCACACAATCCAACTTTTCATGAACGCAGTAAACACATTGAGTTAGACTGCCACGTTATTCGGGAGAAATTGGTACCAAAGCTCATTCACCTTCTTCCGGTTCCTTCCAGCTCACAACTAGCTGATGTTCTAACTAAACCTTTGCACTCACCCTTATTCACCTCTCTTTTGTCCAAGTTAGGATTGTGCAATATCCACATTTCAACTTGTGGGGAGATATCAACATAGTAAATAGATAGCTTAATAGATTTTCCTTTTAATATATATTATTGCTATCATAAAGTGTATATAGAAAGTAAGTTTAGTACAATAGACTGTACTATATATATCAGTAACCAATGTAACAGTGATTAATTAATTGCAATAATGAAAAGTTCTTCTTTACTCTTTCTCTCTCATTGCGATGTCAACACTCTTGCAACTTCGGGATCAAAATGATGGCAAAGTATTGTCGGTAAAATGTGTGGGCTCAAGGGGATTACGGAATGCAATTTTCAAGAAATCATGTTGGAGTACACGTCCTGGTCATCCAAAATCCAACTGTACTTGCTTGTAATCCGAGTTATGCAAGACAATAATTACAATCAAAGCAAGAAGGTACGGAAGGGATGAGACATAGGTATATTTCTCTGTCAACTGTTTTGGAGTATAAACAGAAACATAAGCGGTCCATTACAAAATTAGTTTGCACCATTGAAATTAACATTTATTTCTTTATCATATAATGATTCCTTCTAATCTTTTGCAAAAATGTTCTTAACATTAAATAGCGCTTTTATTTTAGACTACATTCAAAATTAAAAAGCGTTGCCTTAAGTTATACATAAGACAACGCTTTTCATTTTAAAATTGTTTGCCTCAAGTTATACATAAGACAACGTCCGAAAATAAGAAAAAGTGTTGTGTATATTGAGCTTTAGACAATGCTCGAAAAGAAAAGTGTTGTCTTATGTTACAAATTTAAAAACTTAATTAACTAAAATTTCAGAAAAATTTCATGCCTGGGGATTCAACTCATGTTTACTCGGCGCCATGCGTAGGGATTTAATTAATTAAAATTTCAGAAAAGCACTGTGAATGTCGGCAAAGCTTGGCATGAGATTCTGGTTGATGTTCAATCTTACAAATTCTCTTGCGGCTTTGGGATCAGAATGATGGCAAAGTATTGTCAGTAAATTGCGTGGGCTCAAGGGGATTGGCGGAATGTCGCTACTGATCTTCAAGAAATCATTTTGGAGTACACATCATGGTCATCCCAAACCAGTCGTACCCGCTCGTAATCCGAGTTATGCAAGACAACAATTACAATCAAAGCTAGAAGGTACAGAAGGGATGTGGCATAGGTATATTTCTTTGTCAACTACTCTAGAGTATAAACTGAAACACAAGCTGTTAATCACAAAATTAGTTTGCACAATTGAAATTAACATTTATTTCTTTATCATATAATGATTCTTTAAAATCTTTTGCAAAAATGAATCTTGACATTTAATAAGCATACAAAACATTCACTACAAGAAAATAAGAGTTTTATGACACATAGGTCGCGACGGGTTCTCCGTAACCGCCGTTATCCTACACTCGTGACGGTTCCCACGACGCTTTTGGGCAACCGCCCTTGTTTTTTGAATAAAATTAGCAAGTCACGACGGTTGGTTCCCAAACCGCTGTAAGCCCTCTTCTACGATAGTAAGGTACCCTCTCCACTAATTAATTAGAACAATTTTCACTTTTTATGTTATTCTTTCTCTTCCTTTTCAGAAATGAATGCCCCGAGTTTTTGAAAGAGGGAACACATGCACATCTTTCTCAACCGCTCACGCCTCCGTCAAAACAACCCTAAGTTCTTAACAGATTTGTCTTCTCAAAACCTAAATTCCTTATGCATATATGTGTGTTTTCATGTTCATGGGTGTTTTCCTTTCATCTTTCATCCAAGTGGCTTAAGGTCCTTAACTTTAAAACGTTTCTAATCGACCATTATTTTGAATACTGCAGGAAGAAATCATGGAAATTCACAAAAATCAAGTAAGTTCACCGTTTCTAATATACCAATCAGTGTACTTTTCTGGTTGAGACTTCTTTTCTGACATAAATGTTGGTTGCATTTCTTTCAGTAAGTTGCAACTGGTTTGTGAATAAAGTTTACCAGAATTTCCAGAACTAATAAGTTGTTTGATCAACTAAAATTGCAGCAAAATTATTTCATTATCCATTTGCGAATGAAATGCTTTATATAATTGATTGAATTCATTTGGTCAATTTTAAATTTTATTAGCGATAGTTGTTTTAAATAATCAACAATACGTAAAATTAGTGTTTCAGACGTGAGAAGCGATTTCCTTATCCACGTGTAGCAAAATCATTTCCTTATCCACATGATTCAGTTTGTAATAATGTTTCATATAATCAACATTGCGTAGCTAGTTTGAAAATTACATAAAATTAGTATTGTGCATGTCAAGTATTTGATAAATTTCTTACATGGGAAGTACTTGAAATTGAAATTTCTACTCTAGTGTTTAATAAATTGCATTGATGTTTATGTTTTTCAGACGTGAGAAACGATTTCAATTGTTGCGGCTGCTAGTTTCCCATTGTTGTGGCTGCTCATTCATCTTTGTTTTCCTTTGGAAATCTAAATCACATTTCTCTCTTATTTGTTAAGGTATTTATTTATCTATTTGGCTTTTAGCTGGGAATTATGTTCATATTTTGTTGCAATCATGAAGCTTTTTTATTGAAATGTTTTGTAGCAACCATGAAATATTGATACTACTTATTATGATTTGACCCTGTTTATAACATTTCTAGTCATACACATCACCATTCCAATTTTCATATTGAGAATCAAGTCTCTATTACACCTGACTCACTCAAAGTCCTGCAGCCAGTTATCAACATGAGACTGGTGAGTTTCCTATTAGAAAGTCCACATGAATTAGAAATATATGAGACTAGATTGATAACTAAATATTTTAAATGAATGAAAAATGTTTGAAGCGGCGCCATGACCGCTATGATGGCGCCGCAAAGTGGCTTCTACATAGTGTAGTATACTTAGACACCGCACTGCAATGTAAAAAAATTTAGGAGAATAAAAAATGGAAATAAAGAAAACTATAGATGAATATGCATGTACATAAGCAGAAACGTATCAAAGGTCGCATAGCAGAACTTGAACAAGTTGTTACTGTTCCATGATATGCCATTTAGTCGTTATTGTTCCATGAATATGAATATGTGCGTACATAAGCAGAAACTAAATGTCATACACCAATTGATCTCTTCTCGTCTTCTTCTTGAAAGACGCAACTGTAGGATTTTTCATTTGCGCCTTTGTGAGTCCAGAAGGTGTGGATCATTGGTATTTGGCTTTTTTGCTGTCAGATCGTTTGTTGGAGAGAAGAATTATTGATCCTTCCATTCTGAAGAGACAGTTTGAGACTAACAAAAGTATCAATAAATTATTTAGTATATTAAAAATGTAACTTTAAATTAATGAGTAATGAATGATTAGTGAATTGTTAATTTCAATGATTCATTTATGGTTCCTCTCCAAACATTTGTCATGATGAATGTTTCCAGTTAGTGCATTGAAATCCACTAATATGCAATGATGCTCTGAGTTATTATTTACACAACTCATTGGTGTTTCGGGCTTTGAAGGTTGGTCACTTAGGAATTCCTTCCTCTTCCCTTGAAACATCAATGGGTGAAATGTTCTTTCTCCTTAAGCTTCATTTGTTTTTCCTTGTGTTCAACCCTATGAACTTGCTTTCATCACTGTATTCTTTTAGAAGAGTCAGTTTTTTTGTCCTTATTTAAGTTTTTTCAATTACTTTTGAGTTCGTTGACGAAGCATTATATAGCTACTTGTTGATCTTCATAAATTGGGGCTATCTTGCCATTTTCCAAGTGTGATGACTATTGGCCTCCCTAATATGAGGTTGCATTTGTGTGCCCCTTCGACCACCAAAATTCTCATTTATATTGACTTTAACCTAACATTTATATTGACTTTTAACACTGGTTGTTACCAAACTTGTTCAGTTTTGTGCTTCTCATTCAAACAAGGTGTGTGGTTTAATCTATATAAATCACACAATTTGTTTGGATTACAAGGTCTTGTACACTTAGTTTTCAAAGAAGCCTAAAATGTAGCTTAGGGATTGGTTTTGTCTTAACATGTGTTTAATGGGGTTAATTTGTTATGTATTGAAGTTTCTCTTACATTTCCATTGTTAAATAAATTTTCTATTACATTTTAATTGTTAATTTTTTTACCCTCACTGGTGGATTCAAACACCATTTTGATTAGCAAATTAAAATGACAACAAATTATGTCTTTCTTGAGTTATATTGGGTTCTATAAATTCAAGATTGGTGGTGAGTAATGATCCTCTTAAAAGGTATTTTAAGCTTTTTACTTTCCATCTAGATGGTTGGATTGTTTATTTATCTATTAACATCTTGTGTTTGTGCATTCATCCATTCATGCATTCATGCGCCATTTCTAAAACTCTTCAAGGAACTTAGAGTTATTTTGCAAACATCATAGGCTTTTACAATGGATTTTGGAAGGAGAAGAACACAGAAGTACACTTTCAAAAGTACTAAGTTAGAAGATCTGAGGAAGTTGGGAGAACTGGTTACTGACCCCGAAGCTTTCAAGAACAAGTATGGAAGGTTGCTACATCTTCTCAAGCTCAACATGATAAATGGAATTCTTGCTAATTTCGTGCAGTTCTATAACTTCTTGTATCACTGCTTCACATTTCCAGACTATCAGCTCATGCCAACATTGGAAGAATACTCTTGCCTGCTTGGATTTCCTATCACTGATCAAGCTCCTTTTTCTGGTTTGAAAGAAGTTCCCAAAGATCAAGTCATTACAGAGACCATCTACTTGAGGATGTCAGAGATCAAAGCTCACATGACTACCAAAGGAGGGACTCTTGGACTACATGTCAAGTTTCTAATGGATAAAGCTCAATATTTTGCTGACCAGAAGAATACAAATGCTTTTGAGTGAAGGGAAATCGCGATTCAAAACGCAACAGAAATTAAAATTTCCCTTTAGCGATCCTTACGAAAGATCATGATCAATGATAGAATGGTTACCTCTTGTGGCGATGAAACCTTTGATTCTGAATCGAAGGAATGATCACGAGTAATGTACGATGCACAGAGCCTCTACTCAGTCCACACGAACAGCTTCCTTCGTTCTCAATGCTAGCTGTTATGATTGAAGTCTTAGAGTGAGAGATAGAGAGAAGGAAAATACGGCTAGGGTTTCACAACTGAATTTTCATCAAGTCTTTATGCTTCTGCACAAGGGTTATATTTATAGAACCACTTGTGTGGGCTGCAAGCTAAAAATCCGACTTAAGTGCACACACACCATATGTTATGATGTACCGTGTATCACTTAAGCACGTGGTATCTTACCACAATCCGTATTCCATTTAAGTGCATTGTACCTTACGGTGTTACATATTTACTTAAGTACACCGTACCTTACGGTGTGCCTTATTTACTCTACGTCTTATTAAACTGTCCTTATGTGTGTGACCCTGTAGGATTTCGCGACGTTGGTAATTATATTAAATTATGCATTTAACATAATAAACAGTGAGCGGTATCTAGCAAGACATCACTGCTACCCAAGTCACAAAATTGTCATGTGATCTGACAAAACCTTTTGTGATAGTGCTTGTGTGTAAAATTACCCTTTTTCCCTTATGTCTATATTGAACACAAGACATATACCGTGTCATCCTTGTTTAGTTCAATATTGGGCCCTTAGACATTTATCCTGTTATGCAGGATGGGCAAATTCCATCTAGGTCACTCATGTCCCTCAGCATGCTTTATGAAGTACCCATCAACTGTCTTTATAATCATCCAATTATGGACAATGTTTGATCAACAATAAAGTACTTGACTCTACATCTAGGGTCCATAGTGGTTTCAGGTCGAAGGGTGGTATACACCACTATCACCATGAGAGTAACTTATGACACTTTGCATAACATTCTATGTAGTACTCTCATAGTGGGTCAATCCAGTATAAATATTACTCCTAATATTCATACCTATGTTAAGACTTGATAACTCCTTATCCATGATCCATGAGATGTGATCATCGGTTTATCTACATAATAGTCTTAATGCTTTAAGGTTATCCAATTTCACATTAAAGCTCGACTACGGATACTTTAAGAATAATGTCCTTATGTTTAATGAAATCTCATGATTAAGTCACACTTAATATTTCATTAAACGAACTAGTTATTCTAGGGACTTTATCACTTTGAAAAAACAAACATAATAAAGAAATTCCTTTTATTATTGATAAATAATTCGACACAAGTAACAAAAGTATTGGCCTTTAGGCCTTACACCAACAATCTCCCACTAGCACTAGAGCCAATCATGCATTCCCCTAATACCCATAGATCTAGTATGGCCATCATGCTTCTCCTGCGCAAGAGGCTTTGTTAGTGGGTCAACAATGTTGTCAAGTGTAGGTATTCTGCATATCTTCACATCTCCCCGATCTATTATCTCTCGAATGAGATGATATCGCCTAAGTATGTGTTTAGATCGTTGGTGAGATCTAGGCTCCTTAGCTTGTGCGATGGCACCATTGTTATCACAATAGAGATCAATGGGATCCACAATGCTAGGGATTATGCCAAGTTCACTAATGAACTTTTTATCCAAAAAACTTCCTTTGCTGCATTTGAGGCAGCAATGTACTTGGCCTCGGTTGTAGAATCAACAACTGTTTCTTGCTTTGAACTTTTCCAGCTCACAGCGCCACCATTTAGGCAGAACACATAACCAAATTGCGATTTAAATTCATTCTTATCTGTCTAGAAGCTAGCATCGGTGTATCCAATTACCGCGAGCTCTTCCTGACCTCCATATATCAAGAATGAATCCTTAGTCATTCTCAAGTACTTAAGGATATTCTTGCCAGCTACATAATGAGCATCACCGGGATCAGATTGGTACCTACTCGTTACACTTAAACCATAAGAGACATCTAGTCGAGTACATAACATGGCATACATGATAGATATTATTGCAGGTGCATATGGAATCTTATTCATGCGATCCCTTTCTTCCTTAGTTGAAGGAGATTATGTTTTTGATAGACACGGGCCATGTTGCATAGGTATGAATCCTTTCTTGGAATCATGCATATTAAAGTGTCTCAGCACTTTGTCTATGTATGTACTTTGACTTAGGCCAAGCAGTTTTTGTGATCTATCTCTATAGATCCTGATTCCTAATATATAGGCTGCTTCACCAAGGTCCTTCATAGAAAAGCATTTCCCTAACCAAGTTTTTACTTATTGCAAGGTAGGGACATCGTTTCCAATGATTAATATGTCATCTACATATAATACTAGGAAGACGATCATGCTCCCACTAACCTTCTTGTAGACACAAGGCTCATCTTTATTCTTTATGAATCCATATTATTTTACAATTTCATCAAAATGGAGATTCTGGCTTCTGGAAGCTTGCTTCAATTCATAGATTGATCACTGTAATTGCATATCTTTTGGGCTTCTTCTGGTATGTGAAATCCTTCAGGTTGTGTCATGTACACATCCTCAAGAAGATTCCCATTAAGTAAAGCAGTCTTAACATCCATCTGCCATATCTCATAATCATGATATGCAGCGATAGCAAGTAAAATCCGAACATATTTAAGCATTGCAACTGGTGAAAAGGTTTCATCATAGTCTACGACATGAATTTATTTATAACCTTTAGCAACCAGTTTTTCCTTATAGGTTTGTACCTTACCATCCATGTCAGTCTTCTTTTTGAAGACCCATTTGCATCCTATAAGATTAATTCCTACAGGAGGCTCTACCAAGGTCCAAACCTGGTTTGTGTACATGGAATCCATTTCAGATTTCATGGCTTCTATCCACTTCTCAGACTCAGGACCAGTTATGGCCTCTTGATAGGTTACAGGCTCATCATGATCCATGAGTAATACATCACCTTGATCAGTTATGAGATATCTATATCTCTCTGGTTGGTGACGTATCCTGCTCGATCTACGATGGTCTTGTTCTACTTGAGAAGGTTGCTCTTCCACAACTACTTGTGGTTCCTGCTCTAATTCCTCCATAGGTGTATCAATGCTTTATGATTCTTGAATTTCTTCAAGCTCTACTTTCCTCCCACTGATTCCTTTGGAAATAAAGTCCCTTTCCAAGAAAACTCTAGTTCGAGCGACAAACACTTTGCCCTCGGAAGGATTGTAGAAGTAATACCCTCTTGTTTCTTTAGGATACCCCACAAATAAGCATTTGTCAGATTTGGGCTCAAGCTTAGTTGAAATTTGTCGTTTCACATAAACTTCACAACCCTAATCGCAGACCTTTTAGACAGCACAACCCTTGTGTCGTCATGAACCCTAATGCAACAATTCCATATCGTCAAAACACCATGATCAATAATTCAGTATGATTGATCCATATGCCACTGCTTCACCATACTAAAGTCGGATTCCGAAGCAAATGAACACGGATCGCTCAAAGGAATAATGATCATTACGTGATTTAAATGAACAAAATAGAAACAGTATATCCAATATACCATCTTTGCATCAGATTTAATTATATCACATATAAAATTTGATCGATCATATTTGTGTAACTTAAGGACGATCGATATATCGCTGCTTCACCATACTATTGTCGGATTCCGAAGCATAGTCAATATCGATCATCCAAATCATACACAGCCTCATGCCAAAATTCAATTTCTCGATTTAATTCAATTTGTTATGTGCTTTATTCGAATTAAAACAAAAAAAATAGAAAATAAACACTTATCTGATGCATGGTTTCGTAAGTGGCTCTGATACCAGTGAAGGGAAATCGAGATTCAAAACGCAGCGGAAATTAAAATTTCCCTTTAGTGATCCTTACGAAAGATCATGATCAGTGATAGAATGGTTACCTCTTGTGGCGATGAAACCTTTGATTCTGAATCGAAGGAATGATCACGAGCGATGTATGATGAACAACGCCTCTACTCAGTCCACACGAACAACTTCCTTCAGTCTCAGTGCTAGCTGCTACGATTGAAAGCTTTGAGTGAGAGATAGAGAGAAGGAAAATACGGCTAGGGTTTCACAACTGAATTTTCATCAAGTCTTTATGCTTTGGCACAAGGGTTATATTTATAGAACCACTTGTGTGGGCTGCGAGCGAAAAAACCCACTTAAGTGCATACACACCATATCTTATGATGTACCGTATATCACTTAAGCACGTGGTACCTTACCACAATCCGTATTCCACTTAAGTGCACTGTACCTTACGGTGTTACATATTTACTTAAGTACATTGTACCTTACGGTGTGCCTTATTTACTCTACCTCTTATCAAACTGTCCTTATGTGTGTGACCCTGTAGGATTTTGCGACGTTGGTAATTATATTAAATCATGCATTTAACATACTAAACAGTGAGCGGTATTTAGCAAGACATCACTGCTACTGAAATTCTGGTATAACAGATCCCAGATGTCCTACATGATGTCGAGACATCTGGTCTGACATAAACAGTAAGGCAATTATAGGCATTTAAAGAAGTTGCTGAAAAGTAAAGTGCACACAGAATTTGTTCACCCAGTTCGGTCTAACAACCTACATCTGGGGGCATACCAAGCCAGGAAGGAAGTCCACTATTAGCAGTATCAAATTACAGACTCAACAAACCAGTTGACAATCCGCTAACTTAATCACTACCCAATGACCCTTCTATCTAAGTCCTCCCTAGATAAGAGACTCCATCTCACTCCCAATCATCGCAATGATGTCTAGCAGTCAACATCTCAGTCACTGCATCAACAACTTGATTTCCAAAAAACTCTCCAAACACATAGAAGACACACTCCTATAACAATACCTAGACATGACCCTCATGACTAAGAACAATACTTAGAGTTGCTTAACAGCTTCCTCTAAGAACAATGACCATCTCACAATCCGAGTAGTTCACACATACCAACTCTCCTAGAGAGTGGTTCACAAACTCAGCCCTTAGAATTTACATGATGGCTGGCTTAACTTAAACTAGGTTACAATGCTTCTATTTATAACCTTTTTCCCAACTGGATTTGGGCTTTAAATCTCAGCATATTAACTGCTACAAATCTGCAGAAGATTCTGCTACTAAATAGATCTTCAATTAAATCTTCAATCAAATCTTCAATTAAATCTTCAATTAAATCTTCATATCTTTTAGCCTTAAAAACAGCAACAAGATCTGCTCCAAATCTGATTGCAACTGAATATATCTTTACCAAGATATTCGCCTATAATCTCTCACTCTCTTCAGCAGAATATCTCTCCAATAACAGAAACACGCAGCCCTAATAAAACAACTCAGACTGATGTTTTATCAACTGATGTCTTAACATTGGGTTTGACATCAGCACAGAATCTGCACCATTTATAACTTGACACAACCAGAATGTTAGAAACTCATGTTGAAACATCAACCATGACATCCACATTGTTTTACCAAAATTCTAGCCAACTACAAGAACTAACAGCTACCCAAGTCACAAAATTGTCATGCGATCTGACAAAACCTTTTGTGATAGTGCTTGTGTGTACAATTACCCTTTTGCCCTTATGCCTATATTGAACACAAGGCATATACCGTGTCATCCTTGTTCAGTTCAATATTGGGCCCTTAGACATTTATCCTGTTATACAGGATGGACAAATTCCATCTAGGTCACTCATGTCCCTCAGCATGCTTTATGAAGTACCCATCAACTGTCTTTATAGTCATCCAATTATGGATAATGTTTGATCAGTAATAAAGTACTTGACTCTACGTCTAGAGTCCATAGTGGTTTCAGGTCGAAGGGTGGTATACACCACTATCACCATGAGAGTAACTTATGACACTTTGCATAACATTCTATGTAGTACTCCTAATATTCATACCTATGTTAAGACTTGATAACTTCTTATCTATGATCCATGAGATGTGATCAGTCTATCTACATAATAGTCTTAATGCTTTAAGGTTATCCCATTTCGCATTAAAGCTCGACTACAGATACTTTAAGAATAGTGTCCTTATGATTAATGGAATCTCATGATTAAGTCACACTTAATATTTCATTAAACGAACTAGCTATTCTAGGGACTTTATCACTTTGGAAAAAAAAAACATAATAAAGAAATGCCTTTTATTATTAATAAATAATTCGATACAAATACCAAAAGTATTGGCCTCTAGGGCTTACACCAACATTGAGGCCATCTTTTCCTTGCTCATCTATGGACGTTTTCTCTTCCCTAATGTTGACAACTTTGTTGACATGAATGCTATTAAGATCTTCTTAATTAGGAATCCGGTTCCTACCCTACTTGCAGATGCCTACCATTCAATTCATCTTAGGAACTCTAATGGTAGAGGAATGATCATATGTTATGTGTCTTTATTGTACAAGTGGTTTATTTCACACTTACCTCGGTATGCTGCTTTTTGGGATCTCAAAGATGATTTATTATGGTCACAAAAGATTATATCTCTGACACATTCTGACATTGTGTGGCATAGTCGTGCTTATGACGGAATAATGATCATAGACAGTTGTGGTGAGTTTTCCAATGTACCTCTTCTTGGTACAATGGGAGTCATCAGCTACAATCCAGTATTAGCTCGTCATCATCTCGGCTATCCCATGAAAGACAAGCCAAACAACATCCATCTAGAGGGACTCTTCTTCAAAGAGGTTGAAGAAAGCAAAGTGCTCAAAGAGAAGATCGTGCACTCCTGGCGTCATGTTCACAGAAAGGGAAGAGTTGCTATTGGAAAGCCAGATTGTATCTCATTGGAGCCTTATCTTCAATGGGTACAAGATAGGGCCATCAAGCTGAAGATGCTTTATCCTCGCTAGGAACCTCTGCCCAAAATTGCTAGAGAGCCTCCCTTGATTTTCACGAGTGATGTTGAGAAACTCCATATTGCTCTGACCAAGGCTAAACAAGAGAAAAACACTTGGAAGAACAAATATCAAGTCGTCAACAAGGAAAATGCCGAACTCTAGAAGCTCCTGAATCAGAAGGATGCATAAGAACCAGCTAAGAAAGGAAAATGTAAGAGGATTTATTTCCTCTGGCATTCCATCAGCTCCTACTCAGCAGATTTCAGACACTTCTTTGTCATTAGTTGCATGGAAGTTAGTGGTCGAAAAGCTCATCCTGGAGAAGGCCGAAATGAAGGAGAAGATCAAGAAGCTTACAAGGAAGCTACAAGGACATGTTGTACCTTCACATGGTGTTTCTTAGGGTTTTCTAGTTTCCATTTCCTTGTATTTTATACTTTTGTTAGGACATTTGAAAGTTTGTACTTCAACATTGTAGCCTTTCAAATTATTTAATGAAATGAGATTTCAATTATTCAAAAGTGTTCTCCATTTTATGGTGTTTGCAACATAACTATTGAGTTCCTTGAAGTTCATTTGCATTTTGCATAACATGCATCATTTAGCATCGCATTTTGCATTCCAAGTACTTATTCCTGTCTCTTTCTACAATAGACAAGCTGAATCATCAGTACAATACTCAAGCCACTCGTCAAAGAAGGATGGATCAGTTAGAACAAGAAAACAAAGAGCTACGAGAGAAGTTTACTACCCTAAAGGAGAGCTTGGAAATACTTAATGGTATGATGGAAGCACTAGCGGTGGCTCAGAATCAATCGTCGCACAACTCTCAGGAACACATTCAAGGGACCGTCATCTCTGAAATTTTCTCCATGCTTAACCCAGCGGCGCCAATCAGTGAACCTCTATATTAAATGCCATCTGGTTTCCCTTGGGGCATGCCTCGTAATTTTATGCTAGCTGGATATCGTCCACATATTACCTAAGCTCCGGTTGTCACAACTGTAATGTCTATACCACCTCCTGTGGTGAATGATATTCCTTACAACAATGAAGGACATGTCTACCACACCGCTCCAAATGATAGTGTTGGAATGGATGAAAGGATGGATGAATTTCAATATCAGTTTTTGGAGTTACAAAAAGAAATCAAGTCCATCCGTGGGAAAGATTTGCTTTGGAGCTCTGTCTGGTTCCTCAAAGCCATTCAATCATGTATGCTCGAAAGATGTCAACACAGACAGACAACCATCAGTGGTTGATACACTATTTTCAGGACAATCTAACCGGTGCCGCCCTCAAATGGTACATGGGTTTAGACAGTGCGAAGATTAGTACCTTCAATAATCTGGGTGAGGCATTCGTCAGACACTACAAATATAATGTTGACATGGCACTAGACAGAGATCAGCTGTGGGCAATGGCCCAGAAAGACAAGGAAAGCTTCAAAAAGTATGCACAATGGTGGCGCCAAGTGGCCGCTCAGATCTGCCCACCTCTAGAGGAGAAGGAAATGACTAAAATTTTCCTAAAGACTTTGGGTTCCTTAATCTGTGAAAAATGATCGTCATCACTCCTAGTTATTTTACTGAGATGGTAAATATGGGAATGTGTTTCGAAGAAGGGGTACGTGAAGGTAGACTAGAAAAAAGGTAGGTGCTTCCAGTAGCTTAATAAAACATGGAAGTAACTTTACTAAAAAGAAAGAGCAAGATGTAAGTGTTGTAAATCACGACAGGTCCAGAAGGAGATATCACCCACAATAACAGGTCATAGCAGTATCACTCATCATCAACTCCGCTCCCACTTATCAGTCGCATTTCTCACAACAGCGCGCGCCACAACAATATCAACCTCAACAACGGTATCATAAACAAAATCATCAACAAAACATTCATCATCAACAAAAAACTCAACATCCTTTCCAACAGGCTCGATCACAATTCAACAATCAAGGTCGTATCCAAAGAAAGCCAGGTTATGACCCAATTCCATTGTTATATGGAGAGTTATTTCCGGCTTTTTTGGAGAGTTGTCACATCTACCTTTATGTGTTTGTTGTTACCATGTTCATTTTGACTTTGTTATATCTCATTTCATCTCATGTGATCCTTTAGTTGATATCATATTTGAACGCCATCTTTGCCATGAGTTGTATATCTTTGTTTGGTGTCATGTTTTAACATCATCTCCATCATTCTTTATCCATCTTGGTTGATATCATGTTTGAATGTCATCCTTTGTCATGTTTGCTTTGATATCATGTTTGAATATCATGCTTGTTCATCTCATCCATTATCACCCATGTGCTCATGTTTATTTTGACTTTGTCAAGTCATCCTCTAGTGATGTTAGCTTGTTAGTTCTCCTTCTTCTCTTTTCTTTTATTTCCTAAATACAAAGGAAAGATCTCTTTTGTTGACTTTATGTTATAGGTAGTATATCATTCCCTCAACTACCCCTTTTGACTTTGTTAAGTCATTAACCTTTCAATATAGCATTAGGTTAGAGTTTGTAAACTCTTTTAACTTTGTCAAGTCATGTAAGTGTTATTGTTATGAACACTTACTTTCCCCTTTGGAACCTTGATCACTATCAAGTATACTTCACCCGTAGTTAGGCGAACTACGATTACTCTGATTCCATCCTTGTTAGGATATTGTTCTGGACTGGGTCGGGGCATGCTCATCAGTCGAGCAGGCCCAGTCCACATGGCCTGGGATTGCCCAATAAGGACTCCTAGCAAGGCCACTGTCGAGCACAGGCTCACCTCCACATGGTCGGGCACACGCCTAACCTCGGGTGTGTACGACACTCACAGCATGGACCAACGGGCGCAGGCCCTAAGCCTCCCCGGGCTCGCCTCTCCTCGATTACCACGTGCTCCTCCCCGAGAGGAGCCATCTCCGCTCGCAAATGAGTCCTCCCCCCGAGGAAACGTCTCTCCCCGACACGCAAGACTCCTCCCCGCGAGGACACGTTATCATGTAACCACCCACTCTCGATGGAATCGGTCTGCCCTAATTCCAGAGATCTAGGAACGGTTACCCCAGGGCGAAGACCACGTGCTGGTCTTTACTACGCCACGTAATCCCTGACAGTTACTTGGATTGGGCCTAGCAATCCAGCCCAATGCGAGTAACCGTTGGCCCCGCGCTGGGGGCTCTCTATAAATACCCTCTCACTTGAGAGGGTCAGGTTACTCACTTCTTGACATTCTAACCTTCTTCTCTTGTACTTTCTTTTTCTCTGACTGTTACCTTACTTGAGCGTCGGAGTACCTTGCAGGTACACCCCCTGCTGTCTTTCAACCGCACCGGAGCTGAAGTCCAGACGACGTTGTTGGCCACCAGATACTGTCTGATCCAGGTACGATTAGTGGCGCCGTCTATGGGAACCCTTTGCTTCCCCGTTTTTCCTCCGATAAACCAAAGCAACTCTTGTTCATCACCATCATGGCCGACAATCCGTCCGCTAACAAAGCTCTGGACACGTGAGAGATGGGCAGACCGCCTCCCCAGACTCCCAAGACGTAGCTTACAACGCCGCCCACTAAGACGATCAGCAAACCATTTTTCAGCCAGTTGCTCTTTCGCACAATGCAGACGCGAGCACCGTGGCCCTGTTCACCTTGATCAATCAGACCAATCAGCTGATCGCACACCAGAATACCAGAATTGAAGCGCTGGAGCAAGGGCGGGCACCACGATCTTCCCCGCGAAGACATCATCGTCCACCGTCGCCTCGCCGTTTCCCTTCCCCGTGAAGGACCCCTTCAGACGAATCTCGGACCCCCTCGCCGGTACGCGAGGGTCGTTGGCCACGTCTTGAGCGCCCCCAGCCGACGATCTCCCAGAAGCGCCCTCGTTTCCCACCTCGGAAGGAACCCAGGGCCTCCACCACTACCAAGAAGTCCACGCAGACCGAGGAGAGGCCGCGGCACCGCTCGAGGAATTCCCCTCCAAGGCATCAGCGATCCCCATCGTTGTCCCCGACAGGAAGTGACGACGACGACCAGAGGACCCCTCTGTCATGGGAGATCATGAACGCCCCAATTCCTGCGAGCATGGAGAAACCTACGCAGCTGGGAAACTACGACGGCCTGTCCGACCCTGACAACCACGTCGAAAGTTTCGAAGCCATGCTCGACTTCAGAAATGTCAGGGGAGCCATCAAGTGCAGGCTTTTTCCCACCACTTTGAGGAAGGGCGCCATGACTTGGTACAAGGGTCTGGCACCCGGGTCGATCACATCCTGGAAGCAAATAAGGCAACGCTTCACCAAACACTTTACCGCATCTCGTCGGCATCCGAAGACGGAAGTTGCCATAGAAAGCATCTTTCAGGGGAAGAACGAATCTCTCCGGAACTACATTGAGAGATTCAACAGAGAAGCTGTCGAGGTCCATACGACTGACAACATGAAGAAGTATTTAATCATCCATGGGCTATGCTTTGGATCTGACTTTGCCAAGTCTGTGGGCCTCCGCAGACCCCGCTATCTCGAGGATCTCCTCCAACGGGCACAGTCGTACATCGAGCTCGAGGAGTCGGAGGCGACACAGATCGCCCTTGAATCGAGGCACAAAGAAGGCCCCCGCGACCACAAAGAAGAAGACTCCCCTCCCCGACGAGGAGGAGAAAGAAAGAGAGATAATCGCCCCCGAGAACCTCGTGAACCACGCGGACCAGCTGGCCGGCTCACTGAGTACACCCCACTCAATGCTCCCCGTGCGCGAATCCTCTCCGAGTGCCAGAACTCTGAATTTATGGAAGGAGGAGTCCGCTTTCCGAAGCCCACTACCCCTAAATCAAACGTTGACAAGTCAAAATACTGTAGGTTCCACCGGAGTCATGGGCATGTGACAGAAGACTGCATCCATCTCAAAGATGCGATTGAAATTCTGATCAAGGAGGGGCACCTAAAGAAATACGCCCAGAAGAATGACACCCCTCGTCCCAGCTCCTGGGAAGCCTATAACGTCGAGGAGACGACGCCTCCTCCCGATGAGAGTCGCCCTCAGTGTCACCCGACCCGAAGATTTCTTTGTCCCCCCAATCATTGAAGGCCAAGAAGCAATTCGCAACATGTGGGCGACCTTCCCCCACGAGGACCTTGTCACTGCCCGTAGCACCTGGGAAAGCTTCCCCAGGGCAATGGTCATCTCCGGGGGTGGTCCCAAGAAGTTGTCCGTCGGATCGATCAAGCCGAAATTTGACGAGCTAGAATTCGCAACGTCGGCGAAGACAACCACTCTCGAGAAAGTGCAGGGAAACTCCAACCCTATCACTTTCTACCTCGAGGAACTCCCCGAGGGAGCGCCAAACCCCACTATTCCCCTCCTGGTCAGGGCACAGATGGCGAACTTTGACGTTCGAAGGATCCTAGTCGACCAGGGAATTTCGGTCGACATCATGTATGCCCATCTGTTCGGAACCCTTTAGCTCGACGAAAAGTATCTGACCCCGTACGTCGGTTCAGATCTACAGGGGTTCAACGGAACCACCACCAGACCATGGGGTTACGTGGAGCTGATGGTCACATTCGGGGCCGAAGACACTGCCCGACAGGTGAAGATCCGTTTCCTGGTGGTCGAATGCCCATCCCTTGACAACTGCATCCTCGGGAGGACCACCCTGGCTGAACTTACGACAGTACCATCAATGGTCCACCTCAAAATGAAGTACTACACGACCAGGGGACGAGTAGTGACGATGCACGGGGACATCGACACGGCCAGAAGATGCTTCGATGCCGCCATCAAAGGCATGAGTTCCATCGGCGCCAAACCCAAGACCGTGGCCAAGCCACCCCAGGACGCCGAACAAGTACCTCTCCTGCGCGTCAACGCGGTCGAACTCGATAGCAGGTTCCCGGGCGAACCCGATGAAGACGGGGCAGAAGACCTCGACCTCCAGGCGGAAAACAACGGGCGGCCTCTCTACCCAACGCGCCTCATCCCAGGCAGGGACTTTGAGCTCGTGGTCCTCGGGAACGATCCAGACCGTAGCGTGAAGATTGGCACCGAGATCCCCGACCTGGCAAAGGAGCAGCTGAAGGCATGTCTAAGGGAGAACGTTGATCTCTTCGCGTGGAGCGCAACTGAGATGCCTGGCCTCGACCCCGAGGTGGCTTGCCATCAGCTCGCAGTAGATCCGGCCGCTAGGGCCATAACACAACGTAGGCGTAAGCAGTCTCCCGAAAAAGCGGAGGCTGCTGAAAAAGCTGTAAAAGACCTCCTAGAGGCAAATTTTATTTCGGAAGCCAGATACATGACCTTGCTGTCCAACGTTGTACTTGTTAAAAAGAATAATGGAAAATGGAGGATGTGCGTTGATTATACTGATCTTAACCGGGCTTGCCCGAAAGACTGTTATCCCTTACCTAACATCGACCAGCTGGTCGACAATTCTGCAGGTTACAAACTATTGTCCTTCATGGACGCTTACTCGGGATACAACCAAATTCCCATGGACAAGGTCGACAAACAACACACGACCTTCATGACCGCGTCGAGCAACTACTATTACAACGTAATGCCCTTCGGTCTGAAGAACGCCGGTGCGACCTACCAACGGATGATGAATAAGGTTTTCCGGGCTGAAATCGGCGACATGCTCGAGGTCTACATGGACGACATGATCGTCAAATCCGCAGAAGAAGTCGACCACGCCGCGCACCTCAAGAAGATGTTCGACACGGCGAAGAGATGCTGCATGAGGTTTAACCCCGACAAATGCACCTCCGGCGTTCGGGCAGGTAAGTTCCTCGGATTTTACCTCACAGAACGAGGAATCGAGGCCAACCCCGACAAGTGTAGGGCTTTTTCCGAGCTCCTTACTCCGAACTCAAAAAAGTCGATACAATCATTGAACGGAATGCTCACCGCTCTCTCCCGCTTCGTCGCCAAACCTGCACAGTACGCACTCCCATTTTTCAAACTTCTTCGACAAAAAACGGAGTTTGAGTGGAGCGAAGAATTCGAGCAGGCGCTCCTCCACCTAAAACAAGTCCTATCGCAGCCCCCGGTCCTCTCACGCCCTGAGAGCAGGGAGACACTCTTCTTGTATCTTGCAATCACGAGTGAAGCAGTCAGCGCCGTCCTCATCTGAGAAACCCCGGACGGGCAGAAGCCAATTTACTTCATGAGCAAAGCCCTCCAAGGACCTGAGCTTAGGTATCAGCAGATAGAGAAAGTCGCCCTGGCCCTCGTTACCGCGGCCAGGAGGCTACATCACTACTTCCTCGCCCACACTATCGTCGTAAGGACCGAACAGCCTATAAGGCAGCTCCTCGGACGACCGGACATGGCGGGGAGGATGCTCAAGTGGTCGCTCGAACTCGCCGAGTTTAACATCCAATACGAAGGGAGGAAAGTCCTGAAGGCTCAGGTATTGGCCGAATTTGTAGCGGAGATGACCGTCCCAGAACCTTCAACCAACGGATCCCCGAAATGGACAATCTACGTCGACGGAGCACCCAGCCCGAAGGGAAGCGGAGTGGGCATCATCCTCGAAAACGAGGAAGGCATCCTAATCGAGGTATCCCTCAAACTATCCTTCCCGACGTCGAACAACCAAGCGAAGTACGAGGCCTTCCTCACCGGACTTCGGCTGGCCGAGGACCTCGGCGCCAAGGAGGTCAAACTCTTCACCGACTCCCAGCTCGTGGCCTTGCAAGTCCGAGGAGAGTACCAGACCAAGAATGACAACCTCATATAATACTTGGCCTTGGTGAAAGAAAAGATGAAAAAGTTCACCTCCGCGGAAGTAACTCACATCCCCCGCGAGCACAATGTCCGAGCAGATGTCTTGTCCAAATTGGCAAGCACAAAGAAGAAAGGCGGGAACAAATCCGTCATACAAGAAGTACTTTCCCGGCCGAGCATCGACAAACCCACTCCAGTGGCGGACTTAAACGCCATTGGTGACAGCAATTACTGGATGACCCCCGTGTACGAGTACCTCACGGGCAAACTGCCCGAAAATCCCAAGGAAGCCAGAATGGTCAAGCGGCGGGCATGCTCATACACGATAGTCAAGGACAAGCTATACCGGCGGGGATTCTCTATCCCCCTCCTCAGGTGCGTCGAGGAGACCAAGGTCCCCGACATCCTCCAGGAAATCCACGAAGGAATCAATGCACAGCACCTCGGCGGAGGATCGTTAGCCCGGAAGGCGCTTCGAGCAGGGTATTACTGGCCCACCATGCAACAGGACGCCAAGGAACACGTCAAGAAATGCGACAGGTGCCAACGGCATAGGGACATGCACCTTGCTCCTCCCAACGAGCTCAAAACACTGTCCTCCCCGTGGCCGTTCGCGTGGTGAGGAATGGATATCCTCGGACCTTTCGTCCAGGGGTCACATCAAAACAAATACCTCATCGTCGGGGTGGACTACTTCACGAAGTGGATTGAGGCCGAAGCACTGGCCAAATCACAACCTTCAATATACTGCGTTTTTACAAAAGGAACATCCTCGCCCGATTCGGCGTGCCTCAAGCTATTGTCACCGATAATGGAACACAGTTCACCGACAAGAACTTCCAAGACTTCGTCTCCAAGCTAGGCACGAAGCAGCACTTCACGTCGGTCGAGCACCCTCAAACGAACGGACAGGCTGAGGCGGAGAACAGAGTAATCCTACGAGGACTGAAACATCGATTAGGCGAAGCCAAACAATGGTGGGTTGAGGAGCTACACAGCGTCCTCTGGGCCTACCGAACAACCCCCCATTCCACGACCGGGGAGACCCCTTTCCGTCTGGCCTACAGAACGGAAGCGTTATCCCCATGGAAATCGGGGAACCCTCGAGGAGGACAGAAGCCCCCCTCGACGGGGACGCGAATGACGAAGCCCTGAGGGAAGAACTCGATTTCGTCGAGGAGACACGTTCGGGCGCTTCTCTCCGAGAAGCTTCACTCAAGCAGAAAATAACACTACGTTATAACGACAAAGTTATCAAACATGATTTTCAGGTGGGCACCCTCGTCCTACGAAGGAACCAGAAAGACTCGCGAGAAGGCAAACTCGTCGCGAACTGGGAGGGCCCGTACCGCGTCCACGCGAAAACGGGGACAGGAGCCTATTTCCTCGAAAATCTGCACGGGGAAGAACTTGCTCGACCATGGAATGCTGAAAAGCTAAAACAATATTATAGTTAAGCACTGCCCGCGACAGACTAGCATCGCGGTCACGGGGACGCACTAAGGTACAAGCGCGACACCCCTATACGAAACACGATGGTCAAGGGCTGCGTTGTATGTGCGCGAGCACTTTGATCCGACGAGGACACCTCGATCGAGCTCCTGCGTCGTCGTACCAATTAGGCAGAACACCCAGCTCGCGATGGGAAGTTCACGCCACGAAGCTAAGACCTCGACCGAGTTCTTAGCCTCGTTGAAGGTCGGAATACGTCTCCAACCACCTGGCCAACTCTCCACGCGGTTAGGGACTATCAAAGTCAAGCAAGTCCCAAAATATTTATTACTTAGACAAAAATAAACAAAGTATGGAAAAAGCAATAACATCACACACAATTAAAACCATACAAATAGCACGCTAGCAGATAAACAAAAATGTATAAAAGCGGGCAGAAACCCATTGTACAAATATTACAATCAGATGTCAAAAAGCCCCTGGCACGCAGGCCGGGCAGAAATATCCTAATAAATAAAAATGGCTCGCAGGCCGAACAGAACGGGGAAGAAAATCTTACTCAGCGGCGGTCCCTTCAGGCTGCTCTGGATCATGGACCTCGTCGACTCTCATCGGCTGCACGATCTGACCGTCGACCACCTCGTAGTCGGGGTCGATCCCCTCGGTCGAAAGGTCGGGGTTGAGGACCCGAAGCTGCTCCACCATGTTCTTGAAACCTATGCCCGCTACCGTGAGATTGTCTTCCTCGACTTCCCGGAGTTTCGCTATCAGCGCTGCCCGCGAAGTCAGCAACCTGTCCTCCTCGGTTTCCTCCTCAGCGGGGCGGACAACCTCCTCCAATTCAGCGTTCCTCGCCAAGAGACGATCCCTCTCCTCCTCAACACCGGCGAGACGTTTCCGCTCCTCCTCGGCACTCTTCAACTTTTCCTCCAATTTCTGTTGAAGCTCGACCTGGGCCTGGTTCTGGCTTTTGCAGTCAGCCAGCCCCTTACCCACCTTCTCCATTTCGGCCAAGATAGACTGGAAACTTTCTCGCAACTTGTTCAGCTCACTTGCGGGGCACGCCTCGTCGTTCAGAACCAAGGCAGCCACGCAAACCCGCATCACAGCAGACGCATCCTCCACTAGCATCCTTCGCTGAGAAGCCTTGTCGACGCTTAAGATGGCCTGAGTTTCGGGGCCACCCACGCATAGAGAATTATTCCCCACAAAGAAGTTCGGCCTTGTGTGACAAGACGGGAGCACAAATTTCACGGAAGGGGGGCTCTCGTGCTCGGTAAGGTCGATGTCCACCGTGTTTGCAACTCGTTGCCTCTTCGGAGAGCTCTGGGGGCTGAGAGAATCACTACCCTGGTGAGAGCCAGAGGAACCCCCGGGTGTCGGGGTGGGAACGGGCTCCTGCACTTGGAGCTGCTCAACGCGACTCTTGCCTCCTTTCTTCGCAGCGCGGTTAGCCTTCAACTTCTTGAAGTGCTCCTCAGCATTCGACATCTTATCTGCAAAGAAAACAAAGAGGTCAGTAATTCGAAAAGAAGGACGAAGGGAAAGACAGGCCGGGGAGACCACCCCCACCTAACAGCTCGAGAGCCTCCTCGTCATAAAACGTCTCGAGGAGAGCCCTAGTATTGATCAGTCGACGCTTCGTCAAGACCTGCCCGTCGTTACCCAGAACGAAGTCCCCATTTGGCATCACGAGCTTTGCTTTGTTAAACCCACTGACGAACTTGACTATGGCCTCGTGAGCCAAGCGATCCTCTTCACAAAGTTTGCCGGGGCTGACGATATAGCTATCAGTTCCCCTCTTGAAGCGTTCTTCAGTCCAGAACAACGGGAACTTGGGCACAAGGGTCTCCTCTCGCCGTCCACCCACTTCTTTGACGACCCGATTGTACATGGTATTCACGGCGTGGTGTGTGACCGGCCTCATGAGGTAGTACCAGTACTTGAAATTCCGCACGGAGTCCATATAAGTGTGAAATAGGCTGTTCACCTATTTGAAGGACACCCAACCGTGCCTACCGTCGACGGCCTGTCGCTGAAGGTGGAAAATGCGGAAAAACAAGGGCACGGTCGCCCCGATCTGCAGATATTTGCACACTAGCTCGAAGGCCCTAATGAAAGAAAATACGTCCATTTACCTGAAAAGCAGAAGGAAACGGTGAATTCGATGACCCATATCAAATCCACCCCTTCCACCGCTGATCAAGTGAAAGGGCGAGGAGGGAACGTCGGGGAAGGCGAACCCGCGACCATCCTCAGGTCCGCTGGGAGCGAAATTGGGCGGGACCCCGGGGTATTCGACCCATATCCCCGAGATAAACGTCGGCTCCCCGGGGATTCCGTCCTTGATCCCCAGAATGTTCGACAAAGAGCTGAGAAATGCTCATCCCATGACGCCGAGATATCCTTCGTGTCCTCGGGGATTTCATCGCCTCTCCCCGCGAGATTCAACAACTAAAATATGAAATTTCGCCGTTTTCACCGGATATTTCGTGATTTCCATGGGAACTTCATCAGTTCACCATAAGATTCACCCTACAAATGCAAGCAAAAGAGGGAAAAGAGAGAACTTACTTCAAAAAGTGCTTCCGGTAGGGTTCCGGTACGGCTGTCAGCGGCGGCGGACGGAGGTGAACGGCGGTTGAAGGGAGAGCGAAGGAAGGGAAAGTTATAGCAAAGGGAGAGCGAAAAACGTGCAAATGACACGAGCTTCCCCTATTTATGGGGCTTTCACAAGTCTCGAGGGCTCCTAGGCAATCGATTGCGCTACTCTAGCATAGCCGCCCTAGGGAATGATGAGTTGTGACGCGTGGCACACGTTTCCCCACGTGCGTCTTTTCATTTCCCAACGAGCGCCTTCCCATTCACCTCGCTTCAGACTTCTCATATCCCCGCGACGTCGCGCATCCTCGGTCAACCCATCCCGAGGGATCGATTTGTCTCTCCCCCCTTGACCTACCGCTCCTCGTTAACATCCCTTCCTAGATGAGTCCTCGACATGGCTAGCCCTTAAGTCATCACTCTGATGCTTAGAGCGACGACTTGGGGGACTCCTGTTCTGGACTGGGCCGGGGCATGCTCATCAGTCGAGCAGGCCCAGCCCACAAGGCCTGGGATGGCCCAATAAGGACTCCTAGCAAGACCACTGTCGAGCACAGGCTCACCTCCACATGGTCGGGCACACGCCTAACCTCGGGTGTGTATGGAACTCACAGCATGGACCATCGGACGCAGGCCCTAAGCCTCCCCAGGCTCGCCTATCCTCGATGACCACGTGCTCCTCCCCGCGAGGACACGTCTCTCCCCGACACGCAAGACTCTTCCCCGCGAGGACACGTTCTCATGTAACCACCCACTCCCGATGGAATCAGTTTGCCCTATTTCCGAAGATAGAGGAACGGTTACCCCAGGACGAAGACCACGTGCTGGTCTTCAATACACCACGTAAGCCCTGGCAGTTACTTGGATTGGGCCTAGCAATCCAGCCCAATGCGAGTAACCGTTGGCCCCGCGCTGGGGGCTCTATATAAATACCCTCTCACTTGAGAGGGTCAGGTTACTCACTTCTTGACATTCTAACCTTCTTCTCTTATACTTGCTTTTTATCTGACTGTTACCTTACTTGAGCGTCGGAGTACCTTGCAGGTACACCCCCCCCCCCCGGCGTCTTTCAACCGCACCGGAGCTGAAGTCCAAACGACGTTGTTGGCCACCAGATACTGTCTGATCCAGGTACGATCAGATACGTAGCCATAAGACTGTGAAGTCTTGGTGAGCACACTAGCAATAAACCTCCTTAGGTTCCCTATCTCATAAAACCCAAAAACAGAACATTTCCAAACATTAGCAAGCAAATTACCATAACACAAATACTTTCAAGATGTTCCTATAGGATACTATAGATACTTAGGGTGCTAATACATTCCTTTAGTATAACCAACCCCTGAGCCTTTAGATCTCTTCGCATTGTTGTTACATTGCACAATTATGGTTTTATTCGATCTTTTCCCTTTCCTTTGGATAAATTAAAGTTCGATGGTGAACATTCAATGTTTTGTGATTCAAGTTAACATAATAGCTTGATATCTGATTCTCACCACGACACATGTCGATAAAAGTCATCAAGCCACCTCTGAGACTTGGTTATGCAGATCTCATAGATTATGCCTTATTTTCTAGAAGTGAAGTTATGGACGAAGAACCTAGAGACTATAAGGAAGTTATGAGAAGTTGAGAGAAGACTGAATGGATGAAAGCCATGGATGATGAGATGGAATCTCTTCATGATAATAACACTTGGAAGCTGATCAAGAAATTTGCAGGGGCCAGGTTAGTCAGCTGTAAGTGGATTTTCAAGGTTAAGGAAGGAATCTAAGGAATGTTGTTTAAGCGATTTAAGTCAAGGTTGGTTGCTAGGGGATTCACTCATAAAGAAGGTTTCAACTTCAATGATGTGTTCTCACCTGTTGTAAAGAATATATCCATTAGAATGTTGTTAGCCATGGTGGCAAAGTTTGACCTAGAACTTAAACAGGTGGATGTGAAGACAATCTTCCTGTATGGTGATCTAGATGAAACAATCCTGATGAAGGAACCTGGAGGGTATGCAGAAAAGGGTAAGGAAGATTATGTGTGCAAGTTGAATAGGTCTTTGTATGGCCTGAAAAAATCTCCTCGATAATGGAATAGGAGATTCAACAAGTTCATAGCACACATAGGTTTTACTAGGAGTAAATTCGACCACTATGTTTACTTCAGATTTCAACCTCTAAATTCACTTGTTATCTTGTTGCTTTATGTAGATGATATCCTCATAGAAAGCCACAATCTCAAAAATGTTATGAAGGTGAAAGGTGAACTCGATAAGGAGTTCGACATAAAAGATATGGGAGCTGCCTTCAGGATTCTTGGGATTGACATCTAGAGAGACAGAAAGCAGTTGAGAGTATGCTTATCTCAAGCGACATACCTGAATATTGACTATAATAATAATAATAATAATAATAATAATAATAATAATAATAATAACAACAACAAATATTTTTTGAATTTCTTGAAAAAAATAGAATTCACAGGGCTATTATTATTATTATAATAGTTCACAGGGCTATTTTTATAGAATTAAAAAATTGTTTAATGTTAACTTTAAAAAAATTCAATATTTTAATCTTATAAATATTTTGATTAAACAGAAAGCACTTATCTTCATAATATAAATTATAATAATTTAAACAAAAAAAATCATGTAATTATTATATTAGTAAAATTATCTTTTTAATTAAATTTATAATATTGAAAAATGAAAAATAAAGAGAGTGTGTGCTTTTAAAAAATATTTCATTAGAAAAAATTGTATATAATATTAAAATAAATTGTATTGATTAAATTTATCAAATTCGTATTCAAATCAATCAACATAGGTCTTTTATCTTTAAAAAATTTAAGAGACAAGATTTGGTGTCAAATTAAACTTTAACATTTGATTTCAACATATTTTAACTAACTAATTAACAAACAAACAAATTAAACTCATGTAATTATTGAATGAATAATTGGATTAATAAAAGTCATTATATTAAATACTATTTAATGGGATGGGATATGAATCAAAAATAATATTTGACACATTAATGATAAATTGGATTAATAAAAACCATTGAATCAAATATTATTTAATGGATAAGATATGGTGTCAAAATTAATGTTTGACAGACACCGATGTCAATTGATCTCTCTCTCTCTCTCTCTCTCTCTCTCTCTCTCTCTCTCAATCTTTTTTTAAATTTATGTTTTTTAAGAAAAAACTATTCAATTCAATGTCTTAAAAATCGGACCGGAGATTTAACAGGTGAAACTTACGGTTTAAGGTTCAATTGGTTAAACCGGTTAAACCTACGGTCGAGCCGTTTATTAAATAATCTAATAATATGAAACTAAATTTCATAGATATGTCACACATTAATATATATTATCAACTTAATAAAATAAATATTTCAAAAATCAATCACAAATTTAATACAACAATATCAATAATACATACATAACATAGTTCTACACTTCATTTCAACCATCATTTAAGAATATTTTGACCAAACTAAAGAATTACAATAAAATAAATTAAACTAATTCAAACCAAAATTAAAATAATAGGATATTAATAACTAAAATAAAGTTCAAATAATTAAGAATATCTAAATTAAATAAGATAGAATACCAAAATATAAATAATACAATTTACTTAATTAAACAACAACAAAAAATCGAATTTGAGTTGAACTACGACAAACAAGTCTTAATTGACTACTTTTAAAAAAAAAGTCTTAATTGACAACAACAAAAATATTGACTTAAACGAAAATCAAAAGAGTTTGACATCGTGACTATGTTTGAAAGAGACGGCAGTTTAATGATGGAGTGTGGTTGAAAGAAAACTATAATGGAGTGACAAAACTTAGAAGTTTGTATGGTTGTAAAAAATGCACGGAATTCTTTTTTCTGATTAGGGAATGTATGTTAAGTTTTGATATTAACATATTAAATTAAAAAAAAAAATAGTCAATTTGATAAAAAAAATTGAACTAGGCGGTTTTATAAAACCGGCTCTGGTTCTTTGATTTGAATGGCTTTAGACGGTTCAATTCTATTTTTTCGATTTAACTCCAGTTTTGACCCACTAGCAGTTTTGAAAGGTTGACCCAACCAGATTCATCTCTGGTTCCTAGTCCAACCGATTGAACCCACCGTTTCAATACAGTTTTTAAAACATTGATTCAATTATAACAAATAGTTATTTTAGTGTAGAACATATATATATATATATATATATATATATAGGAAACGTATCATATGAGAATGTCATTTTTATGTAAGAACATGAGAATGAATTTGAACCATTAAATTTTAAAATAAATTATGGAGATTATGTGTCAATTTTTTTCTCTCTCCTCCATCATTTATTTTAATAATGAAGGAGAGAAAAAAAACAAAAACCACACATAATCTCTACCATTTATTTTAAAATCTAATTATTCAGATTCATTCTCATGTTCTCACATAAAAATGACATTCTCATAGGATATGAACCCATATAGGAAACGTATCATATGAGAATGTCATTAATATATATATATATATATATATATATATATATATATATATATATTTCTTATACATGAAAAGTCTCAGTCATTGGATGTGTTCAAATCGTTTAAGGCTGAAGTTGAGAATCAACTTGACAAAAGAATTAAGAAAGTCAAATCCGACCGTGGCGGTAAATATTACGGTAGATATGACGGTTCAGGTGAACAACATAAAGGGCCATTTGCCAAATACCTAGAGGAATGTTGTAATACCCCATATTATCTAAACGCCAAATTGGATATCAGAAGGATCAGATGCGTGTCTATGTGCTCTATCTTTGGTTAATTGGATTAATGGGAATCCTCTAAGTGCTTTAAGTATTTACAATTGGGATCAATAGAGCAATTAATGAACTCTCAAGAGATCAATTATTTAATAAAGGGACAAATCAATTTTATTAGTTCAAGAAAGGATTTTAAAGTAACTCTAATAATTGATCAATTGGTGTGAGACGATAAAATATCAATTGGAGATATTTTACTCTATTGGATTATATTATATAATATTGGTATTATATATATATATATATATGTGTGTGTGTGTGTGTGTGTGTGTGTGTGTGTGTGTGTGTGTGTGTGTGTGTGTTAGAAAGAAGAGAAAAGAAGACAGTAGGAGAAAAAAGAAAAGAGGAGAAAGAGAGGAAAAGGGAAAAGAGAAGAAGCAGCTCAAGGAAGAAGAAGAGAAAGCTTGGATCATCATCTCAGCTTCATCATCTTCTTCAACCTCCTCTTCGATCATCTAGGTGGGTTCTAGGTAGAACTATAAGTGTAGAATTAGAGTTTTGAACCTAGAGTAGAATTTTCTAGGTTATGAGCATTTTGTGTGAAATCAATGTTTCTAACGGTTCAAATGTGGAATAAACTGCGTAGTATAGTCGGGTTATATGTGTAAATAATCGATTATACTTGTCGTTATGTTGGGACATAATTTGAGTGAGTTTGGTTAAGTTTTGTATCTAGAAAATGCAGAACTTTTCTGTTCTGCAACAGAGTAACCGATTAACACATTAAGGGTAATCGATTACTATGTGGAAAAATGTTGTTCTGCGCCAAGTCTGGGCTGAGTAATCGGGTAGCAGGAATTGAGTAACCGATTATGAAATGTGTCTCTAACTCTCATTTTGATTCTGTGTGAACAGTACAACGAGAGTAACCGATTACCACTGTAAGTGGATGAAAAATATTTTTAAAAAATTCAAAACTTTTGAATTGTGATTCCGATCGAGGCGTTCTTGCTATCGTTGGAAATCTATGACGATCTTCTACCCAATAAAAAGTGAAAATATTGTTAATGATGTGGGATTTATTAATTGGTGGAATTTTAATGAAAGTAATGTTTTGTGTAATGTGTTATTACATGTATTTTACTTATGCCATTGAAATATGCTATATCTATCTATGTGTTATTAATTGTGATTGATAGAATGCATGCTTAAAAATGAGTTAGGAAGAGTGAGGAAACCTTACCCCAAACCAAATGATATAGTTAATGTTGTGACCTAGTAGTGTGACTAGGAATTGATTGATAATCTAGATGGCGATGCTCGTGTGTTCGATGCCTAGGTGTGCATCCCCGACGAGTAATGATCTAGAGGAGAGTGAGACACTAGTATGGAACATGTGTGTAAATCTTTGCGTTTTATGAGAAAAGGAGAATGTGGCCTTGTGATTGTCGAATACAATCATGTTTGTGTGTGTGATCACGTAATCAGAACCGTTTCCTTGAGACTTGTTGTTTCATGAGCTTAGGACTCCTCTAGAATGTACACAAGATTACTTGGCAGGTTTGATTGCCACATTTAGTACGAATGGAGCCTACGGGTAAAGAGACTTGCGATGGTTAATAGGCCATGAGAAGTGACAATTCTAAGGTGATAATATGTCCTTTAGTTTCCAAATCCATTTCGTATGTCAAGTAAGTGCAAGGATCCATGACTTGGGCCGACTTTTAGACGTAGAAGAGGAAGGGAAAAGGGGATGCCTTGATGAGGTTACCGATTAGTGATATTTTGATTTGGTGAACTCATGAACATGTTTCCATATAGTGTGAGATTGTGAACTCAAAGTCATATCCCTTCCCTTTTGACTTGAGTTAGGATTGGTTAGAACCCTGTAAATCCGAGAGAATCCATAAGATAGGGAACTCACTGAGATTAATATCTCACACCATTATTGTTGTTATTTTTCAGGCGTTGTTTGAAGGTTTAATTTACAAGTGGAGTTATGCTTGGATGTTGTAACGCCCCAGTTTTGCCAATTTTAGTTTTATTGAGTCTTTTGATTATTTTATTATTATTTTATTTTATTTCCGACTTTTGTGTGAAAATATGTTATTTTTAGTCGTGAATATATTTTATCGCGTTTCGGGAACATTTGCGAGATATTTGAGTGTGGGGGTATTTTGGACATTTCATAGATATTTTGATAAGTTAGAAAGAAAAGAAAAATAGAAAATAGAAAAGGAAATAGAAAGAAAATTAGAGAGTAAGAAAGTGGAAGAGAGGAAAAAGAGAAGAAAAGAGGGAAGAGAGAAAAATTGGTAAAGTGTGGAAAAATCATCAAGAACAAGTTCTAGAGTCGATTAAATCGGGTAAGGGTGCGAAACTCGATTATTCTATGATTGTATACGATTATGTATGTGTGTTTGTTGTTGTTTTGGATTGAATTGGAAGAAAATGAGTAAAACCCATATTTAGTATAATTGATTAGAAATTGATTTGAATGTGTCAAAACTTGTGTTGATTGTGTTTTAGATTGTCTATACATGTTGGTTGTGTGTTATTGCAATTCAAATTGGTCATTTTCTGAGTTTTAGGTGAAAAATTGGTTGATTGGATTTGGAAAACGCAGAAATTGTTCTGCAGAATTTTTCTGGGTTTGTCCTGGCAATACGCGTAAGGGACATGCCAATACGCGTATGGGCCAAGGCGTTACGCGTAACATTGCGTTGTTTTTGGGGCATTACGCGTATGAAATGCATGTTTTACCGGCCCTCTGGTGATACGCGTAAGGGCTATGGGCGTACGCGTATGGTTTTTGAAAGCATGGTTTTGTGAAGGAATTTGATTCTGGTGATACGCGTATGGACATAGGGTGTTACGCGTATGAACATGAGCATGTTGAAAATGTGATTTTTGAAAATGTCGTTTTCGGTTTCGTCCGTAACTTTTGTTTCGATTATCCGATTTTTGCATTCTTGGTGTCGTTGGAAAGGTATTGAGTTGTACTTTATGATTATGGTGTTTTGGAAATTGTTAGCCGATTAAATTGTATCGGGAAATGTGAATAGTGTCGATTCTCGACTTTTGTAGTTTTAATGGTGTGTAATTGACGTGTATTATGCCGTATGTTGTTGCCTTGAATGTAGTATGACTTATGTGTTGTTGCGGTGATGATTTGTGGCCGAAAGGCAAGTAAATGAAAGGTGTAATGTTTTAATGATATATGCATGATTATGGATGTGTGTGCGTATGCAATGTGAATGTCATGAGTCATTGTATGCCAAGCATCATGATATGCATTGTTGGAACGTCCTGAGTGACGGTTTGGTTCCAGAGGGAATCTGCTATAACATCGTGTGCCTCGAAAATATGAGGCGATGCCTGAGGACTTAAAGCGATGGTTATAGACGATCGTGTGCCCATGATGGGACCTAAAGCGATCGGATTGTGTGCCTTGGATAGGACCTAAAGCAATCCATAACGTCGTGTGCCTCGAAAATATGAGGCGATGCCTGAGGACCTAAAGCGACGGGTGAACATCGTAGGCCCGACGGGGAGTTACTTGAGATTCTCAGTAACGAGAAATGGTTCCAATAGTTCCTGAGTGAACTAGTGACGTGACAATGGAAGTCGGTACCGCATGGCATGTGCATAGAGTCGTTGTGTCGGTCTCTGTGCATTTGCATAAATCATGAATTAATTGTGCATGTAATTGTGAATGTGATTGATGGGATGGAATATGTGTGATTGTGTTGGTGATTACGTGTATGTTGTATGTTTGACGTGTAGTGGTATTAATGCTAGAGAATTGTGATGTATTATGTTATATTTGAGGTTTGTGAAATTGTGGTGCAACGGTGGTGAGAAATGTGTGTACTGGTGTACGTTTGTGTTAATATATAATTTTATGCAATTATATTATGGTTGTTTTTCTCACCCTTCTGCTGTTTTATAACGCTCTATGAGGCGTTGCAGATTAGAGTTACTGGAGGTATTCTTTTTGTGAAGCTTTGCGTCTTCATTCTTTTGTCGGTCGGCTCTGATATGTGACACGGGTAGCTAGGGTGACCGTTGTGATTATTTTGTATATCTGACGATATATTTTAGTTGTACATGTATAACTTGATGTATGGCAGACATGTTTATATGTATATATGTATATATGCTATTCAGATTTTAGATTTTCCGCTTTAATTCTAATTTCTGAGAAGTGGGTGTAAGGAACTGAGTTTCCTCTGTATGATTGCTACCCCACTGTTGCATATCTTCATGGGCAGGTGTTGTATGTTCTGTATATGTTACTTTGATGTGATTTCCCCGTCTATGCCGTGATTCAATTATACTCTGACCAAATTTTGAATTTTCTTTTATTGCTTTAAATGCATGTTAATTGGGGGTTTAGATTGGGGGCGTCACATTAAGTGGTATCAGGGCCAGTTCGTGTCAGTTGTGTTTGTTGTGTCTGTTGTGTCTGGCATATTGGGCGAGTTGTGTTGAGCGAGTTATTGTTTAACCATAGTTTCTGTTTTGGACGAACAGAATATGGTTGGTCATAATGATGCTGCTTTGGCTGCGGCGATGGAGGCTATGGCACGAGCTGTGCAGGGTGCACCGAATGCGGCAGGGAATGATGAGTTTAGAAAGAATAAGCCGCCGGTCTTTAAAGGGAAACATGATCCGGATGGTGCACAAATGTGGTTGAAAGAGATTGAGAGGATTTTCAGGGTAATGGATTGTGACGATGATGATAAGGTGAGGCTGGGCACTCATATGTTACATGAAGAGGCTGACGACTGGTGGATCAGTACTCGTCGGGTGTTGGAAGCTGAGGAGGAAGAAGAACAGATTACTTGGGAGGTGTTTAGCCGAGAGTTTCTGAGGAAGTATTTTCCCGAGGATGTCCGAGGAAAGAAGGAGATTGAGTTTTTGGAACTAAAACAAGGTAATATGTCTGTAGTCGATTATACTGCTAAGTTTGTGGAACTTGTGAAGTTTTATCCTCATTATGTGGAAGCGACTGCTGAATTTTCTAAGTGTGTGAAGTATGAAAGTGGTTTGCGTCCTGAGATAAAGCAGGCTATTGGTTATCAGAGCATTCGAAGGTTTGCTGATTTGGTGGAATGCTGTAGGATTTATGATGAAGATAGTAAAGCTCGTTCTGCTCACTATAAAAGTGTAAGTGACAGGAAAGGGAAACAACAGTTCCGTGGTGGTCCGTATGTGTCACCAGCTGATAAAGGTCAACAAAGGGGAAATTTTGATAGGAGGTCAGGTGGAGGAGGTAGGTCTAATTCTCCTAGGTGTTTTAAATGTGGTGAATTGGGACATCACCAACATGAATGTAGGAAGAAGTTGGATAAGTGTTCTAATTGTGGTGGTATTGGACATGTCTTAGCTGATTGTAAAAGGAAGAATGTGGTGAAGTGTTACAATTGTGGGGAACCTGGTCACATTAGTTCGAAGTGTCCTAATCCGAAGAAAGCTCAGACTAGTGGGAAAGTGTTTTCATTGGCGGGAACTCAGACTTCAAATGCAGATCGTTTGATAAGAGGTACTTGCTTTATTAATAATACGCCTTTAATTGCTATTATTGATACTGGAGCGACTCATTCGTTTATTTCGTCTGAGTGCGCGAAGCGTTTGAATCTTGTGTTGTCTAGGATGGATTTTGAGATGGTTATTGATACTCCAGAGATGGGGTCAGTAACTACTTCTTTGGTCTATCTAAGTTGTCCTTTATCCATTTATGGTAAAGACTTTGTGATGGATTTGGTGTGTTTACCGTTGGAAGGTTTAGATGTGGTGTTGGGAATGAATTGGTTGCAATTCAATCGGGTTCACATTGACTGTTATCATAAGCTTGTAAGGTTTCTTTCTCTTGAGGAAGATGAAGACTCGAGTTTCTTATCTACCAAAGAGTTGAAGAAACTTTTGGCGGATGAAGCTCAGTTGTTTGGTTTGTTTACATCGTTGTCTGTGGATACTCAAGTTTCTCTTGAAGTGTTTCCTGTTGTGTGTGATTTTCCTGAGGTGTTTCCTGAAGATATTTCAGATGTACCGCCAGAGCGAGAGGTTGAATTTTCTATAGATCTAGTTCCTGGTACTAGACCTGTTTCTATGGCACCTTATCGAATGTCAGCATCTGAATTGGTGGAATTGAAAAAGCAGTTGAATGAGTTGTTGGAAAAGAGGTTCGTGAGACCAAGTGTTTCTCCTTGGGGTGCTCCAGTTTTGTTAGTGAAAAAGAAAGATGGGAGTATGCGATTATGTATTGATTATCGCCAGTTGAACAAAGTGACGATTAAGAATAAGTATCCGCTTCCAAGGATTGATGATCTGATGGATCAGTTGGCGGGTGCTTGTGTATTTAGTAAGATTGATTTGAGATCGGGATATCATCAGATAAGAGTGAAAGAAGAGGATATTCAGAAGACGGCCTTTAGAACACGTTACGATCATTATGAGTATTCAGTGATACCGTTCGGGGTTTCTAATGCTCCTGGTGTGTTTATGGAATACATGAATCGTATTTTCCACGAGCATTTGGATCATTTTGTAGTGGTGTTTATTGATGATATTTTAATCTATTCTAAGTCTCGTGAGGAACATGCAGAGCATTTGCGTATTGTTTTGCAGGTTTTGAAGGAAAGGAAGCTTTTTGCCAAATTGTCCAAGTGTGAATTCTGGTTGTCTGAGGTGAGTTTTCTTGGGCACGTAATTTCAGGTAATGGTATTACAGTGGATCCATCTAAAGTAGAAGCAGTTCTACAATGGGAGGTTCCTAGATCCGTTACGGAAATTTGAAGCTTTCTAGGTTTGGCTGGTTATTATCGGAGGTTCATTGAAGGTTTTTCTAAGCTAGCATTACCTTTGACGCAGTTGACTTGTAAGGGCAAAGCGTTCATTTGGGATATTCAATGTGAAGAGAGTTTTTGTGAGCTGAAGAGAAGATTGACGACAGCTCCGATTCTTATTTTACCTAATCCTAATGAGCCATTTGTTGTGTATTGTGATGCTTCTTTGATTGGTTTGGGTGGTGTTTTGATGTAGGAAGGTAAGGTTGTAGCTTATGCTTCAAGGCAGTTAAGAGTTCATGAGAAAAACTATCCTACTCATGATCTTGAATTAGCGGCTGTGGTTTTTGTGTTGAAGATTTGGAGGCACTATCTCTATGGTGCGAGGTTCGAAGTATTCAGTGATCATAAAAGCTTGAAATATTTATTTGATCAGAAAGAGTTGAACATGAGGCAGCGGAGATGGTTGGAATTCTTGAAAGACTACGACTTTGGCTTGAATTACCATCCTGGTAAAGCTAATGTGGTAGCCGATGCATTGAGTCGTAAATCATTGCATATGTCCGCATTGATGGTGAAAGAGTGGGAACTTTTAGAATCGTTCAGAGATTTGAGTTTGGTTTGTGAAGTGACGTCGGTTAGCGTAAGGCTTGGAATGTTGAAAGTTACTAATGAATTTTTGTTGTCGGTTAGTGAGAAACAAAAGCTGGATTTGAAATTCGTGGATTTGATGAGGAATGAGAATGTGGATTTCAAGGTGGATAATTTTGGTGTTTTGAGGTTTCGTGGTCGTATTTGCATTCCTGATGATGCGGAGTTGAAAAGAATGATTTTGGAGGAAGGGCACAGGAGTAACCTAAGTATTCATCCGGAAGCGAATAAGATGTACCAAGATTTGAAGAAGATTTTCTGGTGGTCTGGTTTGAAAAGAGATGTGGCTCAGTTTGTGTATGCATGTTTGACTTGTCAGAAATCGAAGGTGGAACATTTGAGGCCTAGTGGTTTGTTGCAACCGTTGGATATTCCTGAGTGGAAATGGGATAGCATTTCGATGGATTTTGTAACGGGATTACCAAACACTCAGCGAGGGTATAATGCTATTTGGGTGATTGTGGACAGGCTGACTAAATCGACGCATTTTATTCCGATTGACATCAGTTTTTCTTTGGAGAGGTTAGCTGAAATCTACATTAGTGTGGTGGTGAAATTGCATGGGGTTCCTTTGAATATTGTTTTTGATCGAGATCCTAGGTTTACATCGAGATTTTGGGAAAGTTTACAGAAGGCTTTGGGTTCTAGATTGAGGTTGAGTTCGGCTTATTATCCGCAAACGGATGGTCAGACCGAAAGAACTATTCAGTCTTTGGAGGATTTGTTGAGATCGTGTGTTTTGGAACAAGGTGGTACGTGGGACAGTTATCTTGCATTGATTGAGTTAACGTATAATAACAGTTTCCATTCTAGTATTGGAATGGCACCTTTTGAGGCTTTATATGGACGAAGATGTCGGACGCCGTTGTGTTGGCACGAAACTGGTGAAAGTTCGATGGTTGGACCGGAATTGGTGCAACAGACGACGGAAAAGGTAAAGTTTATTCGTGAGAAAATGAAGGCTTCTCAGAGTAGACAAAAGAGTTATCAAGATCGGAGACGGAAGGATCTTGAGTTTCAAGAGGGTGATCACGTATTTCTGAGAGTTACGCCGGTAACGGGTGTTGGTCGTGCTTTGAAATCTAAGAAGCTTACTTCTCGATTTATTGGTCCTTACCAGATATCTGCGAGAGTTGGTGTTGTGGTGTATCGTGTGGCGTTACCGCCGAGTCTGTCGAATTTGCATGATGTGTTTCATGTTTCACAGCTTCGGAAGTATGTTCCGGACCCTTCACATGTGATTTCGATGGGCGAGGTTGAGGTAAGGGATAACCTTACGATCGAGGCATTACCGGTTAGTATTCTGGATCGCGAGGTGAAGCGGTTGAGGGGTAAAGAGATTGCACTTGTGAAAGTGGCGTGGGGAGGCGCTGCTGATGGTAATCTAACGTGGGAGTTGGAGAGTAGGATGCGGGAGTCGTATCCAGAGTTGTTTGTATCAGGTATTGTTTTCGAGGACGAAAATTTCTAAGTGGGGGAGAGTTGTAACGCCCCAGTTTTGCCAATTTTTGTTTTATTGAGTCTTTTGATTATTTTATTATTAATTTATTTTATTTCCGACTTTTGTGTGAAAATATGTTATTTTTAGTCGTGAATATATTTTATCGCGTTTCGGGAACATTTGCGAGATATTTGAGTGTGGGGGTATTTTGGACATTTCATAGATATTTTGATAAGTTAGAAAGAAAAGAAAAATAGAAAATAGAAAAGGAAATAGAAAGAAAATTAGAGAGAAAGAAAGTGGAAGAGAGGAAAAAGAGAAGAAAAGAGGGAAGAGAGAAAAATTGGTAAAGTGTGGAAAAATCATCAAGAACAAGTTCTAGAGTCGATTAAATCGGGTAAGGGTGCGAAACTCGATTATTCTATGATTGTATACGATTATGTATGTGTGTTTGTTGTTGTTTTGGATTGAATTGGAAGAAAATGAGTAAAACCCATATTTAGTATAATTGATTAGAAATTGATTTGAATGTGTCAAAACTTGTGTTGATTGTGTTTTAGATTGTCTATACATGTTGGTTGTGTGTTATTGCAATTCAAATTGGTCATTTTCTGAGTTTTAGGTGAAAAATTGGTTGATTGGATTTGGAAAACGCAGAAATTGTTCTGCAGAATTTTTCTGGGTTTGTCCTGGCAATACGCGTAAGGGACATGCCAATACGCGTATGGGCCAAGGCGTTACGCGTAACATTGCGTTGTTTTTGGGGCATTACGCGTATGAAATGCATGTTTTACCGGCCCTCTGGTGATACGCGTAAGGGCTATGGGCGTACGCGTATGGTTTTTGAAAGCGTGGTTTTGTGAAGGAATTTGATTCTGGTGATACGCGTATGGACATAGGGTTTTACGCGTATGAACAGGAGCATGTTGAAAATGTGATTTTTGAAAATGTCGTTTTCGGTTTCGTCCGTAACTTTTGTTTCGATTATCCGATTTTTGCATTCTTGGTGTCGTTGGAAAGGTATTGAGCTGTACTTTATGAATATGGTGTTTTGGAAATTGTTAGTCGATTAAATTGTATCGGGAAATGTGAATAGTGTCGATTCTCGACTTTTGTAGTTTTAATGGTGTGTAATTGACGTGTATTATGCCGTATGTTGTTGCCTTGAATGTAGTATGACTTATGTGTTGTTGCGGTGATGATTTGTGGCCGAAAGGCAAGTAAATGAAAGGTGTAATGTTTTAATGATATATGCATGATTATGGATGTGTGTGCGTATGCAATGTGAATGTCATGAGTCATTGTATACCAAGCATCATGATATGCATTGTTGGAACGTCCTGAGTGACGGTTTGGTTCCAGAGGGAATCTGCTATAACATCGTGTGCCTCGAAAATATGAGGCGATGCCTGAGGACTTAAAGCGATGGTTATAGACGATCGTGTGCCCATGATGGGACCTAAAGCGATCGGATTGTGTGCCTTGGATAGGACCTAAAGCAATCCATAACGCCGTGTGCCTCGAAAATATGAGGTGATGCCTGAGGACCTAAAGCGACGGGTGAACATCGTAGGCCCGACGGGGAGTTACTTGAGATTCTCAGTAACGAGCAATGGTTCCAATAGTTCCTGAGTGAACTAGTGACGTGACAATGGAAGTCGGTACCGTATGGCATGTGCATAGAGTCGTTGTGTTGGTCTCTGTGCATTTGCATAAATCATGAATTAATTGTGCATGTAATTGTGAATGTGATTGATGGGATGGAATATGTGTGATTGTGTTGGTGATTACGTGTATGTTGTATGTTTGACGTGTAGTGGTATTAATGCTTGAGAATTGTGATGTATTATGTTATATTTGAGGTTTGTGAAATTGTGGTGCAACGGTGGTGAGAAATGTGTTTACTGGTGTACGTTTGTGTTAATATATAATTTTATGCAATTATATTATGGTTGTTTTTCTCACTCTTCTGCTGTTTTATAACGCTCTATGAGGCGTTGCAGATTAGAGTTGCTGGAGGTATTCTTTTTGTGAAGCTTTGCGTCTTCATTCTTTTGTCGGTCGGCTCTGATATGTGACACGGGTAGCTAGGGTGACCGTTGTGATTATTTTGTATATTTGACGATATATTTTAGTTGTACATGTATAACTTGATGTATGGCAGACATGTTTATATGTATATATGTATATATGCTATTCAGATTTTAGATTTTCCACTTTAATTCTAATTTCTGAGAAGTGGGTGTAAGGAACTTAGTTTCCTTTGTATGATTGCTACCCCACTGTTGCATATCTTCATGGGCAGGTGTTGTATGTTCTGTATATGTTACTTTGATGTGATTTCCCCGTCTATGCCGTGATTCAATTATACTCTGACCAAATTTTGAATTTTCTTTTATTGCTTTAAATGCATGTTAATTGGGGGTGTAGATTGGGGGCGTCACAGATGTTTCAAGAGAAGGTTAGCTTTAGTTTTCCGCTGTGTAATTTGTTGTATACAATTAAGGATATTGTATATTGATCTTAGTTTTTATTATTTTAGCTAGTTTCCATATCTTGTACCATAGGTTGTGTTTATGTTTATAGAATGGTCAAGTATGTGAATTACGCCATTAGGCACTTATGCTGGTGTCAGTACCAAATAAATTCTTGTATGATATTATTCTAGATATAAATTATACAGGGTGTTACATTTGGTATCAGAGTAGGTCGTGTCCACGACCTAGCCTTGAAACATCATAAGTAAATCTATTCCTGCCTCTTAAGTGTGTCTTTCCAGCATGACTCTTCATATCATATTAGGTAGTGTTGGGCCTAATCAACCTAATACTATGTATGTGATAGGTAGAATCATGGTTGAGCAACCACGAGGACTCCGAAGTGTTGTCGGAACTTGTGATGTGAGGGTAGGCTCAAGCCAAGAGTTAGTAGTGAGGAGTTTTGGTCAGCTCAGTTGAGGTCTTAGTAGAAGTTGTGTTTGGGTAGCATGGAACTGAAGAGTGGTGTGTTGTTCAAGCAATCCTTTGGAATTGATGGAGTCTGAAAGTTAAGGATACCTATCGGACGATTGGTCAGGGTATTGAGGAATATGTACAATCACTAGTAGAGCTGGATTGACCACTAGTACGAACGAGGATTTCAAGTAATCGCATTCCGTGAAGAAGAAAATATGTTTTGTGAAACGTGTGACGTAAGGTCCGGAAGCGACATAGGTTTTGGTGTTTCAGTTTCTAAGGTCACTATGGCATCTTGGATGGACGAGAGTACCTTAAGGAAGGTGTTCGGAACAATATCTTCCAACTGGTTAAAAGTGAAGATTTAAGGACATTCGGCTTTTATGGGAATCTAAAGTAGCAGAGAAGTGTGAGAAGGGACACAAGGATGTGTTTACGTGCTTCGAGCGAAACAAGTATGTGTCAGACGAAGAGTAGGAGATAAGTCGTGCATGTTCAGTTATGAAGGGAGATCAGGTTCAGGATAATACATCAGGATTTCTGTTTTCGGTGAGAGACCAATTTGGAAATGTTTAATTACCCAAGGAACACTATAAGGTATTGTGTCGGAACATGAATGAGCTTCAGTTAGTAACAGAAGGTAGTGATATGGACCGGAAGAAGTTTTTGTTAAGAAACAGAGTAAGTATCTTGGATTTAAGGAAACTTTAGTAAGATGTTTTTATATTTGGACGTAAGAGGATTACCATGGAGAGCGAAGTAAACGCGATGTGGAAAATGGTATTAACAATATATTATGAGGAAGTGATAACGGAATGTATTTTGGACGAATATATAATAGAGTTATTAAGTTGTTGTTGAATTTTAAATTAAGGAAGTGTAATCAAGGATGGTTCATCCATGAGAACCCTAGTAGTATGTGTGAGAGCAAGAATTGTCTCTACAAGTCAATCTATGTTTTGATGATAACAATAAGTATTTGTGAAAGAACCATTTTATGGTTTAACGTGTGTTGTGTGCAGATCATAAGAACTAAAGACATCAGAACCAACATACACCAGCTAGATGTACTATGATTGAATATACACATATGAGAAGTTACTATGTGTGACTAAAGTCACGAGAAGCAAGAACGCTTGTTTATCTAGTCATGATCAGTCAGATCCAAGGATGCCAAGATTGCTGTTGCAATGCTCTTGTGGATGCTCTCTGAAAGTGATTAAGATTCTGAAGATAGCGAAGTTTCTGAAGAAGTACACTAAAAAAGAACCAAAGTTCTGAAGACTCCTATGACTTAAAGTTCTGATGGTTGAAGGCGCTGAAGACCAAGTGCAGAAAGAATCTGATGACTGATGAGTTCTGAAGATCAAAGTTTCAAACAAGAAGTTCTGAAGACTCTGAAGACAGGCTCTGAAGATTCGGAAGACTTAAAGCAGAAAAGGATAACGCTCTTAACGACCAATTGTTGAAGTTCTGAAGATTGATTCCTAATGGACTTCTTCAATTAACGGAAGACTTGAAGCATCAGATATTCTGCTATAAAGACTCCACTCATGCTTCATCAAATTAACATTAGAAGCCACTGAAGTTTCAAAGTCTAAATATTACAGTTGTGAGTTAAATGTACACACTGCCCAAGAAAAGATGTCTGGTCACTTCCTCCTCTGTAAAAAGAAGATGTGTCAGTACAACTCATTATATCACAACGTCTCTTTTCCAAACAGCCAACAGTACTCTCTAACGGCTATATTTCTACTGGCTATTTAATGGAAAGAGTTTTTGCTTCTGATGTGTCGATCACTTGTAGAATTATGAACTGAATGTTCATCTACAAAATTGACCAAGTCATTGTGTGAAGATAGCAACAATGATGAGTTCTCGTTGTAACACTTAAAATATTCAAAGCTGTCATTATTTCACTCATGGCAATTGTTGTTGAATCTCCAAAGAACAAATCAACACAACAACAACAATCAAACAGAAGCTGTTGATGAAGAAGACAACATTGAAGATCAGTCAAGTCATCAACCTACCTTCTCGTCAAAGCTACATTGAAGATCTGAAGCAAGGAGTTGCTGCTCAAAGCTTGCTCAACCAGAAGACGAAGAAGAAGAAGATCTACAAGATGTCAACAATCATAATATCTAAATACATCTTTGTAGTTTCTTAGGAAAGCAAGGAGCTGATTGCTCAAAACTTGCTTGAACACATGTGTGTGTTCGTTGTACTTAAACCTAGGAGAAACTTGCTTATTAAGATGCATAATTTGTAATCTCCAGTTTGCCAATTCAACTAGATGAATTGAGACTCCTCAAGTGAACGTTATATCCTGAAGGGATCCCTGAACGGTTCAGCTGTGAGTTGAGGCCCTTGAGTAGATCGCGTGGTGATCAGATGCTTGAGATGACAATGGCTGAGGGTCATTGTGGAAAATCCTGAAATACGGTCAGTAGCGTTATATTCATTATGATGAATCCCTGAACGGCTAGCTATGAAATCCCAGCAGTGGGTCTGCTCGGTCAATGAACGTTATATCCTGTTGGATCCCTGAACGGTTCATTGGGTTATTAGTCATAGTGCGGCTGTGCAAGTGGTTAGTCACCGGCTGTTGCCCGTGCAAGTGTAATCAATGATTTGGTTATAGTGGATTAAGTCCTTGTGCTCAAGGCAAAATCACCTGAGGAGGGTGGACTGGATTAGCCCGCGTGGTGAACCAGGATATATCGTGTGTCCTTTACTTCCTTGCTTAGTATCTCTATTTATGTTTCTGCTTTGAATATCAGAACCTCATATTAAGCAAAGTCAGAACCTTGCAGCCTATCTCTGATAAGCTTCCGCACTGCAAGTTCTGAGTATCGTATCTTATGAACAGAACCTTTACGGTTCTCATACTTTTTAGTTAATAGATCAGAATATTTCAACGAACATTGAAGGTTCTTGAGCGTCAAATTAACAAGATGCGAAAAGTTACAAAAAGAGTAAATACACAATTCAAACCCCCATTTCTTGTGTCTTTCTCGTACCTTCAATTGGTATCAGAGCTCCGGTTCTGTTATTGATTTACATCAAACACTTAACACTGTCAGAAAAAGATCCAGAGGTGGTGCGTAGAAGTACTCTTGGTGAGATTGAAATCCACTTACAATTTCTGTAATAGTTCAGCAGTTAACTGTGTACAAAATTGTAATCAATCTGATTACTTTATGAGCATTTCACCGATTCGAGATGAAGCCTCACTAAAGTTGAAGAATCTGTTAATAAGATAAATCCATCAGATAAAAGGAAGTATCTATTGAATGCTCATTCTGGAAAATACGTGTGGATAACATCACGTATATGATTAAAAGATGAATCATCAGAAAGCAAGAAATCTTGTTTGCTGAAGATTAATCCTTTATGAGTTTTTGAGATGTTTCCAAGAAACGGATTAGGTCCACCCTTGACTTTCTCGTTAAAAAAAAACTCATTCTAGATCTCTTCTTGTAAAGAAGAAAGATTGTCGTTCTAAGACTTTGAATTTCAGAAAGAATTCTGTTAAACTCGGAATCTGAAGAATTCAAATTATTAGAAATGATTCAATGTCAGAACCTGGAATGATCAAAAGATTCAATGGAGAACTGAACTCCAAAGATTCAGTTGATTCCGAACGAACACTTAACTGGTTCGGTGATCAAGCTCCAACAACCTGAAATCATCCTAGTAAAGATTAAATGTTGATAATCTGATTTTCGACAGATCAATTGTTCTCAGAACCACTTGTGCTATGAAATTGGATGCTATCATTTCAGGTATCTAGGTTCTCCAACTGATGTCATAAAAGGATGACGTTAATGATGTTCGTTTGAAGAAATTAGTTAACCCATAGATATGTGTGAACAACCCCAAATAAATTGATCATCATTGTGAGAACAAGAGGTTCATACAAATCGTGTCTAGTGATGTACACATGAGGCATGATGATGTTTTGGTTATGAACAAGTTCTGAAACAGCCTTGAGGAACAAGTCAGATATGATAACTCCTCCTCGTATAATCTCTCAAAGGTTCTCACTGAACTGGTGAAATCAATCATCTTTCAAAGAAAAGAAACTCTCACAAAAGCAAACTGAAATCGGGCTATGAAAGGAGAACTCAACCAATTCTCAAAGTTTGTCGTTTAAGATTCAGATCCATATCTTAGGAACTGTATCGGAACTAAACAGGTTCTATGGATCAAGGAAATGAGAAGTGAGAAAGAATCAAGAACAGATGTAATCTGTTGCCTATGAATGGGGTCATCAAATAGAATTTACTGTTCACTCCGTACTGCTCCCACGCATATGAGTGTCAATTTTTATTTCAGAACATTCGTTACATCGCCTTACCAAAAGGATTGCATGTAATTGGCTGAGTTCAGATGAAGTGGTCACTCTGATCATGCTAAGTCTTAATCTCGGTTATTATAACCTAGAGAACTGGCGGACAAGGATGAACAAGAAAAAGAAAGAAATTATGATTCCAACCAGAATCACAGTCCAAGGAAACCTTCACATTCCTCTGAACGCAGGCGTATCCTGAAGAATCTCAGAACCTTCAACTCTCTCTCAGAAGCAAGCCAAGTCTGGAAGAAATTGATCAAAAGCTCAGAAGAATGCACTCACGTAAAAATACGAAGATTTCAAAATTCATCAGAATAAAGACCAAAGTCAAGACAAAAAGCACTCAGTCAAGTCTGAAAAATCTAAGGTACACTTTTCTTTTTACTAATAATCTGTTAAATTCATGAGATGCCTTAATTAGAATTCTTTCAAATTTGTCACAACATGTTTTACTAAGTAATTATTTAGGGAGATATTCAACCAATAGAAAATCTGTTAAGCATAGATAAAAGAAATTGTTAAATACAAGAAAACCCTTTAACAAAAACTACACGCAAAAGAATAAAATAATAATTGTGAATCTATTGAAACCACAACATATCTCTGACAACTTAAGATCTTACTAAAATATTTTGAACTGTCCTATATCTTCCATAGACTAGGCATAATTGAATCTACACACTTACTCTATTAAGTCACGTCTCCTTTTCATGCTCCTACACTTAAAACCCTGGAAGGTCAATGTATCATCCAACCGTTGTCATACCTCCACTTACTTTTCTTGATAATCAAAACTCAAATCTATTCTTATTTTCTTGAAACAAACTCTTAAGAAAACCTTTTTGTCCTCCCGTGTATCTGTTTGCATATGTCCTCTAGTAAGAGATTTCCTCCATCAGCGTCTAGTCATATCCTATTACCCATAGGTATGCTTCAGTCAACACCTCTCTAGAATCTAATCCCTCTCTCTCTAACAAGAGTATTTGTTCATCCTAGCTAACTCTACTCATCAATAATACAAGTCTTATTCTACATATATTATCGTCAGTTTCTAACTTGTTAAAACTTACACCTCTCTAACTCCTGATTTGATCTCCTCAAAAGACTTCCTCACCATTCTCATGGCAAACCAATCCTTGACTCCAAGAACCTTCTTTGGGGACGACAACGCTCTTGAAATCATTAGTGAAAAACAACCTAAGCTAATGGATGTTGATCATAATTTCCATCTGGGCATTCATTCGCAAAATTGGAATGGGTACATTCATATGCTTAGAGGTCCCATTTACTCAAACATCATAAAAACTTTTTGGATCAATGCTGCTGTCAGCCATGATGGTCTGACCATTTCTTCAGACATCTATGGTATTCCTCTCTCCTTCAACGCTTCAAAAATAGCTGAAGCCATTGAATGCCCACTGGAAGGCATCACTCCCAGTCATGCATCCATTCGATGCACTTCTGATGCAAAATTACACTACTTGTTTGATAAAGGTTCTGCCTTCGAACCTACTAATCCCGAGAAACTCCTACCCCATGCCAGAGGATGGTTTAAATTCATTCTGACAAATATCAAACCTCGAAGCACATACAAAAACCTTTTGTATCATGATGACAAGCTCCTAATCATGTGTCTTCTTAAGCAAACTCGTATAAATCTGCCCCAACTTATATTTGACCATCTCAAGGACACCATTCTCGTGTCAAGAACTACCTTTGAAACTATAATCCCTTACAGAAGAGTCTTAACTGAAGTGTTTTTCAAAACAGGAGTTGTGCAGACAATTAGCAGATTTAGATGCGGTCCTGATATTGCCCTTATTGAAAATTCTTGTGAAACGTTTGACAGTGACTGATTCTCAGAAAACAAATTAGTTAACAGTCTAAGATAGATTAGGATACTAGATGGTTAAGTGTATGCCTGTATCATTTATGGATATATATCTATGTTATCTTCTGTCTCGCGTTATTTATAATATATGGTACCCACTAATAAAAATTCTTAATAAACCATTAAAATATTGCATAAATGACGTGTCCTATTTTACAGCCCAAGAAATCTTTAGTAATAAAGTCTTTAACTTCCCAATAAATGAGTAACTGCTACGTTTTCTTTTCCTACACGTTCACGCCTTTTAGCATACCCTAATTAATCATGACCACCTAGGAAATAGTAAACCCAAATCTTGGTGTACTAATTTAGTCACTACACTCCTCACTCTCATTTTGCCTATAAATAATAGGATTCTACTTCGTCCTCGCTCATTCTCATCTAAACTAATCTTCATTTAGAATCTTTTGTGTGTTAACAAATGGCTTCTCCATCATTTAGAGGAAACGTAGAAACTCTAGAAGTTATCCCAGAGAAAAGACCAAACCTAGCTAGACTTCAAAATAATGGTCTGGAAATTGTAAGAAGCATGCAGATTCAATCTTGGAATGGTTATTATTCACTCCTAAACGGCCTTGTCTTTCCAGTTCTTGTGAAAGAATTCTGGAAATACGCCAGAATCGGTAATGATGGCAACACTATCTGGTCTGAAGTATATAGCCTTCCCATCACTATCTCCATTCTCTCATTAGAAAAGCTCATAAAGTGTGTCGCCTCTGGAGTCACTGTTGAAGACTTTCAATCTGACCTGAGCTTAGTAAAGAAATGCAAGGTTTTATTTGATGATTATGTTCCTTATGAACCAAAAAACCCTGAGAAACTTCTTCCTTCACCCAGAACATGGTTCAGATTCTCTCTAACCAATCTCCGACCTCGTGCAACTGCAAGAAGCACGTTGTCCCAAGATGACAGAGAATTCATTTTCCACTTAACACACCACTTTAAAATCAATCTTCCCAAAACTATTTTCAATCACCTGAAACATTCTATCAGAGTTTCAAGAACTCACTTGAACTCTTACGTTCCTTATGGGAGAATAATATCTGAAATTATGCTAAAAGAAAAATTTTGGGGGTTAGTAAGGAGACTCGGACCAGAACCTTCAGTAACTGAGACAAGATGTGATAGGGTGGACAACGCTGAATATTTTGATGACTAAAATTTTTAAAATCTGATGTAGTGCAATACTATGTTTTGTTGCTTATCGCTCTACTTTGTGTTGATGTTGTTTTTTTCTCTCACTTAGTTAATGAAAATATGATGTCTTCTGTGTTCTATTTTGTTGCTTATCTGAGAAGTTCACTTTACATCTATTAACCTTCAATTAATCAGTTGATTCCATCTATCCACCTTCCCTTAAAGACATACTGAGTATAGATGTGTTTCCCTAAAATAAGTCTAAATGCTTCTAGATATTTAAATGACTCTGTAATTGAATATAAATGTCTACATGCTTAAATGCTCATATGCCCTGACACTTTTTGATGATGTCAAAAAGGGGGAGAAATATATTTATTGATTTTGATTGAAAGAAGGAAATCTATTTAAAGAAGGAAATCTGAAAGAATGCAGAACTCAAATAAAGTACTCTTATAAAATGCGTTACTACTAACATTTGTTGTTTGATGTTATCCGAGGAACTCTAAACAAGTTCATTAGGCATTCTAAAGACAGGATAAGAAGAAGAACTACGATCATAGAATAAAAGCTGTCTAAGAAGAATCAGAATCTATAAGAAAACTCTGAAAGCAATCAAGGAAAAATCTACATTTCAAGATGCTCACTCAGAAGATCTGTGCAAATCAGAAGTCAGGAACTGTCTGAAGATCTGGATTAAAGATCCAAGCAAGAAACCATTCTACCAGGAACCATTTGAAATAAAGACGATTTGGTATCATATTAAATCATCAATTGGAAATCAAATTCAGTACACAAAGATTAGTATCAGACTCTCAATCAAAGCAAAGTTGTGGATTACTGTCAAAGTACCTTCATTGGTATCCTATCAGCACACAAAGGAAATACTCTTCAAAGTAATATCAAAAGAACTCCTTCAGCATCAGAATCAACAAACTCTGGTATAAGAGTCAGCACATCTTTTTACATACGACTAAAACAAGATGTACCAGATTCAGAATCAAGCGTTGATTGATCACGATTTTTAATCTTCAATTGGTATTTGATCAAAACATCAAGCTTTGATAATTTAACTGAGTTGTGACAATAACAAGGTCTGAAATAAACCTGTGTTCAAAGTCAAACTCTGAAAAGTCATGATCAACACTGGTGATTAAATTTAGAAACGCTGAATTTCGATTCTGAAAGATCCCAATATCTGACTTATGGAAATTAGGGGGAGACTACCCAGAAGACTAAAATGCAAAATCTAAAATCTTCATATAGCCTGAAACTCAGGGGGGTATCTCAAAAGACAGTTTTTGATATACAGCGAAGCTATGTTTATCAATCGGAGAATTGCTCTAATTCTGTGCTCAATTGAATCTACTGAAAAGTAGAAATGCTTCAGATGACTCTGAAGATAACAAGCTCTGATATGACAACAAAGGAAACTGAGTTCTGAAGATGGAAGTTATGTTGAACTAGTCCAGATGCTAAAGACTCCTCGTTTTCCTAAAGACAAGATAGAAGAGTAACTCTTTTCTATTTTTGTTCTGGCAACTCAAGTTGTTACTCTGTATATCTTTGGATTATATAAAATCCTAGATGATCTCAGATAAAGCTTTGAGGATAACTCATTAAGGGGGAGTTGTTGTTCCATACTCTGAATTGGTTTGTTTTTGGTGATTACCTTGTATAAAATATTCAATCAAAATACTTGGTTTTTGTCATCATCAAAAAGGGGGAGATTGTGAGAGCAAGAATTGTCTCTACAAGTCAATCTATGTTTTGATGATAACAATAAGTATTTGTGAAAGAACCATTTTATGGTCTAACGTGTGTTGTGTGCAGATCATAAGAACTAAAGACATCAGAACCAACATACACCAGCTAGATGTACTATGATTGAATATACACATATGCGAAGTTACTATGTGTGACTAAAGTCGCGAGAAGCAAGAACGCTTGTTTATCTAGTCATGATCAGTCAGATCCAAGGATGCCAAGATTGCTGTTACAATGCTCTTGTGGATGCTCTTTGAAAGTGATTAAGATTCTGAAGATAGCGAAGCTTCTGAAGAAGTACACTCAGAAAGAACCAAAGTTCTGAAGACTCCTATGACTTGAAGTTTTGATGGCTAAAGGCACTGAAGACCAAGTGCAGAAAGAATCTGAAGACTGACGAGTTCTGAAGATCAAGTTTCAAACAAGAAGTTCTGAAGACTCTGAAGACAGGCTCTGAAGATTCGGAAGACTTAAAGCAAAAAAGGATAACGCTCTTAACGACCAAGTGCTGAAGTTCTGAAGACTGATTCCTAATGGACTTCTTCAATTAACGGAAGACTTGAAGCATCAAATATTCTGCTATAAAGACTCCACTCATGCTTCATCAAATTAACATCAGAAGCCACTGAAGTTTCAAAGTCTAAATACTACCGTTGTGAGTTAAATGTACACACTGCCCAAGAAAAGATGTCTGGTCACTTCCTCCTCTGTAAAAAGAAGATGTGTCAGTACAACTCATTATATCACAACGTCTCTTTTCCAAACAGCCAACAGTACTCTCTAACGGCTATATTTCTACTGGCTATTTAATGGAAAGAGTTTTTGCTTCTGATGTGTCGATCACTTATAGAATTATGAACTGAATGTTCATCTACAAAATTGACCAAGTCATTGCGTGAAGATAGTAACAACGATGAGTTCTCGTTGTAACACTTAGAATATTCAAAGTTGTCATTATTTCACTCATGGCAATTGTTGTTGAATCTCCAAAGAACAAATCAACACAATAACAACAATCAAACAGAAGCTGTTGATGAAGAAGACAACATTGAAGATCAGTCAAGTCATCAACCTACCTTCTCGTCAAAGCTACATTGAAGATCTGAAGCAAGGAGTTGCTGCTCAAAGCTTGCTCAACCAGAAGACGAAGAAGAAGAAGATCTACAAGATGTCAATAATCATAATATCTAAATACATCTTTGTAGTTTCTTAGGAAAGCAAGGAGCTGATTGCTCAAAACTTGCTTGAACACATGTGTGTGTTCGTTGTACTTAAACCTAGGAGAAACTTGCTTATTAAGATGCATAATTTGTAATCTCCAGTTTGCCAATTCAACTAGATGAATTGAGACTCCTCAAGTGAACGTTATATCCTAAAGGGATCCCTGAACGGTTCAGCTGTGAGTTGAGGCCCTTGAGTAGATCGCGTGGTGATCAGATGCTTGAGATGACAATGGCTGAGGGTCATTGTGGAAAATCCTGAAATACGGTCAGTAGCGTTATATTCATTGTGATGAATCCCTGAATGGCTAGCTGTGAAATCCCAGCAGTGGGTCTGCTCGGTCAATGAACGTTATATCCTGTTGGATCCCTGAACGGTTCATTGGGTTGTTAGTCACAGTGCGGCTGTGCAAGTGGTTAGTCACCGGTTGTTGCCCGTGCAAGTGTAATCAATGATTTGGTTATAGTGGATTAAGTCCTTGTGCTCAAGGCGAAATCACCTGAGGAGGGTGGACTGGATTAGCCCGCGTGGTGAACCAGGATATATCGTGTGTCCTTTACTTCCTTGCTTAGTATCTTTATTTTTGTTTCTGCTTTGAATATCAGAACCTCATATTAAGAAAAGTCAGAACCTTGCAGCCTATCTCTGATAAGCTTCCGCACTGTAAGTTTTGAGTATCGTATCTTATGAACAGAACCTTAACGGTTCTCATACTCTTTAGTTAATAGATCAGAATCTTTCAACGAACATTGAAGGTTCTTGAGCGTCAAATTAACAAGATGAGAAAAGTTACAAAAAGAGTAAATACAGAATTCAAACCCCCCTTTCTTGTGTCTTTCTCGCACCTTCAATTCTAAAACTGGATCAAGCGCTTACCACTAGGCTAAAAGCAATTGCTTGTAGTCAGGGCGCAACTTAATTTCATTATAGTGAACCCTTTCTCAAGGAGCCTACCTTCGATAGGCACTCATGGGTGGGATGTTAAGCCCATCGAATCCCAATGGGAGACGCTGGAATTTTATCTAACAAACTCCCCCCCAGTGTCAGCCGGGGGGATTCGTACCCATGACCCTGCTCTGATACCACTAAAACTGGATCAAGCGCTTACCACTAGGCTAAAAGCAATTGCTTGTAGTCAGGGAGCAACTTAATTTCATTATATTGAACCCTTTCTCAAGGAGCATACCTTCGATAGGCGCTCATGGGTGGGATGTTAAGCCCATCAAATCCCAAAGGGAGACGCTGGAATTTTATCCAACAGTATGATGTGGAATGGGAGAAGTTACAACTTAGTATTAAGAAATGCGTAGTGGTAGCACCGTGGTCACAAGTGTGCGTGATGGATTCTTAGTATTGAGACGAATGTGAAGGGACGTACTTTGTGGTACAGTGAGTATTATATTTAAAGAAGTGAGATTGCAGTAAACAACGAGAAGCAAATCAAGACTTACTACGAACTCAGTGTAAATCATGGAACGATTTATATCATAAGGGTTTTGTAAATAGTTGATGAGAATTGTCGGTTGTGAATCTTTCATTAAGTAAATTTGGTGTATGTGTGGTGTGCAATAGATAGTGGAGGGTAAGGAATCCCAGATAATGTGTACGTAGAAATGGAAAGGTTCTTCAAGAGGATGCATTGCCTCGATTTCCAAGTGTAGGGGAAATTTCGAAATTGTGAATGAGCGGAGTATTCGTATCTACCTTTTATTGGACTAAGAACGTTGTTGTATTAATTCTCCCTAAAAAGTTCAAGTGAGAGAACAAGGTTGTATGCTCGACATGATATGTCCATCGCTTTTGTGGTACCAGGTAATGGTTGGTGAATGTTATACTAGTTAAGAAGCTGCGAGTTGAAAATGATATTTCAAGTTAGAACAAGCCGAATTGATGGTTTTTGAGTTGGAATGACATTTGAATTAAAAGAAACTGGTTTTTCAGCTTCTGCAGCAGTGTTAACTGATTAACACAATGTGGTTAACCGATTAACACGTGCCAGGATGGTGTGTTGTGCTGAATTTTGAGGAGTTAACCGATTAACCTTAGACGGTTAATTGATTAACACGTGTAAGTTGTAAAATCCCTTGGAAACCATCATCTCTGTTCTGTTACCTTTTGTTACTTCGATTGGAGAGTATTGTGTGAATGGAGAATGGGATTGCAAGTTAATGAAAGACGGATTGTGTTTTGAAATCGGAATTTCTGGAAGGGTGTTGCATAGTTGACCATTTGTTTAGACGACTTGGGAGTTTGACTTTTGGGGAAGTAATCTTGTAAACCGTGTTAAATGTGGGAAAGTCTTAGGTGTATTGTTATCATTACTGTTGAGAGCCTTAAGGGCGAAGTTAGAGAATTCTCACGAAGTTCTTATCTCGCAAGGAATATTTCGGTATTTTAATTATGGTGTTAGTAAGGTATGAGCGGTTGGTCAGAGTTAGTATTTGTTATCTTCTGCGAGTTCATGGCGTCGGATTTAGACTCCGTGAGAGTGGTACCAGATGTGTGTAGTTGTGTTTGACCCGGAGGAGGGAATTTGAAAGTTATCCTTCCAAGTACAAGTAAGAATTGGGTGTTCTGAAGTTAAGCATGTAACTTGGATCATACATGGAACAGAACAATTGAGAGAGGTGGATTCGAAGGAGAAGCGTAGGGTGATCTTTGAAAGTGTGTGTGTATGTGGAGTGTTGTATGTGAATTGGTGAGTGGTATGGAAACTCACAATTGCGCTTTGGATGGATTAAGTTTTGATAAGTGGTGACTCTCATTTGATTGAAGTTCCTCGATGGTGTTAAGTGTTATTTGTTGAGACCTCGTGTCAACAAGAAACCTTGAATGAGTGGGAAACCCCGTGAGAAGAATTTGTATGAAATGTGGTAACCAGAACCGGAGGTTGTTAAGCTGTTTTAGATGAATTATTTCGAGTTTAGAATGGACTTGGAGTTGTGTATGTTATGGTTGTAGCAGTGTAACTCCTGCATCTCTATCGTCTGGAGAATGTGGACCGATGTTATAATATTGTGTGTTGGCGAGGAATTTGTTCTACCATAGGACGTCAGTGAGTTTCTTGTACCGTTGGTTAGTAAGGAACCCAGTGGATAAGTGTATTTCTCCGCCGACTGTTAGCTACCTAGTAGTGCTTAAGAATTCGTGGCATTCCATTGTTAGATTTTGGATTACGCAGTGGAAGGTGACAGATGAAAGAGTTCAGTCAGACTAATAAGGATTAGAAGGATTGTTGCTTATAAGTATGGAAGTAATAAGATCTCGTTCTAAGGTAAGATACGACCAAGTATTTTGTATGGGACAACAAATGAATTAAGGAAAGGCAAAGTTAGAAGTTAACCCAATATTGGAATAAAAGTATGACTAAGGACGTGAAGTCTGATAATTTGTGAAAACAAGGATTTTGGTCTGTGAAGTCAAGTTGGAGTCGGAATACGTCAGAAATTTTAATGGAAGTAAAGTTAAGTGTGGATCTAAGACAATGATGCAAGTTATGGTTATTGTTGGATAGAAGAAATTCGGGGACGAATTTCAATTTACGGGGGGAGAGTGTAATACCCCATATTATCTAAACGCTCAATTGGATATCAGAAGAGATCAGATTTGTGTGTATGTGTTTTATCTTTGGTTAATTGGATTAATGGGAATCCTCTAAGTGCTTTAAGTATTGACAATTGGGATCAATAGAGCAACTAGTGAACTCTGAAGAGATCAGTTATTTAATAAAGGGACAAATCAATGTTATTAGTTCAAGAAAGGATTTTAAGGTAACTCTAATAATTGATCAATTGGTGTGAGATGATAAAATATCAATTGGAGATATTTTACTCTATTGGATTATATTATATAATATTGGTATTATATATATGTGTTAGAAAGAAGAGAAAAGAAGACAGTAAGAGAAAGAAGAGAAGAGGAGAAAGAGAGGAAAAAGGGAAAAGAGAAGAAGAGAAAGCTTGGATCATTATCTCATCTTCATCATCTTCTTCAACCTTCTATTCGATCATCTAGGTGGGTTCTAGGTAGAACTATAAGTGTAGAATTAGAGTTTTGAACCTAGAGTAGAATTTTCTAGGTTATGAGCATTTTGTGTGAAATAAATCTTTCTAACGGTTCAAATGTGGAATAAACTGCGTAGTATAGTCGGATTATATGTGGAAATAATCGATTATACTTGTTGTTGTGTTGGGACATGTTTTGAGTGAGTTTGATTAAGTTTTGTATCAAGAAAATGCAGAACTTTTCTGTTTTACAACAAAGTAACTGATTAACAGATTGAGGGTAATCGATTGCTCTGTGGAATAATGTTGTTCTGCGCCAAGTCTGGGCTGAGTAATCGGTTAGCAGGAATTGAGTAACCGGTTACGAAATGTGTCTCTAACTCTCATTTTGATTCTGTGTGAACAGTACAACGAGAGTAACCGATTACCACTGTAAGTGGATGAAAAATATTTTTAAAAAATTCAAAACTTTTGAACCGTGATTCCGATCGAGGCGTTCTTGGTATCGTTGAAAATCTATGATGATCCTCTACCCAATAAAAAGTGAAAATATTGTTAATGATGTGGGATTTATTAATTGGTGGAATTTTAATGAAAGTAATGTTTTGTGTTATGTGTTATTACATGTATTTTACTTATGCCATTGAAATATGCTATATCTATCTATGTGTTATTAATTGTGATTGAGAGAATGCCTGCTTAAAATTGAGTTAGAAAGAGTGAGGAAACTTTACCCCAAACCAAATGATTTAGTTAATGTTATGACCTAGTAGTGTGACTAGGAATTGATAGATAATCTAGATGGTGATGCTCGTGCGTTCGATGTCTAGGTGTGCATCCCCGACGAGTAATGGTCTAGAGGAGAGTGAGACACTAGTATGGAACATGTGTGTAAATCTTTGTGTTTTATGAGAAAAGGGAATGTGGCCTTGTGATTGTCGAATATAATCATGTTTGTGTGTATGATCACGTAATCGGAACCGTTTCCCTGAGACTTGTCGTTTCATGAGCTTAGGGCTCCTCTGGAATGTACGCAAGATTACTTGGCAAGTTAAATTCCTGCATTTAGTATGAATGGAGCCTGTTGGGTGTATGCTTGTGATGGTTAATGACCCATGTGAAGTGACGGTTTATAACGGTTAATGGCCCGTAGATCCCGAATCCATTTGTATGTCAAGTAAGTTACAAGGATCCATGACTCGGGTCGCTTCTAGACGTAGAAGCGGACGAGAAAAGGGGATGCCTTGGTAAGGTTATCGATTAGTGATAATTTGAGTTGGTGAACTCATGAACATGTTTCCATATAATGTGAGATTGTGAACTCAAGGTCATATCCCTTCCCTTTTGACTTGAGTTAGGATTGGTTACAACCCTGTAAAGCCGAGAGAATCCATAAGATAGGGAACTCACTGAGATTAATATCTCACCCCATTATTGTTGTTTATTTTCAGGCGGTGTTTGCAGGTTTGATTTACAAGTTGAGCTATGCTTGGATGTTTCAAAAGAAGCTTAACTTTAGTTTTCCGCTGTGTAATTTGTTGTAAACAATTAAGGATATTGTATATTGATCTTAGTTTTTATTGTTTTGACTAGTTTCCATATCTTGTACCATAGGTTGTGTTTATGTTTATAGAATGGTCAAGTATGTGAATTACGCCATTAGGCACTTATGATGGTGTCAGTACCAAATAAACTCTTGTATGATATTATTCTAGATATAAATTATACAGGGCGTTACAAATGTGGAATCGTCCCACAGCACACCATGTCAGGATCTCCTAGCATGAACGGTGTTGCTGAAAGACGAAATCGGACTCTTAAAGATATGGTAAGGAGTATGATTTGTCATTCTACCTTGCCGGAGTCACTATGGGGAGAGACACTAAAGACCGCAGCTTATATTCTAAATAGAGTACTAACAAAAGCAGCTTCCAAAACACCGTATGAGCTTTGGACCGGGCAAAAGCCTAGTCTCAAACATTTTCATGTGTGGGGATGTCCAGCTGAGGCAAGGCCTTATAGGCCAAATGAAAAAATGTTGGACTCCCGAACAGTGAGAAACTACTTTATTGGTTATTCTGAAAGATCTAGGGGCTACAAATTTTATGATCCCAAATTAAATTCAATTTTTGAGATAGGAACAGCCACATTCTTTGAGGATATTGAGTTTTGGGGAAAGAATAAGGTTATAGACTTTGTCTTAGAGGAAGAATCGATAACAATCCCAGAACCGATTCATATAGTTGCTTTTGATCAAGCAAGTACAGAACCTGCACAAGACATTGTTGCAATTCCTCAAACTCAAGATGATTTGGTAATTCATGAAGAACAAACTCAAAATCCTCAAGAACAAGTGTTACAAGAACAAATACCTTTGCGGATATCCACTAGAGAAATGAGAAATGTTATTCCTGATGATTACATAGTCTTTCTCTAAGCACATGAGGAAAGTAATGGTATGATGGAAGATGGTCCAATCAACTTCTGTCAAGCCATGCAGGATTCCAACTCGGATAAGTGGATTGAAGCAATGAAGGAGGAGTATAAGTCCATGCAAGACAATAAAGTTTGGGAACTTGTCCCATTACCAGAAGTTGTAACACCTGAGGCCGAAGAGGGAGGAGAGTGGTTATATGTAAACATCCGAGGGAGAGGGAGTGGTTGTCAGTGCATGAGGCATGACAATGAGACATTCCTAGCGCTTGGCGAGGGACTGGTTTTCGGTGCACAAGGCATGACAATGAGACACTCCTAGCAGCTTTTAGGGAAAAACCGAATTCACATCGAAAAGAGAGGGATCCTGAGTGTTGCGGTGAGAATCAGATACCAAGCTATAATTAACTTGAATCACAAAACATGAAGTTCACCACCGAGCTTTGATTTATCCAAAGGAAAGGGTAAAGATCGAAGAAAACCCTAAGTGCGCTATGTAGGAACACCGCTCAAAGATCTAAGGTTCGGGGGTTGGTTATACCTAGGGAAGGTGTTAGCATCCTAAGTATCTGTAGTACTCTACAGGAACCTCTTGTTAGTATTTGTGTTATTCTATTACTTGCTTGCTAAGGGTATCTGCTAAGGGAGATACCTAAGGGTTAGTACACTAAGTATGCTCGCTAAGACATCGCATCTCGTTCCTACATATCCTGACGGGAATGGAATCAGAGCATTCGTAGTTCCCCTCAACGGAGATAAAGAACTCTTGACTGAGGTCAAGGTTCCAAGGGAAAGTAGGGTCTGACAGCAAGATACCTACATGGAGTGCGGCGACTCCAAACCTAAGGCTAAGTAAAACGGGGAAAGAAGTGTCCACAGAAAAGTAGGGTCTAACAGAAAGACACCTACGTGGAGCGCAGAGACTCCAAACCTAAGGCTAGGTAAAAAAGGAATGCAAGTCTCGATCGCGCGGCGGCGTGAGATAAGGGAATGATGGACAAGGCTATCCTAAATGACGTGGCAGTCAACTGGGTGGGATCTTTCCTTTGGAATTAGGATATAAGAAACAGAGGGACAAGGAGGAAACCTCGGGTCAAGTGTAGAATGAACAACAATATATATAGCAAGTGTAACAAGATTTAAATGAAAATAAATATTAGGAATAAACAAAAATGAAAATACGGAGCGTAAAGTTAAATTTAAGAATTAATAAAAATCTAAATAAACAAGATTCAAAAATAAACTAACATCTATTTAAATAATTAAAATAATTTTAACTAACTAATTAAGACTGAAATTTAATTAAAACCTATTAACTAAATTCTAAATTCTAATCTGAAAAGACTAAACTAATTAACCAATCTAAATTCAATTAAAATAAACTAATTAAACCTATTTAAACTAAAAATTTAATTAGAAACTAAATTATTACTCTACAGAAACTAATTAACTTATTCCAAAACTAGATGTCTAAATTTAAAACTAAGAATTAATTTACTAGTAAGAAAGCCTAAAGAAGATAATACTAATTAACTTGACATTAATTGAAAGCTGAGGGTGCATTAGAAATACGGGGGGTGTTTTAACATGAATGGAAATTGAGGCCTAATCTGCTGGGCAGGCCGGTTGAAAACAGCAGGTCGGGTCTTAGGATCAAAACACGGTTGGATTTGTTCTAGAGGAAAGGTGTTTTTTTACAACCTAACATACATAGCCGCTTCAGTAAACAAAAAAAAACAAAGATTCATTCGCACACCATCAGAAGTCAAAACACGGCCTTCATGAAAATCACACAAACCTTGCTCGATCGCCTTGCTTCTTCGTTCACTTCTCTGTCACGATCTCTTTCTCTTTTGCGGCGAATCTCTCTCCCTTGCGATTGCAATTTCCCTTCCGTGCGAACCTCCGATCGGAACTCCCTTCGTGTGCATTCTCTGACTTCTCGCTCGCCTCTGATCTCTCGTTCTCTTCTCGTACTCGCGTCTGTTTCGATTTCAATTCATGGCTATGGTACTTTCGAAGGAAGGAATGGTTGTTAGATATTGTCAGTGATGTTGTAAATCTGCAGCAAGATATGAAGTTGTATGTGTGGTGATGGTGTTAAGTTGATGTTGGCGGTTACTATCGAAGCAGGGGGAGAACAGTTAGTTTAATGGTTATTCGATATTGTTGGAAAAAATACACGGCAGAGATGGGTGAGTTTATGGTCGTGGTGGTGAGTTTGGATGTGGTTGCAGGTTGATAGAAAGAGGGCTTCGAGTTGTTGTTGTTTCAGGTGATAAGAGAGGCGAGTTATTATGTAGCAGAGTGAAGGAGGGTCGAGCGGAGATGGTGATTCATGAAGAATTGGAGGAGATGATGATGTGGGCTCTGTGAGTTTGAAGATTCGTTGAGGAAAAATTGGGCACAGTGTTGGGTTTTTGTGGAAGAGAATGAGAAGGTTTGTTTTTTAGAATTTTCTCTTCAATCTTTTCAAATTTTCTGTCGATCTCCCTCTCTTGTGCTTTGTGAATTTTTATGAACTGGTGTGGTGGTGTCCTGATTGTAGCGTGTTGCTCTGCTTTTGCTGTGGATATCACTTCTGGAATTTGTGAATGACTTTGTGTGTTTTTCTTTTTGAATTTTTTTGGTGAAATGTTCTTTTTGTAGCAGGTCGCGTGTGTTGTTGGTTTGTTATAGCAGTGGAGTGGCTTGTAGCATGAGGTAGTGTTGTAGGATCAAGTGCTGGTACGGAAGTGGCTTGTGTAGCAGTGTAGCTATTGTACGGTTTGGATTTTGCAGCAGAGTTCATGGCAGGTTTAAAGGTTGAACAGACTGCCATAGGCTTTTGGAGACTTGTGTGAGAGGCTGGCTTGTTCGTACACGGAGTGGGGAGCAGCATGGACTTGTAGGATTTGAAACAGGTTTCAGTGGTGTGTCACAAATGTCTTGTGGGGGTCTTGTTTATGTAACAAAAGTTTTTGTTTCATGTCAGCAGTTTTTGTTCAAAGTATGGTTCATGAGCTGTCACGATTTGGGCAGTGTGAAAAGTGTGTTGAAACAATACATAGTGTTTGAAAGGTGTAGGGTGGCTTTGCTGTGAAAAGCCAGATTTTGGACAATTGGTTAAGACAAACTTTGTCTTGTGGAAGTTGATGATAAAAAAAATAATAATAATCATGAAATTGTACTAATAATACTAATAATAAATAATAATGATAATACTAAAAATAATACTAATAATAATAAAAATGATAAATACTAAAAATAATACTAATAAAAATAATAAATAGTAACAATAATAAAAATAATAAAATAGAAAATAAAATAAAATATGAATATATCTATATTAACACTAACAGAAGTAAATTTAAAACTAATATAATGGCTAAAAAGAAATAAAATTAACAAAATTCTAAATGAAAACATAAAGTTCTAAAAATTCTAAAATAAGATTAAATCTAGAAATTATGCCCTGAAAAAGAAAAAAGAAAATCTAGGGAACAAAACAGACAAAAAACAAAATGATACTAGGCGACAAAATTAAACGGAGAAATGCACGATTATGGTTAACTTAAGATGTTATGACAATGATAAGAGGATCTAAGGGTAAATTTTGGGGTATGACAGTTGACCCTATTTAAATATCTTCACCGGATGACATGAGTGATGATAGTTCTCGTGAAATCATGGTGAAAGATATTTAAATATAGATAACCGAAAATTTTGCCCTTAGATGCAATGACATGCTAAGACTCTAATATGATGAAAATGATGGAATAATAAATGCAAAATGCAGACAAAAACAAAATCAGACAATGACAAAGTCCACACAATGAGCAATCACTCACTAGGGATGACAACAACATTGGGGAAACTGAAACAACTGAGGAAAATCTAAAGTGATGAAGCAACTGGTTCAAGCATGACCGGCTGACACTTTAGAAAGAAGAGATAACACAAAATCCTCACTGAAAGTAGAACCGGAAAGACGGTTTACACTGGGGAATCATATAATAAAGACCCAATCTGGAAGAACATCAGAAAGAGAAAGGCACATCCGGAAAAACATCCGATGGCAAAAGAAACCAGACATCCAATAATGGCTTTGAATGAAAGGTACAAATCACAATATCTAATAATGGCTTTAGATAAAAGTGAACAAAGCAGGGATCCAAGAAAGCATTGGATGCAAAGAAACCAGTCATCCAATAATGGCTTTGAATGATAGGTATGACTCATAATATCTGAGAAGGCATCAGATGAGACTGAGATAAATAATGTAATCCAAGAAGGCATTGGACACAAAGACACCAGACATCTAGTAATATCTTTGAATGAAAGGTACAATCACAATATCTGAGAAGGCATCAGATGAGAATGAGGTAAAAAGTGAAATCCAAGAAGGCATTGGATGTAAAGAAACCAGTCATCCAATAGTGGTTTTGAATGAAAGGCAAACTCATAATATCTGAGAAGGCATCAGATGAGAATGAGATAAAAAGGGTAATCCAAGAAGGCATTGGACACAAAGGAACCAATCATCCAATAATGGCTTTGAATGAAAGGTGAACTCATAATATCTGAAAAAGCATCAGATAACGTGAGAAAGGTAGAGATCCAAGAAAGCATTGGATGAAAAGAGTCACAAAATCCAAGAAAGCATTGGATGAATGTGAGCAAAGAGATACCAAGAAAGCATTGGATAAAAGAATCACAAAATCCAAGAAAGCATTGGATGAATGTGAGCAAAGAGATACCCAAGAAAGCATTGGATGAATGTGAGCAAAGAGATACCCAAGAAAGCATTGGATGAATGTGAGCAAAGAGATACCCAAGAAAGCATTGGATGAATGTGAGCAAAGAGATACCCAAGAAAGCATTGGATAAAAAGAATCACAGTATTCAAGAAACACTATATTCAAGAATGGCATCGAATTATAGCCAGAAAGACATCCAGGAATGGCACTGAATGCAAAGGAGAAAACTCATCCAGGAATGGCACTGAATGAACATATAAGACTTTCAGGAATGACGCTAAAAGATACCCAAGAAAATTCTATGGGGATTACAAAATAGAGGCCAAACTTAGAGGAATAGCACTGGGAGAAACAAGAGGAATAAGATATCCAGGAATGGCACTGGAGATCACAAGAGACAAACATCCAGGAATGGCACTGGAGTGAGAGAATATAAAGATCCAGGAATAGCACTGGAATGAGAGAAGACAAATATCCAACAACAGGACTAGATGCTCAAGGAAACGACAACATTCAGGAATGACACTGAATGAAAGGACGGATAACGTTATGGTAGGCGCCTGATAAGTGAAAAATGTACCTATTTTTGTATATATGTTTTGTTGCACTTATCAATGCTTTGTGGTAAATATCGTGCGAATAAAACCCGATTTGTTCGTAATTACGTTTACTTTACGTTTTCGTGTGTATAGTGCGTTATCGTGTAAATATCATTGAGTTTAATTGATTTTCTCTCATTTTTTGCAGGTGTCCAATTAAGGATGTCTTGCCATTGTTAGATAGAGCATTGAATAAGCTTTCCAACGATTCAAACTGTGCGTCAATCGGAGTTACGGTTCAAAAGTTACGAATAAAATAGTGCAGAAAAATTCTGCAGACTGGTGCGCTGCGCCTCTGCGCCGCCGGGCGGTGCAGGGGCGGTCCGGACACTCCAAAATTGTGAAAAACTTACAGAATGAAGGCCACTCGCCGCCGGGCGATGCCAGATTTCCGCCGGGCGATTTTTGACGATCAGAAACTCCATTAAAACCCCAAAAACACAATTTTTAGGTTATGGGTTTGATATTTTTAGTTCCAAATCCATCCAATAGTATTTTTTGAGTAGATTTAGGCTAGAAAACACATTGGAGCATGCATTAGGATGATCCGGAGTCGAATCCTTCATCAATCGGAGCCGACAACTCAAGAGATGTTTGGTTTTTCTCCATTTCTTCTCTATGTTTTTCTCTTTTTGTTGGGTGTTTGTATATTTACTATGAACATATGTATATTTGTTGATCATAATATTGTATAAAGCTTGCTTTACAAATCATTATCGATGTCTTCCTTGATCTTTTTGCATTTATGTTTGGATTTGTGTTGTGTTAGAGATAAACTTCACAAATCTTGATTAGGGATGGATATCTATTGTCTAGATGCTAGAGATAGATTTAGATGATAATCTTTATGGTGTCAGAACTTAAATGCCTTCCGTGTTTCGAGGCTTCGTGCGTGAGAGTGACGAAGAGAGTGATACGGTTGCTTCTCAACTCAGTGTGCCAGAGATGGGCACTGTTGTGAGCGATATTGGATGATTTTGACGAGTATTGTAGGTGGAGTATATTTGGTCGGTAAATTTATGTTTGTGACAAGTGGAATATATACATGCTTGATACGTCTTTTCTCTTCGAAGAATGAACTCTTTTTATGTTCATATTTACTTTTCTGCATTTAATTAAAACCATTTAAACCCAAACTCATTAACAATTAAATTATCGAACGGCAGTTCAGTAGCACCGATCTCTGTGGACACGATAATTCCCGAAAAAATACTTCCAAATCCTTTTGTTGCTTGCCGCTATACCGCATTCAACAAAATGGCGTCGTTGCCGGGGATTGGTGTTTTTATTGGATCGCATTGCGATAGTTTCTTTGTTTTTAAGTTTTGTAGATATCGTATATATTATCTATTTTCACTTGTTTATATTGATACTTGTATATGTTTACCATATTTGTGAATTTTACATGTTTTACATACTTGTGAATATAATGTATATATTTGTTTCTCTTCACGTTTGCCAAAAGTGTGGTTAGATGTGTAGTTCCGGTTAGAGCTCGAAGAGATGAGAGCAAAGGCGGGAGTGAAAGCATTTGGCTCTTCCGAAGCAACGTGTTGGTTATTAAATAATAGGCGTCGAGCTTACGACGTAAAACAAGCATGTTTTTATTGTTTTTCATTTCTAATATTTTTGGTTGTTGTTTGCTCGCAAATTTTGATTGACTTATTTGAGGATGCTTTGGTGATTTTCCAAGTTGGTTCGTTTCAACTTGCGGATGTTTGGTAATGATATTTGTTAAGTTTTGTACACGTGCGAGGTATGTATTTATCGCTTTCTATACTTTAGCATATTCATGATACTTAGGCATTTTACAAACTTCCATGCCATCCATTCTTTTGTATACTTGTTCTATTGTGAATCACTTTAGTTCCCAACCTTTTTGTGAGGTAGCCTTCTATTGTTCATATATGCGCGGAGTACCAGCATTCTTGTTCTAACTGGATTTTATTATGTTGAATCTTTTGTTTGTGTTGATTATATGAATGCATGAAAAGGATCAAGGCAATTGTTTCATTTTGAGCACAACCACCTTAGCCAAATAGTCAATTCACCTTGTAAGTGTGTGATCATTTGTAACCCCTTTGAGCCTTTGGTCATTATCCATGTTGTTTGAGTTTGATGCTTGTCTATGAGTGTCAAATTTACTTTTTGTATGGATTTTGATTGATTATTTTTTTCTTGAACCCTCAACTTTGTGTTGTTGTATGAGTTTTTTCCTTGCCTTAGAAAGTAGGGAGTATTCACATGATGGTACGGTTGAATTCAAGTTGGGGAGAGGATGATTGTATACTCATTGGTTGGATTCTATGAGGATTGAAAAAGAAAAGAAAAAAAAAAGAGAAAAATTTGTGAAAGAGACAAAGAAAGAAAAAAAGGAAGAAAAAGAAAAATCCTTGAAAAAGGAAACAAAAAGAGTTTTAAATAATTGTGCTAAATAAGTATTGTGTTTTGTGTAACACTTGGGATTTTGGAAGAAGTTTGATTGAAATTTTGTGTGTGAATCTTTGTGAGTTTTCACTCCCTTAGGTTTAGGCAAGTTTTTGTTTCAATTACCTTTAGAAATTGCCCCTTGTTTGTTTACCCGACCACGTTACAACCTTGAAAGTCCTTGTGATTCTTGCTTTTGTATTTTCAATGTGAATTTGTGGATGTATGCATAATTTAGTCTTTTGTTTGCATGAGTGTTGTGTGAGTGTAAAGAACCTCATTTTGTGTTTTTCATCTACCGATGATTGTTTTTGCTATGTGTGATTCACATTTGAACTTGTGTTGTTTTAGAATTTTTGGCATGATTTTTGTATTTTGCATTTGTTTCGTGATTATGTTGTCGTCGTAGTTTAGTGGTAAGTATTTACTTTTTGTGTGTACCGTTTTCATTTGAACCATACATTCGTTTCCATTTTTCAAAACCTGTTGATTCATCATTCTTTGGATGTTGCTTGTGCACTTTCAAGTTTGTTTGATTCTTGTTTGTGGACAAACAATTATGTAAGTTGGGGAGAGTGCCAAGTAAGTTGGACTTTGACCACAAGGTAAGACGCGGATAATAACACGACCTCGGGAGAAATGCAAATGAGGATGAAACACTCATGTTATGCATATGGTATATGAATTATGCCATGTAAATGCAGATGCTGACGACACAGCTCGACTCTTTCTGGGAGAAGACAAAACTGGAAGACTGATTCCTCAACACGGAGATCACTGCCATTCTGCCTGGGACTAGTGATGCTACTACTGGACAAATCTCTGTCACACTATAAACTATATCAATTGGCGATCCTTGTAGGAAGAATGAAGAGCTGTTTGGGGAATCTTCAAGTAAATTATCCCAGATTAGCTGACTGTTGTAGACGAGCTGATCATTGATTCAGCTTGTCTGAGTCTTTACATGACTGTTTTATTGTTCACTGGGAAGCTTGCCCCAGCACGAGCCTTGAAAAATCTTCTGGTTAAACCAATTCTGAGAAAGACTTGCCCCTGAACAACAAATCTTGAACTGATTCTTCAACAGGATTTGGAAAGAACTTTCCCCTGATAGGATCACCAACCAAGTTTCTTAATTGTTTGAAAATTCCATGAGAGGAAAGCCAGTTTGCAAACAAAAGTATTTGTACAAACATGGTAATTTAAAGTTCATGCAACTTTTGAAATCAAAATTATTTTTGGAAGATGCAAAACTAAATGAGTCACTAGTCAGAACACGGTGGTTCAAGATATCAAAGTGAAAGGTAAAGCAAATGTGTAATGCCAAAACAAGTGACTTGCAAAGATCTTTGGGAGTCAGATTACACAACCTTGTTGTAGTATGCTTTCAAAATAACCTTGCTTCAGTTAGGTCTTTTAAGGGTTGTAGCGTGGATTGGTTCACGGTTTATGAAACAAAGGATAAAAGCTCGAAGTTTATTTGTGCCCACCCAACCTTCGTGATGATTTCCAGTCCTATGCTCAGTTAACTCAAACTATGCACTCAGGTTCCCATAGGTTAGGAATTGCACTGATGATATCGATGATGGTTCAGAAGTCAAAGGACCCTTGAGATGGCGGTCACTGCTTCCTTACAACTTTTGGTTGTCATACAAGCTTGTTCTTTGCATGAGATAAGGTCATGAGCTTCTCATATTTCTTAGCTTTTGCCTCGAAAGGGACTCGGCTCATTCTTTGAGTAAGGATTTCTTGACGATTCTTCTTCATTTATCACTCTGGGAACAACTTGTACTACATTTATTCATTTAATTTGGAAGAGTTGAAAGGTTGTGAATGTCTGGCTTAATGATTACAGTGAACCATCATTTGCTTCTGATTTGAAAGACATCTTCGACACCTGCTTGCTCTGTGCGAAGGAAAACTGTGAATGCAACCTTTTGTTGAAAGGCGTCTTGCATGAAACTCTTGCACAATCAAGTTAACTAAGAACTTCCTATCCCAAGGTTAAGATTGCAGGTTTTTATAAAGAAAGAAACTTCTACTCCTAGGCTCAAAGGGGTTGACAAGGGAGTAACTTCCTTATTTCTCCAGTGTTTAGGGAATGAAACAATGCCTTACATCGTCAGCAAAGTTTATTTGAAAGCATACTAGCAATTATGAGTATTTTGTTTTCATCATCCTCTCTTCAATCTTTGCACAATCAAAAAGAAAGTGGAAAAGAGATAAAATATTTTGTAAAAGAAAGCATAAAGATGTAAATAGTGGACAAAATGAATTGAATCAAAAGTCGCAATGCTCATTTCATTAATCACGAAAGTACAAACATCATTTGAAGGCAAACATCCATTACAAAATAAGGAAAATGCAAACAACAAGAAACAAGGTCTAATGACTATTCAACTACAAGGATGAGTTGTCCTGTCTTCAGAAAGTAGCTGAGCTGAAGTCGACTGAAGCTTCACTTGGCGTGCCCTGGAAGAGGGTTGCTATTGACATTTTGCATCTGATGTTAGCTCTAGTTTGGTATCAGTGTCGAGGAATCAGCTTGACGACTCACACACAGACTCTGGAATATCGAGACAACTGGAGATGAGTAACTGGACAGACAGATGTATGCAATGAATCATGCAAAGATGCAAATGATATTCAATGTGATGCAAACAGGATACAAAACACATGCAACAAGATCAAGGGTTCGAGATCACAACATGGAGTCTGGGTAAAGAACTAACCACAGGGTGTGTATTAGGGTTCTTGTATCCGTAGAGCAGGGTTCTAAAGAGTTCCCAGGGTCAACAACCCATCTTTAGGATATTATCGATTTCCCGAATGACTCGGTAGTCAATAATATTCTCAAGAGAGACTCGTCCGAGTGTAGTATCGCGTATCAACAATTTTGGGAATAGACTCCCTCATAGTCAACGCACTACGTCCTAAAAGGCCAAGTGGGGTTAAAGGTAACTAATGGTCATCAGTTTCATGGGCACCTAGGTCTAGAGTAGTAACGTTTTCAAGAATAAACTCGTTTAACATGACTAAACTCTCAAGAGGGCCTCAACTGAGTGATGGTGTCTCAAGTCAACTTTTTCAGGAATCGACTCCCTCAAAGTCTCCTTGAATGTACCATCGTCCTATCATAAGTCCGTTCAAGTCCGGGTATAGGACATATCCTCACCAATCAAAGTAACCACCCTGCACATAGAAAAACCCAAGCACAACAGATATATATACAGATATAAATATGTACAAATATACAAGCAAGAAAACATATAAATAACACAAATACAAACAAGGTGGGCTTAACCCTCTTAGGGGAAGGGTCCCCAGTGAAGTCGCCATTTCTGTTGCGGTGAGAATCGGATATCAAGCTATTAATTAACTTGAATCACAAATCATGAAGTTCACCACCGAGCTTTGATTTATCCAAAGGAAAGGGTAAAGATCGAAGAAAACCCTAAGTGCGCTATGTAGGAACACAACTAGAGATCTAAGGTTCGGGGGTTGGTTATACCTATGGAAGGTGTTAGCATCCTAATTATCTATAGTACTGTACAGGAACCTCTTGTTAGTATTTGTGTTATGTTAAAGTTGCTTGCTAAAGGAGATGTGATAAGGTAAAGACCTAGGGGTATATACAAAGTATGCTCGCCAAGACATCACATCTCGTGCCTACGTATCCTGACGGGAATAGAATCAGAGCATCCGTAGTTCCCCTCACTACGGGGAAAACAGGGTAAGAAAAAAAGGTATGAAAAGAAAAAGGTGGCTCGCTAGGATCTCGCAATCCTATGCCTACGTATTCTCAAGATGAACTTGAGAAATCAGAGCGTCCGTAATTCCCCTCAACGGGGGTGAAGAACTATTGACTGTGGTTAAGGTTCCAAGGAAAAGTAGGGTATGACAGCAAGACACCTACGTGGAGTGCGGCGACTCCAAACCTAAGGCTAGGTAAAACAGGGAAAGAAGTATCCACGGGAAAGTAGGGTCTGACAGCAAGACACCTACATGGAGTGCAGCGACTCCAAACCTAAGGCTAGGTTAAAAGGGAAGGCACGTCTCTATCGCGTGGCGACGTGATATAAGGGAAGAAGATGGCTACCTATGACTATGAGGTCAAGGGTTGAAGATGGCTATGAGGTCAACAGAGGTTAATGAGCTATCTATGACTTTGAGATCAATAGAGACTTTCCTTTGGAAGGAGGGGGAAACAATCTCTTGTAAACAAGAGTTGAAGTGGGAATGAAATTATGTGAACAATATGAGTTCAAGAATTTAAAGGTGGTGAACATCAATTTAATATGAACAAAATCAAAATTATAATATGAACATCCATGTATGAGCATGGCAAAAGATATGACGAAATTCACAACAAACATGAATAAGCGAACACATAAGTATGGCAAAGTTAGCCTCTTCAAAGTTGAAATCAAAGACAAAAAGTCAAGGGTATGAGCCTTAGAATCGAGGGTTAACATTGCAATTAAAACCCAAACACAAGACCTCATTCATGGTAAAAAATTAGCCTCTAACATCACCCTAATATATCCTAAAAACACTCTAAGGAAATCTCTTAACAAGTGGTGAGGAAAGGTTAATTTTTCAAAAAAGAGATTCAAGAATTAAACCAAGATTACTCTATATTGTAAATTTAGAAATAAATATGAAAATAAAGTAAAAAGGAAAATGGAAAATTAAATTAAACACTAAAATATATTCATGAATTTTTCTGGAATTTTAGGTGAGAAGAAATATTTTCTTTTCTTTTTCTATCTGATTCTCACTGCAACAGAAATGGCGACTTCCAAAGGAAAGTCTCTCTATTGACCTCAAAGTCATAGATAGCTCATTACCCTCTATTGAACTCATAGCCATCTTCAACCCTTGACCTCATAGTCATAGGTAGCCATCTTCTTCCCTTATATCACGTCGCCGTACGATCGAGACGTGCCTTACCTTTTAATATAGCCTTAGGTTTAGGGTCGCCGCACTCCATGTAGGTGTCTTGCTGTCAGACCCTACTTTCCCGTGGACACTTTTTTCCCTATTTTACCTAGCCTTAGGTTTGGAGTCGCCGCACTCCACGTAGATGTCTTGCTGTCAGACCCTACTTTCCCTTGGAACCTTGACCACAGTCAAAAGTTCTTCACCCCCGTTGAGAGAAACTACAGATGCTTTGATTTCTCAAGTTCATCTTGAGAATACGTAGGCATAGGATTGCGAGATCCTAGCGAGCCACATTTTTCTTTTCATACCTTTTCTTCTTACCCTGTTTACCCCGTAGTGAGGGGAACTACGGATGCTCTGATTCCATTCCCGTCAAGATACGTAGGCACGAGATGCGATGTCTTGGCGAGCATACTTTGTATATACCCCTAGGTCTTTACCTTAGCACATCTCCTTTAGCAAACAACTTTAACATAACACAAATACTAATAAGAGTTTCCTGTAGAGTACTACAGATACATAGGATGCTAACACCTTCCCTAGGTATAACCAACCCCCAAACCTTAGATCTCTAGTTGTGTTCCTACATAGCGCACTTAGGGTTTTCTTCGATCTTTACCCTTTCCTTTGGATAAATCAAAGCTCGGTGGTGAACTTCATGATTTGTGATTCAAGTTAATTAATAGTTTGATATCTGATTCTTACCGCAGTGGAGGTATAGCCACCCCAGTGGTAAGCAGCGCGTGTTCAAACCAAAGATTATGGATTCGTTCCCCAGTGAAGTCGCAATTTCTGTTGCAGTGAGAATCGGATACCAAGCTATTAATTAACTTGAATCACAAAACATGAAGTTCACCACCGAGCTTTGATTTATCCAAAGGAAAGGGTAAAGATCGAAGAAAACCCTAAGTGCGCTATGTAGGAACACAACTCAGAGATCTAAGGTTCGGGGGTTGGTTATACCTAGGGAAGGTGTTAGCATCCTAAGTATCTGTAGTACTCTACAGGAACCTCTTGTTAGTATTTGTGTTATTCTATTACTTGCTTGCTAAGGGTATCTACTAAGGGAGAGACCTAAGGGTTAGTACACTAAGTATGCTCGCCAAGACATCGCACCTCATGCCTACGTATCCTGACGGGAAAGGAATCAGAGCATTCGTAGTTCCCCTCAGCGGGGATAAAGAACTCTTGACTGTGGTCAAGGTTCCAAGGGAAAGTAGGGTCTGACAGCAAGACTCCTACATGGAGTGCGGCGACTCCAAACCTAAGGCTAAGTAAAACGACGAAAGAAGTGTCCACAGAAAATTAGGGTCTGACAGCAAGACACCTACGTGGAGCGCGGAGACTCCAAACCTAAGGCTAGGTAAAAAGGGAATTCAAGTCTCGATCGCGCGGCGGCGTGAGATTAGGGAATGATGGACAAGGCTATCCTAAATGACGTGGCAGCCAACTGGGTGGGATCTTTCCTTTGGAATCGGGATATAAGAAACAGAGGGACAAGGAGGAAACCTCGGGTCAAGTGTAGAATGAACAACAATATATATAGCAAGTGTAACAAGATTTAAATGAAAATAAATATTAGGAATAAACAAAAATGAAAATACGGAGCGTAAAGATAAATTTAAGAATTAATAAAAATCTAAATAAATAAGATTCAAAAATAAACTAACATCTATTTAAATAATTAAAATAATTTTAACTAACTAATTAAGACTGAAATTTAATTAAAACCTATTAACTAAATTCTAAATTCTAATCTGAAAAGACTAAACTAATTAACCAATCTAAGTTCAATTAAAATAAACTAATTAAACCTATTTAAACTAAAAAATTAATTAGAAACTAAATTACTACTCTACAGAAACTAATTAACTTATTCCAAAACTAGATGTCTAAATTTAAAACTAAGAATTAATTTACTAGTAAGAAAGCCTAAAGAAGATAATACTAATTAACTTGACATTAATTGAAAGCTGAGGGTGCATTAGAATACGGGGGGTGTTTTAACATGAAACGAAATTGAGGCCCAATCTGCTGGGCAGGCAGGTTGAAAACAGCGGGTCGGGTCTTAGGATCAAAACCCGGTTGGATTTGTTCTAGAGGAAAGGTGTTTTTTTACAACCTAACATACATAGCCGGTTCAGTAAATAAAACAAAAACAAAGATTCATTCGCACACCATCAGAAGTCAAAACACGACCTTCATGAAAAACACACAAACCTTGCTCGATCGCCTTGCTTCTTCGTTCACTTCTCCATCACGATCTCTTTCTCTTTTGCGGCGAATCTCTCTCCCTTGCGATTGCAATTTCCCTTCCGTGCGAAGCTCCGATCGGAACTCCCTCCGTGTGTGTTCTCCGACTTTTCGCTCGCCTCTGATCTCTCGTTCTCTTCTCGTACTCGCGTCTGTTTCGATTTCAATTCATGGCTATGGTACTTTCGAAGGAAGGAATGGTTGTTAGATGTTGTCAGTGATGTTATAAATCTGCAGCAAGATATGAAGTTGTATGTGCGGTGATGGTGTTAAGTTGAAGTTGGCGGTTACTATCGAGGCAGGGGAAGAGCGGTTAGTTTAATGGTTATTCGATATTGTCGGAGAAAATACATGGCGGAGATGGATGATTTTATGGTCGTGGTGGTGAGTTTGGATGTGGTTGCAGGTTGATGGAAAGAGGGCTTCGAGTTGTTGTTGTTTCAGGTGAGAAGAGAGGCGAGTTGTTATGTAGCAGAGTGAAGAAGGGTCGAGCGGAGATGGTGATTCGTGAAGAATTGGAGGAGATGATGATGTGGGCGCTGTGAGTTTGAAGATTCGTTGAGGAAAAATTGGGTACAGGGTTGGGTTTTTGTGGAAGAGAATGAGAAGGTTTGTTTTTTAGAATTTTCTCTTCAATCTTTTCGAATTTTCTGTCGATCTCCCTCTTTTGTGCTTTGTGAATTTTTATGAACTGGTGTGGTGGTGTCCTGATTGTAGCGTGTTGCTCTGCTTTTGTTGTGGATATCACTTCTGGAATTTGTGAATGACTTTGTGTGTTTTTCTTTTTGAATTTTTCTGGTGAAATGTTCTTTTTGTAGCAAGTCGCGTGTACTGTTGGTTTGTTATAGCAGTGGAGTGGCTTGTAGCATGAGGTAGTGTTGTAGGATCAAGTGTTGGTACGGAAGTTGCTTGTGTAGCAGTGTAGCTATTGTACGATTTAGATTTTGCAGCAGAGTTTATGGCAGGTTTAAAGGTTGAACAGACTGGCATAGGCTTTTGGAGGCTTGTGTAAGAGGTTGGCGTGTTCGTACACGGAGTGGGGAGCAGCATGGATTTGTAGGATTTGAAACAGGTTTCAGTGGTGTGTCAAAAAAGTCTTGTGGGGGTCTTGTTTATGCAACAAAAGTTTTTGTTTCATGTCAGCAGTTTTTGTTCAAAGTATGGTTCATGAGCTGTCACGATTTGGGCAGTGTGAAAAGTGTGTTGAAACAATACATAGTGTTTGAAAGGTGTAGGGTGGCTCTGCTGTGAAAAGCCAGATTTTGGACAATTGGTTAAGACAAACTTTGTCTTGTGGAAGTTGATGATAAAAAAAAAAATAATAATAATAATAATGAAATTGTACTAATAATACTAATAATAAATAATAATGATAATACTAAAAATAATACTAATAATAATAAAAATGATAAATACTAAAAATAATACTAATAAAAATAATAAATAGTAACAATAATAAATATAATAAAATAGAAAATAAAATAAAATATGAATATATCTATATTAACACTAACAGAAGTAAATTTAAAACTAATATAATGGCTAAAAAGAAATAAAATTGACAAAATTCTAAATGAAAACATAAAGTTCTAAAAATTCTAAAATAAGATTAAATCTAGAAATTATTCCCCGAAAAAGAAAAAAAAAATCTAGGGAACAAAACAGACAAAAAACAAAATGATACTAGGCGGCAAAATTAAATGGTGAAATGCACGATTATGGTTGACTTAAGATGTTATGACAATTATCAGAGGATCTAAGGGTAAAATTCGGGGTATGACACTGAGGTTATGCAGGTATGAGACTGCATGGTTAAAGGAAGGCTTATAAGGATTGATGGGTACTACCTATACCAACAAGATGCATCTTCTTTTCGATAGCCCATTCCATAAGAACTCCACAGTTAAGCGTGCTTGACTTTGAGCAATTTTGGGATGGGTGACCTTTTAGGAAGTTTTGCGAAAAGCGTCTGAGTGAGGACAAAGCATGCTGAAAAGACGCGTGTTGGTTAGTGGGGTCAGTCGGTAATCCTTAAAGCAGTTTGGGCATTACAAATGGTATCAGAGCTAGACCTCTCCCAGTACGATGTGGTCCGGGGACGAACCATGCGGAAGCTGGTGGGCATGTAACACCCGAGGCCGGAGAGGGAGGAGAGTGGTTACATGTAAACACCCGAGGGCGAGGGAGTGATTTTTGGTGCACGAGGCATGACAATAAGACACTCCTAGCGCTTGGCGAGGGACTGGTTATCGGTGCACGAGGCATGACAATGAGACATTCTTAGCAGCTTCTAGGGAAAAACCGAATTCACATCGAAATGAGAAGGATCCTAAGGTTGTGCAGGTATAAGACTGCATGGTTAAAGGAAGGATTATAAGGATTGATGGGCACTACCTATACCAACAAGATGCATGCTGACTTGGAGTGATTTTGGGATGGGTGGCCTTCTGGGAAGTTTCTCGGAAAGCGTGTGAGTGAGGACAAAGCATGCTGAAAAGACCCGTGTTGGTTTGTGGGGTCAGTCGGTAATCCTTAAAGCAGTTTGGGGCATTACAAAATGTGAGAAACCCATTGGTTACAAATGGATTTTTAAGACTAAACGGGATTCTAACGGTAATGTGGAGAGGTATAAGGCTCGTCTTGTGGCTAAGGGCAATACTCAAAAGGAATGGATTGACTTTAAAGAGACTTTCTCTCCGGTTTCATCGAAAGGATCTTTTAGGGAAATCATGTCTCTTGTTGTACATTATGATTTGGAATTCCATCAAATGGATGTCAAGACAACTTTCCTTAATGGCAATGTTGATGAAACAATCTATATAATGCAACTAGAAAACTTTGTGTCAGGAGACTCAAAAAATATGGTTTGCAAATTGACAAAATTCATTTATGGACTAAAGCAGGCGTCTCGTCAGTGGTATTACAAGCTTCACGAAGTAATTCTCTCATTTGGTTTTGAGGTAAATGTTGTTGAAGATTGTGTGTATCACAAATTCAGTGGGAGCAAGTACATTTTCTTGGTCTTGTATGTAGATGACATACTGCTTACCACAAATGATATCGAAATGATGCACAAAACTAAGAAATTTCTATCAAGAAATTTTGAAATGAAAGATCTTGTTGATGCCTCCTTTGTATTAGAAATTCATATACATCAAGACCGATATCGTGGTATTATAGGATTATCACAAAGGAGCTATATCGAAAAGGTACTTAAAAGGCTTGGCTTGCAGGAATGTAAATCAGGAGATACTCCAATTGCTAAGGGATACAAATTCAGTCTCAGTCAGTGCCCAAAAGGAAACTTAGAAATTCAAGAAATGCAAAAGATTCCTTATGCGTCAACAGTAGGGAGTCTGATGTATGCCCAAGTATACACGCTTTGAGATATTGCGTTCATAGTTGGGATGTTAGGAAGATATCTGAGCAATCCAAGAATGGAACATTGGAAAGCATCCAAAAAGGCTATGAGGTATTTAAAGAGAACAAAAGACTATATGCTCATATATAAGAGGTTAGGCCAGTTAGAGATCACTAGTCACTCTGACTCAAATTTTGCTGGATGGCAAGACAGTAAAAGATCCACTTCATGCTATATTTATATGTTGACTGGTGGTGCAGCTTCTTGGCGCAGTGCTAAGCAAACTCTTACGGCTTCATCCATCATGGCAGCAGAGTTTATAACATGTTATGAGGCATCCAACCATGGGATTTGGCTGAGGAATCTTGTCACTGGGCTACGAATTGTGGAAGGAATTGAAAAGCGACTTAAGTTATACTGTGACAACAAATCTGCCGTCCTATATTCCAACAATAATAGGAGCTCGACTAAGTCAAAACATATTGACATCAAGTTCATAGTTGTTAAGGAAAGGGTACAAAGTGGACAGATTTCCATAGAACACTTGGGGACAAACTCCATGATATCAGGCCCTCTTACAAACAGACTTCCACCCAAGGTCTTTCATGAGCACACTTCTCGAATGGGTGTTTTATTGTTAGAGGAGTTTTTGGTTTAGTGGGAGTTAGTCGATTATGAATTTTATGTTCTGTGTTTAGTATTATGTATGCATACTATGATTTTGGATATTTTCCAATTAATAAAGTTTGATATTCAGTAGTTTACATTTTATACAATAAAGTTATTGAATGATCTCACTACAGTAAAGTAGGATCAGTTGAAAATCGACATATAAATACCAACTTCATGTGATTATCATGCTACACATTTCATGATGGATCTATGTCATTTAGTTGTGTCACTATCGGTGATCATTGATGGGTTTAGTTATGATTGATATAATGAAAATCACCTTGATTATGTATATTGGCATGACTAATGGATGTGATACTTTGAATATGCTTAAATAATATAATGACAAATTTTGAGCTCATAAAGTCTAACACATGTGTAAAGTTATATATGTGACCAATGAGATATTGTTAGAATTTTAGGTCACAAATGTAACATTTAAGGTGTTAGTGTCATTATTTTAATTAGTCAAGACTCAAAAGGGTCTAATTAATATAATATTAAGTTTGTGGCTAAAAGCATAAATGTCATGAAAGGTATCGTAAGTCGATATCTAATTTGATGAGGGGCCAAATTAGAATATTGAAAAATAAGAAATAACCCTAGGATTATTTAAATGGGTTATGGTCCCCATTTGTAGAGTACGATAACAAATAAGGTTTATCATGTTTTCTCTCTTCATCCCCATTAGAGGAGATTCAAGGAACCCTAAGGAACTCTACAAATCGAAAGACCACATACCCGAAACCTTCAACGATTTCAATAAAAAATTTAGGTACGCTTCCGCCTTCATTCTCTACATGAATTCTGGTATGGGTTTAAGGGTTTAGAGTTCTGTTGTTGATTTCTATATTGTTAGAAAGTATAAGGTTATGAACAGATCTAACATAACCAAGTTGACACTTTAACAATCTATACTCATATAAAAAAGAAATGTGTGATTTTTAAATTCGTCGATAAAATAAAATATATATATTTAAAATAAAATATAATAATTTTATTTTTATATTATATAAATATTTGAGTTTAACATTCGCCAACATGTGTTGGGCTAGCACTGGGAAAACTAATATGGAAAGAACATTTGATGTGTCTTTCTAGGTGCTGAGTGATGAATAAAAAGCTTATAATTTATGTGATATTTTTATCAAAAAAGATAATCATAGGTAGAGATGTAGAATTTTAAGAATCTAAACAATTGTTCTAGAATAAAGACACAAAGGCCTCAAAGAAAACTTATATTATTTGTGACATAAGTGATGAATAAAGAGTTGAAGTCGACAATCCAATAGTTGAGAACAATGCATAAAAATGACCTTATTGTACATGATAATTATCTAAACTATTTATAAGGATCAAAGTCTTGTACGCAGTCATGTACATTCAAACAGAAATGATTAAGAATGGAATTTGCAACAAGAGTTATAAGAAGACCTAGATATCTCTCTGATTATGTAACTGGAAGAAAAGATTTTGAAGACAATTATGTGAATAATTTGGTTGTGTTTAATAATAATTAAGACCCAACAACTTATTAGGAAGATGCAAGAAATTTAGAGAAATAAGCCAGTGAAATTAAAAACACTTGTGAAATGACAATTTTTCTTAAAGGAACAGAGGTTAGAGTAAAGTGGATCTATAATATGGAAAGGTTTAGAAGTCCTAAGCAAGATCGGTGGGTAAATGTTATTTTCATAATCTATAATATAAGAAGATCATTTGTTCCGGTTAATACAACCTTAACCTTTCTTAATTTGGCTCCACATCACTAATTGAGGGGCATTTTGTGTCTAAAACAAACTAATTTGAACTAAATTCATTCCTATTTAGATACCAACAAGTACTTAGATGGAAAAACAAGTATTAGTATGTGGCAAATGTAACCTGAAGTAGTTTTAAAGTTCAAAATTTTGGTAAAAGCAAAACATTTTACAACAGGCTGGCATTGGTTGGTAAGGGCAAAGTGTTGACTAGGGGTGTTCGCGGTGCGGTTTGGGCGGTTTTGACGCTAAAAATCATCCGAACCGCAAGAGAAAAAAACATGTGGTTTGGTTTGGTTTGGTTGGCTTTTAAAAAAAATCCGAACCAAACCAAACCAAACCAATGCGGTTTGGATTGGTTCGGTTGGTTCGGTTTTTTACAATATTTTTGTTGAGTGATATTTACATATATAGAGAACAACATAACTTTGTGTTTAGTCGTTCATACATTATTAAATAATAGTAAAACTCATCATATTTAGACAAAAAGTTCTCATTCAATATACAAAAATCAAGTTAAACAAAAGTGGAAAAAAATAGTAGCTTAAAATAATATCAAAAATATTATAATAAAACAGAAAAATATAGGAGAAGGGAGATTAGATAAGATGAAAAAGAAAGAACATAAGGGATGTGAAATTAGAGAAGAAAGGTGCGATAAAAAGATAATTAGAAGAGAAAATAGTAACATAAAAATGAGAAGATGAAAAAGAAAGAACATGTGAGATGAGAGATTAGTGTAGAAGAGGTGAGACGTACATGGCAAAGAAGATGAGAAGAATGCGCAATACTATTATGAGAGATTTGAGAAGATTAAAACTGAAAAGTTAAGTGTGAGTAAGAGAAAATATTTCGTAATTGTAAGGTTAAGACATAATGAGTTTGAGTTTTGGATTGGATGTGGGATAAGTAAAGTTTGGGCTGTAACATAATGCGGTTTGGTTTGGTTTAGTTCGGTTTGCAAAATACAAACCGCAAACCAAACCGAACCGTGCGGTTTTGTTAAAAGATAACCCGAACAAATCCGAACCAAATGCGGTTTTTTGCGGTTTCGGTTTGGTTTGGTTTGGTTTGCAGTTTTCTATTGGGTTAGTTCGGTTTTGAACACCCCTAGTGTTGACATTGATGGGTTGTTTCATTTCCCAAAGTCTGCGCAGCAGGAACCGGAAGAAATTTTTTTTGAAAAGTTTGTCTGAAAGTATCACCTACTGTATTCCTTCACAAAACCTTTCTCTTTCAACAAAAACTTCACCTGAAGAAAACGCAAGAATCCAAACGCAAAGAAAACATGTTATCGGTATTCTTCTCAATGTTCTCCCCATCTATCTCTTTCTTTCTCTGCCGTCAAGATCCAAAAGCGATTCAAAAGGGTTTGGTGTTGGTGTTTCTGAAGAAACTACCATCGTTACTTCTGAAGAACCAAATACATCTTCTACACCAATTGCAAAAGGTAATACTTAGATTCACATAGATCTCTGTCGAATCCCTTTTTTCTTGCTGGTTTTTTAACTAAACTTGATATCTAAGCTATTGATTTTCTACTTGCAGGTGAAAAGTTTGGATGTCAATATGATGCAATTGTTGTTACAAAGTTTTTGTTACACTTGATTGTTTTTAGAGTTCATAATAGTTTTCGATTTCCATTTCTGCAATTGTGTTTTTAGGGTTTTGTGTGTTTTGGGTTATTTGCTAAAGTTAGGGTTGCTAATTTTCATCCTTAACTTTTCTGGGTGGGATGAAAGAGAAAGGATAAGAAGTGATAACGCTGAGGCTATGGTAGAAGATAATGAAGATGATGAAAATGTGATTATGGCATTGTATATTGTTTGAATATAAATATTATTGATAAAAATGTTTGGACTTCACTAATTTTGCCTCTTTGACAGTATTAAAATTCTGATGATGTTATTTACATTGGTTATAGACAACGTCGAAATGAAATAGATGTGGTATGCTTCCTTTTACATTGGTTATTTACATTTGTTATTTGTGCTTCCTGGTATGCTTCCTTTTTCATTTTAATTGTTCATGTTTTGATGGATTTTCCACAACTTACAATGACATTACCTGGTATTCGCAGTTTGCCCTTTTCACTTACAGAAGACTTGACTTACGTAAGTTTTGTTATGTAATATGGTATTTCGTGAATTGTATGGTATTATTTGTAAATCTTCACTTCTTGACAATGCTTATTTTGTTATGACAAGGGTACTGATGTGGTATGCACAGCAGTTCGGGAGGTCAATTTCTCTCTTACTCTCCCTTTCTAGCTGAATTGATAGTGCATATTTTATTTTCATTAATAATGGCCCTTTTAGTTGCATGGCAAACATATTTATTTCCTTTTCCTTTTGAATTAACAACTTTCATAATACGGTGAAAATGTGGATGCTATTGTGAAGACTGATGAGCGCGCAACACAAGTTGTTTTACACGCTGGAAATATTTTCACCTTCAGTGATCGTTTTCCGTTAAGTGACTTGGTAGAAGCTGGTCCACAGGGTTATTGGAAGAATTCCAACACTGATCTCAACTAATCATTTCTGAATATAGATCCAGGTATTAAAGGTGATTATCTCTCAACTTATCATCTAAGTCTTATCATTGTTGTCGAAATGACACAAAAAATTTGTGCCGATAAGAATATTAATGTGCCTCTGTTATGACATTTATTCAGAATTCTCAACATTTGTGTTTCTTACTGGACTTGAAGAAGCATTCCCTGACGTGGAAATAGTTTTTGGCCATGTGAAGGTATTTACTCCTCTTATCAATCTGTTTCCGTATTAATTGTGGTTGGACAATGATGTTGTAATTCTCAGATGAACAACAACAGATTCATTGTAGATAATGTTATATAGTGAAACACAAGGAAAAGTATGTTTACTACATTTATTCTATTATAAATGTGTTATTCTTTTTCTACATGATCACTGTGATGTGTCAGTTGATAAAGTAACGGATTTATTATGACTTCAATTGTCGCTTGATAAAGTAACAGATTTCTGCCATTGACTGCCCTCACCTTTTCATATACTCTATGGCATTGACTGTATCAGTTTTAGACTTCTTCTTTTAAGTGATTTATCCTGTTGTTCAGAATAATTGCATTACGATCTTTGTTTCTGTTTAATTGGGTATTCCTAAAGGTTTATTTCTATAAATGTCTGACTTGTGGTTGAAATGACACTATTGATTCTGAATGCAGACATATCAGCACCAACACAACAACCAAATGACCATTTCTCGGAAATTAACTTAGTGGTCTAATACCCTCAGAATTTGGTAACATTTCAACTCTGCAAGAACTGTAAGTTTTTCTGAGGATAATTTGAAGTCATATTGATTAACATTGAAAGTGGAATAATCATGTTTATGATCCAATTTTTGTAGGACCTTAGAGGATAATCAACTTCAACGATCTCTTCCTCCCAGCCTTGGAAATTTGAAAGAGTTGGAGGATTTGTAAAATCTATTTCTTTTAGTCTTTTTATTTTATATATATATATATATATATATATATATGTGTGTGTGTGTGTGTGTGTGTCTAATCTTAAGAGCTATTTCAATTTGTATCATTATTAATTGCAATGATCTGTAATTCCAATTTTTAAGACTATTGAACTAAAATAGTTACAAATGGAAAAATACAAAATTATCATGTTGTATAGTTTCTTTATCTTAATAATCCTCATCTTTTTCTTTCAGGTAGTTGACCTCCAATAGTTTGACTGGTCCAATTCCAGATTCATTTGAGAACTTGGAAATTATCCATTTCATGTAAGTCAACGAAAATGTTTTTCTTTTCTTTTCTCAATTGTTATTTATATCTCTAATTTTGTTTCTCTTTTCCTTTAATGACCAATAATATTATACACCGTATTTGCAACTAAATGGTACACTTTACCATCACCACTCATTATTATTTTGCATCTCAATATTCCAACTTTACAGTTTCTAAAGTATTAATGTATTTCCATTTCCAATGTAGGGGGAAGCTGCAGAGTCACAAGCCTCATTACTTAATCATGCCTCATATTCTCTACAACAGACACCAAACTTTAGAATCAATAGTGTTTTTCTATGGCATCCAACCAAAAACGCAATGCTCCAGACCCTACTGATGTCCACACACCGCCTGACCTGCAACCTTCTCCAGAATTGCAACGACCAGAGGGTCTCCATCATCCTCCCGATGGCCAACTACTTCTACAGGTTTGCCGTATACATTTACTGCTGCATTTTTTAATCACTAAAAATATCTCTCCCTTATTCTTTCATTGTGATTAAAAATTATAATGTTCTTAACATCAACAGACCCAACAACAAGTCGAAGCTGCTGTCCAGAATAAACCCGCTACTAACAACCAACCACCTACGGAGGTTCAACCACCTCCGGATTTCGAACGTCGTCAACCGCACCAACACGGTCCCCAGTTTTAACCACCTCTGCAGCTCCCCCGGTACAACTTCATTTTCCCTGCATGTTTTAGCCCGTTCTTATATTGCATCACCTTTGTTGGCTTTGTCAATGTCAATACAACTTACCCTTAGGTTGGATTACATCAACAACACGCCATTTTATTTTGATGTCACAGTCTGTTTATTTTTTCTGTTGATGTCAACACACACAGTATCCTCACACGGATGAAGTGGGTTATACATTATCCCACAATACATCATGGCATATGTTCTGCCACAGTCGTTTATATTTTTATGTTGACAATATTGATTAACTGGTTTTCTTCTTAAGGTACGTGATGCTCCTGCACTTCGACAGAGAAGAAAGAGGAAAAGAAAAAAGACATCAGCAAGATTCGTGAGGAAAGTCAAATTTTTGGATTCAGGTGAAGAGGAAGAACCGGACTACGAACCAGTTGATTCTGATGGTGACGATGAACGGGACTATACCTGGGAGAACTATATTTCTGGAAGGAGTTTTAGATTTACTGATTAACTATGCAACATTTATTTCAATTCGATTCAGTCATTTACTATGTATTGTGTCTTTGCAATGTTTTTTGAAATCAACTTTTTGTCTTCTACAACTTGGATTGCTTTATTACATTTACTTTTTACACTGTCTTCTTCAATTTAAATTTACATTGTAGTTGGGAGGACCAAACTAATAATTACAACCAATTGCACTACACAAGTAAAATTGTATACCACTTCAATAAAAAAACACAAATTCTTAAAACATACTTTGTTGATTCAATTATTATTATATAATTTCAAATATATAAGTCATCTTAAAATAATTTTAACATAAATATACGAGGTCAAATTCGTTGTTGATTAAAGCCACAACATTATTATTTCTTTTAAAAATATTAACTTTTTTGGTTGAAATTTTTTTTTTTTTTTAATTTGGAAAAATTGCGCGTACCATACCAACACCCGTGCGAATGCACGGGTATCCCACTAGTTAACTATAAAGATGTTTTTGCACATCTGTCTAGATGTGACATAATTAGTACTATATTGACATTGGCTTCAAGAAAGGGATGACAGATATATGTCTCATTTTTGTGTCAAGAATGCATTCCCACACATTGAGGTTCATGAAGAAGTTTTTGTTGAACCTGTTAAATATGTAATTCATTATTTTACAAAGATTAGGTTTGATTTAGATAGATCAGATTTTATTTAGAAAGATTAGATTAGATATTTTTGGGTTTTTATAGTTTGAGCTTTAGCTTGAGATGCAAGTTAACCTAAATCTATAAATAGGGAGAAACCCTTATCATTGTAATAATAAAGTTTGATAATTCACAATTTGCAGTTGCAAGTGAATATTGAAAGTTTCCACAGTTTGTGGGCAGAAAGAATTCTGTAGTTTTTCATCTTCTTCTCTAATGCTACTATTTCTCTTTTCTCTTTCTTTTTTCTTTCTCAACCTTTTTTTTTCATTGCCATTGTGTGATTGTTAACAATCTTGAGATCAAGATTGAATAGGAGAATTCTCCATAGGTTGTGGTGAATTTCCAACATCTGGTATCTAGAGCTCCGGTTGCGATTAAAGGAAGGAAAATTGTGATGGCGATGAATCATCCGAACGGGAACTTTTCGGCGAGCCTTCCGATTCTCAAGAAATATAATTATGAGAATTGGTGCAAGCAGATTAAGGCGGTTTTCTGTTATCAAGATCTTTGGGATCTTGTGAAGGAAGGAGTAGCACCGCTTGCAGAGAACGCGGCGGATCAAGAAAAGGCTACACACAAAGAATTGAAGAAGAAAGATTATAAAGCTCTCTTTATAATCCATCAATGTGTTGATCCAGATAATTTTGAAAAGTTTAGTGATGCAAAATCAGCAAAAGAAGCTTGGGAGATTCTTGAAAAGTCGTTTGGAGGCGCAAAGAAAGTGATAAAGGTGAGGTTACAAACTCACAAAAGGACTTATGAATTGCTTCAGATGGAAGACAATGAAAGCATATCAGATTTCTTCACTAGGGTTACAAAGCTGGTGAATCAAATCAAGGTATGTGGAAAAATGTTGACATCAAGATCAGTTGTGTCAAAGATCTTGAGGTCATTAGCTCCAAAATTCGACCACGTGATAGTAGCCATAGAAGAGTCGAAAGACTTATCAGTATTGACGAAGGAAGAGCTTCAAGGGACGCTTGAGTCTCATGAACAAAGGATGGCTGAAAGAGCTACAGGAAAGTCGAAGAGTGATATGGCTTTGCAGGCGCAGTCAGAAAAGCAAATGAAAGGCAAAGGAAGCTGGAATGGTAACAAAGGTAGAGGAGGCTATACCAATTCGACTGGTCGAATTCAGTAGGAAGGAAACTGGTCGAATCAGAGAAAACCCTGGAACAAAGGCAACCAAAGAGGCGGTGCTGCAGGTAGAGGAAGAGGTGGTGGTCAAAAGCCTGATAAAAGTCACATTCAGTGTTTCAATTGTCAGAAGTATGGTCACTATTTTAGTGATTGTCCAGAAAAGAAGAAGAATCAAGAAACTGATGCAAAGCTGGCGAAACATGAAGAAGAAGAGATGTTGTTGATGGTCACAACAAGAGACGAAGAGAGATTCCAGGACCAGTGGTACTTGGACTCAAGATGCTCATCACACATGACTGGAAGGAAAGATTAGTTTGTCAACATGAAGCCATCGTCGAAGAACATAGTGAAGTTTACAAATGACAACACTCTAATAGCTAAAGGTGAAGGTGTTGGTAATGTTCTGATTATGAGGAAAGATGGCAAGAGGTCAACAATTTCCAATGTGTTGTACATACCAGGCATGAAGAGCAATTTGCTTAGTATAGGGCAGTTGGTCGAAAAGAACTACAAGGTGTCGATCGAAGACAAGATGGTGAGAGTTCTCGATGCAGGTGGTAGGTTGATCTTGAAGGCTCCAATGTCTTAGAATAGGACCTTCAAGATTGAACTCAATGTGATGGAGCACAAGTGCCTAGCAACTGCAGTCAGCAGAGATGAGTGGTTATGACATTTTCGACTAGGCCATCTCAACTTCAATGACATCAGAGAGCTAAAGAGAAGAAATATGGTTTCAGGATTACTAGAAATCGACATTCCAAGTGAAGTCTGTGAAGAGTGTGTTCAGTCGAAATAACACAAGAATAGCTTCAGCAAGGATGCAGGAAGGAAGTCGAAGGAAATTCTGGAAGTTATATACTCTGATGTATGTGATCCTATCCAGGTGGATTCGATTGGTGGTAACAGATACTTTGTTACATTCATAGATTATTATATTCGAAAACTGTGGACTTACCTCATCAAGAAGAAAAGTGATGTGATCGAGGTATTTTCCAGATTCAAATCTATGGTCATAAGACAAAGTGGTCTAAAGCTGAAAATTATAAGGACTGATGGTGGTGGAGAGTATGTGTCAAAAGAGTTCGATGCATTATGTGAAAAGGAAGGATTGTGCATGAGGTTGTGCCACCTTACACTCCACAGCAAAATGGAATTGCAGAAAGAAAGAACAGAACCATCATGAACATGGTGAGAAGTATGTTGAATGGAAAGCATCTACCCAAAGAATTATGGGGAAAAGCTGTTTCGACAGCAACATACACATTAAATAGATGTCCGACGAAGAAGCTTGAAGGAATCACACCAGAAGAATGTTGGTCTGGTGTCAAGCCTAGCCTCAGTCACTTGAAGGTGTTTGAATCACACCAGAAGAAGCTTAATGACAAGTCGAATCAGATGATCTTGATAGGATATCATTCGACTGAAGGTTACAAGTTGTTCGACCCAGTGAATAAGCATGTAGTGATCAGCAGGGACGTGATCATAGATGATCTTAAAGAATGAGATTGGACTGAGAATGCCAATAAGGATTTAGTGAGAATCTCTTGTGAAGAACCAGCCACTGAAGTCGAAAGAGATGTTCGACAGAAACAAGTCAGAGATGAAGCAGACCTCGACGGACGAGACACATGCCTACAAGATTGCAAGAATGTGTGATTACATCAGATGACATGGTCGATGAAGAGGGTGAGCTGGTACATTATGCTTTCTACGCAGATGTCGAACCAGTCAATGCAGCTGAGGCATTGAAAGATTCAAAGTGGGTAAAAGCAATGAATGAGGAGTTAGACTCCATCGAAGTCAACAACACCTGGTCACTTGTCGAATTGCCTCAAGGCAAGAAGGCAATTGATGTGAAGTGGGTTTACAAGGTGAAGGTGAATCCTAAAGGAGAAGTAACTCGACACAAGGAAAAACTTATGGCAAAAGGATTTCTACAGAAGGAAGGAATCGACTTCGACGAAGTGTTAACACCTGTTGCTAAGATCGAAACAATCAGGTTGGTTGTTGGTCTAGCAAATATGAACAATTGGCACACATGTCAGATGGACGTGAAGTGTGCATTCCTTAATGGTCCCTTAGATGAAGAAGTTTATGTCGCACAACCAGATGGGTATGTGAAACGAGGTGAAAAAAGAAAGGTGTACAGGCTGCATAAAGCCCTGTATGGACTTAAGCAAGCTCCAAGAGCTTGGAATAAGAAAATCGACAACTTCTTAAGGGAGAAGGAATTTGTGAAGTGTACGACTGAGCATGGAGTGCAGGTCGAAGTTTTCAAGAAGTTAAGGTCTATGATGAATGTAGACGGTTTAGAGACAATGAATTAGGTGGTGTGTTAAATATGTAATTTATTGTTTTAGAAAGATTAGATTTGATTTAGATAGATCATATTTGATTTAGAAAGATTAGATTAGATATTTTTGGGCTTTTATAGTTTGAGCTTTAACTTGAGATGCAAGTTAACCTAAATTTATAAATAGGGAGGAACCCTTATCATTGTAATAATAAAGTTTGATAATTCACAATTTGCAGTTGCAAGTGAATATTGAAAGTTTTCACAGTTTGTGGGCAGAAAGAATTCTGCAGTTTTTCATCTTCTCCAAAGCTAATATTTCTCTTTTATCTTTCTTTTTTCTTTCTCAACCTTTTTCTTTTCATTGCCATTGTGTGATTGTTAACAATCTTGAGATCAAGATTGAATAGAAGAATTCTCCATTGGTTGTGGCGAATTTCCAACATAACCTTTAGAGTATCAAAAGGAAGATGATGAAATGGTGTACAAACTGCAGAAGGCAGATTGTGAGCTTAAACATACACCACAATCCTGGTATAGAAAAACTCATCCTACTTTTTTCAATAAAGATTTTAGAAGTGTCCTCATACGAACACATTCTTTATTGAATTATGGAGGTGGTTGCACAACGTTGAATATGTTTCTATATGTGGATGATCTCATTCTCACACAGAATGATGAGCATATGTTTTCAAATTTCAAGCACTGTATGGAGAATCTCAATAATGTTTACAATCTCAGTGCATAGGGATTCAAGCTAATCAAAGATAAAATTGGCAAGTATGTAGATGATGTACTTGATTGCAACAAGGTTGGATCTAAGTTATGTTGTGTGCCTGATTGCAAGATACATGTAAATGTTTACTAAGATGCATATGGATGCACCTAAGAGGATTCTCATTTTCTCGAAGATCTATGGAATTATGTATGAGAATAGAAAGGAATGAGAACTACTAGGAAGGTCTGATTGTGATTATTCAGTTGAATATGATAATAGGAAAATCATATTGTTATATGTTTAAGTTAGGATAAATGGTGATATCTTGGTCCTTAAAGAAACAACTCATTATGACATGTTCAATCGTAGAAGCAAAGTTTTGTAGCTGGTGCATCTTCTGTTTGTCAAGGAATTTGGCTAAGAAAGATCATTATGTTGTTGGAGAAGCAAGAAAACTGTAAGAAAATTAGTATCATATATTGTGATAACGCATAGCTTCAACCTATTGAGAGATTGGAGATTTGAAGACGAGCTTTAGAAACATATGGCTTGCGTATAAGAAGAAAGACGGAATATATGGAATGTAATTTCATCAATAGGAGAAGTGTTTCCAACTTAGAGGTGAAAGTTAGACACCATATCATCCCACAAGTCATGTAGTTTAAATATTCTGGATCTGTAGTACAAAACAATGAAGACGTTGGAGCTGCAAAGTGGTGATCTGGTGACCAGAGTCAGTGGCGCCAAAACCTTATAGATGGTGGTCTGACGGCCACTGCCACCGCCAGAGACAGTTTGTCGAGGTGGCGCTGAAACCTTAGAGGTGGTGGTCTGACGGCCACTACCACCGCCAAAGATAGTTTGTTGAATTGGATAAACAAGTTTTTTTGTGATATAATTAAAGTTTGATCTAACTTATCCCTACAAGACTCATTTCTAAGGTGAGGGTGTCTCTCTATATAAACATTTATTTTATTGGATATTTAAGCAAAGTTGTATTTTGCCCAATACACCCACTCACGCCAACACTATTAAGTTTAATGAATAGATATAAACGGCGGATGGTCCGATTTGTCGATATATGGGACTTGTTTTTTCCAATACACCCCTTTATGTCCGAGCACAATAGACCTTGATACACATATAGAAGGGTTTTCCAAATTGCACATCCTGTTTCATTTTAAAAGCAGAGTACATGTCCTGTTTTTGTTTTTCTGTTTTGCATATGTTTCTAATTTTTGTATACACTGATCCTTGTTCTCATTTAGGTTCTTAACTCATAATTCATGGGTTTAGGTGGTATCATTACCCCATTGCTATTAAATATTAGAAGAATGAGCTTGAAGAGAAGTGTTGCTTAACCTTTACAAGTACATAATGAATTGATGGTTTAACACAATATAGATCCTAAAAGGTAATGAATAGATGTTCTGGTTAGTTAAGATTCTCTCTCAGTTTTCATTTTCTATTCTCTTCTCTCTACCTCCCTCCTTTTCTTTTAGTTTTATCTGAATAAAGTTAAAACACCAAATCATGAAGCTTGGATATATAGTTATATACACTTGGTTGAAATTAGATAGATCTACCTACTATTTATGAATGATGAAATTAAAGTATTAAACACAAAAACACAACTCATTATTATTAAATAATAAATGCCTCCGCACACAACACATGCTTGTATTATTGTAAATCTTCCCTATTCATTGATAAAAACAGCTATGCGATTAATCAAACTCTTAGCTTTTTCACAATCTGGATTAAAAATATGAAACACATGATCCTCCCCATGAGTTTCATAAAACTCAGCAATTCCTTTCCAACTACTGTTAACCAATTTCTTATGATAAAGTTTCCCTCTTTCTCTCAATATATCTTTCTCAGCAACAGTAACAAGCACTTTCTCAACACACAATCCTTCAATACCAGGAGCTTCTTCCACAAACGGATTAATCAAAGGATCATCATTTCCTTTATCAGAAGGACAAACAAATTCCCACCATTTATCAACCATTTTCTTCCTTTCGTAATCACTTATCTCCACACCAATCGGTTCCTTCCCCCAGAAATAAGGATTCACCATAATAAGACCCAAAATCTTGAAGTTCAGGAAATTGTGATCCTTTAAACACATGTAGTGTCCCATGTTTGCTCCAGCACTATCACCTGCTAAGAAAACTCTGTTGAAGTCAACTTTTTCTTTGATCCAGCTTTCTTTCTCTTGGCCGTCGAAGCCGAAGCCGTCTTCGACAGCGTGTGAAGCAACCCATTGAAGTGCTTCCCAAGAATCATTGTACGCGGTTGGAAGTGGATGTTCCGGTGCTAACCGGTAGTTAACAGAGATAGCGATGATGTTTGCTTCAGCTACAAGGTTGTTAAGGGAGTTATGGTAAAGTGGATCAGAAGGGGAAGATATGCAATAGGCACCACCGTGGAGGTAGAGAATCAAAGGAACTTTTGTTGAAGTTTTTTTGGTGGGTGAATAGAGTCTTGCTGTGACGCCGGTTTTTGGGAGGATTGTGATGTCTTTGGAGATGACGTTTGTTTGAGGATCGAGGCCGGGAGGAGCAACGTCAATGCCGACTAGTCTCTCGACGGTTCCGTTAGTGTGGACACGGAGATAAGGAGGAACGTCGATGGAGATTTGTGGATCCATTTTTGGAGAGAAGAGAAAGATTGAGAGTGGGAGAGTGTGTAGAAGATGATGCTATTATTTAAGAACTTGTTTGTGTCAAAAGTCATAAGAGAAGTCTTTGTTATGGGGCAACAATTTTCAATGGATGTGGCACCCATTTAGTGACTAAGTGAAGTCTCTTTGGTTAGGTAGTACAAACGAGTAGTTTAAAGTTGTCCAAGATTATATGAGAACAATAAAAAAAAATGTCTATTTTTCTAATTTTTATTGTAACATTGATTTTTTTTTTCATTTTATATATGAGTAGTATTAAATTTGTGTTTGATCTGACTTAGTATTATTTTACTATCCTCTTGTCTTTAAAACAAAAAGTTAGGTGAAATCGTAATTTTAAATAGCTTTTGATTGAAAAATTTATTTATCTATTATAAAACTTAAATTTAATATACATAGCTTTTTTTAAAATAGTTGGAATAATACCTTTTTTATGGCAAAGTAGTTGGAATAATACTGACCAAACAATACATGGCCGACGTGAAGAGGATAGTAAGTAAAGGCATGGAAATAGGTCCCAGAGGTTTACGGGTCTAGCCTACATGAACTCGGTTTAGACTAAGTTTTTTTTTTTAAATAGAAAATGTCTAGACCTTTTTATAAATCTGTTTAGCTAGAAAAAGTTAGGCCTTAGGCCATGAAAAAGTCTTTTAAGTCTAAAAGATCGATCTATTTAAATAAATATAAATAATTTTTTTTATTATTATTATGTTATGTTTTTTTCTTTAAATTAAAAAATTGGTTATCTTGCAGAAATTATGAAAATAAAATGAAAACACCTTATAAAAAATATTATAAGTTATTTCTATAAGTTATTTTAAATAAATAATCACACCAAACTTATGTTAATAGGTAAGTTAGAATAAGTTAATGTAAACAAACATTTTTTTTTATTGATTTTTTAGTTTTTTAATCTATTTAAAATAGCAGGTTTTTATGTAAGTTAACAGATTAACCAGACTTTAAAAAATGTCACATTCAGGTTTAAAAATAAATCTATAACAAACTACGAACTAGACTTAGATTTTAGCTTTTTTGTACAGTACGATGCCACAAAGGAATAAAACAAAACAAAAATTAATTTGTCAGTATTGTTTTGGATTAAAAAAAATTGTGGTACTTGTTAGTGAGAGTTTAGAGGATTTTGATGAGAGGGAGAAATTTGTTTAGTAAAACAAATTGTTGAAGCTCTTGTATATTACAATGGAAAATTTTGAAATTGTGGTGTCGGTAACAATGATATCCCACACTTTTTCATACGTGTTTTGATATTTTTGTAACATTTATGATTCATTGTAATTTGATTTATTGATTTAATTAGTTTGTTCGTAATTTGATCTTTTATATAAATTGTACCTTATGTTTCCATTTATATTTAATAGATTAGGTTTGATTCATTTCAATGTGTTTTTTATCATGAATTAGTTGGTTAAAAAATCAACATAGGTTTGTATTGAATTATAAGTTAAAATATTTAAATAGGGTGTTTTTTATGCATGATTCCAATCAAGCATATAGCTGATTTCAATCAATAATTTATTTGGAAATTAAGATTTTGATTTTGTATTTTTTATTTGAATTAATAAATTTCTAGACTCGAATTATGCGAAAACAAACTTTAAAAATTAACTATGATTCAAATCAAGTAATTGCTTGACTCCAATCACGATTAGAATCAAAGGGTGTCATTTTCATATTTTATCACTTTACTTAAAATCATTCTTTCTTTTGATTTAAATTATAACTGTATGATTTGACTCACGTCAATGTTCATTTTTCTCTCACTTTTGTGTATAACCTCTAAAACATATATAAATCTTTTTTTTTTTGTCAATTTTCCCAATAATGATTAAGAATAATCAATTCTTACACAATCATGAGTTCTTTTATGATCAAGTAAGATAAAAAATATATATATTCACAAATCTTGAGAAAAACCAAATAGTGTTTTTCCTTTCACAAACACATTATCTCCTTGATTCAACCTTGCAAAAAACTTTCTAGAATGTTGTTCTTGTGAGATCTAGATAGTGTTGTTTGAGATTCTTTATATTGTGATTGTGGTCAGGACATCCACCTAGTCTCGACATACTGAGAGTATTTGGTTGTATGGCCTATGCTCATATTAGGCAAGACAAGGTCGAACCTAGAGCACTGAAATGCATGTTCATGGGATACCCTGAAGGAGTCAAAGCTTATAGGCTATGGTGCCTAGAGCCAGGTCACAGGAGGTGTATCACCAGTCGAGATGTAGTTTTCAATGAAGCTAAGATGGCTTTCAAGAAAACTGAGGATGCTGACGAAGAGCTGGAACAGGGAGAGATTCCTGTTGAGGTGGAGCATGTTGATGTTGAATTGCGTACCCCAAATGAAGTCGAAGAAGAAGCGGAAGATGCTGTCGAAGATGAGGAGACTGATAATGACTACCTGCTAGCAAGAGACGGGTCGAGGAGAGTCATCAAGCCACCTCAGAGACTTGGGTATGAAGATCTTATAATCCATGCAAGTGAGGTTCTTGATGAAGAACCTAGAGACTATAAGGAAGTTATGAGGAGTCGAAAGAAGACTGAATGGCTGAAGGTCATGGATGATGAGATGAAATCTCTTCATGACAACAACACATGGGAACTGATCAAGAAACCTGTTGGAGCCAGGTTAGTCAGCTGTAAATGGATTTTCAAAGTTAAGGAAGGATGAAGGAGTCCAATGCTATATATAGGATTCAATTTCATCAGTCCAAGATGCACCAATCAAAAGCACTTTAAACTTGTATTTAATATTCTTTGTTCTCTTATACTCTTGCTTTAGAGTGTTGTAAGACGTAGTTAAATATTAGTTTTGGAGGGTGTGGGTGTACTAGGGGCCTGGGGTTGGTTGAAAATTTACATGTTGAAGAAGTCCCACATCGCTAGTTTTGTGAATGAAGAATTTGTTGTGAATGGGATGTCTTTAAACAAAGTATAAGCAGTTTCTTTGGGATCAAGAAATACACAAGGGTTAGGGTTAAAGGAAATACAAGGAAAAGCAACAAGAGGAAACAACAAGGATTGGTTATAAACTGATATTCTTTCCTTTCTCTATCTGCAAGATTACAAGTATACAAGAATAATAAAATAACATCTTTCACTTGAATTAGAATTTTATCTTCCTATTTTTCCTTATATTCAAGATGAGAGACTAGCATGCTATTTATAAGAAAACTAACACACTAACCTAATGGGCCTTTTAACAATTACTCATTACAAGCTAACTTAGGGTACAAGCTAACTTAAACAATCGGGCTTACAAGCAAGGCCCAATTCAATATGCTAACAAACCTAGAAATATTGACTAATGCATGTTGGAACAAACTTCGACTACAACACGCATTACTCCGACAGAACACATGCGAATAAACTTCTACCTCATGCTTAATTCCTATCGAACCAGAAGCTTCCCTTCGACCATACTAGAGTTCGAACCACTATCTCACACTTTAGATAACCATCGTCATTTTTCAACTTGAACCAAGAAAACATTTTTGCGTTGCTCAACTCTAAAGATTAAGTGTGAATGGTAGATCCAATGTACAATATGAAAGCTAATGATTTTGAAATTTTTTGTTGTGTGTATTAGGATAAAGAATTGTTTTGTGTCTATGGTGTCTAGAAATCAACTTCCAGCAAAGAGAAAAGTATTCTCTATACTCCATTGACGACTTTGGTGGACCTATGTAAAGGTTCCTTGTTATATGAACTATTGATATGTGCAAGTATACACAATCAACTAGTAGTAGTGATTTAAAAGTATGAGTACGGATCCCACATAGATTGTAATAACTTAAATTGATTCTCATATTAAAATCTGTTAGAACAAGATTTGATTCTGCCGAATATCTCTAAGTTTTGATAATAACATAGTAGTATTTGTGTGAGAACAATTTTGGTACACTAACGTTTATTTTTTGTAGAATCAACAAACAAGATCTGACTCTAATAGAGAAAGCTCTGACTCTGATAGAGACCATGCGCAACGTTACTCTGATTTGACCAAAAGTTGCTTCTGCGCCAAAGAAGCAAGACTACTTTTGATCTACTTGCATTCAGAAAGATCCTAAGAAGACAATATGTTGTTGTTGCAATGCTCTCTTGGATGCTACCTCTGAATGTGACTCTGATGAATTACTTCTAAAGGCTTTCTAGCTTCTAAAGTCATTATCTTCTGAAGACTAAGTGTTGAAGACTCTCAAGACAAGGTTCTGTTGAACAACATTCTGAAGACTCTGAAGTCTTGAGTTTCTGAAGACTAAGTGCTGAAGACTCTGAAGAAAATGTTCTATTGAACAACGTTCTAAAGACTTAAGTTTCTGAAGACCAAGGGTTCTGAAGACTGAGTGCTAAAGACTCTGAAGACAAGGTTCCGGTGAACAAGTTCTAAAGACTCTAATGACTCAATACTCTGAAGACCCAGTGATCAACTCTTCTACTCATGCTTCAATCATCTCTATTCAGAAGCCTCTGATGTACAGAAGATAAAATTAAACGTTTGTGAGGGAAAATAGTACATATTACGTATCAAACACGTTCCTTTCCACTACCCTGATTTGGTGGTACAAAGGACAACTTTTGTGTACGATTTTCATCCCTGTGTAACGACATTATTTCAAGTTGCCAGCTATCTCAAGGATATTCCTTATCTGCCCTCCAACAGATCTTTTACTGGCTATATAAGGACTTGATCACTTGAATAAAATGTGATGAGACATACATGCACAAATAGTAAAGCACCACAATACAACACAAGAAACATTGTTCATACCGTATAGATTTTCTTTAAGTTATTTGAGATTTTTATAGTGTTTATATCTGCTTGTGTAGAAGCAATTCATTGTAAACATTAATTTTGTTCAAATAGATGTTTGTATTCCTTAAGGGACCAGTTACGTTAGAATCCTTAAGAAGAGATAGTTAGTCTTGTGCTTGTTAGTCACCAGAAGTTGCTAGTGCAATGTAATCAGTTGATTATGGTGGATTAAGTCCTTGTGTATAAGGAGAAATCACCTTGGCGGGTGGACTGGATTAGCTTGATAGTTTTCAAGTAAACCAGGATATATCGTGTGTTTTTCTCTCTTGTTAATTTCTTTGTGATCTTTGTTTGAGTTTCAAAAAAAGTTTTTATTTTTGAAAACCCAATTCAAACCCCCATTTTTTGTGTTTTCTCACACCTTCAATTCGCATCAGAGCTCCGGTTCTGATTGTGATAAAAGTTTTATCAACACTTCACTGTGTTCAGTACCGATCCAGTATTTATGTGAGATATCATGGCTGCAACTAATGCTAATCCTACTCAAGAAGAGAAAGATCATTACAGTGACAAACCACCAGTCTTTGATGGTGAAAAGTTTGACTACTGGAAAGATAGATTTAAAATTTTCTTTCTTGGTTACGATGTAGATCTTTGGGATCTTGTAGTCGATGGCTACACTCACCCAGTTGATGCTACAGGAGTAAAAGTGTCTAGAAGTGCTATGCCCAACCAACAAAAGAAATATTACAAGAATCATCACAAGGCAAGAACTATATTGCTAAATGTTATCTCTTATATTGAGTATGAGAAAATAACAAACAGAGATACTGCCGAATCCATTTTTGATTCTCTAAGAATGACTCATAAAGGAAATGCTCAAGTTAAGGAGATAAAGGCGCTTGCCCTAATCCATAAATATGAGGCATTCAGAATTGAGGATGATGAAACAGTTGAGACTATGTTTTCAAGGTTTCAAATGCTACTCGCGGGACTCAAAGTTTTGTACAAAGGATACTCAACTGCTGATCATGTCAAAAAGATCATCAGAAGCCTTCCCAAGAAATTGAGACCTATGGTAACTGCTCTAAAGCTATCCAAGTATCTGAATAGTATACGTCTTGAAGAACTTGTTAGTTCTTTAAGAAGTCATGAGATAGAGATGGAGGAAGATGAACCTCAGAAGAAGAGTAAATCTATTGCTCTTAAGTCTAAACCTGAAAAGGCAAAGGCTTATCAAGCTGAGGAAGATTCTGATGAAGACTCGGAAGATGAGCTATCACTTATCTTCAGAAGGATCAACAAACTCTAGAAACATAGGCAAGGAAATTTTAGAGGATCAAGAAGGAACAAAGGTCATGCTGATTCATCATCTGGACAAAAGAAGTAGAGTTTTGGAAAAGAACTCATTTGCTATGAGTGTAATAAGCCAGGTCATTACAAGAACAAGTGTCCAAAGCTTAAGAAAGACAAGAAGCCTAAGAAGAACTTCTCCAAAGAGAAGAAGGGACTCATGGAAACTTGGGATGACTCTGATTCTGAAGAAGAAGATTCTGATGAAGAACAAGCAAACGCAGCGCTAGTGGCAACAACAATTGACGCTGAAGTCTTTGAAGAACGAGAAGACAAAATGTTATCAGAACCAGAATCAGAATCAGACTCCGACTCAGAGGTATTATCTAAACTCTCCCATTGTGAATTAGAGTCATGTCTTTCAGAAATGCTGGAAAAATATTAAACTCTTCAAATTAGATACAAGGATCTTTAAAAATCCCATGTAATTGCTTCTGAAGCAAGAGATAAGCTTGAGTAGAATAATTCTTCACTAAATGAAAATATTTTTTCTTTAAAAATAGTAATTGTGCTTTGAAAAGCAAAATTTCCCAACTAGAAGAAGAATTAATCTCCAATGTCTCTGACACTAGTTGTGTCAACAAGTATGATAGAGCATTCCAGTACTTTCTAGCTAAAAGCATAGATAGAAGCAAAATAGCTTCCATAATCTATGGAGTTAGAAGAAATGGCAAGAAAGGGTTGGGGTGTACAGAAACATTTGAAATTGAAAAAAGTCAGCCCGTAAAACCAAAACCTCTCTATGACCATTTTGTGCCTTCTGGCACTGAGCTTGTTTGTTCTGAGCTTACACAGAAACCCTCACCAACACAGAAATCTATTTCCAAACCTAAATATCACGCACAAATTCCATCTGATTATCCTGTTGCACATAAACCCAAGGGTGTCAAACACTCTGGGAAAACTAACAAAAGAGGACCCAGAAAGTGGGTACCTAAGGACAAGATAATCTATGTTGCAGATATCCTTAGCAGCTCTGTTGAAACACCAATTATGGTACCTGGACACTAGTTGCTCACAACACATGACGGGAAGAAGGCATATGGTCCAAAATATGGAACTTAAGCCTGAAGGTTTCGTTGGTTTCGGAGTAAACCAGAAGGGAAAGATCATTGGATCTGGAACTATTGGTAATGATAAACTTCCTTCTATTACTGATGTTCTTCTGGTCGATGGTTTGATGCATAACTTATTGTCAATTAGTCAACTTAGTGACAATGATTATGATATCATTTTTAATCAAAAGTATTGTAAGGCTGTCAGTCAGAAAGATGGCTCAATCCTTTTATCGGAAAGAGGAAAAGCAACATTTATAAGATTAGACTTTCTGATCTCTGTGAACAGAATGATAAATGCTTAATGTCTGTTAATGAGGATCAATGGTTATGGCGTAGAGTTTGGGCCATGTTAGCATGAGGAGGATTTCTCAGCTAAATAAGCTTGAACTTGTTAGAGTCTTACCAAATCTGAAGTATTCTTTAGATGCTTTTTGTGAAGCATGTCAGAAAGGAAAGTTCTCTAAAACTTCCTTCAAAGCAAAAAATATTGTGTCCACCACTAGACCTTTAGAACTTCTACGCATTGATTTGTTTGAACCAGTGAAAACTATTTCAATCAGTGGAAAGAAGTATGGATTAGTTATCGTTGATGACTATAGTTGTTGGACATGGGTAAATTATTGAAACATAAGGATGAGTCACATTCTATGTTCTCTACCTTTTGCTCACAAGTGCAAACAGAGAAGGATTGCAAAATAGTTAGAGTCAGAAGTGATCATGGTGAAGAATTCGAGAATAGATACTTTTAGAATCTTTTTTGATTCCCATGGCATTTCCCATGATTTCTCCTATCCCAGAACTCCACAACAGAATGGAGTAGTGGAAAGGAAGAATAGGACTTTGCAAGAAATTACTCGTACCATGATCTAAGAAACTGACATGGTTAAGCACTTCTGGGCAGAGGCAGTAAATACAGCATGTTATATTCAGAACAGGATTTCTATCAGACCTATTTTAGGTAAGACTCCCTATGAATTGTGGAAGAATAGAAAACCCAACATCTCGTATTTTCATCCTTTTGGCTGTATTTGTTTTATGTTGAACACTAAAGATAATCTTGGCAAGTTTGACTCCAAAGCTCAAAAGTGTTTACTGTTAGGATACTTTGAACGCTCTTAAGGCTACATAATCTATAACACAGAAACACGGATTGTCGAGGAATCAATTCATGTCAGATTCGATGATAAGCTTGACCCTAAAAAGTCAAAGCTAGTTGAAAAGTTTACAGATTTGAAGATTACTTTATCAGAATCCAAGGAGGAAGATTCTTAGGAAGGAGACAAAGATGCAGAATCTACAGAATCAGATACAAACTTACCAGAAATAATGAATAGTCCATCTCATCAGAAGAAGAATATACTAAAGACTTCTCATTCTGAAGAATTGATTATGGGAGACAAAACTGATCCAGTCAGAACTCGTTCATCATTTAAACCTTCTGAAGAAACTATTCTAGGTTTAGTGTCTCTGATAGAGCCAACATCAGTTGATGAAGCTCTTATGGAGAATAAGTGGATTCTGGACATGCAAGAAGAGTTGAATTAATTCACCAGAAACGATGTTTGGGATCTTGTTCAAAAACCAAAAAGTGTCCACGTCATTGGAACAAAGTGCGTATTCAGAAACAAGTTAGATGAGAAAGGTGAGGTCGTATGAAACAAAGCACGACTGGTAGCACAAGGTTATAGTCAGCAAGAAGGGATAGACTATACAGAAACCTTTGCACCAGTTTCCAGGTTAGAATCTATTTGTCTTTTAATTTCCTTTGTTGTAAATCATGACATCACTTTATATCAAATGGATGTAAAGAGTGCATTCTTAAACGGGTATATTTCTGAAGAAGTGTATGTGCACCAACCTCCTGGTTTAGAAAGTTCTGAAAACTCAAATTTCGTTTTCAAACTTAAAAAATCGTTATATGGTCTGAAACAAGCTCTCAGAGATTGGTATGAAAGGTTAAGTAACTTTCTTTTGGAAAATGAATTTACTAGAGGAAAAGTGGATACAATACTCTTTTGCAAAACCTTTAAAAATAACATTCTTGTTGTGCAAATTTACGTTGATGATATTATATTTGGTTCTGCTAATACTTCCTTGTGCAAGGAATTTTTTAAGTTAATGCAGATTGAATTTGAAATGAGTCTGATGGGAGAACTAAGATTCTTTCTGGGAATTCAAATTGATCAACGTCCAGAAGGAACGTACATTCATCAGAGCAAGTATGCAAGAGAACTTTTGAAAAAGTTTAATATGTCAGAAAGTAAACCTGCAAAGACTCATATGCATCCGACATGCATTCTGGAGAAAGAAGAAGTGATTAAAAAGGTTTGTCAGAAGCTCTATCATGGTGTGATAGGCTCTCTTCTGTATTTAACTACTTCTCGTCCATATATTCTATTCAGTGTATGTCTTTGTGCTCGTTTCCAATCAGATCCAAGGGAAACTCACTTAACAGTTGTTAAGAGAATCCTAAGGTATCTAAAAGGAACAACTAACCTTGGCTTGATGTATAAGAAAACATCAGAGTACAAGCTTTCTGGTTACTGTGATGCAAATTATGCTGGAGACATATTAGAAAGGAAAAGTACTTATGGAAACTGTCAATTTATGGGTAACAACCTCGTCTCTTGGGCAAGCAAACGACAATCACCCATTGCACTTTCAACTGCAGAAGCAGAATATATCTCAACATCAATGTGCAGTACTCAGATACTCTGGATGAAGAATCAACTAGAAGATTATCAGATACACGAAAGTAACATTCCTATCTTCTGTGATAATACTTCTGCTATTTGTTTATCTAAGAATCCTATTTTGCATTCTACGGCAAAACATGTTGAAATAAAACATCATTTTTTACGTGAATATGTTCAGAATGGTACTTTTCAATTAAAAAGTGTGGATACAGACCACCAGTGGGCTGATATTTTCACAACACCCCTTGCTGAGGATAGATTCGTATTCATTTTGGAAAATATATTTATAAAACCATGTATAGAATAAGTAGATGAAATTGTGATGTGTCAAGTCACCAGAACTTCTGAAATAAGATTCTTATGTTAAGCAAATAGATTATTATTTATTTCATGTCTTTCTGATTAATGATACTTCTACATGTTAGAAGATGTCCTGATCAGAAACTTGTCCAGTCAGATACCTCTTGGTATTCTTGACTTTGGGAATATCAATTGTGTACTCTTAAAACAAACGGCTATGATTATTTTGTGACACTTGTCCAAAATTAAATCATATCTTACTGTTGAAGAGACACCTCGAGTGTTGTGATTTCATGAGACTAGGTTTCAAGTGATTACTCCTTATTATTCCCTATTATTGTTGTAATCATGTTTTGACGCATTGGGTTTGGTAACATACTTGAGAATAGATTAAATATTTATGTCTTCCCCTATTACTGTGCATTCATTAAGATGCGTGTAAGACAAAGACTTCTTGAAACTAGGCGCTTCTCTTCTCAACCTTTATTCCTTGTCAGATTCTTCCCTCCCATTTTCAAGTATACATTTATTCGTATTTATTGACTGATGTTAAGATATGAATAATGTATACCTATCTGTGATCTTTTGGAGACTGCTACACTATTTTCCCATTCTTTGATTTTGTTTGTGTCTCTTACCCTGCTCTTGTCCTTTATCACTTGTCTTGGAAATGATGAATTTTTTGTTTCACTTCATCTAATATTTATTGCTATTTATTGCTGGTACTTTTTCTTCTCTTTATATATCACTCTCCTCCTCATAACTCTTCATCAGTCTTTCAAAACTTGTTTTCCTTCCTATCATGTTTCGATCACTATGTATATCAAAACTTTTCTTGGCAATGAATAAGTTATGGAAGTCATCAATAAGAAAAGGCCAAACCTCCCAAGACTCAGAGACTCAGGCTTATACATATTTACTAGGTTTTATCAAATCCTAACTCAAGTCAAGGGGAAGGGAAAATGACCTTGAGTTCACAATCTCACAAACTCACACTATATGGAAACATGTCATGAGTCTGTTAACTCATAAAGTTCACACGGAAGGAATTACGTCCTGAGCCTATTAACTCAAGATTCCTTACGAATCGATAACCTGTACCAAGGCATCCCCTTTTCCCGTCCGCTTCTACGTCTAGAAGTCGACCCGAGTCATGGATCTTTGTAGTTACTTGACATACGAAATGGATTCGGGATCATCGGCCTGTTAATCGTGAACAGTCACTTCTCATGGCTTGTTAACCATCACAAGTCTCTTTACCATATAGGCTCCATTCGTACTACACGCGGGAATCAAACCTGCCAAGTAATTGTGCATACGTTTCAGAGGAGGAGCTCGAGTCTCATGAAACTACACCTCAAGATAAATGGTTACGATTACGTGATCATATACATAAACGTGATTATATTGACAATCACCAGGCCACATTAGCCTTTAGGCCTCTCATGCCTTAAACAATAAAACATAACAATTACACATGTTCCATACTAGTGTTTCACTCATTCTATACCATTCGGTAATGGACACACGCCTCGGCCTCTCATGCACGAGCGTTGTCATTAAGTTATCTACTCTAGGCCGAAACTCGTCATTGAATGCACGAGCGTCGCCATCCAGAGTTTCTATCACAATTCCTAGCCATTACTAGGTTCCACTATTATGTTGTTATGGGGTAAAGTTTCCTCACTCTTCCTAATTCATTTTAACATGCATATTCTCTCATTCATAATTCACAATTAGATAGACATGGCATAACACAAATATTACCAGTAAACACACATAATCACACATCACATAAAAACATCACTTTTGGGTTCCCTCCGATTCATTTAATCGGGTATCGAAACCAATATTTCTCGCTCTTGTCCCGTAGGATATTTTTACAGCTTTACATCGGCTATAAATATGCCTCGATCGGATTTACGATCCAAAAGATATGGAATTTCAACATATCACATAAACATTATTTCATTCATTTTCCACCAAATAATTAATCCCACATCATACTCAATATTTTCACCTTTTATCGGGTAGAGGGTCGTCATAGCTTTCTAATGACACCAAGAACGCCCCGATCCGAGTTACGGATCAAAAGTTATAAAGGAAACAAAATGGGAAAATCTGTCATGTTCACTAGGCGAACTCCCCAGCGAGCATTCGCCCCAGCTTTCGCTAGGCAAAGCTCCAGGCGAAAGAACAAACAGAACAAAACAGACCTAAAGTTCGCTTCGCAAACTCCCTGGCGAACATTCGCCTCGCCCTTCGCTTCACGAACTCCCTGGCGAAGTAAGGCAGAACCAACCAGCACTAAAAAGGCACAAAGTTCGCTAGGCGAACGTCGTTGGCGAACCTTCGCTGCCGGGTTCGCTAGGCGAACCCTCGAAAGTTTGTTAGCTGTGACTCGCCCCAGGTTCGCTAGGCGAACCCTGCGAAACCCAGAAATTCAGCAGCGCTGTTATGGGTCCAACAACATCATTCTTCAACCAAAAATCACTTCCAAGTCACCCCAGAACAATCAAAACGTGTTCCAATCATAATAACAAGTATACCCGATTATATTACTCGGTTTATTTCACGTTTTATCCGTTAGATTCCATTTCTCTCAAATCTAACCTAAGTTCCAAACATCTATTTCTAGAACTTAGAGTGTCTAACTAGAACCCACCTGGTAATCGAAGAGGAGTTTGAAGAAGATAACGATGATCCATGAGTTTCTCTCCTTCATCTTTCTCCACTTTCTCTTCTCTTTTTCTTTCTCTCCATTTCCTTCTTCTTCTTCTTTTCTATATTTTTTTTTCTTTTCTTTCCATATATATATATATATATATATATATATATATATATATATATATATATATATATATATATATATATATATATAAACCAATATTATATAATATAGTCCAATAAAGAAGAATATCTCCAATTGATATTTTGTCATCTCAACCCAATTGATCAATTATTAGAGTTACCTTAAAATACTCCCTTAACTAATAAATATCACTCTGTCTTTTTAATAAAATAATTGACCTCTTCGGATATCCAATTGAGCACTTAATTAATACGGGGGTATTACAAATAATGTATACCTATCTGTGATCTTTTGGAGACTGCTGCACTCTTTTCTCATTCTTTGATTTTGTTTGTGTCTCTTACCCTGCTCTTGTCCTTTATCACTTGTCTTGGAAATGATGAATTTTTCGTTTCACTTCATCTAATATTTATTGCTATTTATTGCTGGTACTTTTTCTTCTCTTTATATATCACACTCCTCCTCATAACTCTTCATCAGTCTTTCAAAACTTGTTTATCCTTCCTATCATGTTTCGATCACTATGTATATCAAAACTTTTCTTGGCAATGAATAAGTTATGGAAGTCATCAATGAGAAAAGGCCAAACCTCCCAAGACTCAGAGACTCATGCTTATACATATGTACCAATATGCAGATCCAAGGGTGGTCTGGATACTACGCAATCTTGCATAGACCCATTTCTCCTGTCCTTGTGAAGGAATTCTAGAAATATTCAAGGATTGGAGAAGATAACAATTATATTTGGTATTCTATTTTTGGTGTTCCATTCATCATAACACCTACCTCCATCGCTCAAGCCATCAACTATGTTCAATCTAGAGTCACTGTTGAAGATTTCCAATTGTCTTACTCCTTTTGTTGAGGATATCATTGGAATTCATGATGTTTCTCTTAACATATATAAACCTTACAATCATGAAGGGCTCTTTCCAACTGGTAAAATGTGGTTTCAACTCCTGCTAACCAACTTTCGACCCCGAGGAGTGGCCAAAAATGCTTTGTCTCATGATGATAGACTCTTTATCTACTTCATGATGTACAATGTCCGGGTGAACCTTCCTCCAACTATCTTCAATCATCTGAAGAACTGTGTTGAAATCTCCAGAAATCAGCATAAGTCCTTCATTCCCTATGGAAGAATTTTGTCGGAGCTATTCTTTAAGGATGAAGTCATTGGATTAGCCAGAATACTTGGACCAGAAAATACTATGGTTGAAGAAAGATGTGAAAGGGTTGATGAGGTAGAGGATTTTTTTATGGTTGGTGGACGGGTGTTCTTGTTGGTCTTTCAGAATTTGTTCTCTCTTTTCATGACTTTGATTTATCATTTTGTTTGTGCTATTTTTAGTGGTTGTCTTGTTCTGTGTCTCGCTTATATACCTGCGCCTCTGGCGTTTTTTATCAATAAAAAGTATCTTTGTTGCATCTATTTTATCTTATTGCATTTCTTTATGATTGCTATCAAAAGGGAGAAATACTGAATTTAATATTGTTGTACCCCAAATTTTTCCCTTAGATTTATTGATCCGTCTGCATATCATATTAGGTCGATCATTTGTGCATAGATAACCGCTTTATCTAGGTCTTTGTATGTTTGTTTCATTTTGTGAAGACAGGTACTGCTATAGGGAGATTCAGGTTCATGGAGGTTGTGTGGGTGATTATTGGAATTCTGTTTCCTTGCAAGTTGTGTTGAATTCCTGTGGAGATGGAGGAAGAGTATGCCATCATTCTTATGATCCCTTAGCCATTACAAGGTCCACTTTTCTCAAGATTTCTCAGAAGTCTCCCCAAGAAAAATTAGGGTTTCCAGTCCACTGGTATTGAGCATGGGAATCTGAGGATGGAGATTTATTCTCAAACTGGAGTTTGTTGGGCTTCAGTACATTATGAGTTGGGTCATGGTTCATGACGATGTTTCGGGCGCATTATTCTATAGGAGTTAAAAGCTTCATGACTATAAAGATCGAGACGTCATGCCATCCAAAATTACAAGTCTAAGCAATGAAACTCAAAGGCTTTCAATGCGAAGAGGTTCAAAATTCCAAAGCCCTTATCATTCATGTCCAAGATCCAAATTCTAATTAAGTTACAATATCCATGAGTTCTAGGCAAGAAATAATTCACTTGAGTTCATTATTCAAAATTCAATGGCAAGGAAGTTTTGCATCATATTTTAATTCTAAAATTCAAGAAATACAAATTTTCAATTTAAGATTCCAAGTCCCAATGACTTACATGTGGATTCAAAAATTCGAGAGCTTCATAAATATCCCAAGGCCAGATCTCCTTAATAGAGAAAGTACTACTACTGTGAGAAAGGGCTATGGTGCATTATTATAAAGTGGATTTGAACTTCTAGGTCTTGGGTTCACCACATGCTTTTCAGGTGTTTTTATTACTACTATTTGGACTCCGTAATGCAAAATGTGGGACGGATGCAGTTGGATCTAGAATTAAGCCATGTGATCTTAGCAAAAAAGCTCTTAATCAACATCTTTTAACCTCACTGACACTCATCAAAGCTATTTGTTGGATACTTGGGAACTTTTTCGATCTATTGGATATTTTTCTTTTTTGAGATTCTTTGCTCAACTAAGTTCTATTACAACAGTCTCCATATTACATGCGCAGTACCACAAAAACAAATTATCTACCTAAGATGTAAAGCTGTTACAATTACGTGCCTTGAAAAATCACTATGCACATTAGATAATTAGAGAGACGTTGTTCCTCTCTTAACAATTGCTTGCTGGTTAAAAAATATTGAAGAAAAAAACTACTGATGCTGCAGGTTCCAATTACGACATCTTATATCCAAAACTCCAAGAACCACCAATACATATTACAAGGCAATCCTTCTAAAAGAAAAGGGGCCAATTTACAATACAAAACATAAAAACTATAAAAACCCCTTATCAATTCATTCCCTCATCATATCAGAAAGCTAAAAAAACCATTCAATAAGCCATAAAAAAACGATGCACAAATTCGAAAAGCTCAGAACCTCATAGATCGAGTTTCTTCATCGCATACCCACTTATCTAAACATTCAATCAGGAAACAGAACGAGAAGAAAAACAAGACAGTCCTTCAGAGCACATTCACAAACATTCATCATCTTGAGTACACACAAACCATTCATCAATTAACAAAATCACACGAAGAGGTAAAGAGAAAAAGAATCGTCCCTGAACGAGGAGCTACGAAGAATTCGCCAACATTGTCGGCCATCTTTTCCTTTTCCTTTTTACGCTTTAATCATCGCATTTGTAATATGTAAACTGTGATATCATAATGAAATGGGGTATCAGGTTCGATTGGGGATTATGGTAGATTTAGGGTTTGTGTTTGTTGATGTTTGAATCGAGAGAGGAGAGATTGAGAGATGGGAGTGAGCGGCGGCGCCGCTAGGGTTTCATAAACCCTATTTTTTACTTTTGAGAGAGAGAAAGGAACGAGAGATGGAGAAGACGGAGTAGAGAGGGCGTTCTCCCTTTTTCTTCTTCGTTTATTTTGTTACGATTCCATACACTCACGCTCACGATATCACCCATGCACCCTCACATTTGACCCTCTCCTCTTAGTATGTTTATATCAGATGGTCACAGTTTGAGGGTCCGCGATGGACCCTCTCCCATGCGCATCACCGTCTATTTTTCTGTCTTTTTTTTTATTTTAACCTTTTCCTCTTTTCTTTTTATAATAATCAAATATTTTAATTAATAAAAATAAGACCTTTTTTATAATACTAACACTAAACATCCTTTTAAAAATAAATAAATAAATATGTAGAAACTTTTTAAAAAGTAATAACTTCCTTTAAAATAGCATTTGTTAAATAATATAACTAAAATCAATTCTAAACTTTTAAAATCCTTTTAACTAGTAACTTTTTATTTTTTTAAAAAGGAATAATTAATTCTTTTACTAAATAAAACTAAAATCTTTCTCAATCAAAACCTTTTACAATATAGTTAATAGTTAACTTTTTTTAATAACAACATATAACTGTCGCTCCCGGGATTTTCATCCAGGTACAAACGCGAAAGTGGCGCGGAAACAGAGTCGCCAGCAATGTGTATTTATCCCAAGAGAGGGAAAGGAAACACTGCGTAAACCTAAGGGAAAGGAAAAGCATGGTCTCGCGACCAAGAGAAACGGGTAAGGGAATCGGTTACGCGAGGGGAAGGTATTAGCACCCGACGCGTCCATCGTACTCGATGGGATCCACGCTTGTTGTCTGTGTCAAAGGGTGTCGTCATCTGAAGCTCCGCTGCTACTGGAAAGGAAAAGGAACGGGAATGGAAAAGAACGAAGGGCAGGGAGGAAAGAAAAAAAGAAGTGACTAGATAGGACATTATCGTTGTCCTACGCCTACGTATTCCCTCGTGCAATGGGAAAGTCAGAGTAAACGTAGTTTGGACACGAACTAAGGGGAGAGGTTGCTCGCCAAGACATCTCCGTCTTTTGCCTACGTATCCTCAATCAAACTATAGAGAGGAAATCAGAGCATTCGTAGTTCGACCTACGGGTCGAAAGGATCTCGATCGCATCGGGGGCGAGAGAGAAAAGACTCAGTTAACAAGTTGGTCTCGATCGCAAGGGTGCGAGAGAAAAGGGAAGTTAGTTGTTAGTATGCTCGCCAAGGATAGGGATCCTCGTGCCTACGTATCTTATATGGAATGAGAATCAGAGCATCTGTAGTTCACAGCTACGGGAAAAAGGAAGGGTGGAGTCTCGATCGCAAGGGTGCGAGAGAAGAATGGAAGGGTCTCAATCGCAAGGGTGCGAGAGAAGAGTGCTCGCCAAGACATCGTCGTCTTGTGCCTATGTATCCTCAATCTATCCAGAGAGAGGAAGTCAGAGCGTCTGTAGTTTGTGGTAACGACCACGGATTGGAACTGTCTCAATTGCAAGGGTGCGAGAGAAAAGGAGAAAGAGGCTAACTAATCTCAATCGTAGGGGTGCGAGAGAAAAGGGGAAGCTCTGTCCTACAAGTTATCATGCCTGGATTGCTAGCCTAATGTCTATCCTACTCCGAGCTTAATCAGAAATTAAGTCGGACTGGGAGCCTTAAGGGAGCATGTGAATACAGAGTAATCGACAAGTAAACACGAAGCCACGCAATCACAAAGAGAGAATCAAGCAAGAGGCAAGTCAAGAGAAATTAACAATTAACCAGGAATTAATCAGAAATTAGTCTAAGTCAAGATTAAAATGCTAAGTAAAAAACAAGATTAAATTCTAAGTAAAAGAGTTAATCTAAAATTAAAACTAATATTAATCCTAAAATTAATTCTAGAATTAAAACTAATATTAAAATCAAAATTAAATTCTAATTCCTCTAATTAAAATCTAATAAAACTCTAATTAACTAAAATACTAACTATCCTAATTAACCTAATCAATTAATTAAAACAGTTAATAAAACAATAAAACCCAGGGGGTGCAGCAGTCTGAAACAGGGTGTGAACAGCAGGCGCAAAAAACTCCTCCAAGCAAGGGGTGCGTTTGGTATTCAGAGGGTGGATAAAAGAGGCATGCGCATGGGCTTAAGGAAACAGACCCAAAGGTTTTTATCCATGTCCAGGAGGGGGGTGCGTGTGAAAAATAGGAGTGAGATTAGCAATCTGGGCTAATGGGCTCTAAGCAGATTAGGCCCAATGTCTTTCTTATTTAGAAAAAGAAAAAAATTAAAGCCAAGGGGAGGTGTGTTAGTATTTTAGGGAGATGTAGAAAGGAAATCACGTGGACTGACCAGGCTAGGCCCGGTTCTATGTTGTGTAACCTAACCAACAAATACTTGAAAAACCTAAACATCGCATTCAGCATCGTCCCTCCATTTTCATTATCCCCTTCATCTCCTTCTTTTACAGAACCGTCGCCGCCACCTCCGTTTCACCTTTCGCCGACTTCAATCTCACACTTCTAAACCCTCGCCGGAGATAAAAATACTTTGCCGCGATTTCTCTCTCATCTTCGTACTCCATCTCCTCCTACGTCTCATCGTCTTGTGCGACCTTCATCACGCCGTTGCCAGAAACCTCCTCTTTCTGTCTTCTCAACAATTCTCTCTCCATCGGGGCTTCGTCACCACACCTTCGAAGTTCGTCGCCAATCCTCCTCACTCCCCGTCACAACATATGCCCGTTTTGCATCAAAGCTCTTATTCTTCGTCCAAAAGAAATTACCAGAGACGCACTACTCCGCCGCACCGTGGCATCGCGCCGGTGACGGCGATGGCTCTAATGCTCTCACCACAACGTCTCGACTTAGTGAAGACGTCTATCTTTCACACGCAATCATCTCACACACAAATCAACTCAGAAAGTAAAAGAGTCGACGACTACAAACCAGAACATGAACAAATAAATCAAATATAAGGCCAAACCAACAAACACGAGTTCAGATCAACAAATACAAGCACGAATCGTGAATTGAAAACAGCAAACACATGAACAGGCTATCACACATCAGAGTTTGGATTGAGATCGACGTACGTACCTATCAGAGTCGCTATGATGGCGCTTCAATCTACGAATTCAGGTATCATTTCCATCCTATCGAGTTTACCTGATTCCATTTCCATTTTCTCTAATTTGCTCTTGCTCGATCTCTTCTTCTTCGCTTTAATTCTGCTCTGAGATGTTGTTGTTGCACGATTCTGAGGCTGAATTTTCTGCAGGTGATTACGTTCGAATTGTCGTTGTTGAATTGGTTCTGAACTGCTAGCGGTTCGCAGGCTTTGAATTGAATATGGTGAGTGAAATTTTGTGAAGGACTCAAGAGTTTTGTGAGAAGAATCTTGAAGATGAATTTGGAAATGAAGCTCTGAAGAGGTTGATTGAAGGTTTAGGGACGAAGAAGCTCTTTTCTGAATTTCTGTTAGGTTATGAGCTATGTTAGTTTTTGCAGAAAAATGAAGATGAAGATAAATGGATGAAGTTGCAGAAGATGGTTCTGCAGAAAATGAAAAAACTCCCCCCAATTCTGTTACAGTCTCAATTTTATATGGTGTCTTGGAGGGTAGAATAGGTAGTGCAATTGAAATTTTGTTAGAGCTCTGTTAGGGATTTTGCTCTGTTGTGAATTGGTTTTCTATTTTTCTGTTATAAGAAATTTTGTGTAGAATTTTCTGATGTATATTGTTTCTGTCAAATTCTGCGAGAAACTCTCTTGAGCTGTGAAAAGAGTGGAAAGAATCACGTTTGGCACCTGTGTTTTGTTCTGAAAACTTCTCATCACATGCTGCTTGTAATTTACTCTTTTATTATTTTCTGTTATATTTTTTTGCTGCAATTGTTTTTATTTCAAACTGTTATGAAATTCTGCCCTGCACGTTGGCAATGATACAAGTCTAGGATGCATGGTCCATTAATTGTAGCATGAATATCCCTCCAACAACATCAAAACTACTCACGTTAAAACTCCACAACATACTCCTGGTCAATCCCACTTCAATCATTATCAATAACCTCACAAAGGATCAAACGATGCATAGAAGCATGCCTAGAAACAAACACCTAAGCAATTTCATCACAACCATTGAAATTGAAACTAATCATGAGGGTGCAAAACAACGACTTGGGCTTTATGGTGAGAAGAGTAATGGATTGACCACTTGGATTTTGACTTTAGATTAAGTCATGGATAATGAAAAGTGGGTTGAAAAGTGGTTTAAGAACAAATGACTAAAATTGGATAGGGTTTTGAATATAGACATGTAATTGGACAATTGGAATTTGGAAACAAGGTAAGAAAAAATGGTTAAAATGGACCTATTTGGATTTTGAATTGGACTTAAAAAAATATGGATAAGAATGGACAAAGATGAAATAGATATGGACATGAGCTCAATGGATTTATCATGGAATTGGATGTTGAATTAGGTATGGATATGGAGAGGTTTGGATGTCTAAATGGATTTGAAAATGATCAAGAATGGATATTGAAATTAATTTGAATGTGGAATGTAAATTGGTTAAAATGGTTAAGGGTTTAGAATATGGTTTAAAATGGCATGTATCTCAATTTCCAAATTGCCCACACAACTAATCTTGACATGTCCAATTCCAATCAAAGTCCCAATCACACCAAATTTCTTTCCTCAATGAATTCCAAAATATCAAATGGTAAGCTCACTAGGTTATGACCTAATGCTTTTGATGATTTCTCTGAATAGGACAACTCTAGGCTCTTGATGTACACTGATGACCTGCTGAATCACCCCTAAATAGGGCAAACACTGATAATAAGAAAACCTTTTTGATCCCATGTCTTAAGAGGCCAATGCAATGATATGATTATGAGTTATGACCTAAATGAGATGCAAAAAGTAGGGCAAATTTTGGGGTGCTACATCTGCCCCTATTCAATCAACTTGAACCTGAAAGGATGATAGCAACGACTTTCATACATTCAAGGTAGAAGGTGATTGAATACCAAAAGAACCCAAAAATTTGCAAACAGTGGGGTAATGAAATAGAGCGTTTACGAGGACGGCCGAAGGCGAACTCGAAAAGGAAGACCGACCGAAGGCGGACTAACCAACAAAGGTAATATGAGGACGGCCGAAGGCGAACTCGAAAAGAAAGACCAGCCGAAGGTGGAATTTCTAACAAAGGTAGACCGACCGAAGGCTAACTAACTAACAAAATAATACGAGAACGACCGAAGGCGAACTCGAAAAGGAAGACCGGCCGAAGGCGGACTAACCAACAAAATAATACGAGGACGACGGAAGGCGAACTCGAAAAGAAAGACCAAGCCGAAGGTGGACTCTCAAATGATTAGTAGAATCGATAGATCTACAAAGATGACTCCGCTGGGGAAAATAGAAATTTAAACAGACAACTCTGTAGGGGAGACAGCCCAACATTATCAAAGAATTGACGGAAAGACAACCCAACATCGTCAAGGGGTTGACGGAATGAAAAGATACGCAATGGCCCACATCGTCAAAGAATTGACGGAAAGACAGCCCAACCAAAGGGAGCACATCATCAAGGGGTTGACGGAAAGAAAAGATACGCAACGGCCCACCTCGTCAAAGAATTGACGGAAAGACAGTCCGAACACCCAACCGAAAGACCACATCATCAAGGGGTTGACGGAAAGAAAACCTGAACGAAGATAACACATTGTCATAGGGATGACATAAAGGAAACATGTCCAAAGAAACACATCGTCATAGAAATGACGGAAAGGAAACTTGAAAATCCGACCGAAGGGACACATCGTTGACGGAAAGAAATGGAACCCGAGGAAACACATCGTCAAAAGGATTTGACGGAAAGAAGATGAAATCCAAGAAAACACATCGTCAAGGGGTTGACAGAAAGAAACTGAACATATCTGAAGGTAAAAAACCTGAGCTCAGAACACATCGTCAAGGGGTTGACGGAAAGAAACTGAACATATCTGAAGGTACAAAACCTGAGCTTGGAACACATCGTCAAGGGGTTGACGGGAAGGAAATGAACATATCTGAAGGTACAAAACCTGAGCTCGGAACACATCGTCAAGGGGTTGACGGGAAGGAACTGAACATATCTGAAGGTACAAAACCTGAGCTCGGAACACATCGTCAAGGGGTTGACAGGAAGAAACTGAACATATCCGAAGGTACAAAACCTGAGCTCGGAACACATCGTCAAGGGGTTGACGGGAAGAAACTGAACATATCCGAAGGTACAAAACCTGAGCTCGGAACACATCGTCAATGGGTTGATGGGAAGGAACTGAACATATTCGAAGGTACAAAACCTGAGCTCGGAACACATCGTCAAGGGGTTAACGGGAAGAAACTGAACATATCCGAAGATACAAAACCTGAGCTCAGAACACATCACAAAGGGGTTGACGGGAAGAAACTGAACATATCCGAAGGTACAAATCCTAAGCTCGGAACACATCGTCAAGGGGTTGACGAGAAGAAACTGAACATATCCGAAGGTACAAAACCTGAGCTCGGAACACATCGTCAAGGGGTTGACGGGAAGGAACTGAACATATCCGAAGGTACAAAACCTGAGCTCATAACACATCGTCAAGGGGTTGACGGGAAGAAACTGTCTACTAGGGAATGGCTCGGCATTCTCTCTAGGGATATGTCACCATCTTGACTAGAAATTGATTCGGGCTTCCACGCAAGGTACCAAATCTGGCTTATGCTTCGCATGCATATGTTTGAATTTTCTTTCTATTGTGTAATGCTCCATACGAAATGGAAATGATACGCATTTTGAGGATGAAATGCAAATGCTTGTGATATGCAAAGGGCCTCTCCAGCAAAATAAATGCTGAAGAGATGAGGCCGACTCCGCTGGGGATGACAAACTGAATTGTCTCCGAAATTACGAACCCTGTTGAGGAAGTCACACTGAACTGCCTTCCCGATATAACCTTTGTTGAAGATGAAACCCGAAGAGAACTCTCACTCTGTTGTGGATCACGAATAAACCTTGAAGATAAGACCCAAAGATCTGCTACGGAAAAGGTGCCAATAACCATTGGACTTAGAACATGTCGGGGACGTCAACCACTGTTGACCAAGCCATTGAGATGACTACCACCAAACACTGCTTGGGGAATGAAGTCAATAACACCAAACCTGCCAGAGAATATCATTGAACTTAACCAGTTGCCGGGAAAACGTCCTTAACCTGCTGGGGAGTACCAGCCACTACCAAGTAATCTACTTGGGGAACGATGATTGATGACATCAACTCTGTTAGGGGACGTCATTGAGCTTACTCCTCTGTTGGAGACTTACCTTCTACCCTTACTCTGATGGGGAGATGGGAACAACCTTACCACCTACTGGGAAAGCACAAACCCAACACTCTTATCATGTACAAGCATATGAACTCTTGCTGACGAGCAGTGAACTTCACCGACCTGATTGGGTGAAAGCGAACTCCTGAACTCTTGCTGGGGAGCATAATCATAATCTTCATAATGCTCTGTCGAGAGTGATAAAACTTCAGCAATCTCTGCTGGGGGAGAAATTATACTGGGGATGTCACGTGTTAGCTATCAATGTGAACCCTACAGATGTGATTTGACCAAAAGATGCTCTGATACAGCATAACCCATAAATGAACCTGTCTTCGGGATGTATCATAAAGATCTGACATATCTTGCCACATGATCTTGATTAACCATTCTCCAGTGAGGATACACTTTTGCTCTTGGGGTGGCCTGCCCCAGCCTTGAAGTGATTTTGCCCATGACTGGCTGATTTGTGAAGAAGTACCTCTGACTGGCTGAACTTCGAGAGATTTGTCGAATCTTGACCTGAATGTCCCAGATTAACTGGATCTTGGAATGGATCGCCCATTTGATATGACTTACCCCTGCTCAACAGAGTACTCAGGCGCTTTGCATCTTATCTTGATCAATCCTTCCATTGCAGCAACTTTCCAGATGTCAAGTGTTTACTCGCAAGTAAAACAATTCGTTTTGAAAAGATAATTTTAATGTAATGCATATGACAGTTTTGAAATCCAAGTCTGTTCACTGGAAAAATGTTGCGACATGTAGTGAATGAATCACTAATCAAAATGTCACTGATACCAACATGAATGGTAAGAAGATCCTTTTAGGAGTCAGCTTCGATGCGATCTTTTCCGAAGTATGCTTTCGAAACAACCCTACTTCAATTAGGTCTTTTGAAGGTTGTAACGTGGCCTGTTCACGGTTTAAGAAAGAAAGGATATAAGGCTCAAAGTTTTGTTTTAACCCACCCAATCTCCTTGATGTTCTCCAGTCCTACGTTCAGCTAACTCGACACAAGGCTCACTTTTCAAAAAGGTTATTGAATGGTAGAAGGATAGAATGAACCCACACGACTTTCGGAGTGACAGTCACCTTTTTTGTCTTTGGTGTCTGTAGTCACACGACTTGTTCCTTATCGAGGATTTTTTTTGTCATCCTTTTTGCTTTTTGCTTTTTCATTCTTTTGTTTTCCCTGATTTTTCCTGGACTAATTCTTTTGAATTTTTCAATTTTTGAAGTCCAGCGGGATGCCCTAACTTTTGCCTAAGTCGCTTGTTTTCAAGTTTCGACTTAGCAGGCTTTCTTTTTTCCTGATTCTTTTTTTTCTCTCTCTTTTTGAACAAATCGTGTGACACTGGTTTGTCTGACTTGTTTGAAGAGGTTGGGACTATTGGTAGTGGGAATGGATTGAACATGTACCTGAACCCCAGGGTACAGGGTTCGATTCCCACGGAAGGCAAAAACTCTACTAGAGAGGGGGGTAGAGAAGATCGTGAGGTGGCAGTGCCGGGATTGCCTTGCAAGGGTCCCGGGTTGTTACAATAAAAAGGCGCCTTTTTATTGTAACAGCCCGCGGCCGCTCGCGCACGAGTCCCAACACTATTACCAACTCAGACTTTAGCTCAATTGGTAGTGGGAATGCATTGAACGTGGTACTTATCCCCAGGTACACGGTTCGATTCCCACGGGAGGCAAAAACACTAGTATAGTTGAAAAAGGGGGCTAGTGATTAAGTCTGAGTTGGTAATAGTGTCGGGACTCGTGCGCGAGCGGTCGCGGGCTGTTACACCTCACTCTTCGATTTGTGAGGGATAACCATAGATGCAATTGATCCTCGAATAGGACACTCCTTTTGAAATTTGAATGCTCGGTCAAATTAACTAACACCTACCCTGCCCCAGGTTAAGATTGAGGGTTTTCCGTTTTCAAAAAGAAACTCCTACTTCTAGGCTCAACGGGGTTGACAAGGGATTATCTTCCTTATATCTCCGGTGTTTAGGGATTTGAAATAATGCTTGTACATCATCAGCACGGTTTTGTTCAAAAGCATACAATCGGAAGCTTTGCGTCTTTGAACTTCATCATCCTCCCTCGGATCCTGCTTAAACAAGTGTTAGGTATCAATAAAGAAAGTATGACTGATCACAAATGGATTTAATCAAAACATGCATATTCATTTCATTATGTTTATCAATCGAAAATAAACAAGTTTTACAAATGAGTTTGCACTTTAACAAAAAAGAAACTACAAATGCAAAGAAATGACATGATCTAAAAGTTTCCAGCTTCATGGAACTGGGCTTTCCAAGCTTGATTTGCTACTGAACTAGCCATCTTCAGAATTGCTCATCGAAGTCAGTCTGATAATCATCTGCACAATTGCTCTCAGTGACTTCTTCCATAACCTGAGCTGATGAACCCACATAACTGGATGAAGGAGAATTATTGATCAAAATACCCTAAGGTGTGAATGAGAACATATTGGAATCAAATAGAGTATGAATCTTGCTTTTGAACACCTTACAGTCTTCAGTTGAATGCCCCGGTGCTCCAGCATGATAGTCACAACGGGCATTGACATCAAAACCTGGTGGATACGGAAAAGTCACTGGCTTCAAATCCTTTGGCACTATTAATCCACCTTCGATCAAATCTGGCAACATTTGGCTATATGACATTGGTAACTGAGTAAAATGCCTCTCTGGCTTTCTTGGTCTTTGTCGGGCGTGCTGACGCGTCTGATGGCGGTATGACCGTTGATTTTGAGGATGTCCCTGATATGAAGACCCAGAAGATTACTGACTCTGAACAATTGAAACACCTGAGTGCTGAGGACGAGGTGGCGGATGTTCCCAGACGGAATTATTTTCTTCCTCCCATTTTTCTTGAGCACTGACAACTGATTCACTTTCATTAGCTATGCAGTTCGAGGCGCTTTGGATTTTTCCACACTTGATACCGCTCTCAATGTGTTCTCCAATTATTACCAGGTCAGAGAATTTTGATGCCCCAATCAACTTATCGAAACATGGTCCTTGCAAAGTATCTCTGAACATATCAACCAATTCCCTATCCAAAAGTGGTGGTTGAACACGAGCAGCTAACTCTCTCCATCTCTGAGCATACTCTCTGAATGATTCATTATTCGCTTGAGATAAACCTTGCAACTGCAGGCGGCTGAGAGCCATGTCAAGATTATAATTGTACTGCTTTACAAAGGCGTTAGCTAGGTCTGTCCATGATCGGATGCTACCACTTTCCAACTGCATATACCAACTCAACGATGCCCCACTCAGACTGTCCTGGAAACAGTGAATCATGAGCTTATCATTGCAGACATAAGACATCATTCTTCTGCAGAACATCACCAAATGTTGCTTCGGACAGCTATCCCCTTTGTACTTTTCAAAATTCGGCATCTTGAACTTCGGAGGTAACACAAGGCCAGGAACCAAACACATGCTCGAAGCATTGAGATCAAGAGCATCACACTTCATCAGGGCATCAAGCTTTTCTTCCAACACACGACATATTTCATCAAACTGAATAGCCCGTGGGTCCTTAGGTTTTATCTTTGGAACTACCCCCTGGACATCTGGCACAGAGAAGGCAAAGCTCTAGTAGTCTGTGGCATCAAGAGAAGAAGAATGTCCATCTCGAACGATGGTATACTCGTGTATAACATGATTCTCAATAGGGACTCGCACAGGCTGAGTTTGAGTAACATTGTTCCTCGGAGGTGAAATGGCATTCCCAGTCCTCTGAATATTGGCCTCTCCCTTAGTCATGATTGCCATAGCTTCCACAAGTTGGTCCAACTGACTCTTCATTAGCTCAACATCGGCCCGAGTCACAAACTGGTTCTGGTCCCCTGAGTTCATGATCTGATTCAAATCCAGTACGAGTGTCGGGAAATCAACTGCGGTTCAGACAAAGGATGGATGAGCTCTCTGATCAGGCCGAAGACAGATATGCAAAAATGATGCAAGATGCAAATGCAATGCAATATGAATGCAGCAGACATGGGATCAAAGCTTCCACAAATTCCGAACCATTGATGTGCTGATGACTGAATAAGCTCGAAGGTCTGCTCTGAAGAGAATACTGGAATACCCGAATATCTGAATAACCAGAATGCCAGAATGCAAGAATACCGGAATGCCAGAATACCGGAATGCCAGAATATTGGCATAATCATGGTGCTGGAATAATCGAAATACCAGAATATCTAAATAATCATAATGCCAGGATGATAAGTCCACACTGATATGAAACTAGAGTATCGGGTAGGATGAAGGTTAAGGTTACCTGCAAACCTGTAAACAACCCGCCCCTCTCACATGTGGGTACTAGAAAATGAAAGGTCCTCAACTTCTGACACTGAGGTCGAGAAGCAATAGTACATTCATCCCTCGAGGTACGGTACTATCGCCAATCGAGGAGTGCCTCCACTGATTCGCTTTCAAAAAAGGATATCCAATAGCAAGTTCTCAATATTGGGTCCTCGGATCGAGAATGTGTAATGGGTTTGCCATTTCTGGTCTGCCATTATCACATCTCGGGAGGAGTGTCGTTACTGAGTCCTCGGGAATGGTCACCAGAGTCAACAGTTCCTCAGGAGAATATCCACTGGCCTGTATCAACATACAGTAGCAGATATCTCCCGATAGAACCTCGTCTGATTGTGGGACTCGTGAACACCCGATGTGGCCAACACCACGGGAGCGACACGACTGCCCACGCTAATACCTATGTGTATGCTCAAGCCTGGGTAGTGGCCTTATCTCTCAGAACCCCCAACCTGCCAAACAGAAAACCCAGTACAGCACAGCACAGTCCAATATAATAATGAAATGCAATGTAATAAATGTGGTAAAAACAATAATACAGTAATACAGTAATGTACAACAAATAAATTACAACAATAAACACCCAATGAAATAAAAACAGGCAAGCGCTAGGATTGACTCGCATAGGGAACCAGAGTCCCCAGCAGAGTCGCTAGTTGTCGCTCCCGGGATTTTCATCCAGGTACAAACGCGAAAGTGGCGCGGAAACAGAGTCGCCAGCAATGTGTATTTATCCCAAGAGAGGGAAAGGAAACACTCCATAAACCTGAGGGAAAGGAAAAGCATGGTCTCGCGACCAAGAGAAATGGGTAAAGGAGTCGGTTACACAAGGGGAAGGTATTAGCACCCCACGCATCCATCGTACTCGATGGGATCCACGCTTGTTGTCTATATCAAAGGGTGTCGTCATCTGAAGCTCCGTTGCTATTGGAAAGGAAAAGGAACGGGAACGGAAAAGAACGAAGGGACGAGGAGGAAAGAAAAAAAGAAATGACTCGATAGGACATTATCATTGTCCTACGCCTACGTATTCCCTCGTGCAATAGGAAAGTCAGAGTCAACGTAGTTCAGACACAAACTAAGGGGGGAGGTTGCTCGCCAAGACATCGTCGTCTTGTGCCTACGTATCCCCAATCAGACTAGAGATAGGAAATCAGAGCAGTCGTAATTCGACCTACGGGTCGAAAGGATCTCGATCGCATCGGGGGCGAGAGATAAAAGACTCAGTTAACAGGTTGGTCTCGATCACAAGGGTACGAGAGAAAAGGGAAGTTAGTTGTTAGTGTGCTCGCCAAGGATAGGGATCCTCGTGCCTACGTATCTCATCTGGAATGAGAATCAGAGCATCCGTAGTTCACAGCTACGGGAAAAAGGAAGGGTGGAGTCTCGATCGCAAGGGTGCGAGAGAAGAATGGAAGCGTCTCAATCGCAAGGGTGCGAGAGAAGAGTGCTCGCCAAGACATCGTCGTCTTGTGCCTACGTATCCTCAATCTATCCAGAGAGAGGAAGTCAGAGCGTTCGTAGTTCGTGGTAACGACCACGGATTAGAACTGTCTCAATCGTAAGGGTGCGAGAGAAAAGGAGAAAGGGGCTAACTAATCTCAATCGCACGGGTGCGAGAGAAAAGGGGAAGCTCTTCCTACAAGTTATCATGCCTGGATTGCTAGCCTAATGTCTATCCTACTCCGAGCTTAATCAGAAATTAAGTCGGACTGGGAGCCTTAAGGGAGCATGTGAATACAGAGTAATCGGCAAGTAAACACGAAGCCACGCAATCACAAAGAGAGAATCAAGCAAGAGGCAAGTCAAGAGAAATTAACAATTAACCAGGAATTAATCAGAAATTAGTCTAAGTCAAGATTAAAATGCTAAGTAAAAAACAAGATTAAATTCAAAGTAAAAGAGTTAATCTAAAATTAAAACTAATATTAAAATCAAAATTAAATTCTAATTCCTCTAATTAAAATCTAATTAAACTCTAATTAACTAAAATAATAATTATCCTAATTAACCTAATCAATTAATTAAAACAGTTAATAAAACAATAAAACCCAGGGGGTGCAGCAGTCTAAAACAGGGTGTGAACAGCAGGCCCAAAAAACTCCTCCAAGCAGGGGGTGCGTTTGGTATTCAGAGGGTGGATAAAAGAGGCAGACGCATGGGCTTAAGGAAACAGGCCCAAAGGTTTTTATCCATGTCCAGGAGGGGGTGCGTGTGAAAAATGGGAGTGAGATTAGCAATCTGGGCGAATGAGCTCTAAGCAGATTAGGCCTAATGTCTTTCTTATTTAGTAAAAGAAAAAAAGTGAAGCCAAGGGGAGGTGTGTTAGTGTTTTAGGGAGATGTAGAAAGGAAATCACGTGGGCTGACCAGGCTAGGCCCGGTTCTATGTTGTGTAACCTAACCAACAAATACTTGAAAACCCTAAGCATCACATTCAGCATCGTCCCGCCGTTTTCATTATCCCCTTCATCTCCTTCTTTTGCAGAATCGTCGCCGCCACCTCCGTTTCACCTTTCGCCGCCTTCAATCTCACACTTCTAAACCCTCACCAGAGATAAAAATACTTCACCGCGATTCCTCTCTCATCTTCTACTCCATCTCCTCCTACGTCTCATCGTCTTGTGCGACCTTCATCACGCCGTTGCCGGAAACCTCCTATTTCCGTCTTCTCAACAGTTCTCTCTCCACCGGAGCTTCATCACCACACCTTTGAAGTTCGTCGCCAATCCTCCTCACTCCCCGTCACAACCTCTGTCCGTTTCACATCAAAGCTCTTCTTCTTCGTCCAAAAGAAATTACTAGAGACGCACTACTCCACCGCGTCGTGGCATCGCGTCGGCGACGACGGAGGCTCTAACGCTCTCACCACAACGTCTCGACTCAGTGAAGATGTCTCTCTTGCTCAAGTAATCGTCTCACACACAAATCAACTCAGAAAGTAAAAGAGCCGACGACTACAATCCAGAACACGGACAAATAAAGCGAATACAACGCCAAACCAACAAACACGAGTTCAGATCAACAAATACAAGCACAAATCGCAAATTGAAAACAACAAACACATAGACAGGCTATCACACATCAGAGTTTGGAACGAGATCGACGTACGTACCTATCGGAGTCGCTCCGATGGCGCTTCAATCTATGAATTCAGGTATCATTTCCATCCTATCGAGTTTACTTGATTCCATTTCCATTTTCTCCGATTTGCTCTTGCTCGATCTCTTCTTCTTCGCTTTAATTCTGCTCTGAGATGTTGTTGTTGCACGATTCTGAGGCTGAATTTTCTGCAGGCGATTACGTTCGAATTGTCGTTGTTGAATTGGTTCTGAACTGCTAGCGGTTCGCAGGCTTTGAATTGAATATGGTGAGTGAAATTTTGTGAAGGACTCAAGAGTTTTGTGAGAAGAATCTTGAAGATGAATTTGGAAATGAAGCTCTGAAGAGGTTGATTGAAGGTTTAGGGACGAAGAAGCTCTTTTCTGAATTTCTGTTAGGTTATGAGCTATGTTAGTTTTTGCAGAAAAATGAAGATGAAGAGAAATGGATGAAGTTGCAGAAGATGGTTCTGCAGAAAATGAAAAAACTCCCCCCAATTCTGTTACAGTCTCAATTTTATATAGTGTCTTGGAGGGTAGAATAGGTAGTGCAATTGAAATTCTGTTAGAGCTCTGTTAGGGATTTTGCTCTGTTGTGAATTGGTTTTCTATTTTTCTGTTATAAGAAATTTTGTGTTGATTTTCTGATGTATATTGTTTCTGTCAAATTTTGCCAGAAACTCTCTTGAGCTGTGAAAAGAGTGGAAAGAATCACGTTTAGCACCTGTGTTTTGTTCTGAAAACTTCTCATCACATGTTGCTTGTAATTTACTCTTTTATTATTTTCTGTTATATTTTTTTGCTGCAATTGTTTTTATTTCAAGCTGTTATGAAATTCTGCCCTGCATTTTTATTTGTGCTTTCAACACCATCCAACCTTGGCAATGATACAAGTCTAGGATGCATGGTCCATTAATTGTAGCATGAATATCCCTCCAACAACGTCAAAACTACTCACGTTAAAACTCCACAACATACTCCTGGTCAATCCCACTTCAATCATTATCAATAACCTCACAAAGGATCAAACGAAGCATAGAAGCATACCTAGAAACAAACACCTAAGCAATTTCATCACAACCATTGAAATTGAAACTAATCATGAAGGTGCAAAACTACGACTTGGGCTTTATGGTGAGAAGAGTAATGGATTGACCACTTGGATTTTGACTTTAGATTAAGTCATGGATAATGAAAAGTGGGTTGAAAAGTGGTTTAAGAACAAATGACTAAAATTGGATAGGGTTTTGAATATGGACATGTAATTGGACAATTGGACTTTGGAAACAAGGTAAGAAAAAATGGTTAAAATGGACCTATTTGGATTTTGAATTAGACTTAAAAAAATATGGATAAGAATGGACAAAGATGAAATAGATATGGACATGAGCTCAATGGATTTATCATGGAATTGGATGTTGAATTAGGTTTGGATATGGAGAGGTTTGGATGTGTAAATGGATTTGAAAATGATCAAGAATGGATATTGAAATTAAGTTGAATGTGGAAAGGAAATTGGTTAAAATGGTTGAGGGTTTAGAATATGGTTTAAAATGGCATGTATCTCAATTTCCAAATTGCCCACACAACTAATCTTGACATGTCCAATTCCAATCAAAGTCCCAATCACACCAAATTTCTTTCCTCAATGAATTCCAAAATATCAATCGGTAAGCTCATTAGGTTATGACCTAATGCTTCTGATGATTTCTCTGAATAGGACAACTCTAGGCTCTTGATGTACACTGATGACCTACTGAATCACCCCTGAATAGGGCAAACACTGATAATAAGAAAACCTTTTCGATCCCATGTCTTAAGAGGCCAATGCAATGATATGATTATGAGTTATGACCTAAATGAGATGCAAATAAACGCGAAACAAAAGCCCAAAAAAAGTAGGGCAAATTTTGGGGGGCTACAATAACCCTTTTTTAATATAATTAATTATTTTAATTAACTTTTTTTTTCTAAGTGGTAAGCTTATATTAACTTCTATTTTACTAAAATAAATTAAATCTTTTCTAACTAATGAAAACTTCGTATTAACCTTTATGGTACAAACTAAAAGTTAAATAAAACAAACATTTAATAAGTTGTACCCTTTTAGAATCCCTCGTCGCGCGCTTGAATGAATCATTTGTTTGTGAGTTTCTTTCAATATTGTGATTGTGATCGATATCATGCCTTATTATGCTTTACTATTATACTTGATGAATGCTTGTTACTATTTTTTAAACCTTTCAAAACATAAAAAACTCTCGATCCAACGTTGAACCCCTTTTCTACCCATGTAAGTTGATCGCCTTTGGGCATCGCATTCAACCTTTCGGTCACCATACACTATGCTAGCCCACTTTGCTAGTGCGCACTAATAATCATTAAGTTAGTCCCCATCGACATTCCAAAGGAAGGTTCCTTAATATTGACTCAAACGTCATAAGACTAATTTTAGAACCTTGGCCTTAGGATTCGGAGTCGCCGTACTCCATGTCTCGCCGTAGACACTTAGAATCTTAGCCTTAGGATCGGAGTTGTCGCACTCCAAGTAAATGCTCTGCCGTGACATTTACAATCCTACCCCTCTTAAACCAACATACAACTTTAGAGTCGCCGCACTCTATGTAAGGTCTTGTCTTAGACTTTACCTCCCATTTGGAACCTTAACCCCGTCAAGAAGTTCCTCTTTTTAGAACTACACATACTCTGATTCCGTTCCCCTTGGGATACGTAGGCACAAGGTGCGATACCTTGTCGAGTATACTTAGATACTAACCCCTAGGGTTTCAGCCTTTAGCATAGCACCCTTTGTAACACCCCCAATCTATACCCCCAAGTAAACAAATAGATAATTAAAAATTCCAAATTTCATCAGAGTATATTTAAATCATCATGGCATAGACAGACAGCATCACATCAATTTGAAACAAAACATACAACATCTGCTCATAAAGATATGCAACAGTGGGGTAGCCATCAACAGAGGAACTCAGTTCCTTACACCCACATTCCATCAGATTTTAGAATAAAGCGAAAAATCTAAAACTGATTATCAAAAATATAAAAAAAGTTTGTCATACATGTACAATCCAAAATATACATATTCATAATACACAATAACCACAAACGACCTCAATAACAACCCGGTGTCACATATCAGAGCCGACCGACAAAAGAATGAAGTCCTAAGCTTCACAAAAGACCTCCAGCAACTAATCTGCAATGCCTCAAAAAGCATTATAAAACAGCGGAAGGGTGAGAAACACAATCATAATACAGTTGCATATAATTATATATAACACAAAATACACAATATAAAATATTCTCACCACAATTGCACCACCATCAGTTCAACACGTATTTTATATATATATGTCACCAATACATCTCAATAATATACAACACACTCATCATCAACACAATTATACATGTTTCAACTCATCAATCTCATTCCCAATTATTACACGCCAACACCCAAAGCATATGAAGATTTCATTCACATAATCACATGTTCACGCATAATGCCTATGTTTATACACAAATACATATCATTCATAATTCAATACATTTATCACAAATGCACCTCAATTCACAAATGCTATCACAAGCTCAATCACACAATTACTCCATTCCCAATTGCATATTAATCATGCCAATACATTCATCATAGGTTCACATCTCCATGTCTCACACATAATCAACTAAATCATGATTTTCCACATATAACCAATGCAATCATAACTCATGCAGATGCAAAGAGGCCGACACAACGACTCTATGCAAATGCACATGCGGTACCGACTCCATCAAATCACAATACTAGTTCTCTCAGGAACTCTGCTGGAACCATCGCTCGTTACATCACTGTAACTCCCCGTCGGGCATACGATGTTCACCCACCGCTCACACCTCCACCAAGAGAGGCTCACGGTGTTTATGGATCGCTCACACCTCCACCGAGAGAGGCTCACGACCCGATCGCTCACACCTCCATCGAGAGAGGCTCGCGATCGTCTATAACCGTCGCTTTTAGTCCTCAGGCTATTCATACCTTCATATTTTCGAGGCACACGATGTTATAGCTGATTCCCCACCGGAACCGCCGTCACACAGGACGCAACAACAATGCATATCATGATGCTTGACACACAAGAACTCATGACAACCATGCATTTCCACACATATATGCAACCATAAACAAGCATATATAATCAAATACAACACATTGCATTTATTTGCCCTTCGGCCACAATTCATCACCACAACATGCCATCACATGTATTCACATCATATAACATCATGCAAGTCATACGATATCCATATTCAAAGCACATTACATAATACACACCAATTACACACAATTATAACAACAAAAGTCGACAAAACGACTCTATTCTTAATTCTCGACATAATTAAATCGGCTAACAAATTCCAAACCATCATAATAAGAAAGTACAGCTCAATAGCTTTCCAACGCATCAAGCCACGCCTCAAACCGAGCCACAGATCAAAAGTTACGCAGAAAACAAAATTACACAAACAGCACTGTTCGCTGGGCGAACCCTCTCGCGAGCATTCGCTAGCACCTTCGCTAGGCGAATGTTACTGTGAACCAACTACTAGCTAAAAACAGACACAAAGTTCGCTAGGCGAACCCTTGGCGAACCAAGTGAGAACCAAACAGAACCAAAAACATACAACCTTCGCTAGGCGAACCCCCGTAGCGAACCTTCGCTGAATCGTTCGCTAGGCGAACCCGCAAAAACTTCATTCGCTACTGCTCGCCCCAGGTTCGCTAGGCGAACTTTCAAAAACTCGGAATTTTCTGCGCTGTTTGAAACCCCAAAAATGATATTTTTCCAACCCAAACATTTCCAAATCAACATATATCAATCAAAACCTATTCTAATCATATCAACAAGCAATCTACCACATTTACATTGATTTCCACCCGCTAAACCATCGATTCTACTCATTTTATCGTTTTCGACCTAGAAGTGAAAAACATAGAAAGCAAGAGAATCATCCAAACATATACATACATAATCATATACAAGCATAGTATAATCGAGTTTCGCACCCTTACCCGATTAAATCGATTCCTAGAAGTTGTTTGCTTTGATTTCCAAGCTTTTCCTCTTCTTTTCTCTCTTCTTCCCTTCTCTCCTTTTTCCTTCTTTCTATTTCTTTCTCTCTATTTTCTCTCCTCCCCCTTATATTTCTATTTTCTTTCTCTCTAACTTAGTAAATAATTAGGAAAAGACCAAAATACCCTTACTCTCAATTATCCCGCAAACACTTTCAAAGCGCGATAAAATATAATAACAATGCAAAACAACATATTATCACACCAAAGTCATAAGTAAAAATAATATAATACTCAAAATAATTAAATCGACTCGATTAAATAAAACGATCAAAACTGGGGCGTTACAACTCTCCCCCACTTGGAAATTTTCGTCCTCAAAAATATAACCGATCTCAACAACTCCAAACACGGCCCTCGCATCCGACCAAACAAACACTAGATCAACCAAAAGCACCCACAAATAACACAACTGACTAACCACCTGGCTAACAGCAGCAACAACAACGACAAGACGCAAAGCCCATACAATGCACTTGCCGACCAACTCCCAACTCAAAGAATACACAAGCACAACTTGTTGGTTCACTCTCAAATACAAAATGTGCCACATCACGCTTCCGCTGCGCACTCTGATTACCCGAAACCATCAAGACTATCAACCTCACGCTCAAAACCTAACTCTTTCTCATATCCACCAAAAATCACTCTTCACTGCCAATATATCCAACCACACTAAACACGAGCCTCTGTACTGCTCAAATAATTCCAATTCTCTGACCATCAAAACAGACACGCATAAAAATTTTCGACTTACACATCAGGCACAACAACATCCTTTCCCCAAGGATAATCCTAAACCAATTCATGACTCACCACGAATCCTAATCATCCTCGCTGTCTCTATTCTTTCAGACCAACTCAATATTCAATATTCAATATTCTTATAATTACCAAACACTTCGAATCTAGAATCATAAAGATAATACTTCCTATAATCCAACATAACATAGCTACAACCAATTCCACAATAGTACTGATCCTTCCTCGAATCCTCAAATGTCGAAGAACATAAACCACAACTTAAACAAACCACCACTCTTATCAAACATTCCAACAATTGTGATTCTAATCAAACTCAACCAACGAAAAAGGACTCTTAATGAATTCACCACTTAACCACATACCAGAATCTCTAATCCATCTCATCTTCTGATATAAGAATCTTCATCGACACAACAAAACAATCTGTAACCATTTCCTTAAATTTCAAACAATTCATTGCACACACTATCAAAGCCAGAAAGACACGTCCATTCCATCCAACATAATTCCCGTCTGCTATCAACAAGAGATTAAGGGTGATCAGTTCCTCAATTTGTCAATAAACAGGTGACAATCATGATGAGGCATAAACCGTCTCCACCAAACTATAATAGTATTCATTACATCCTATACACAAAACTACCTAAGGCACAAATCCTTAGTTGACATAAACCTTACTTATGCATTCCGTCTTGAACCAGAAACCACACTTATAATCTTGCAATCTCGAACACACTGAGCCAGCGCTCTACACCTGAAACAACATGGAGAAGTACCAGCTTCTCCCCCACTTATCTCATTCTAACCTCTCCAACTGTAAACACACCTAGTCCATCACAAATCCTTTACCATAAATGGTCAAAGAACAATTTAAACAAACCAAAGAAATAATTACCGACCCCTATGCAGAAATATCGATAACCGTCTTACCATCCCAAAAAGACCACAACAAATTCAAACGCTTCGCGCACTCAGATGAAATAAATGAATGAGTCGCTCCATTACCAATAATAGCAAATAAAGGCGTACTCTTAATAAAACAAGTACCTTTAGTCAAACGATCCGCACTAGTAGTCTCATCTCCTACCAATGCAACAGCCTTTCTACCAGTCTGAGCTTTCTTCGGTTTCATACACCCCGTGCTAATATGACCTGTTCCACCACAGTTGAAACACTGCACATTAATTCTCTTACAATCCGCTGCGACATGTCCCGAACCTCCACACTTGGAACATTTCAGTTCATTCCCCCTACAATCAAACTTACTATGTCCTACTTCCCCACACTTATAACACTTAATGTAACACCTCGGAGGACTAAACATTCCTCCCCCGCTTGCCTTTTTCTTAAAGTTCTCCCTTTGCTTACCCTTATCAGCTGGTGCCATAAGGACCACCACGAGACTGTTGTTTCCCTTTCCTGTCATTCACATTCTTATAGTGAGTAGCACGCGCCTTACAATCCTCCTCGTAAATCCTACAACTGTCCACCAAATCCGAAAACCTTCTAATCCTCTGATAACCGATTGCCCGTTTAATATCCAGACGGAATCCGTTCTCATACTTCACACACTTAGAAAACTCTGCAGTCGCTTCAACATAATGAGGATAGAACTGCACAAGTTCCACAAACTTTGCTGTGTAATCCACAACAGACATATTGCCTTGTTTCAACTCCAAGAACTCAATCTCTTTCTTTTCCTTCACACCCTCAGGATAATACTTCCTCCGAAACTCTCGACCAAATAACTCCCAAGTAACCTCTTCATCATCCTCTCCCAGAACTTGGCGCAAACTAACCCTCCAACCAGCTGCTTCTTCTTTAAGCATGTGAGTACCCAGTCTCACCTTATTCTCTTCAGCACAATTCATCACATGGAAGATTCTTTCAACCTCCTCAATCCAAAATTGTGCACGATCAGGATCATATCTTCCCTTGAAGATAGGCAGTTCGTTCTTCCTGAACTCATCATTACCCACAATATTCAGTACACCTTGCACAGCTCGAGCCATATTCTGTTCATTTCCAATAACAGCAACTATGGTTAAACAAACAGCTCACCGAACTACAAGACTAACAAGGACTGACGCAAACTGACACAACACTGGCTCTGATACCACTTAATGTAACTCCCCCAATCTATACCCCCAAGTAAACAAATAGATAATTAAAAATTCCAAATTTCATCAGAGTATATTTAAATCATCATGGCATAGACAGGCAGCATCACATCAATTTGAAACAAAACATACAACACCTGCTCATAAAGATATGCAACAGTGGGGTAGCCATCAACAGAGGAACTCAGTTCCTTACACCCACATTCCATCAGATTTTAGAATAAAGCGGAAAATCTAAAACTGATTATCAAAAATATAAAAAAAGTTTGTCATACATGTACAATCCAAAATATACATACTCATAATACACAATAACCACAAACGGCCTCCCTAACTACCCGGTGTCACATATCAGAGCCGACCGACAAAAGAATGAAGTCCTAAGCTTCACAAAATACCTCCAGCAACTAATCTGCAATGCCTCATAGAGCATTATAAAACAACAGAAGGGTGAGAAACACAATCATAATACAGTTGCATATAATTATATATAACACAAAATACACAATATAAAATATTCTCACCACAATTGCACCACCATCAGTTCAACACGTATTTTATATATATATGTCACCAATACATCTCAATAATATACAACACACTCATCATCAACACAATTATACATGTTTCAACTCATCAATCTCATTCCCAATTATTACACGCCAACACCCAAAGCATATGAAGATTTCATTCACATAATCACATGTTCACGCATAATGCCTATGTTTATACACAAATACATATCATTCATAATTCAATACATTTATCACAAATGCACCTCAATTCACAAATGCTATCACAAGCTCAATCACACAATTACTCCATTCCCAATTGCATATTAATCATGCCAATACATTCATCATAGGTTCACATCTCCATGTCTCACACATAATCAACTAAATCATGATTTTCCACATATAACCAATGCAATCATAACTCATGCAGATGCAAAGAGGCCGACACAATGACTCTATGCAAATGCACATGCGGTACCGACTCCATCAAATCACAATACTAGTTCTCTCAGGAACTCTGCTGGAACCATCGCTCGTTACATCACTGTAACTCCCCGTCGGGCATACGATGTTCACCCACCGCTCACACCTCCACCAAGAGAGGCTCACGGTGTTTATGGATCGCTCACACCTCCACCGAGAGAGGCTCACGACCCGATCGCTCACACCTCCACCGAGAGAGGCTCGCGATCGTCTATAACCGTCGCTTTTAGTCCTCAGGCTATTCATACCTTCATATTTTCGAGGCACACGATGTTATAGCTGATTCCCCACCGGAACCGCCGTCACACAGGACGCAACAACAATGCATATCATGATGCTTGACACACAAGAACTCATGACAACCATGCATTTCCACACATATATGCAACCATAAACAAGCATATATAATCAAATACAACACATTGCATTTATTTGCCCTTCGGCCACAATTCATCACCACAACATGCCATCACATGTATTCACATCATATAACATCATGCAAGTCATACGATATCCATATTCAAAGCACATTACATAATACACACCAATTACACACAATTATAACAACAAAAGTCGACAAAACGACTCTATTCTTAATTCTCGACATAATTAAATCGGCTAACAAATTCCAAACCATCATAATAAGAAAGTACAGCTCAATAGCTTTCCAACGCATCAAGCCACGCCTCAAACCGAGCCACAGATCAAAAGTTACGCAGAAAACAAAATTACACAAACAGCACTGTTCGCTGGGCGAACCCTCTCGCGAGCATTCGCTAGCACCTTCGCTAGGCGAATGTTACTGTGAACCAACTACTAGCTAAAAACAGACACAAAGTTCGCTAGGCGAACCCTTGGCGAACCAAGTGAGAACCAAACAGAACCAAAAACATACAACCTTCGCTAGGCGAACCCCCGTAGCGAACCTTCGCTGAATCGTTCGCTAGGCGAACCCGCAAAAACTTCATTCGCTACTGCTCGCCCCAGGTTCGCTAGGCGAACTTTCAAAAACTCGGAATTTTCTGCGCTGTTTGAAACCCCAAAAATGATATTTTTCCAACCCAAACATTTCCAAATCAACATATATCAATCAAAACCTATTCTAATCATATCAACAAGCAATCTACCACATTTACATTGATTTCCACCCGCTAAACCATCGATTCTACTCATTTTATCGTTTTCGACCTAGAAGTGAAAAACATAGAAAGCAAGAGAATCATCCAAACATATACATACATAATCATATACAAGCATAGTATAATCGAGTTTCGCACCCTTACCCGATTAAATCGATTCCTAGAAGTTGTTTGCTTTGATTTCCAAGCTTTTCCTCTTCTTTTCTCTCTTCTTCCCTTCTCTCCTTTTTCCTTCTTTCTATTTCTTTCTCTCTATTTTCTCTCCTCCCCCTTATATTTCTATTTTCTTTCTCTCTAACTTAGTAAATAATTAGGAAAAGACCAAAATACCCTTACTCTCAATTATCCCGCAAACACTTTCAAAGCGCGATAAAATATAATAACAATGCAAAACAACATATTATCACACCAAAGTCATAAGTAAAAATAATATAATACTCAAAATAATTAAATCGACTCGATTAAATAAAACGATCAAAACTGGGGCGTTACAACTCTCCCCCACTTGGAAATTTTCGTCCTCAAAAATATAACCGATCTCAACAACTCCAAACACGGCCCTCGCATCCGACCAAACAAACACTAGATCAACCAAAAGCACCCACAAATAACACAACTGACTAACCACCTGGCTAACAGCAGCATCAACAACGACAAGACGCAAAGCCCATACAATGCACTTTCCGACCAACTCCCAACTCAAAGAATACACAAGCACAACTTGTTGGTTCACTCTCAAATACAAAATGTGCCACATCACGCTTCCGCTGCGCACTCTGATTACCCGAAACCATCAAGACTATCAACCTCACGCTCAAAACCTAACTCTTTCTCATATCCACCAAAAATCACTCTTCACTGCCAATATATCCAACCACACTAAACACGAGCCTCTGTACTGCTCAAATAATTCCAATTCTCTGACCATCAAAACAGACACGCATAAAAATTTCCGACTTACACATCAGGCACAACAACATCCTTTCCCCAAGGATAATCCTAAACCAATTCATGACTCACCACGAATCCTAATCATCCTCGCTGTCTCTATTCTTTCAGACCAACTCAATATTCAATATTCAATATTCTTATAATTACCAAACACTTCGAATCTAGAATCATAAAGATAATACTTCCTATAATCCAACATAACATAGCTACAACCAATTCCACAATAGTACTGATCCTTCCTCGAATCCTCAAATGTCGAAGAACATAAACCACAACTTAAACAAACCACCACTCTTATCAAACATTCCAACAATTGTGATTCTAATCAAACCCAACCAACGAAAAAGGACTCTTAATGAATTCACCACTTAACCACATACCAGCATCTCTAATCCATCTCATCTTCTGATATAAGAATCTTCATCGACACAACAAAACAATCTGTAACCATTTCCTTAAATTCCAAACAATTCATTGCACACACTATCAAAGCCAGAAAGACACGTCCATTCCATCCAACATAATTCCCGTCTGCTA